>CAWUFW010009555.1:0-600000 GCA_963921515.1 Calotriton arnoldi
CAATGGACAGAAACAATCATACAGAACCATTGGTAATTCATTTCATGAAGTGCTTAATATTCATTAAAACATTATGAAAAAAGGGATGATAAAAACCAAAGTTATAACCATAGGCAGCGTACCACAGTTCTTAATAATCCAATTAGACATACATGCAAATGTGATCAAAGAGTTTAACTCTATGGCATCTTATTCCTATATCTAATGGCGCCAAATTAGGAAGCTGGCCACCCCCCAACAAATTACAGGGAGAGCTTAGCATTTGTAAGTAGACCAAAGCTGGCCTTACCTGTCACCAAATGTTTGTCCCTTAACAACGGGAGAATATGCTTCCTGCGTAAGAGGTCGTAATGGGAACAAAAGAACATTATGCGAAAGGTATCTTGTTCAGAAAAGTTGTCACATGTACACCTATTTGGTGAGTCTGATTTAACCAAGGTAACCAAGGTACCATATTTAAATGAAATCTTGTTAAAACAAAAAGGTGATGAGCCTTATTTATATAAGTTAAATATGGTTGCATCTGCTGACCCAGGGCTCAATATGACATACTTCCTCACCGAGGGCTTTACCAATTCCTTTTCCTCTCTTGAACGTTGACATCTATCTAAAAACTTAATTTTAACCACTTTAATGGCAGGCTTAGTCAGAGGAGTAGGAGACGTGAACAGATCAGGGCAGTAAAGCTTTTCGGTCTGATCTTTAATGTATTTGAGCCATGGATTTTTAATGCCTTTTTCCAGGCCCAAACAGTCCTGAACTATTAGTTGATTCAGGCTTGGAGATGGTTGAGCCCAGACTCTCAGCCAGCGAAGGAGTGGTGCAACTGCGATCAGGTCTGAAATATTCCCGCTCCCAACTCCTCTTGTACATTAAAATTAGGAGTAGATGCTGGGACAGAAAGTAGTTTCCGCATAAAATTATCCTCTGCCCCTTGTATATCTTTCGCGTCTTTATAACCCCAAATGTCGCAGCCATAGGTGGTCATTGGAATGCACTTAGCCTTATAGATCTTTAAGATTGCAGGGAATGGTTTAGTACCTATTCTTCTTGCGAAGTCTAGTGTTGCCCCTGCCGCTCTAGCTAAAACATTCTTTTTAAGTGTGCGTATGTGCACACCATGAGCGTTGATCGTCAAAAAGCACCCCAAGATATGGGAAAGTAGAAACCTTGGTTAGCTCGAGTCCCCTTGCAGTGAATTCTGCCCTTGCTGCCCTCCTAGAACCTATCGATCATGGCGTGTGATTTTTTAAAATTTGTGATCAGATCCAAAGAATCCATAAAATCTATAAAACAATTTAATAACAACTGGAGCCCAATAGCAGTTCTAGATGCTAAAACCGTGTCATCCGCGTATAAAAGTGCCGGGATCATTTTAGTGCCTACTCTTGGGATATCTTTACAGCAATTTGTCAGGGAGTGCCCTAAATTATTAATATAAAGAGTGAACAACAAAGGCGCCATTATACATCCTTGGCGCACTCCTCTTTTAACTGCCCAAGAGTCGGTCAAGCTGCCGTCTTTGTTAAAACGAACTGCAGCCATGGTATTTTCATGGGGCAGTAACCAAGAAATGTATTAGGTCAGCGTCTAGCCCCACATCTTTGAGGATCAGCCACAGCTTGGACCTATTGACTAGATCAAAAGCCGAGGAGAGGTCCATGAAAGCCAAGTGCAAATCCCCCCCCCTGGCAACAGTATACTTGCCTATCACCAGGTGGAGGTTAAGGCACTGGTCCAAGGTCCCCCTCCCCGGCCTAAAGCCATACTGCAAATCAGATACAATATTGGCCCTATCAAGCCACGTTGTTATACGCTCCAGGACCACTTTCCCCAAAATTTTAGCCGCCGAATCAAGGAGCGAAATTGGCCTGTAACAGGCAGGGTCGTCCCTGGCACCTTTTTTAAAAATTGGGATAATCACTGCTTTTGCCCATGACAGTGGGAGGCCTGACCTGCATGCTGCATTAAAAACATGAGTTAAAATCTTAGCCCAAACTTTAGGGTCTGCCTTATAAAAGTCCCACCGGTACGCCATCAGGGCCCGGTGCTTTACCTCCTAGTGTGGAGCAGGATCACTTTGAGCACCTCATCTGTGTTTAAAACGAGCGAGACGCCTATTAGTCCTGGAACGACATGTTCTACAGGCTTCTCCAAGTTTTCATCACTATAAATTTTGCCAAAATGCTGAACCCATATCTCTGTAGGAACCAAGCACTCTGCGCCAGTATTAATTGAATCATCAAAAGCGGGCTATTAATAACAGACCAAAATTTGGCACTGTCTGCCAACACACTGACTTTGCTAAGCTCTTCCCAAGCCATCTCCCTTAATTCTTTTTTCCTGGTCTGTACTGCGATTTTGCATGCCTTTCTACAGTCTTTAATTAGGGAGGCCGCCCTCGGTTTGTGCTTAGAGCCTGCATGAGCTCTTTATGAGTAGTCCTTCACAGGTGTCGTCAAACCATTTTTTCAGCTTCGGTCGAGCTACTCTACTCGTGGTGGTTAAATTAGAGGCAACACACTTAGTGATTAACTCAAAGGCACCCAAGATGGAACTAGCATGGGATTCCTCATCTAAACATACCTTGATTTCTGGGGCACATGTGCTATACACGTTATTCATAAAACTTTCGGTGGTAATCCTGTCCCATCTCAATCTGCGTTGTTGATCTTTAAGGCTTATATTTATGTTAGTAAGTTGGCTAACTGTCATGTACTTGAAAGCGACGCAATGATAGAGATCAAGGGTTAGAGGGTTGTGATCGCTAAATGGGTTTTGGCTAGCTCTTAAGTTGCCTACAGCAGTTTTTAACAAAGAAGAAACCAGTATATGATCAATTATACTTTGACAGCCCTGACCAACATAGGTAGCTGCAGGTAAAGGGTTATCTGATAGTGGTAGACAGAACAAATTATGAAGAGATAAAATACTTTCCATTAAAATACCGGACTGTGAATGTTCAAAGTGATTAAGCCCCTGCAGGCTGTCTTCCTCATCTAGTGGTGCCAAACAATTAAGGGGGCATGGACGGACATTAAAATCTCCCAGAATTAATAAATTGTAATAATCATCAGTACTATCCCCATAAGCTGCTAAGAAAACATCCAGGGCTGTTAGATGTTCATTCTCGTTTGTCCTTGTAAAAGAGTCATAAAAATTAACCACAAGGAGTGTAGATAAATTCTTTCCTGTCAGTCTCTACAGCTAACACATGTGGCGAGCCCCCATCTATCACTTTAAATTTGTAAGAAAGTCTGAGGCTAAACAACAAAAGAAGACCCCCCTCGCTCTGCCCATGCCTGACTTTATAGCAGGCTTCCAAAATGATGTGTAACCATCCAAAAGAAAGTGATCAGTCGACTCCCATGTTTCCTGTAACGCTATAATATGATGACTGGTCACGAAATGCAACCAAGAGGCATCACCTTTTTCGATCTTAGCCCGGCTATGTTCCACGAAAGAACTTTCAGCCCACCCGACTCAGTTATTAGCGTGGTGGGACTGGCCTTTACTCACAGTCGCCTCGGTTGACTGTGATCGGGAACGTGGTACACAGGAGACATGAGGACCAAAGATTACAGATGTTTCCTCTTCTATTGATTGCTGAGGGATTTCAGCTGCTACTGTTCCTAATGCAAGAGAGGGTAGTCAGTCTTGCATGTCCAGGCCTGAAAGGGCTTCGAACCTATTCTCTGTGTGTATGTGGGGGGACACCTTAGACTTGTACGCTCTATAGAAATAGCCTAGAGGTAAGGGGCAGATATTAGTGTTCATAGGGGTTTCAAGCTCACAGGATCTCAATAAATATCTCACCAGAGGAGGTCTTCGAAAGTTGATTACGATGCAATCACCTTCGATGTTTTTTTCACAGGGACCAACCCACCCGACTCTGCGAACCATGATGATGTCCCTCCAATCGTGGGCTTGGAGCCTCCTAAATCTTGATAGCCAATCGACGCATTTATTGCGCAATTGCACCCATGTTTCCCGCTGATTCTGTTTTAATGGAGGAACACCTGTTAAAACCAAAACATAGGGAGCAAGCGTCCGGGGGCAAGCTCAACGTATCTTTATTAGCTATCAAGGCATTACTGCCTAAAAGTGATGGTGTATTACGCCTAAGTTTCTGGCTATGGGGTTTCGAGCATCTGCCTCAGATCTACTGAGGCTGCCAGTGCCCTCCTGTCGCTGCTGAGAGCTAGTGCTTATGCTTAGAATAGCAATTAAATCGCTAGAAGCTTTAGCACAGGATTCCTTTATACCTGGATTTAAATTTAAGCTGGGAGGGGGCAATATTTGATCTTGTGTCTCACGTGTCTTACTAGCTGCCAGGGTAGGGGAGATGTGCTTTGCTCGATATATTTGGAGTTGTTAATGTTTTTGATGTTACCCCCATATTATCCATCCCTCCTGTATTTTGTACACTCTTATTGCTTCACTCCCCCCCTCCGATAGCAACAACCAGGCTATCAATAGTGGCCTTAAGCAAATCAAATTTTCCTTCTAAAAGAGCAGTCACACGGTTATTTACTATAGCAGCAATAGCGTCCTCACAGCCCCCAAAACAAAGTAATTGATCAGTCTGTGTACCCACTGAACAGGACCGGTTCGGGGTAGTTTCAGTAGCTGTGGGCAATACGGTAGAGACATCAGAAGTCCTGGCTTTGTCAGCACAATTCAAAGTGTTTGTGATTGGTGGTTGCATCCAAGTAATGAGACCATTTCGGGCGTGAACCGAGGCGTGAGCGGAAGTACTGCGAGTAGGCTGCCTTCTTTTAGTACAGGTTGGTTTCCCAGTCTTTCTCTTCCGCTTACCGCGGGGATTCCAGCGGATAAAGGAGGGTTGTCAGATGGGGTGGCCTCAGTTATCTCCTCGCTACTGGCGCTCCTATTGATAGTGGTTAAACTTCTCGGCCCCAGAACAGTTTGGAGACAGCAGAGCTCGCTCTAAAATATTCTCTTGTGGGGGCCTCTATATTTGGCTACATCAGCTCGTTCTTCAGCATCTAGAGACAGGCGTCTTTCTGTGAGAGCAATTTCGCCTGAGACAATACTGACAACCCTCTCAAGCATGCTGTTAATGCTACTTGTAGTGGGCCGGGCTGGGGGTAATGTGGTACGTTTACCCATAATTAGCGCGAGTTTATTCAGTCACAGACAGCCAAAACTTGAAGTAGGGAGCAAGGGATAGCTATGACAGTTCTATCCCTTTAATGGGAGACTCACCCACCTTATTAGATCGTCCTTCACAGAGATGTGGCCCAGCCCAGCCTCTACCGGTCTCGGACGGGCGCAGACGGGCCCGCCCTTGGCCCGGGCTTTACCCGCGTGCGTCCCGCGCTGCGGGAGTCTTGATGTGCTTTTATGCGCCCCAGGCGCTCCAAGCTGATGCAGGCGCCTGCGCCTCCTGGCGCTAGGTGTGCTGGGTACTGAAGTCCTCTCTGCTCCCCTCACGGTAAAAGTGCAGCGTGCTGTGTGCAATTCTGTCCCTCGGCAGACTCCGGCAATAAAGTGCAAATGCGGGTGATTTTTAAAAGCCTGAGTGTTCGGCGCGAAGTAGTGTATATTTATTTACTAAATAAAGCATAGTGAAGCCCCCAAGTCTCAGGCCTCCAAGAATGTTAGTTCTGCAGAATACATGGGGCATAGATTGTGGTAAAACGAAGTTTACACAACCTATCATTGCACCACCAGTTTTGTACTCCACTCAAAAACTTTTATTGATGGTTAATTAAAACCTTTAATTTTTTCATGCCTAACAAAGAAATGAATGTGTCCATCTGTAACGTAACTGGTGCTCGTGTAAAGCACTTAGATACCTTTCAGGTCTAGTTTGCGCTATATAAAACTCCCCCCCAAAAAAATATATGATTGTATATGTATATATTTATATTCACTGAAAAAACATAGGTTTTAGGGACAGTTATAGTTAGTTGGACATTGCACTCAGTACAAAACCACGTGAAATTCCCCCGTTATAGTTAGTTCGGCGAACTATAACTCGCGCCCCATAATGCACTGCTGATGATGTCACATATTACATCACTCATGACATGGTCAGTGACATCACTGATGACATCACTGATGACATCACTGATGACATCTCAAATGACATCACTGATGACATCACTGATGACATCATCCAGTGACTGTGTGTTTCTGTAAAGTTTAAATATGTTTAATATATATAGGGAAAGGCGTATTGAAGAATGAGTGGGTGTATAAGTGTCTGTATGGATGATTTAGTAGGTGCCTGACTAACTCTATTAGTGAGTGATTAAACGTATCTTACTGAATGCATGGGTTAGTGACTAAACTGGGTGAATGTCTGTATCCGTCTGTCTGTTGCTGTGTAAGTGGCTGCATGGGTTTGTGAATAGCTACATGAGTGTCTATATGAGTTATTGATTGGTTGTCTGAGGTATCTGTATGGGTGCCTGAGTGTTTGTGTGGGTGGGGTGTGTGCGACTCTGTGCATAGATGTGTGAGTGGGTGATTCACTGGGTGGATGGTTTCAAGAGTGCATCTGTGATAGACTGTATGGGTGGGTAAGTGTGTGTAAGAGTGTGTTAGTGAGAGAATGTATGTCCCAGTGGTACATGTGTGAGTAACTACATATGTGAAAGGCAGTATATATGTGTGTTGGAGTATATAAATAGCTATAAGCGAGAGTGTGTGATTGTGAGAGTGACTGTATGGATGAGTGTGTGCTTGTATCAGAGATTGTATAAGAGCGTAAGAATGTGCTAGTATTTGTATGAGTAAGTGAGCTGGTGTGTGTATAACTGTATAGGTGAGTAAATGGGTGTGTGCTTAATTTTTGCATGACTGACTAGGTGTGTGAGTAACTCTATGGATGAGTGGCGGTGTGTGAGTGTTTATATAGGTGTATGAGTGCATATAATAGTCCTGTACTGAGTGACTATAAGTATGAGTGACTGTACGGGTGAGTGAGTAGATGTGTGTGTGTAGACCTAAGAATCAGTGAGTGTGTATATAGTAATTGGTGTTGGAGTGTCTATGGTTTTGACAATGGCAGTCTGTAATTTACAGTGGGTGTATCAAAAGTTATATTAGGGTGTGAGAAGATGCATCAAATTATCACATGGATGATGTCATCAGTGATGTCATCAGTGATGTCATTTGAGATGTCATCAGTGATGTCATCAGTGATGTCACTGACCATGTCATGAGTGATGTAATATGTGGCGTCATCAGCAGTGCATTGCGGGGCGCTGAGTTATAGTTCGCCGAACTAACTTTAACGGGGAATTTCACGGGTTTTGTATGCAGTGCAATGTCCAACTAACTATAACTGTCCCTAAAACCTATGGTTTTTCAGTGAATTTGTAAGGTTTTTTAAATGCTAATTTCTAACTATAACGATGCCTGAAACCTATGGTTTTTTCAGTGAATTTCAAAGGTTTTTTAAATGCTAATTCCTAACTATAACATGTCTGAAACCTATGGTTTTTTCAGTGAATTTCAAAGGTTTTGTAAATGACAATTTTTAAATGTATTAATTGTTATATTTATTTTTTTTGATACTGATTTACTACATTTTGTTAAACTATTTATTTTTAGATATTTTATTTTTTGTAATTACATTATACATTACATTACAAAATATACTTTCTCAGAATGATTTACTTTAGTTTAAATACTTTGCAAATAGGCAATAGACTTTTAAGTACAGTAGTTGCAGTTGTTGCAATGGGCAACACAATTTCAAACACAATGCAACATTGAGCTCAATGTGAATTTCTAGTTAAATGCAATTAGTTACTTTATGGATTACTTTTCTAACCACAGGACTGGATCCTAGATTCAGTCCTGGGACATCTCCTGTAAACAGTTGAGTAAAAGCATTTTGGTTACAGTAGTGATTTTTAAGGAATATTATTGTATTTTAAAAGTTGACACTTAGAAACTTTTCACATAGAATCGCCAATGTTATCCTATGGGAGGAAATTCACTTAGCAGGTAAGTAGTGTTATCGTTACTTTTTCTTACTCAGTGGTGGATCCAGGATCCAGCACTGGTGCATCTCCTGTAAACAGTTGAAAGAATGCGTTTAAGTCATACAGGCGATTTTTAAGGAATATTTGTAGTTTGTGAAAATCAACACTTTGAAACTTTTCTGCTGAAAACCAGACAATGGATTCCTACGGAAGGAAATATAAGTTACTGGTAAGTACGGTTAAAATTACTTTTCAGGATCAGTACTGGGCTGAAAGATGCAGCACTGAGGTCTCTCCTGATAACAGGTGGGTAAATTGGAATTCGTATTTTGGCTGATTTTAGAGGAATATTTGTATGTTTCAAAAATCGACACTTAGAAACTTTTTCAGCAAAAAGCAGGCAATGATATCCTATGGAAGGAAATTCAAGTTACTGGTAAGTACGGTTAAAATTACTTTTCAGGATCAGTACTGGGCTGAAAGATGCAGCACTGAGGTCTCTCCTGATAACAGGTGAGTAAATCGGAATTCGTATGTTCGGCTGATTTTAGAGGAATATTATAAAGTTCCAAACTCCACACTTAGAAGAATTTCCAAGTGAAACCAGTCAATGATATCCTATGGAAGGAAATTCAAGTTACTGGTAAGTACGGTTAAAATTACTTTTCAGGATCAGTACTGGGCTCAAAGATGCAGCACTGAGGTCTCTCCTGATAACAGGTGAGTAAATCGGAATTCGTAGTTCGGCTGATTTTAGAGGAATATTATAATGTTCCAAAACTCCACACTTAGAAGAATTTCTAAGTGAAACCAGTCAATGTTAGCCTATGGAAGGAAATTCAAGTTACTGGTAAGTACGGTTAAAATTACTTTTCAGGATCAGTACTGGGCTCAAAGATGCAGCACTGAGGTCTCTCCTGATAACAGGTGAGTAAATCGGAATTCGTAGTTCGGCTGATTTTAGAGGAATATTTGCACAATGGTGAAGGAAGGGGTGGGGCCTGAGGTGACATGTCTGCAAACACGCCCTGTGGCGCGTTTTAAGTTGGAGAATTAATTCCTCCTCAATCCCGTGGGTCCCTAGGGGCCAACTAGCCCACCAGATACCTCCAGTATGCGCCAGAGAGCTGCGTTGCAGAGAGGTGTTCAGAGGCCACGCCCCTTTTACAACACTCTGCAACGCAGCTCCGTGGCGCTACTGGAGGTACCTGGTGGGCTAGTTGGCCTCAGGACCCTCAGGATTGAAGGGGATTTAATTCCCCATCTTAAAACGCGCCACGGGCCTGTTTGCACACATGTTACCTGAGGCCCGCCCTCCCTTCACCACTGTGCAAACGCGCCCGTGGCGCGTTTTTAAGTCGGGGATTAACTCCCTTGAATCCTGAGGGTCCCTGGGGTGCAACTAGCCCACCAGCTACCTCCATTAAGCGACACGGAGCTGCGTTGCAGAGAGGTGTAAAAGGGGCGTGGCCTCAGAACACCCTCTGCAACGCAGTCCTGGCGCATACTGGAGGTTCCTGGTGGGCTAGTTGGCCCCCAGGGACCCCCAGTATTGAAGGGGAATTCGTTCCCCCTCTGCAAACGCGCCAGGGGGCGCGTTTGCAGAGTGCTGCCAAGGAGGGGGCGTGGCCTCCGGCGCGATGCCGGATTTTTTATTTATTTTTTTTTTTAAAGGGGGCTGTGTGGCCCCCCTTCTTTTTAATTATTTTGGGCCCTGGGGACCCCATCCCCCAGGGCCTGACCCCTTTATTTTTTTTAAAAAGGAACGGGAAGGGGACCGCGTGGGCCCCCCTCCGTAGCCAATTTCGACCCGGGGACCCCATCCCCGGGTCATTGCCACCTTTAAAAAAAAAAAAAAAAATCATGGAGGGGCTGCGTTGCCCCCCTCCTCCAGGCCTCCTTAGGCCCCGGGGACCCCATCCCCCGGGGCCGGTCTTTAAAAAAAAAAAAATGTTATTATTATTTTTGGGGAGGGGGGCCACGTGGCCCCCCTCCCGGGCCACTACTTGCCCCGGGGATCCCATCCCCCGGGGCTGGCACTATCCTTTGGGGTCCGTGGGGGACCCCAACTCCCCCACGGACCATGCCTGCTCCCCGCCTCCTGCGGGAGCCGGCATTGCTTTTCCACATGGGGAGCTGCTAACATGCAGCTCCCCGTGTGGAAGCAATGTGCTGGGATATTGGAAGCGAGAGCAGGTTTCCTGCTCTCGCTCCAATATCCAAAGCAGTTTGCAATGACAGGACGGAGGCCGCGAGGCTCACCGTCCTATCATTGCTAACTTCACAGTGTCCCGGGGTTAGGCACCCCGGGACACTGCAGGAGCTGGCCCTGGGGGTGGCGGTCCCCATGGGCCACCACAGGCCCAGGAGAGGGCCGCGCGGCCCCCTCCCATCACTTGCACAGCCCCGGGGAGGTGGTGGTCCCCGGGGCTCGGGGTCCATAACGGACCCCCACATTTATTTTCTTAGTGCCCCGGGAGGTGGCGGTCGCCGGGGCATGTGGGGGCTGGGCCCCCCGCCCCCCACACAGGTCAAGTAATTTTTTTTAAAAATAAGCCCCGGGGGTGGCGGTACCGGGCTTGGGGGCCTTAGAGGCCTCCCACATTAAAAATAAATAAACCCCTGCATGCCCCGGGACTTGGCCCACCCGGGGGCAAAATAGCATCGAAGCGCGGGAGACCGCGCTTCGATTTTTTTTTTATTACGGCCGGATCCGTGCACCCCGCCGATTTAAAAAAAAAAATGCTTTTTTCTGCCCAGGGGGTCCTTGTGGGACCCCCTGAGCAGACCTAGGGGTCAGGGTGTTTCTACCCTGCCCCCTTTGTGCGTTTGCGCACTTGTTTCTTGTGCTTTTTATTTTTAATCGGCGGGATCCGCGCACCCTAAGCGCATCCCGCCGTTTAAAAACAAAATGCTTTTTCTGCCCAGGGGGTCCTTGTGGGACCCCTGAGCAGACCTAGGGAGTCAGGGTGTTTCTACCCTGCCCCCTTTTTGCGCTTTGCCACTTGTTTCTGTCCCTCGGTTCTACCGAGGGACAAAATAACTGCCAACACTTCCTGATTTGGAGTGTTGACAGCCACTTGACAACCAATTAGCATGCAGCTCGTGATCGGGAGGGTACGCGAGGACCCTACTCGGCCTTAGATATATATGTGACTTTACTTTTGATTTTCTCAGGAACTACTGAACGGATTTACACCATTTAAGCAAAAGGCACGACACTGAACCAAGGGCTACCTCTTTGCCAAATTTGGTGTAATTCCGTTCCAGCAGTTCGGGCTGTAGCTGCGACTAAAGGTTCCTATGGAAAAATGAATGGGGAAAACGCGTTTTGGGACCCCCCTTTTTCTCGGCCCCCACTCGACGAGATCACCCCGAGACTTTCAGGATAGGAGCCGACCAAAGCGTCCCAACAAGTTAGGAAGCTTTCGCGAAGATTCGTCAACCGGCGCTCAACGTTATTGCAAATAGAATGTTGCGGATTTCCTATGGAAAATAGGTCCTAACTATAACTATCTACTGGTGACCGCCAGTAGATAATATATATATATATGTATGTATGTATATATATACATCCTTGTAATCAAGAAACAGCTTACACATACACATTCAGATACAACTTGGGTTTAAAAATAAAATCGATAGAATTACGATTCTTTAAAGCTGGTTTGGAGTTTGGAGGATATCTGTATTTAATTGGGCTTCTGAGCCATTAAAACATATTGTTATTGCCTCATTGCAGGAGCGAATTTCAAGCCTTCTCAAGTTTGGAAACAATCGTTTTTCAGCTCGTTATAGAAGGCTGGACAGCAACATAAAACATGTGCCTGAGCTTCACATTTATAATTGCAAAAATGGCAAGTGATGTCTTCTCTTTGTATTTCCAGTTTTAATGGATTTTTCTAAATCCCTCAAACTGACACACAATCTGAGATATTTCATCTTTAGACCCAAGAAATTGGGGGTTTTAAATACAGCACTGCTTGGTTGCTGGTATAAACAGGACCAACAATGGGGCCAATTGTTCTTGTGTTAAGTAGTGCAATAACCTTAGCTTTCGATAAGATATTATATTTTTGGGGGAAATTGTTTTAAGGTTTCAGTATGTCAAACCTTGTCCCTCTGCCATATGCAGTAAGTGGACTTGTACCACATTTATTTTTCTGACAGACATTTCATCGCCTGCACTGCAGCTCCTAAATAAACAGCAGCAGGAGTTGGAGGAGGCGAAATGCCAGTGGGCAGTTTGGGGAGTGGATCAGGGTCACAGGGGTACACCCCCAAAAAAATACTGCAATTACCAGCAGGGCAAGCACCGCTGTTGAGTGCCGTTTACATCGGCTGTGAAACATCAGCAAATCAGCATTGGCCTATAAGTCTTATAAGGCTACAACTGAGGTTATATTCCCCTGTGATGGTCGGTCCCATTACTCCAATTCCCTTTTTAGATGGAATGCATGGTTCCTGGTTTAGTAGCACTGAGTCTAAGCCAGTAGCGTTTCATGGAGGCCTTCTCAGCTAACAATTGATCCTGAAGTTTAAATGTCCTTCCAAATTTGATGCTGGGTAGCTGACATTGGAAGGCAAAACTGTTATCTGTAGAGATTACATCAGCCAGTTACTTAGGGGCTTATTTATGAGATATCCTGCATCACTTTTGCACTACGTAAAGTGGTACATGCCTGATGTAGGACTCTCATGAAGATTTATGAAGCCATGCAAAGCCACCCAGGGGTGGCTTTGAGTGGCCTCATGAATCATGAGTAAGGCTCCCGGTTTTCCGTTTAAACGGTTTTTACTTATAAATGCAGACAGAAAACTTTTTTCCTTTGTCTGCATTTATAAACTATAAACGGAAAAATACTAAGAAACCAGATTCAGACAATCCTGCTGGAGCAGCTGTGCTCCTGCCCAGGGTTGCCTAATCTGGCGCATAGAAGGAATGCAGCTGCCCTCGGCATCATGAAAGGCGCCTTACTAGTGGGGCAGACTCTAAGCACTGCATTTGGCACTCTCTCCCTGTATGCCATTCATCAGGAGTGGACCCCAGTGGAGAGCGTGGTGCTAGCCATCCTCATCTGGTGTGCTCTCCCAGTGGGGAGTTCATTGCTTTACAGGGTGTGCATTTTCACAGCCCCATTGTTCTTCAGGTACCGCAGGCGGTGAGAGGGTTAATGTCTCTGTTAAAACTAACTGCTACAGCATCAGAATGTATTCACAAGACTGTGCAGCCGATGCTGAACAATCCGCTGCACGTTAACTTTAATTGGTGTGCAGGATGTGCTGCTGTTGTGACTTTGATGGCCATCCAGGATGAGGGTGGATAGGCAGTTTCAGGAATGTTTTCTGGTGCCACTAAAAAGCACATTTACATTGAGGTCGCTGCATCGGCAAAGCCTCGTGTGATTCTAGGCATATCACTTCATTTCCACATGCCTGTAAAGAATGCATAGCTTACCTCCCGTCCCTCCCTCGCCTTCCTTCATTACAATTGAGGCCCCGCCTCCCACCCAGACCCACCCCCAGCATAAAAACTCTGCCCGCCCCCACCTCCACCTGTTTTTCTGTCTCCCTAGTGAGACTTACCCTTTCAGCTCCTCCCTGTGGCGGTGCCGGGGAGTCTTCGGTCTGGTTCTCTGCGACGGCGGTGCCCTCTGCAGCGTTCTCCTGGTGGTGCCTCCTCTCCTCGTCTCCCTCGTGGTATGGGGGCGGAGCGGTTGCTCGGGAGGCCGTGACGGTGTTCGACGGTCCTCCTGTGGCTGGGGCTGTGTTTCCGGGTCGGGCCTGCTTGGATGCCTCTGCTCCCGGACTGCACTCATCACGGAGGCCTGGTAGGCCGGGTTTTTGACCCGATGTTTGTTCCTTTTCCTGTTTGGAGTGCCATGTGCTGTGACTTGCTGTTTCTCTTGACCGGGCGTGGTCGTCTGTCTGCCTTGACTTGGGGCTGCTGGGGGTTATTTTTCCACTTGCTGCCCTGGGTCGTTTGAGGTTGTTGGGGGCATTCTGGTGTCTTCTTCCTCTGCTGCTTGGTCTCCGGTCCCCCTGGGGCGCCCTGGACGCATGGGCTCCGTGGGGGGTACGGTGCCTCTCATGTCTATGGCTGGTGCGGGACTTGATTGAGGCTGCTCTGTCCGGTGCTTACGGGCTCGGCCGCTGCCTTCTGGTCCATCCCGTCCTTGTCCGGCAGATCCTGTGGGCGGCTGGTTTCCGTCTGGGTCCTGGGGTATTGGGCCTTCTCCCTCCTCTGGCGTTGCCTTTGGCTCCGGGGGGTGTGGAGGGTCACTTGGGTTCCTGTACTGATCGGCTGGGCTTTCCTCTTCCCTGCTGGGCGGGGTCTGTGGGATTCTTCCTTGGTGTTCCCGGCCCTTCTGGTTGGGCTTTGCCCTTCGGTCCCGGTGTGGGGATTGGTGCTGTGGGAGTGGCGTGCGTTGCCTGTGCTTGCTGTATTTCGTGCAATTTCACTTTTTGTGTGGATTGTACTTGCTGCTTTGTCCACTGTGGCCCGCCCGGCTGGCGATTGTTTGTCTGTTGCCTGCGGAGCCTGCTGTGTGCGGTCTCTTTTCCTCCAGCCCTGTGCGTTCCTTCTGTGCTGTGTTGGTCCTGATTGGCTTCAGGTTCCTTTACGCCCTCTTTTGCATCAGTGGGTTTTTCCTGCGGTGCTGTGGGTCCCTTGCTTCCTCCGGCGGCTTTGCTTGTTGGGGGTGTTCGCCCCTTTCCTCCCTTTGGGCTGTTGGACTCTGTCCTGACCGCACTGCTTCGCGGGTCGGCTGTTCTGCTTGGCTGGTGCTGTGGCGCTGGCCTGTTCTCGGCTTCTTCTGCGCCCTCCTTGGTGTGGGGTTTCGTGGCTTTGGCGGCGGCTGTTAGGGCCTCCGGCCGTGGCGCCCGGTACCCCCTGCTCTTGTCGGATCTCTGCTGTTCGGCGGAGGTCGGGCCTGGTTCGTGCCTGGATGGGTGGCTGCCTGGGACTTTTCGGTACTGTGGGCTGCATGTCCTCTGTCCTTCTGGCCGCCTTGGGGCTTCTGCGTGCCTTTCCTTGTGTGGGGCGTCCTGCCTTTCTGGGGTGCCTTGTCCTGGGGCCTCTCCTTTGTCCCCGATGTGGGCGTCTCCTCCGCCTTTCCGGTGGGTACGGTTTGGGCCTGTTTTTCGCCCTGGCTCCCTGCCTCCTCGCCTGGGGGCCCTGCCTGGCTGGGTCCCTGTCGCTGCTGTCTGGATGGTTCCCTGCGGTGGGTGGTCGTCTGCGGCCTTTTCTTCCTTGGTGGCGGCAGCCCTGTTTCTGGTGGCTCGGTCCTGTGTACTTTGAGGGTCGTTTTGGTGCAGGTTCCTCTGGTTTAGGGGGTTCGGTTGCCTCCCTGCCTGTCTCCGGTCCCCGCGGGGGTGGCTCTGCTGGACGGGGTGTCCTGTTTGCTTGCCCTGTGGTTGGTCTGCTGGGTTCCTGTCGTGGAGCCCGGGCCTGGGGCCCTCTCCGTTCTGTTTCTGGGGTTGGGGGTGTCCGGCGGCTTCGGCCTGTCCTGGCTCTCCTGTGGGTCTGCTCCTGCGTTCGGCCCTTTCCCTTCCTTGTGTTGGCCCTTTCGGCCGTCATTCCTCTGGTTCTGCCTGGCTTCTTTTGGCGTGCCGTGGGTCTCGGGGACGCTTCTCTCCGCTTCCCAGTTGCTGCTTCTTTTCTGCGGTTCGCTGTGGGTGACGCCCTTCGGTTTGCGTCCTTCCTTCGGCCTCCGGCCCTCGCCCTGGGTCTTCCCGCAGGTCCTGGTGCTCTCTCGTGGCTCTCCTTCGTGCGAGGGTTTTCCTTCGTCCTTCTCTGTCGGTCGGCCTCTTGCTGTGTGCGGCCGGAGTGTCTTTTTGCTCGGTCTGTTCGGGGGACCTTGGTGGTTCTTCTGGGGATCGGGTTTGTTGGTGGCCTGGTGTGTGTCTCTCTGGTCCCCTCTCGGGGCTTGGTGTTCGTTGAGGCTCGTTTTCGGCCTTTGCGTGGCCATGTTCCCATGTCCTGCCTTCGCTGGCTCGGGCCTTGTTGTCCGGGGGTGGCTCCTCCGGCGGTCCTGTGGCTACAGGGATGGGGGCTCCTGGCTTCTGGGGGGTTTTCCGGTTCCCGGGGCTCATTTTCTTCTTCTCCGCCTGACCGTCTGGCTCCTGTTGGGTTGGTCTCTGGGGTCTTTTGTCCCCGCTGCCCTTTTACGTCCGTGTCCGGGGGGGGGTGGTGCTATCCTGGTGGCTCTCCCTCCGTTGCTTTCTGGCTGGCGGATGTTAGGGGCTTGCCCCGGTGCTCTTTCGAGGCTCTCTGCTGGGCCCCTGGGGTGTTGGTTCGGTCTGGCGTTCTGGGGGCGTGGTCCCCTGTCCGCCCTCTGGGTGGGTCCAGGTTCTGGTCCTTGTTCCTTGTTTGCCAGCGTCCTGTTTCTCTGGCTCCGGTCTGGGTGCTGGGGCTGTCGGCTCTCTCCCTTCGGCGAGTGGCCTCTGGGCTGGCGGATCTGTTGTGCTGGGTCCTTCCTTCATCCCATGATTTCTCTCTTCTTCCCTGTGTGGCCTGCCTGTTGGTGGGTCGTTGGGGCCTCCCTGTGGTGGTCCTGTTGCGGATCCGGGAGGGCCTTGTTGGCCCGGTTCTGGTCTCTGGGCTGGGGTCCCGGGGCTCGGGGGGTCGTTGGCCTTCCCTCTCCTGTGCCTCGGGATCTTCTAGGTGCCTTCCTCCCCCCTTTTTCCGCTGCTCAGGGCCTTTCTGGTTCTGGTCGGGTGGCTCTGTGCTCGGGGTTGTTGGTTGCTCCCCGTTGGCCTGGGGTGCCTTGGTCTCCTCTCCTGTCCGGGTTCTGTTGCGTTCGGGAGTGGGTCCTTCCGGTGGTTCCGTTCCCTTTGATGTTTCCGGCCCTTCACCTGGGTTCTGTGCGGGGGTTTTGCCTGCTGCCTGGTGGTGGTGCGGCTGGGCTTTGCTGGGTTGGGGGTTCCTGACCGTTTGGCGGTTGCTTGGCTGCCTTCCCGTCGGTCCTCCTCTCTGCTGTCCTGTGCTTGGCATGGGCGGACCTTTTCGGCCTGGTGTTCTGCTCTGGGTGTTGTTCCCACGGTGGCTGGCCTATGTTTGGCGTGGCGATTCCTTCCGGGTGGGGCTCTTCTGGGTTTGTCTGTGTCTCCTTCTGCGGGTGCTGTGGGCGGCTCTCCGGCTTCTTGATGCTCCTGGCGTTCTTGCGGGTTGGCGAGGGTCTGTTGCCCCCCACCCTGTCTGGTCCTTCCCTTCGGGGTCTTGGCTGCTGGTGTTGGCTGTCCTCCCTTTTGGTCCTCTTGGGGTCTCGGGTGTGGCTCTTCTCTTTTGGGCCTTGTTTTTGGTTGCCATCCCCTCTGCGCGGCGCTTGGTGGTGTTGGATCGGCTGTGGGTTCTCGTTTGGCTTTGATCCAGTTGCGGAGGTTGTTTGGCCTTCCTCTGCTCTGTTGGGTCGTTGGCTTTGGTCCCCGGTCTTGCTGACTGTCCGTCTTTTGGGGGTGGTTCCTCCTGTGGGGGTTAGGGGTGTTCTCTCGTTGTTTGGCGGCTTCGGTGGCTGCGTTGCTGGATGTCCGGCGTGCTTTGCTGTGGTCCCTGCCGGTTGTGGTGTCCTGCCGGGTGGGTTCCGCTGTGAGATCTGTTGGACTGCGACCTGGTCTTCTCCCTCTCCGTTTGACTGTCGCTATCCGTTTGCGTGTCTGGAGCGTTTGTCTGGTGTTCTGGGCCGCATGGGTTCATGGGATGTTGATCTGCTGTGTTTGGGCCACTGTTTCTGTTTTGGTGTTCTTTCGCACTCAGCTGTCCGTCTCTGTTTTCTTCTGCTTGCTAGGTCCTCAATTGTAATGAAGGAAGGCGAGGGAGGGACGGGAGGTAATGCTTCCATTTCTAACGATAATGGCATTACTCCTAGTCCTACTCCCTCGCCTTCCTTCATGGACCCTCCCTCCCTCCCGGTGCGGTTCATCTGAGTGCTAGCTCGGCTTGTTTACGTACAGGTGGAGGTGGGGGCGGGCAGAGTTTTTATGCTGGGGGTGGGTCTGGGTGGGAGGCGGGGCCTCAATTGTAATGAAGGAAGGCGAGGAGTAGGACTAGGAGTAATGCCATTATCGTTAGAAATGGAAGCATGACCAGATGAAATTCGGCTGGCGCTCAGGTAAAGCACTCCAAGACCTTTGTGTCGAGTTCCATTGTTCTGCGTGTTTGCTCGGGGGAAATGTTTCCTATGTTGAAACAATGCGTTTCGCACTCTCCTCCTACCCTCAAAAATATGAACACTCACCTTAGGTTTTAGCAATTTATAAACAGATTTATCATAGTGTATGCTGGAAAATAATGATCTCTTCTGTTTAAAAAAAATAGAAGTAAATTCCGCCAAAAGGATTCTTATGTAGGTCTAAATTCCAGCAAAGTTGTTCTGCAATGAAAAAAACAGAATGGGTTGCTCCCCCAAAGACACAGCTTGACATTTGACCTCTGTTTTTGAATGCACAGCAAATGTGACTAGATAAGAAAAGGATTTAAAAGCCCTGTTTACAGAAAGTGAGTTCTATCCTCCCCTACGGTCCCTAGGGTGACCAGCCCCACAGTAAAGGTTTCTTAATGCAAGTTACTCAAGGTCTGTTTAGGCCTATGCTCACTTAAAATTATTTTGGCAAAGTTTTCAGATAAATTTATTTTGTTTTTCTAATTTGACGTATTTATAAATATATCTAAACCTATAACACCTGAGTGCAAGTGTGCAGTGTCTGTTTGAATAAATGTGAAAAAATACTAGCTGCAGCGTCTTCTTTGCTTGCAACAAAAATAAATGTGGATAAATACAGATAAAATTACCAAAAAATAAATATGGATAAATACAGGCGGAAATGTAAAAAAAAATACCATAAAACCGGGAGCCTTAATCATGAGTAAGGAGATGCAGCGCAAATCGCTGTGTTACCTTACTCTGTGCCCGGGAGGCGTTCCATGGGCATTGTGGTGGTTTTTCCTATGTAACACCCTTGGAATTTGACGCTGCCCCAGATTTACAAAGTGATTGAAACCTAGGGAAGTGTCAATCCCTACGCCTCCCAAGGTGAGGCGCAACGAGGAGAAATATGTTCATTTCTCCTTGTTTTAAACTCTTTCCATGTGTGCTGCATTCTGCAGCACACATAGAAAGAGGAAACGCCTCAGTAGGATTGTTTTTGTGTAGAAAGGTGCCCTTTCCTGCACAAAAACAATCCTGCCTGCAATGAAGGCACCCTTGCACCATGGCACCGGCGCAGGCAGAAAGGACAGGAATGGTCCGTATTGCTTACATGCAATGCATTCCTGCCCTTTCACTTTGGCGTAGGGCAGCACAGCATCTTGCTGCGCTGCCCTACGCCAAAATGCCATAAATGAGGTACTGGGTTTTAAAGGAAATGTCATGGACCCATATGAAACAGCTGGTAGAAATGTTGCTCCTATTACTTCTAAGAAAGGGAGAAGTGTGGGCCATACAGGTTTGTGGCTAATCCTTAAAATCATACTATATCTGAGGGATTTTGGACAATATATGTTGTAAGAGCACTTTGAGGACACCTCTAAATTGAATATTTAATCCTAATATTGGTAAATGCTGAAAGTTTCTCTCCATTTCATCTCCAGATAATTTCTGTTTTGGATAAAGTGACAAACTATATAATTTTAGTCTAATAGCCTAATTACGAATATAGGTGGTATTTATAGAACTTAATAAATAGCGATACCACGCAGCATGTTATTTTTCAATTGCAATAAATGCCACCTATTACGAGTTGTTGGGGAATAGCATGGTGATTTTGGTGTTTAAAACACTAAAATCTGCATGATACGGTAAATACTGTATGGTGTTCCCCTGTTAAATTTTGACAGGTTTGATGTGCCGAAATCTAAAAATGGCTGAGTAATTCAACGCATCCAATAGTTATCAGATGCATTAAATACCTAACAACTTGCAATTCCAACCCGTGCGAAAACGGGTTTACGCACGGGTCAGGAATTAACCGCCCAACTAATGATCAGGGCCGAAGTGTTATTCATTTCCATTTTTTTCTGTATTGAAGACCTAACTGTTTGCTCAAGAAACACCGGGTCATCATCGTATTGCATGACCTGCGAACGTTTATAATTTAGTTTTGGTAGACATGCCCAATTTACGTCAATGACTTTTCTCATGTCAGCAAAGTATACTTTTGAGAGCAGGGGAACAAGTATGCATTCTTCTTTTAGGCCTTTGTTTACTGGAATCTTGTCAGTAAGTGTTGACATATTCCTTAATGGATTATAATCTAGCTGTATGTGTATAGTGATTGAAAGGTTTTGAGTAGTTATTTTGGTATACCCATTTGTTCAAGCTTAAGCCATAGCAAGGATCTTTTAACTGAGTCAAAGGCCTTTTGGAAATCGATAAAGTATGCATAAAGGTTTTGCTTTAATTTGATACTTCGCTGGGTTAATGCTGATAGGACAACAATATTGTATATTGTTCAGAACCCTGTGAGTACCCCCTTTGAAACTACTGAATTAGATTTAGCCCAGACTGTCAGACCTTTAAAAAGTGCTACTGTATAGTATTTTGCATCTACCTTGGGTATTTTGTCCCTTTAGGTTATGTTTTTTTAGATTGGATGCAAGATTGAGCCCTTATAGGATGAAGTTATGGTTCCTACTGAAAAGCAGATCTTAAGTAGGGCCCGTAATGCCTCTACCCAGTATGTGGGGCTGTGCTAAAAGATTTCTGCTGGCCTTGATGATGTTGATTATCTCCTTCTGTTCTTGCATTTCTCTAGTTCCAATTATATCCTGATTATCATGTGATGGCGTAACTGATAGATTATTTGTTTCTCATGGTCCGGATGAGTTGTAAATTGGCTCTGTACATAGTGAATGAATATATTGTATCCATACTGATGACCTGATGTTATTACTCGTGAGGTTAGGGGTAGGAACCTTCGGCAGCATGAAAATGATTGCATAATTTGTTTGATGATCTGGATATTGCTGCTACATGATGGTTCTGCCACTGTTTTTCTCCATGATCCCCTTTACATACCATAATGCTTTTGTATAGTTTTCCCTAATTATCTTTCTACTTTCCAGTTCATAAAGTCATCCTGTTTTATTTGTTTTTCTCAAGATCTTGTTTAGTTATTTCTTTAGTTGTTGAAGGATTGATGAGTACCACTGATTGTTTAAATGTTTAGGAGAGTATCTCTGTGCATTGTTTTTTAGCATATGTAGGACCCCCTTTGGAATGAAGTCCCAGGCTTCAATATGAGTTATGATTTCTCTATTGACTAATTTGATGGCACGCAGTGCTAGTTCTGGAGCTCTTGGTCCAGTTTGTTTTGGCTATGTAATTTAATTCTCAAGTGAGCCACCACATTGTCCTGTTGGCCTGCCTCTACATAAGTTGAAATTATATATTCATTTATCTATAACGTGCAGGTTTGAGGATAGTAATCACTTTCTTTCGGTTGTATTAGTTCATAGTCTGTGAAGAGATTCATTTGCTCATTTGAATCAAAAGTATAATCTAAGACCATCATTCTGCTCGTTCCTATTTCAGTGGGCTTTATGTGGTTATCCCTTGGGAAGTGGATGGAAAGCCCCCAAAAACACCAAGATGAGGTTCTGGCTAAACTCAATGTCATTCATCTCCAGGACACCTGGAGTGATGGGAATATTGATATTTTTGGGGTTGTGAGTTTCCCAACACCAGTTAAAAGGACCTTAGCAAGAGGAAGATTTTCAGGAGGACTAACTATTTTTGCTGCAACACATCTTCTGATGGAGTGTAACAAACTAAACATTAACTGCCTCTGGGTATAGGGTATAGCAGTAAAAATGAAGTCAAATACAATAATCCACTTCTCACACCTTTTCATGCTTAATATACACCCACCCCTCAATAACATTGAAGAAGTCTGATATTAAGGAACTAACTACTATTTTTGACTCCTTACAGTCTTTCATCCAAGAGGCCACAATAATTCTGACAGGTGATTTCAACCTCAACCTAATGGATAGTTATATCAAATCCAATTGGCACGAGCAAAGGGATAATCATTGGAATGTATGCGAGTAATCACTTTGTTGAACATGGTGGTACTGTATGCCTACTGGGATGCATCTGTAGTATATTAATGTTAAGAGCTTCAAAGATGGGCTCCACAGGTGAGGAGAAGGGTACCCCATGGGTCAGTCCAGTGGCTCTGGGGTGCTGACAGTGGGATACAACTGGGTTCAGAAGGGCATAGAGCTCACAAGTGCCTCTACAATAGAGGGCCATTGCCCACCTTCTATCGTCTGAGCAGAGAAGCACATCAAGATATTGATTAGTCTACCTTGGCATTAGACTAGTGGGGGGACAGGTTGGATTGGCCCAATCTGAAGGGTCACCATCAAAGGTTTTGCCAGCACCCCTCCTGTTTTCTGAAATTAGGGGCATATTAGCAAGACCGGCGATAAAATTATCGCCGGTTTAGCGGCAGGGAACTGCCGCTAAAACGTCGATAATGGGCTTGCTAATATGCGTTATAGAATTCCAATAGAAGCCCAGGTTAGATGTCCTGACATCTAACCTGGGCTTCTATTGGAATTCTATAACGCATATTAGCAAGCCCATTATCGCCGCTTTAGCGGCAGTTTCCTGCCGCTAAAGCGGCGATAATTTTATCGCTCGAGTCTTGCTAATATGCCCCTAGTTTTTGGGGCATAAGGAATCTGTGCACATTAGCACTGCTAACCAGTGCTAAAGTGTGTGTGCTCGCTCCCTAAAACATGGTACAATTGGCCTACACCTAATTGGCACATTTTGTTCACTTCTAAGTCCCTGGTAAATTGTACTATATGTACCCAGGGTCTGTAAATTAATTGCTACTAGTGGGCCTGCAGAACTGATTGTGCCACTTACTAAAGTAACCTTGGAAAACATGTCTCAGATCTGCCATAACAGCCTTTAGTGCAGTTTTTAACTGCCCATTCGACCTGGCCAAATAAAACTTTTGCCAGGCCTAAATCTTCTCTTTTAATACATATAAGTCACCCCCAAGGTTCATAGGGCAGGGTGCATTATATATAAAATTTGGACAAGTGGGTTTAAGTTTTACATGTCCTGGTAGTGAAAAACTCCAAAAGTCATTTTTCATTATTGCAAGGCCTATATCCCACATTGGATATCATTAGGTTACCTTATTACACTTAATAAGTAATAACTTAAGTTTGAAAGCAGATAGGAAAATGACATTTGCACTCAAAAGAGTTGTAATTTAAATTCCTCTTCAATGGTAAAGTCAGATTTTAAGTCACAATTCTGAAAATTCCACTTTTGAAAAGTTGGCATTTACTTGTCCTATCCATTTGGTAACATCTGTCTGTTCACTGAACAACATGACTTTGAATAACTTGGCAGTTGGCCATTGTGTATTCCTCCCAGACAATGAGACAAAGGGGGACTAGCTGTTAGCAGGATGGGCTATCCTGTTAGGATGGTTGAGGTGGAGCTGTTCCCTGGCCCACTTACATTTTGAAAGGTTGCCTGCCGCTCATACACATTGGAATCTGACACTAGTCTTTGTCACCCCAGACTACGTAGAGCCTTGACATGGAAAGGGAAGAACTTTCCAGAATGGATGTGGGGGTAGTAGGGGTTCTCCCCACTTCAAAGGCTGGCACCAAAGATAAATATTGGACCTTCCAAGTCACTCATCAGATTACTCCTGGACCTGTGGAAGACTCAGAAGAAGGACTGCCCTCCTGCCCTACTCTTGGGAGGAATGTCCTACTGCCTGAGGAAGGAAGCCTGGACCTGCTCCTTGAACCCAGGACCACTCGAGCAACTTCAACTGGCTGGCCTGCTGCATGTGCTATAGGGACATAACAATCTCCAGAGTCCTGTCCTGCATCTGCCCAGCTGACCAGATATGCAACTGGACATACCTGAGCCCTGTTGGCCACTGCTAGAGGGAGTCCCTGATCACCAAGAGGTGCCTCCCCAGATCCTGGACCCTTGTCTGGCACAAGAGTGCGCTCCTCTGTAAAGAAGTGTGAAATTCTGAAGTTTTGGGCTCTTCGCGAACGAGTCCGTTCATGCCAAGACTCTAGCGAAGACTGCCAACGTGAGGCTCTGGTGACCCTGACTGTTTGAGGTTAACCCTGGGCGTAGTTCGCGTAGTAGCGCTACGCGTAGCTACGCAAAGTGCACTTCGCACTACGCGAGCTACGCGTAGCACTACGCGAACTGCGTAGTGCGGTAGGAAATGCTGTTCGCAATGATTGCACAGTGCCGGATGCTTGTCCGCACTGTGCAATCATTGGAAACGGCATCTTGCACAGTGCAAGCGGTCGTTTTCTGCCGCTCGAGTAGATTTGTACTCGAGCGGCAGTTTTCTCAACGCGGACTGGTAGTTTCTCATCGCGAGCGGTCGCGAGCATACGCGACTCACTCGCAATGAGAAACCTGACCTCCCGCGTTGAGAATCTCGCCGGAGGTTTATTTTCCACGCTCGCGATCGGCAACTTGATGTTGCTGATCGCGAACGAGAAAAAGTCTCGCTGGGATGTCATTTTGCTTGCTCGCGGTCGCCAACTTGACGTTGAGGACCGCGAGCAGGCAAAAAATGCCCGCTACGCGTTTTTGCACTGTGCTACGTGCAATTCGCGTAGTTTTCCGCCCAGGCCCAGCCTGATCCTTTAAAACTCTCCATGGGATAGCTCGCGGGACTAGGTCAAATGCAGACCGTAGGTCAACAAAGGCCATGTAGAGCTCTCCTCCTTTGACTGCCACTTCCTTCCAATAGATACAAAGGAGGCAAAAAGCTTGGTTCAAGGTGCTTATTTTTGCATGGAAACCAGCTTGAAAATCGCTCATGATTCGAGACTCTAGGATCCATTCCTGGATCCGTCCTAGGATTTGCTTACAGAAGATTTTCTGGAGGTAGTCAATAAGGCTTATAGGCCTATAGCTAGCTGGCTTTGCTCTGTCCCCTTTTTATAGATGGGGACAACCTCTGCAATTTTCTAAGAGAGTGGAATAGGAGTGCCGGTTAGAATTGAGTTGGTGAGAAGATGTATGTAAGAGCCCCAGAGTATTATATCCTCTTTATATAAGTCATTAGGGATTCTATTGGGGCCGGGGGCACAGGCTGGGATGCACAAGCAAATTGCTTCTTGTGTTTTTTCTAAAGGGAAATGGAGAGCGCCACCCACACCACCGGGTACCTCCCCACACCCCTTAATCACTTCCTCAGCTATTGTATTGTTAGACTCATAAAGGGAACTGTAATGCTCTACCCACTCCTCAGGCTGGACTGTGAATTCCAGGGCTCTCCTGTTCTCCTTAAGCCAATATGCAGCTTTACTCCAGAAACTCTTTGGGTCTTTAGCTAACAGTGCAC
The DNA here is from genome assembly GCA_963921515.1 of Calotriton arnoldi. Taxonomy (NCBI): domain Eukaryota; kingdom Metazoa; phylum Chordata; class Amphibia; order Caudata; family Salamandridae; genus Calotriton; species Calotriton arnoldi. The sequence continues at coordinate 25,323 of CAWUFW010009555.1, forward strand.
TCTGTAGGGAGGACCACAAGGAGCCCTCCCACTCCTTCTTTGCTGTCTCGATTGCCTGCCTGTACTTAGCTCTACATACCACGACCTCAAGGTGTACTTTCTGCTTGACTGCCCGTACAAGCGCCTCCTTTGCAATCATGCAATATTTGTTATACCAGGCGCCCTGGGGGGCTGACCTCTGATGTGTACAATTTCCTTCCTTTTTCTGAGATTTACGCAGTTGGCTTAGCATTTCCCTGATCTCAATATATAATGTCTCATGACAGCATCCCAAAATCTCCACAACAGTATTAGCAGGGTATTTTGCTAGCTCCTCTAATACCAGGCAAACTTTACCCTTAGCTGCTTCTAAGACCCCGGGTGTTCTTCCACCCAATCCCATCTGATCGCTCTCTGGTTGTTCATGATAGAAAGGACACCCAAGTCAGGACTACCCCTTATATCAGGTTCAAGATTGCCCTGCTTGATGAGAGTAAGGGCTAGGGCATTATGGTCACTATCAGCTCTTTTGACCACTGCCATATCTTTGACTAAATGCCAAGGTTTAAGAGATACCAGGCAGTAGTCTATTCTGCTTTCGTGGCCAGGTCTATTAAAGGTAAAGTCCCCATTTAGGTCAGAATTGGTTCTCCCGTTCGTGGCTCTCAGATCGTGCTGCATGGTGAGAGCCAGCACCTGGGCTCCTCTCCTAGTCTACCTGACTGTAGGGAGGTCTAGCTGTGGGATTTGCCACTCACAGTCCCACTCGTCAGTCAGATCTGGCGGGATCGGGGCGAGTGGTTCAAATGTACAGTTGAAATGGCCCACCACTAATGTGGGGACATTATCTGTATAATGGGACAGGGTGAGGTCTAGAGTACAAATCATATTGGTTTCCTCTGAGCCCCGCACCACTCTATTATATACGTTAAAAATTCTAATTTTCTGTCCACTATAGAAGGTAAGCTCCAATGCTAATATATCTAGGGATTCAACATTGAGGAGCTTAACTTTAATCCCTGCTAAGCCTCCCGAGGGTCTGCCCAGCTCCTTTCTGGTGGCATTAATAGCACAGACGGAGAAGCCACTTCTATGCAGGATATGCAAGCTCCAGGATTCCTGGAATAAAATTACATCAAAGGAGTCTACAAAAGAACACAATGCTGGGTCAACCAGTAGCTTAGAGATCCCTGCCACGTTCCATACAAGAAACCTTAGAGAGTGATTAGCAGAATCCCCCCCTTCCACAACCCCAAGAGTGGGGGCAATCACGTCCCTGCTTTCATTCACAACAGTAGACTCGCAGTTAGCCTCAGAATCAGAGATCAGGTCCAAGGGTGAAGGGGCTTTTAATAGAGGAGGTCTTAAAAATAATGACGCTGTGGAGCCTAAAGGACCTCTCTTATTAGCTGATTTCGTCTGTTCCTCATACGGGAGTCAGCTTTGCCCTCTCCATTCGTCCATATTAAGTATGGGCAATCCTAGTGGGGCAGGTCCGCAAGGTGTCAACATTGGCCTAATGGGGGGTCCAGCAGGGGGTCTGTATCTGATGGAGATAAGGGAGTTCGCAGGGGGCATTGTGCGTGAGTCGACAGTAATCAAGTGATCATGCCCGCATCAAAAAAGCTGACTTCAATCATGTCCCAAGATGACCCCAACATAGGGATTCGTTTTAAAGACTTAATGTCATCTCTGATGATTGAATAACAGTGTCGGGTGGACCTAAACCAGTAGATGACCTTGTTCTTGAGTGAGTCCTGGTCTTCAAATCGCACCGAAGAAAGTTTGGGGAACTCTGTGAGGTAGATCACGGCTCGATTGCCCCATTCTTTGGATCTCATATAGACACCATCCCTTACAGTCCCCTTATCTTCTACCCCCCCATGAGCTGACTTGGGAATATTCCCTTCATCCAATGTGACCTCACCTCTATCTACAATCCTACGCCCACCCCTTCCTTGGCCAGCACCTAGCGGAATTCCTGAGATTAGGTTAGGTGTATCTCTAGGGCTGCAGTCTCTGGTGCTTTGTGACGGTAGGTGAGTGCTCCTAATCGTGGTAGAATTTTGTAGTGGGTTTGTATTACCCGAGCTACAGACTTCAACCCCCTTTGTAGCCCTGGTCGGGAGAGGTAACAAAGTCTATGATAGAGCCACCTTCCCACAATTAACCCTCTCTGTTAAGCTGGCAACCTTCACTCTGAGTGTAATGACCTCATCTCTCAGTGACTCAATTAGTTCTTTCAGCGCCTGTATTTCACAAACAGGGATTGTACATATTTCTTCAGAATCAACCCCAGCTTCCTCAGTTGCAACGACATCAAATCTATTATGGCACTCGATGTGTACAGTCAGTGTTGTAGTAGGAGCACTTTTTGATTCATTGCAGGGTGGAATAATGGTTGAACCGGGCTCCACGTCAGAGGGCCCAATAACCGAACCCTTACTTCATCGTTTGTTATGTTTTTTAAACATCAATGGTATTTGCTTGGCCGTTTTTTTTTTGCTGGGGGCGGTTCAGGGGAAATAACTGTCCTGATTCCAGGGACATTCGCAGAGCTAGTGGGACTACCTCGCGGAGAGTGGGGGTAAGGTGGACCAGAGTAGGCTAAGTCATGGCATTCACTCAAAATGGACTCTATCCTGTCCATTGTCTCATGGCAAACAGCACTAGAGGGCCTTTTATTACGATGGACTGGAACCTGGGCTTTTCTTTTGCCCATCTCTTAAAGTGCCCTCAGTAATCTCTGGTTTAACCAGAAGACACCAAGGAAGGCTGTTTCAAAATAACACCCTGCCACCCGCTTAAACTCCCCAGAGAGGAGCTAGTGTGTCCCAATATCAATTAAAAAAGTGTCACAGGGGTATTTTAAAAACACATTGTCACAATCACATTCAATAAAATGTCCAAATAATGGATGAGGTCGACTTCAGTACCTTCTAACCAAGTCAATCCAGGCCGTAAGGAGCTCATGTTGGGCACGAAGCGATTTGCAGCAACAGCTAAAACAACCAAGGGAGGTGGCCCCGCTTCTTCCTGGTGCTGTCGGGCACGGACGGGCCCGCCCTTGGGAGCCCGGAGCAGCTTTTGTGTGCCTCCTGGTGTGAAATAACGTGTCAGCACCTCCTGGCGCTTGGAATACTGGGGGATGGAGTCCCCTAAAGTGCCCAGTGCAGTGCGATGATGGGCTCTCGCGCCGCGGGAGCCCGGAGTAGTTTTGTGCACCTCCTAGCGCGAAACAACGCATTGGCGCCTCCTGGCGCTTGGAATACCGGGGGATGAAGTGCCCTAAAGTGTCCAGTGCAGCGCGGTGCGATGATGGGCTCCCGCGCCATGGGAGCACGGAGCAGCTTTTGTGTGCCTCCCGGGGTGAGACATTGCGTCGGCACCTCCTGGCGCTTGGAATACTGGGGATGGAGTTCCCTAAAGTGCCCAGTGCAGTGCAGTGCGGTGCAATGATGGGCTTCCGCGCTGCGGGCGCCCGGAGCAGCTTTTGTGCACCTCCTGGCACGAAACAACACGTCGGCGCCTCCTGGTGCTTGGAATACTAGGGGATGGAGTCCCTTAAAGTGCCCAGTGCAGTGAGGTGCGATGAAGGTATTTAAGAGTTGTACTTTTGAAGTTCAGCCAACATGTGCTTCGCCCTCTGGCAGGCACGCAGGCCTGGGCTTTTTCAAGGCTCTTCAGTTTTATGGTCATTTTAGACACAGCACCTGATTAACCCCCGGCGGCGAAAGAAAGAACACCGTGGGGACACCTGTTTTATCAAGTGTGAAGTAGCATTATCTTTGATGAACAGTTATCGCAGAAGCAAGCAACACAAATAGGCTAGTGTAAGTGACACAACTCAGTGGAAATAAAAGATAGACTGTAGTACAACCATATATGCCAACAGACCCGATTTAGGCAGGAGACTCCTAATGTTTTTAAACCCAAAAGGCCTGTATTTTATTTTTCTCTTGCCTAAAATCTCCTCTTTTTCAATGTAAGTCAATGGGGAAAATCTATTACCCATGTTTTCTTTCAAAATTTCCCTCATGCCAAGTTAAAAATGTTGGCAAGTTTGGTACATTGGATGACGGAGGGCAGGAGGAATGGGGCAGGGACACGGACTAAGATAAGGGAGGGCAGGAGGAAGATGGGCAGGGGCACAAAACTGACCTTACAGGGCAGGTGTCAGGGGTTACAGCAGCAGCACAACACATCACACGGGGCAAGCGGGATGGCAGTGCAGCAAACAGACCATGGAAAGCAATAGGGAGGGAAGAGGGCCATGCACATAGACATCAGAGAGCACAGGGGAAAGAGGCAAGGGTAGCAAGCTGACCATAGCGGACAGACAGGAGGGACAGTTGCAGCATAACGGACCATGAAGAGCAGAGGGAGGTTCAGGGGAACGACAGCGGAGCAAACACGGCAGGAGCGGGCGATAGGGTTCTGCACATGGAAAACGGAGGGCAGGGGGCAAGGGGGCAGGAGAGGAGCAGCAAGCTGACCATGGAAGGCAGGTGGGATGGGCACTGGAAGTACACACAACATTGAAGGCAACAGAGAGACTATAATGGCATACAAAGAGACAACATAGGGCAGGTGGGAGAGGAATATGCGATGTTACATTGCATGCGCTACAACACATGCAATTACAACGCAAGCCATTATATCGCAAGTCATTTCTACGACTTGCTGAAGGGGGCGCACTGGACTTAGGAATAGTATAATTTACTATTCCAACTGCAGCGTGTGCAACAGTAGGGAAGGTGATGGAATAGTAAATTATACTATTCCTTAGTTTTGCGCGCCCCCTACAGCAAGTCGTAGAAATGACTTGCGATGTAATGGCTTGCGTTGTAGCGCATGCGATGTAAATGCTGTTTCCTCTGGGAGAGGGTCAGAGGCAGCAAGCTGACCACACAGGGCAGATGGGAGGGGCTGTGGCAGCACAGAAGACCATGCATGGCAAACAGGAGGGTTAGTGGCAACAAAACAGCCATGGTGGGCAAGAGGGAGGGGCCAGGGGCATGCACAAAAGACCATGAAGGACAGAAGGGAAGGGTAAGGGTTAGACACACGCAAAAGAGGGCAGGAAAGCTAATTCACAACAGACAATGCAGGGCAGACAGGGGTAGCAGTTGTAGCACAACAGAGCATGTAGGGCACAAGGGTGTGGAGGCAAAATGGACCATGGAGGATAGGTGGGAGGGGATAGGGGCATGGAACTTGGACAGGCAGGGTGGAGGTGGCAAGGACAGACGGCAGCCATCTGACCATGCTAGTCAGGTACGAGGGGCAGTGGCAGCGCAACAGAACACTCAGAGTAGATAGGAGGGTGGCAGGTCCATGGAATATGGTGGCCAGAAAGGAGGTAGCAGGGGCATGCACACAGACATATGAAGACAGGGGGAAGGAGAGTAAGGACAGCAAGTTAAGCACAGAGGCTAAGCAGGAGGACAATGATGTTGCATAGAATTGGGGAACGGAGGGCAGGAGGAGTGGGCAGGGACATCGAGCTAAATGGAAGGTACTGGCATCACATCGGACCATGCAGTGCAAGAGGGAGTGGCTGGTGCATGGACTCGGACAACAGAGGGTAGGGAGGAGGTGGATGGGGCAGCAAGCTAACTGTTTAGGGCAGGCAGGAAGGACAGTAACAAAACAACAGCCACACATGGCTGAAATACGGAAGCAGGGTCATGGCCAATAGATGGCAAGGAGGAGAGGGGCAGGAGCAGCAAGTTTGGGTGGGGGAAGTACAATGCCAGGCCAGGCCCTGGGTTCAACCTCACCCCCATTGTGCATTGCGATGGGCATCTTACTTCACGTTAAAAAACAACTTAGAAATTCACTGAAAAACCAAAGGTTACAGGGCTGTTAAAGTTAGGAAATAGAATTAAAAAACCCTTAAAGATTCACTGAAATAACCAAAGGTTACAGGGAGATTATAGTTAGGCTCAGATTTCACTCATACAAATAGAGTGAAATGCAGCATTTATTTAGCTGAGCTAGCTATAACTTACACCCCGCAATGCGCAGCTTATGACCTCACATATTACATCACTTATTACATGGTCAGTGATATCACTGATGACATCACTGATTTAATCTCAAATGACACCACTGATGACATCATTAATTGAGGGTAATTGTTCTAAGAGTTTAAGGGTTTTAAACATATATATTAACCCACTAAAGATGTATATTAGTATACTAGATGCACTGAGTGATACTACTTCTAACATATATTATGTGAGTGGCTATGTGACTGTATTCTTGTGTGTATGGGTGTGTAAGTAGCTGTATGGGTGAGTGAGATGTTGTGCGAGTGAATGTATTGATGAGTGAGTTGGTGTGTCAGTGGTTGTTTGGGTGAGTGAGTGGCAGTGTGATTGGCTCCATGGGTGGATAAGTGGGTGTGTAGTGACTGTGTGGGTAAGTAAGTGGATGTCTGAATGGCTGTATAAGTGAGTGACTGTGTGTGTAAGTGGCTGTATGGTTATGTGAGTCGCTGTTTGGTTAAATGAGTTGGTATGTGAATGACTGTATTAGAGAGTAAGTGTCTGTGTCAATGGCTGTATGGGTGAATGAGAAGATGTGTGAGTACTTGTATGGATGTGTATGTGGGTACGTAACTGGTTGTGTGGGTGTGTGAGTGAGTGTGTGATTGCTTGTATGGGTGAGTGAGTGGCTGTGTTGAGAGGCAGTATGGATTAGTGAGTGGGTGGGTGTGTGAGTGACTGTGTAGGTAAATAAGTGGGTGTGTGAGTAGCTGTATGGGTTAATGTGAGGCTATGTGACTGGCTGTATGGGTGAGTGACTGATAATATGAGTGGCTGTAAGGGGTAGTGAATGGTTAATGTGAGTGGCTGTATGATTGAGGGGATGGGTGTGTGAGTGACTCTATGGAGGAGTGAGTCGGTATATGAGTTCTGGTATGGGTCTGTGAATGGGTATGTGAGTGGTTGTGTTATAGTGGGATTGGTGTATGAGAGGTTGCATGGAAGTGTGAGTGGGTGTGTGAGTGGTTCTGTGGATGATGTCATCAGTGATGTCATTTGATATGTCATCAGTGGCATCATCAGGGATGTCACTGACCATGTCATGAGTGACGTTGTATGTGAGGTCCTAAGCAGTGCATTTGAGTGGCATAAGTTATAGGTAACTTACGTAAATAGTAACTGCTGAATTTCACCTGGTTTGGTACAATTGAAATCTGAGCCTAACTGTAAAGTCCCTGTAACCTTTGCTTTTTTTCAGTGAATTTCCCATTTTATTCACCCCCAAACACGCTTCATGCATGACTTGACCGAATCTTATGTTGCACCTTACTCCAAGGGCACGTTATTAACACCACATACCTTGGGAATATGCTCTTAGGCCATAATCCCTTAGAAGTGACCTTGTCATGGGGCCGGGTGCCAACCCCCATACCCAGCTGGCACTTGCAACCAAAGCTCTTGGAAGATGAGTTTTTCCGCAGCACCATGACCGACCCAATAGACACATATTTCACTGAAAACTCCAACATGGCCTCCTCTGCACTAGTGGGGTGGGAGGCATTTATAGTAGTGGTCCAAGGGATATCTTTGAGCTCCATGGTTGAAGCCGGCAGGACAGTCCTTAATGAGCTTACCCATGTAGAGAGTAGCTTAGGCCCCTTATAGAAAGACGCCATTGCTGATGACTCACACGCCCCAGCTCTACAGACTGCCAGGAATTATTGAATGCTGAATTACTTGAGCGCTTGCATGTCATAGACTAAAGAGCATATGTGCAACAGTCCCATACTGAGGCAGACAAACCTGGTACATTGCTAGCCCAGATGATCAGACCGATGCCTCCACCCATCCCTATCCTTAACATAGTTACTCCACAACAGGTCCAGGTCACCACACAATTTGCAATAAGTAAAACATTCCACAATTTTTACAAGGAACTATTTTCAGCTTCCCCAGCTGATCCCCCTGGTAATCTAGTCATTCTTACAACGGCGGGAACTGCCTGAGATCCTGGTCGCTGATAGGGAATTCTTAGGAGGGCCACTAACCACCAGCGTAATCCGTGGTCCATTAAGGAATTAGACCATAATAAAACCCCAGGAAAAGATGGTCTTCCTGTGGAGTTTTACGCTATTTACACTACTCGCATGGTTCCACAGCTGGAGAAAAAATACAGGGCCTCCTTGGAAGAAGATATGCTGCCCCCCACTACTAGATAGGCATAACCAAGGAACTCTTCACCATCGTCAGAGAGAACACCTGCCCTTGAGCCACAGAAAACTGGACCCCTTCCTCACAAGAACTCTGCTACTCCCTCGCCGACCAGTTCCACAACAAGATAGCAACCATCTACAGAAACTTTGATCTTCAACCCTCCGACCTCTTCTGCAACCCAACAACCACAACCACCAACTACCTGGTCACCACATGGGAACAACTGAGCACACCAACAACTACCACCCTGATGAACTCCATTGACTCAGGAGCACCCACCGACCCATACCCCCATCGACTCTTCAACCTCGGAAGCAACAATATCAGCCACCAGCTCACCACAATCCTCAAAGCATCCATAATTAAAGCCACCTTTCCCAATGCTTCAAACAGACGGAAAAAAGACACCTCCTCAAGAAAACCGTCGGCAGACCCCAGAGAGCTCCAAAACCACCAACCAATCTCCATCCTCCTGTTCCCCACCAAAGCCCTTGAGAAGGCCATCAACCTCCAAGTCAAAGATTATCTGGAAAGAAACAAACTACTGAACACATCCCAATTGGGCTTCAGAGCCAACCACAGCACTGAGACAGCCCTGATCACAGCAACAGACGACATTCGAGCCCTGTTTTACAGAGGAGAATCAGCGGCCCTCATCCTCCTTGATCTCTCTGCAGCTTTTACCACCATCTCCAACCACACACTCATCGACCGACTATGCCAGATTGGAATCACAGACAATGCTCTGATGGATGGCATCCTTCCTCACGGGAAGCACCCAAGGAGTCCACCTCCTTCCCTTCACCTAGTAACCCAAGCACACCATCTGCAGAGTACCCCAAGCCTCATCCCTTAGCTCTACCCTCTTCAGCATCAACAGGGCACCACTCGCAGACCTCGTCAGATCACACAACACCAACATCATCTCCTATTCTGACAATGATCAGCTCGTCCTCTCACTCTCAGTGAACCCCACACTAACAAAGACCAACTTCCAACGTCGCCACGTGGATGAAAGAAAACCACCTCAAACTCAACACTGCCAAAATGGATGCTCTGATTTTCGGCACCAGGAGTCCCTTTGGAACGATTCCTGGTGGCCAGCGGAGCTCAGACCAATCACCACACTGAAAGACCATGCCTGCAACCTCAGCATCATACTGGACAGCGACCTCTCCATGAAACATCAGGGCAACGCCGTCGCTTCAGCCTGCTTCCCCATGATACGAAGGCTCCACAAAATCTTCAAATGGTTCCTAATCAGCACAAAGAAAACTGTGACGCAGGCCCACATCATCAGCCAGCTCGACCACGACAACGCACTCTATGCCGGCTCCACCACTGAACTCATGCAAAAACGCCATACAATCAAGAACAGAGCAGCCAGAATGATACTCAATCTGCCTAATAGGACACACATCACCCAGTACCTAAAAGAACTCCATTGGCTCCTGTGTAGAAGAGATGCCAGTTCAAGTTCCTGACCCATACCTACAAAGCCATCCACAACCAAGGACCACACTACATGAACCATCACCTGGTAATCCACTGGCCGACCAACAACCACTGCTTTGCACACCTTGCCCTTGCTCAGACACCACGCATCTGCAGCAGCCGCGCCGAAGAATGTTTCTTCTCAAACCTCGCCACCAAAGCCTGGAACACCCTCCACCTCCACCTCCACCTCCACACCTCATCCCCACTGAACCCCTTCAGGAAGGGACTCAAGACCTGGCTCTTCAACTGATACCTGCAGCACAGTGCCTGGATACCCCTTGGGGTGATTAGCCATGATATACAAATACTACTTGTTTTATTGATTGATTGACAGGCACTGGTAACCTCTCTATCGAAACCTGGCAAACCACCCTTCGATATGGCCTCATATAAGTCACTATCGCTCCTCAACCTGAGTACGAAATACTCAGCAAGGTCCTCGCAAAACAGCTTCTCCCCCTACTTCCCAGGCTCATTAATATGGATCAGTGCAGATTTGTCCCCAACTGTAATACCTCCCTCAACATACGCCAACTATATTATGTCATGGATGCGGTGCGAGGCCAATACCCTTGGGTTGTCTGTCTCTCCTTAGACTTCTGGCAAGCCTTTGACATGCTTGACTGGGACTGAATGTTTGCTACCCTTCAACGCTTTGGGGTCCACCCTACTTGCATCCAATGGGTAAGATTGATCTATGCCTCTCCCACAGCGAGGCCAAACCAGTTCCTATATTTCGAACTCCTTAACCAATCACCTGCGGTAATAGGCAGGGATGTACGCTTCCCCATTACTGTTTGTATTGGCGTTGGAGCCATTGGTACAGCGGATCATGCAGGGGGCCATGAGCTGGGGGATAGCCATAGGATCCATGATCCATGCAACATCACTGTATGCTGATGAAATGGGTTTGTTCTCAAAAGACCTTTGGATGAACAATTCTCTGACTTTGCAGGTCTTTCCGGTCTTTCCATTAATATCAATAAATCATACTTAGCAAGATAAATAATAGAAAAAGTCATATTACAACTCAAAGGCTAAGCAGAGTGGGCTTTGAGACTGCAGAATATGCTCTTAGGTTTTAAACTGTGTATAGAAAGTGTATGTAGCACTCGTTTTTGGCTAAAAGAGTGAGTTGTTTAAGTGTGGGAAAAGCGGCATTATTAGTGACTTCGATTAGGCCCTTACCTGCAGGACTCCAGACTGTGGATTGAGCGTGTCTGTCTCCAAGGAGATTCTGAATTGAGGAGCAGCTCCCAGCCCCCTGCCTTGCAGCCTGAGCTTGAAGTCACAGGCCTCTTATATAAGCTGCTATTGGACGTTACCTCAGTGCTCTGATTGGTTCCTGTAGCTGGTGTTTCTATTGGGTTTAGTGTTTAGTTTCTCTTTGGCTGATATGTCTTTGGCTGTGACTGGTTCCAGAGGCTAGGGTTTCCATTGAAGTTAGAGCTTATGGTTAGGGTTATCATTGGTGGATAGGTCTGGGGTTTGGATTGGTTTCCTGAGGTTAGGTGTTCTATTGGGCCTAGGGCTTGGTCTCTGGCTGCTAGGACTAGGACTGTGATTGGCTTGACGGGCCTGGTAACCTATTGGTCCTCGGACTTAGGGCTAGAGATTCTATTGGCCAGGGTTAGGGCTAGGGTGCCCATTGGCTGAAGGGATCATATGATCACTAGGGCTATTTAAGGTCAGGGTTCTGGGCGTCTCAGCCCTGGCATCGAGGCTAAGGGCGGAGAGGACAAGAGCAGTTGCCTGTTTGAGACTGGTCAGGCCTAGGTACATAAATGCTGTCCTTTTTTCTATTCACTAGCACCCACCTTATCCCATCCATAACCACAAACATATTAACACACTCACAGCAAATGCACTGCACACATTTACTACAAACAAACCCTACACACATTTCAATGTCTCAACACTCACTACAAAACACCCCACAAACCACACTTATACATCTTTCTACCCCAACTATCACACTATGGCACCATCACTCACACACAAAACACCACTCTATCCTATACCACTAACCAGTCCACTAATCGCCAACACAACCCAAGTCCACACCATGTGTAACTATATCCCATCCAGGCACATACTCCCAACTCATACAAAGCACCAGCTCTACCCTCTATTTACTCCGAACAGACACCTTACTGTCACTACCAAACCTATACTCATCCTTCCATCTTTTCATCCACCAACACCCTCCTCCTCTTTTTGCCAAAAATACAGAACCACACAGCCTTTACACTCCATTCCACCACACATATTACCTCTTCCAACAATCACATCTAACACAAACTCTTGTCCATCTCCTCTCACACAACATATACACTCTTTTCTGAAACACATCACCACCCTCTTTACCTTACAGCTTCCACTCACCAACAACACTTCACTTACAAATACTTCTCAGAAAACAAATACATCATCATCTCCTCTCACTACTCCTCAAAAACAAAACATATCACACACACGAGCACAACAAAATATCACACTCAGACTACTTCATAATACTTTGTGTCACAAACTGCTGACTACAAAAACAATGTACACCCTAAACCAACTCTACTTCAAAGCCTTCTCTCTACCCCCACACCTAACACATATATAGCAACACAGCAACTTTTCACTGCCTCTCATCCATTGGATAATTTAGACAATTACAACATGACCCATATGCTGCACCACCACCCCTAACTCATACACCTTCTATCCTACATAGACATAAACAAAATAAACAACATGCCACTCTTCACAACTTTGTATCTCCATGTCTACTGTGCAACAAGGCAACTCTACAAAAACAACACAACTCACCAACTCACTCTCAACCACCACCCACACAAGCAGACTAATAAAAATGCCTTCTTAGCCTGCTGGACACGAAATATGATACAGAACAGCTACACTATTGCTATCCTCATACAGCTAATACCAGCATTAAGGACACACCTGCTACAAGTCCACAAAACACTGCTCGCTCTTCTACAAACAAAGTCACACCAAAGACATTCTTTAAACTGCCTACTAATAAATGTTCGATCACTGTAAAAAAAAAAGCATCACATCTACGACCTTCTCACTGACACACGCCTGAATTACTCTTCATAACTGAATCATGGTTGGGAAATGACATGGCTCCAGTGATGCATGAAGCCGTTTCTCTAGGCGATCAAAATATCACACAAAATTGTATAGGCAAAGAGGAGGTGGCCTAGCTGTTGTGTTCAAGCAAACATTAAATATCACTAAAGCTTATGACATCTCTATACAAGGTTGTGAAGCCCTCTTCACCAGATGTAACCCTGCACCATCTTCCTCCTGTAACTTCCTACTCCTTTACAGAGCTCCAACTAGCAATGCAACATTCCCAGACACACTTCTAGACACAGTTTGAAACCTGATAACACTACACTCCAACCTATGCATTCTTGGTGACCTAAACATTTGGTTTGACAAACAAAATATGCCACATCCAAAAACAATCATCACTGGCCTAGACACACTGGACCTACATAAGTTCATCCCTAAACCCACACACATCGCTGGACACATCCTAGATGTAATTTTTGCAAATCCAGAAATAGTTACCTTTCAAATAATTACTCCGGACACATGGTCCGACCACCATTTGCTTGCTTTCCAACATAAAACACCGCAAAGCAACACACTTAAAACAACCGTACATGCATCCACCTATCGACCACAGAACAAAATCAAGTTTGAACACTTAGAAACACAGTTAACATCCAAATCAGATCCAGACACAATAAATTCCGTTCAAGAACTATATCAGTGGCTAAAGGAAGCTTTTGACATCCTAATACCACTCAGAACAGCACAAAAGAATGAAAGAAAACAGGCACCTTGGAGTAATACAGAGCTAAAAGAGATAAAAGGAGCAAATTATAAAGCTGTGCTGCATCTGGCTCAAAGCAAACACCAATCAAGACAAACTTTGCCTACAGAAACTTAACAGATTCTAAAAGTCAGAAACCAAAAAAGCTAATGAAAGATACTATTCACGCAGATTTAAAACTGCTAAATGTGCAAATAAAGAATTCTATAAACTTCTAACAGAATTTCTGTTGGACTTGGCCCTTTTTGCAGGGTCATCCCTGAACTTTTTGCTTTCCTCCTAGCCTTTTTTCTGACATGGTGTTGGTGGTTCTAGGACTCTGGGCACTTTAGCACTGCTGTCCAGTGTAAAGTGCATGTGTTCTCTGTGGTAAACATGGTAAGATTGGTCTACACCTGTTTGGCATATTTAATTTACCTGTCAGTCCCTTGTAAAGTGGTATCTCATATACCCGGGGCTGGTAAATTAAATGTTACTGGTAGGCTTGCAGCGCTGATTGCACCACCCACCAAAGTAGCCTTTCAAACCTATCCCAGGCCTCTGCCATTGCAGGGCCTGTGCACGCAGTGTTACTGTCACTGTGACGTGGCACCTAAAGTGTGTGCCATGACTGTGACCCCCCTTTTACTGCATGTCAGTCACCCCTAAGGTAGGCCCTAGCTAGCCTTATGGGAAGGGTGCATTGCAGGTAAAAGGTAGGACATGTACCTTAAGTGTGTGACATGTCCTGGTAGTGACAAACAGCCATTTTGGTTTCTCACGGCTGTGAGGCTGCCCTCCTATAGGAATACATTGGGGATTCCCTGATAAGTGTTTCAGTGGTAATTCCTGATATGAGAGGAGCAGCGTGGTCAAGTTTGGTATGTTTGGAATAGTGATAATAAATGCTACGCAATGGTGTGCGCAGATTTATTATCACTATTTTAGAAATGCCACTTCTAGAAGTTGGCATTTCTGTGTGCTATATGTCTGCCTGCCTGATGTGGATTGCATGTCTGGCTTTGGAGTGACAGGGGCTGGTGAGGTGTGTGTGGCTCCAGGGAGGGCAGGGTGAGTCAGTGCTAGGCTGAATAGGAGATCTGCATTTGGAGTAGTGGGAGGAGTAGTCCCCTGACCCTGAATAGGTCTGTGCCTGCCTAGGTGAATGCTGGCTCCGCCCCCCTGTGGTGTGTCTGATGACGAGCCCCCACCTGACAAAGGGGAAGAGGAGCCTTGTCAACAAAGTGCTCCAAAACCCCCCAGAACCAGTTCAGGCTGGTTCCCCCAAGCCCTGTGTCATGGGCTGACAAAGAGAATATTGGTATAAATATTGGGGCTGTGACCCCATGTGTGGGTGTGCTTTGTGCTTCCTTGGGACCTGTTGCTGCTGGGCCCCAGGAGGAACTGCCACGAGGGACTGCCTCCCTATTGGAGGGCCCTGTGTGCTGACCTGCCTGGGCCCAGCTTTGTCCCTGGAACTCTGGAGCCCTAGCGCCTCGTGAACGCTATATTTTAGTTGCCAGGGGAAGGAAGGAGCTGGTGTCTGCAGCGTGAGGCTCCGAGGGAACCCCGGCATGTGGATTCCCCCCTGCGCTGCTTAGCGGAGCGGGAGCCCACCCCGCATTTGAGTTTATTTTATTGGCGGGAGCCCACCCTACATTTGTGGTCTGGCAGGAGCCCACCCCGCGTTTGTGGAGGCTCGAGGAGAAGCGGCCGCCGCGATCGTGCGGTGACCAAGAAGTCAGGCAAGCGATGCCTGACTGTGGGCGGGGCCGGCCACGGAGACCGGAAGTCTGTGCGCACCCAGCTGGGCTCCCGTGAGCTTGGGAGAGCCCCGCGGTGTTGACCAAAGGAGTCCGAAGGAGTCCACAGGAGCCCCGGTGAAGGGGGGCTCCACGAAGCCTTACAGGTGCCTGAAGCGGCACCAGAAGAGACCGGAGGAGTCTCTGAGCCGCCCGCATGAAGCAGAGGAATCCGGAGGAGGCAAGGAAAGAGCCCGGTGAGTGAGGCTTTTTCGTGGCACATTGTCGGTGCCTGAGGTGTGAGCCTGTGGGGGGGATTGCCGGGGCACATTGTCGGTGCCTTCCCCCCGCAGTTAGACAAGCCCAGTGAATGGGGCTCCAATTTGAGCATTTGTAGTGCTTCCTAGGCACAGTAGTGCCAGTGCCGTCCTGTTTATCTGCACAGCTGCGCCGTAGTTGCGGGCAGCTGCAACGTGGGGGTCAATTGTTGATAGAGTCCCAGTAGGGCTCTCAGGGCACAGTGAGTGCCAGTGCTGATTGCAGCTGCACCGCGAGAGCGTGAGCAGCTGCAACGTTTGGGGGGCCATTTCTTTGGTGAGGATAAGGAAGGGGTGAGATACACCCCATATCCCCAGCGCATTTGCGCACCAGTGATTTAGCTGAAGTGGCAGCTACGCCCTGACTTTCTGGACAGAGGGCATTGGGGCCCCCTTTGAGAGGCCAGTTGGCCTGGGGTCATTTTGGAAGGTGATGTATGCACCCAGGGAGTGTCACTAGGGTGCCCTCCTGGTTGTGTTTTATTGCATAATGTGTTTATGCTTGTGATGCCTGTGGCGTAATGGGTTTATGCTTAGGAGGTTTATGCACAATGTGTTTTATGCCTAATGTTATTGCCTAATGTGGTGATGCAGACATAATGCGGTTATGTTGCTAATGCTAATGTGATATAATGCTAAGGTCATTATTGTGCTAGTAATTACTCGTTGTGTTTTATATGTGTTATTAGTGCTTTCTAAAGGTTCTGACAGTGGCCCGATTGGCCCTGTCCTGTATATAATCCCCTGTTAATATTGCCTAGTGCCAGTTGGCACAGTGTATATTGTGTGATTATGATTCTAATGTGTTTATGATAATACAAAGGCTATTTTTTATATAACCTTGTGTGGAGTTTCTTTTGTGGTGTGCCTAGTGTGTTGCTGCTGTGTGAGTGTGTTGCGCAAATGCTTTACACATTGCCTCTGGGATAAGCCTGACTGCTCGTGCCAAGCTACCAAGGGGGTGAGCAGGGGTTATCTTCAGCGTGTAACTCCCTTGCCCTGACTAGAGTGGTGGTTTCTTCCTGGCTTTGGCGCATGCCCTAGCCAACCAGAAATCCCATTTCTAACAATTTCATAAACCAAATTGCCTAGAATGAGCTTGTTAGAAATAGGGTTTCTGGTTGGCTAGGGTATGCACCTAAGCCAGGCAGAACCCACCACTCTCATCAAGGTAAGGGAGTTACACACTGAACATAACCCCTGCTCACCCCTTTGGTAGCTTGGCACAGCAGTCAGGCTTATCCCAGAGGCAATGAGTAAAGCGTTTGCGCAACACACTCACACAACAGTGACACACTATGCACACCACAAAAGAGACTCCACACAAGGTTATATAAAAATATCCTTTGTATTATTCATAAAAACACATTAGACAACAATCACATATATTACTGTGCCACTAGGCAGTTGTCATGACGTCACTGGTATTACACAAATCATTTTGCCAATCGGGCAATTGTCATAATATCACCAGTAGTGCGCTAAGTACACACTCATAGGGTGCACAGGCTATTCCAACATTGTAAGAACAATCACTACTGGGAACTATCATGCAGCTCCTGAACATAACACTTAGAGCACAACATGCAGCAGGCTAGGCCAACTAAGGATGATTAGTGCCTAAACAAAAGCCTTGTAGGTAGTACGTGTCAGGAAACATCATGAGAACCACATTACTGTACAGGAATTATGTAGCTCCTCAGTCAGCACTTATTATCCTGTTCATGACAAAAACCAAAATGACATACATTAGAAACTGAACACCTTACACCATCACTGGGTAAATATCATGTCACAGCTGCTATAAGTCATAGGCAGGCATAATCCAACTCCAAGCCAGCTGCATTGCCAGCGATATAATAAACCGCACTCAGAGCGGCACCTGCCCTTCTATTAGGTTTCATACTGTAATTTTCATAATTACTGTTCCCGATGGGGCCTCCGTCGAGGACTCTTCCTTGCGAGGCTACAATGGGTCCAGCGCCCCCAATGCACAACCCCCGGGTAAGGAGAGAGGGTGGGAGCATGCACACACGGGAGGCTGGCATGAGAGCCCTCCTCTAGCCCCCCACCTACAGAATCCCACGGAGGCCGCAGCCTGCGACCAGCCTTCCTTCGAGCGCCTCCTGGCTAGGGCCCCTCCTCCTTGGGTTTCCCTTGATTCAGCAACGGGTCAGACAGATGGCCCCAACACAGGAAGTCACGGACAGGCTGAGAGGAGCGCTGTACTTTCTCTCGGCTTCCTCATAGGGGGCGGCTCTTTCCCGGAGGCGGCCCACAGCATCAGCGTTTCCCTGGGACCATCTTGCTTCCTTCATGAGCTCGACTGGCAGAAGTGTTCACCCTGCACTGGGTTCACAGAGTATTTTGACACACACTCGGCTCCACAAAGTGCTCCAGGCACTCTGCCAGCAATCAACATACAGTGCTCTACACGCACTGGTCCATAAGGGAAACAGTAGGTGTTCTCCCTAACACTGGCCCTCAAAAACAGTGGGAAAATGAAGCACTCCACACTTTTCTGGGGGCCGAGTTTAGAAATGAAAAAGTAAAGTGCTCATCAGCGCTCTACTGGCCTGGACTAGGGGCCTAAGCCGCCCTCCTGGGAGATCACTGGGGCACACCAGCAAGGTGCACACACATAGGCCAGCACAGGGGTTCTATAGGCAAAGTGGTAGCCCTTTCCATAGCCCAACAGGCAGCAGGTCAGCACTTCCTGTAGTCCAGTCCAATGGCAGTTCCTTCTGGCAGTCCTCTGGCCAGGTGCAGTCCATGCAGTGTCTTCTCATCTTTCCTGGGGTCACAGCCCCCGTATTAATGGTGCCAAAGTATTTGTTCTGGGGCCCTTCAGACACATTGTAGAAGTGCACAACACTCCCCATTCACATTGTAAGCCTTAGCCCCAGACACACCACAGGGGGCAGAGACAGCATTGTGGAAGGCAGTCACAGCCCTATTCAAGTGCAGGTGCCACTCCTCCCACCACTCCAAATGCAGACCATGCCTATTGAGGTGCAAGGGAAACTCCTCCTGCTACTCTAAATTCAGCCATGGTCTATTCAGCCTAGCGCTGAGTCGCCCAGGAAAGGCAGGACACACTCAACCCCCCTTGTGGCTGGCTGGAGTTAATGCACATCCCCTCTCTCCTGTCAGTCAGAACCAGACGCTCAATACACATCCAGGCAGGGAACAAACATACATAAGCACACAAAAATGGCCACTTCTAAAAGTGGCATTTCTAAAATAGTAATAATAAATCTGCTTTCAACAATAAGCAGGATTTATCACTACTATTCCAAACATACCAAACATAGTCACGCTACCCCCCTCAGATCAGAAATGAACTCTGAAGACCATATCAGGGAATTCCCAATGCATCCCTATGAGAGGGCAGCCTCACAGCAGTGAGAAACCAAATAGGCTGTTTGTCACTACCAGGACATGCCACACAGTTAAGGCATATGTCCTACCTTTTACCTACACAGCACCCTGCCCATAGGGTGAACTAGGGCCTACCTTAGAGGTGACTTATATGCAGTAAAAGGGGAGTTGCAGACATGGCAACCACTTTACATGCCACATCGCGGTGGCAGTAAACTGCGCGTGCAGGCTCTGCAGTGGCAGAGACCTGAGACTGGTTTGAAAGGCTACTTCGGTTGGTGGCACAAGCAGCACTGCAAGCCCACTGGTGGCATTTAATTTATAGGCCCTGGATATATGGGATACCACTGTACAAGGGACTTATAGGTAAATTAAATATGCCAAACAGGTGTAGACAAATCTTACCAAGTTTACGAGAGAGACCACGTGCACTTTAGCACTGATCAGCAGTGGTAAAGTGCCCAGAGTCATAAAACCACCAACAACAGGTCAGAAAAAATACAGGAGGAAGGCAAAAAGTTCTGAGATGACCCTACAAAAAGGGCCAAGTCCAACAGAGTTCATCCCATTACTCAAGAATTTACAGACAAACTGGTAAATCATTACACAACCAAAGCAGACACGTTGGACTCCCATTTAAAACAAAGAAAAACCACCAGCACCAAACCTTTTCCCAAAAAAACCTCCAAGAGTAGGCTGACCCAGCCTCTGCATTCCTTTCGACAAATTTCACACAATAAATGTATGGATCGGGTCAAAGCAAGCAGGCCTGCCAGCAGCCCATCTCACTCATGTCCACCACAAACCTTCAAGAGAATTCTTCTAACTACCTCTACTGCCACACCAGTAAGAAGAATCATCAACAATTCCTTAACTACGGGAATATTTCCAGAAGTCGTAAATATGCCCATTACTAAAGAAAACAAACCTAGTGTCACTTAACCCCAACAACTACAGACCGATTACAAATGGACCTTTCCTGGGCAAACTGATAGAAAGAGCAGCATTCGCCCTGATGTCACAATTCATTGAAGATATTTCCATACTTTCAGACTTCCACACAGGATTTCTTCCAGGAAGAGGCACCGAATCTTCCCTCACTGCCATCTGGGATGACCTTAGGAACACAGTTGACTGGAACAAGGTTGCTGCACTACTTCTCTTGGACCTCTCAGCTGCCTTTGATACAGTTGACCATGACACTCTAATACAAAGACTCAATGAAGCCGGCATTGAGGGGACTGCTCTCAACTGGATCACATCCTACCTTCAAAACAGAACTAATGTCATCCACACCCCCCTTTCTCATCCAAACCGTACTTTACAAAAGCAGGTTTCCCTCAAGGCTCTATCATCTCACCCATTCTTTTCAACATCTACATGAAGTCATTACCGGCACAAAGCAGTCGATTTCACCTCACTTGCTATAGCAATGCAGATGACACACAAATACTCCTTAAACTGGAAAGCCCCAAAGACATTGTAAACTCACAAATTTTCTGTTGCCTCAGAGCCATTGATCAGTGGAATGCTTCCAAAACGGAAATACTCACAAATGACGATTGGAAAAATTATGGCCAACTCACCGGCTGGCCTGAAGATCTGGGAACACCGCCTAAGCAATTAAGGAAGTAAATAACCTTGGAATTACCATAGACTCCAAGCTATCAATGAATGCCCAAGTGGACAAAGTAGCAAGATTCACCTTCATTACTATAAAAACTCAGTGACGCATCTTTCCCCACCTGGGATTTCCTTACACGGTCCAGGCTACTATCTCTCTTGTTCTGTCAAAACTTGATTACGCCAATAGTCTCTACCATGGATCAACTTTAACAACTATTAAAAGACTACAACGGATTCAGAAGGAACTCTGCTGCCAGACTACTCTTACATATAAAGCCACAGGCCCACAAATCCCCTGCTTTGAAGGCCCTACATAGGTTCTGGTTGCCAGAAGATCCACATTCAAGATGCTTTGCATCACCCACAAAGTGATACATGGAACAGGGCAGCTCCTCATCAGGTATAAAATTACCAAATATATTCAGCAAAGGAACCTACGCTCTAGATTGGCACCTCACCTCAAAATCCTACCATACAAGAAAAAAACATAGGTGGCACATCCTTCTCTGTTCAAGCTGCCAAACTATGGAACGCTTTGCCCCCAAACATATGATCCATGAATAATTACCTTATCTTCAGAAGACTACTCAACAGTTGGCTCATCCCCACATAACTACCATACTCAAACATAAATATACAGCATATCCCTGTGTATATAAGCAGTTATTTGGATTTTATATGTGTACCTAGATATGTATATTCCAATGTATAAATGTGTATAATAATCACGTTTATAAATATATAGATGTATATAGGTCACTGCAAAAATAAGAACATTTTTACTCTTCATCTGCAACTATTCATCTGCAATCGCTTCACTATTGAAAAAAATAAACTAAATATATAATATATAAACAAATAAATTAGATTAAAGTACAGCAACACTTGAACGTCTGAGTTTTTTTATTACAACTTAAATCTATATATATTACCTAACTTATACATACATACCTTCCATGTACGTTTGTATCTTTATGTTTATTACTTTACTTATAATACAGAATCTCCAATGCACTACCCTAACACACCCTATTCCTCTCTCAGTATATCCTCAACCTCTACTCTCTGACTACTTTGATTTCCAAATTACCCCTTTCTAGACTCTTCCCTCCTCTACCCCTACTATGATCCCAACACAACCCTTTCTAGACTCTTCCCTCCTCTATCCCTCCTTACATCATCACAAACCTCTTTTACTATTCAGATCTCCCAAACAAGCCATTCTAAATTATTCCTTCTGACTCTCCCCCCTCCCCTCTACTCATCCCAAACCTCCTCCTGCTGCTATGATCTTCAAACATACACTTTCTAGACCCTTCCCTCTTTCTATCCCACCACTATCCTTTACAACTCAAATAAAAGACTCACATGTCCACCGCTCAAATTAATTTCATATTTCCCTATACTAATTCACCACTAATCCTTTTTGAGTTCCGGAGTAGCGTGCTATTCCCCGAAAAGCGCTTTGACGCCTTATCAGGGGTAGTAAGTGCTATATAAATGCAATTACATTTACAGTTTGAGAGCACATAGATTGGGACGTCTGTGCCCTTCGGAGACACAAATGTCCAGGCAGCACCACATAAATGTAGGTATTAGGGGATTCAGATCTACCAAGAGTCGACAGACCTCATTGAGGGAAACCTCCAAAAGCAATTGCTGTCTGAGGTCACAGATTAGCTTCTGGATTAAATTACCATTCTCTGTGGCTGGTCGACTGGCACTGGCAAAAATGGTCATGCTACTGCGTTTTCATTATTATTTTGTAAATTGCCTGTATTGATCCCGGCCCGCTTTTTTAAATCTCTGAACAATCTACTGACAGACCTAGTGTGAGGCAAGGGCGGACGAAGGGTTGGTCTTCCCAAGCTACAGCTAACCTCCGATAGAAGAGGGATGGGTGCCCCTGACTTTAAATCCTACTGTCAGGCAGGCCAACTGCAATGACTCTCCTACTGGTTGGCCAGCTAGAACCTCCAGGAAATTGGCTATACCACAGTTAAAATAACCCAAGGCAGACTACATCATTTTCTCTACCCAGGATCTGACCACCCAATTCAGCCCCCTTATTGCTACGGCTCACCCTTATATACTGGAAAACGTCATTGCGATATACCACTCCGGAGATGCCATATGCTCCCAATATAGCCCTGCTGGGACTCCCCACATCAGCTGGTACTGTTACGGAGAGACAACTGTGCCCCTGGACAGAGGGTGGAGCCACAATGGTAGATACATAATTCGGAGATAACACCCTCCTGAACCATGCAGACTTCATACATGCCCGGGCCTACTGGATAAACTGTTGCTAAACCATGCCAGCATCAAACGATACATACGACTACACTGGGCACCAGATGATACTGAACTCCCTACACGTGAATTTGTTCAAGCACTACATATGATGGGCCACGGACGTCACCTAATCTGATGGCTGTACTGGGGACTACGGGCACATCTCTCAACTTTCCTGGCCCCTTTACATACTAAATGGGAAGAGTACCTAGGTCGGGATCTTTGAGATAAAGGATGGACCTTGTTATTGAAATGCCCTAAAAATGTCTCACCAAATTCCTGCTTCAAATGTATTCAATTCACCGTATTACAGAGGGCGTATCTCAAACCACACAGGCTCCATATGATGTTCCCGACTGTGTCCCCTGCATGTCCTTGCTCTCATACCCAAGACACTACACTAGTCCATATGTTATGTGCCTGCCAGGTAATCTACTGATACTGGACGCAGATATAGACCACACTGACAGAGCTATCTGAAAAAGACACTTGGCACTCTCTCAAACACTACTTCTTGGGGTTGTATCTGTGGCCCAAGAACACTAAGGTACTATCACAATTTGTGGACTTAGAACTATTAAAAGCCAAGCCTCTCTTAGGACACTGTTGGAAAACCACTGTGGCACGTCAAATATCCAAAATGGAGGGAGCAGGTAGAAAAGTGGGATTTGGTGGAGAGTGCATCCCTATGCCGAGAAGATTATAGGTTCCTATGGAAAAACCCTACTGCCTTGGCATGGGATGCACTATTAGAATCCTTTAATTCACAAGGTTCAAACAATACCTAATCCCCTACTCTAGAGACCTACAGAACACAAGATACCTGATTCCAATCAAAAATGATATTACCCCCACACATAATGCACCGGGATTGGAGTCCCCAGGAACGGGAGATGGACCATGACACTGGAACACCTCAGGGATAATCAGCATATATCATGCAGACTTACAAAACTTTTCTTGCATGACACGATGGGACGAACACACTTGGCTAAGATGTCTAGTTGTGGGGGGGAGGGAGGGGTTGTTCTGAATACACAGTTTTAATAGCATGTATTTTACAGACGCCATATGTAAAATTATGTTTAGTCATATACAGTTTGAATGTCTTTGAGCAGATAGACACTCTGAACTAATGATATTGCGATAACTGATATGATGCTATGATGATTCTTTTTTTTTTATAACCTTTATTTATCTTTTTCAACAAAGGCTAAACAGATGTACAGCTTGGAACAGCACATACTGGTGGATGCTACAGCAGAGTATCATGATTAGAGCAGGACTTCCCTACTTTGGTAAACGGTGCAACAGGGATCAAGTAGCCTGGCAGTATACTCAATGCACTTCTTCCTCTGACATAATTTGCCCACATCTAACTTGCTCTGATCACTCTCATTTGAGTCAGCAGTCAGAAATGTGTTACAAAACTCCCTCCACTGTTTGAGATCATCTTCTAGCTTATCATCTCTTCGACTAGCTATCATATGGGCTTCTTCTTCCAGTGTCCATTCGTGCACATCCCTCATCTAGACATCAATCTTAGGGGTGCGCCTCCCCATCCACGTTATTGCAACTCTGCGCCTCACCAACACTGTGAGCAGCTGTAGGAGTTTGTAAATTATCTTATGCTTTTTGGCATTACAGATGTGTCCCAGCAGGCAGTGTAGTGGTGACAACTCTACCTGAAGGCCCGTACCGCTCTGCACCTTCTCCACTACCTTAGCCCAGAATTGATCTACCCCGGAACAACCCCATGCTAGGTGGAGGAAGACCGCCCCCTCTTCTCCGCACCAAGGGCAAGTATCCGGGTGGTCCAGCACAATGCTGTGCATTTTCACAGGGGTCATGAAGGGGCAGTGTAAATTATTGTAGTGTATTAGTTTAAAGCGAGCATTACTTGATACCATATGTGCGAGTGCACTTATTGTTTTCCAAGCCCTTTCACTGAGGGGCTCTACCATGTCCGCATCCCAAGTCACCTGCACTTTAGGAGGGGAGCCCATTGAAGCGACCCTCATTGTGTTATAGATGAGAGAGACGAGTCTGCGCCCGGCTCCATACTTGAGCATTATATCCAGTGTTTGTGTTGTCTGAGGGGCAGAAGGATATGTTTGCCAAGCTACTTTAAACAGGTCTGATAGTCCAGCGTACTGGAGATAGTGGCCCCGCCCCAGCCCAAAGTCCTCACAGGCCTGCTCATACGGGATGAATGTCTCGCCTGGGTATAAGTCAGCCAATACGTTACTTCCTCTGTCCCGCCATTCTTGGAAGGACATGTTGTGCATCATTTTCCGCACAGGAGCAAGAACCCACACTGATAGTTCCCAATGGAACGGAGCGCTTCGTAAAATCCTTCCACAAAACATTGCCAAATGCTCGCAGTCTGTCTGACTATAAAGGACATGTCATCAGGGACTCTTGCCCCCTCCATCAGCGCCGTCGGGAGCCTGTCCAGCAGAACTCGTCCCTTCAGTAGCCTCTTCTCCCAGTTATCTCCCTCATCCAGCCATCCGGTCGCGTGTTGTAAGTGAGCCGCATAGTAGTTAAGGTCCAATCTAGGGGCTTCCAATCCCCCCTCCTCATACTGCCGATTCAGAGTGTCCAGAGCCACTCTACTGCGATGGCCAGCCCAATAGAGTGCCACCAGTATAGAGTTCAACTGCTTGAAAACCAGCACGGGAATAGGACACAATGAGCTTTGGACCATGTATAGGCATCGAGGCAACACAATCATCTTGGCCACTGCCAGTCTGCCCATCAAGGAGAGCGGCAGCGTGTTCCAAAAGGACACTGACCGCCTCAATGCATCAACCATTCCGTGCACATTGAGGTGCAATAATTGGAGGTCCTCAAGCAGCACCGGAACACCCAGGTATTTAAAGTGTCCCGGCTCCCAGCACAAACCAAGACAGGGAAGCCACTCGAAGGGGAGGGCAGCCAGGCGAACCAGTTGAAAGAACAAGGATTTACGTTTGTTACGGCAAAGTCCCGAGTAGGTACCAAAGTCTTCCATGATCTGTAGCAGCTTAGGCATTGCCTCCCGGGGTTAGGCGACTTAGAAAAGGGCATTATCTGCATACAATGATATTACATGTAGCTTCCCACGCGTCCGGATACTCCACTTCTCGAGATCCCTCCGTGCCCAAACCGCCAGCGACTCGATAGATAGTGTGAATAGTAACAGTGAGAGCGGGCATCCCTGATGCTATGATGAATCTTGATGATTCTTCTAAATTGAGGAAGATGTCTGTATGTGTTTTTCTTAAAAATGAAAATGCAATAAAGTTTGTTAAAATAAAAACAAAACACATTAACAGAAAAATCTTAAACCAATTCAGAAAAATAGAGAACAATTTTAATAAATAAAATTACACCAAAACAAAGAAAATCTAATAAGGCAAAGGGGAGATATGAATTTATAAAGTTTAAAGTAAAAATAGCGCCAAAAAGTGTTAAGTGCCAACCACGGTCATCTAGTTCCACTTGACTGACACCTAGGTGCGAGTTAAGGCAAACCATGATAGAGCACGGGTAGAACAGAAACCCAGGTTGGACCTGGTTAGAAATGTTATCTTTGACTTAGTCTCTGAAACAGCTGTGACCAAAGAGGACTCAACAACGATGGATAGCCATTGGACAAGGTTCTGGTTAAGTCGCTGAATTTTGGCAAGAATGCTCCGAACAGGATTAACTTGAAATTTACACTAAGAGAAGGTCCTTGGCCAGCACAATACTTTCGGAGCCTTCGCCTAGTGAAGGTTTTTACATTCAGATTTAGTCACTTTTTTGGGACTCTGATTCTTTCAGGGGCAAAAAGGTTGCAAGCGGAAGCTGAAGAGGGCTCCATGAGGGCGGATACTGTCTCTGCAAGATACCCCTGAAAAGGATTTGCTGCTTCAAAAAAGCTCGGAGCGGGAGAAACCTCAGTCTTTGGCCCACGTCAACGCACCTTCACCTGAATGGCTTGGCAGGCTTGTCCTGTTCCCCCGGAGGTCTTTGGAGCCATAAAAGAATCTACGTCCCAGGTTTTCAAGGGTGATAGGAGAAGTAGACTATAACACCACACCAGAGACTAGGACATTGGAGACAGCAATTTGAGGTCAAGACAAGTTTCAGCAGAGGCCACTGGCAGGGTCCAGGGCAGGTCCAGTTGGCACTGGTGAGCTTGGCAGTTGCAGAAAAGCCCTTCTGTAGAATTGTTGTGCCACTATTGCTTGAACATGAGGTCAGCTTTATGGCCCTTCTAGTTCACATCTTTTTCCTGGGTGAATGAGAGATTAGATCTAGTCCTTCGGTTCTCTTCTCAGGTCACAGACAGCAAGTTAATTGCTTTTCTGTTTCCTCCACAGGTCAGTAGTGTCCTGAAGAGGGTCCTGGGGATGCAGTATTTATGCTTGGCACAAGCTTGTGGGTGTGAGTGACTCCTTGCCCCTCCCTAACCAAAGGAGGGAAAGTTCCCAGGGGTAACCCTACCCACTTTGGCACATTTCCTGTGTGTCCTACAGCAAACAGTCCCACAGTGCCCCACTCTGCCTAAATCCAAGATAATGAAACCCTCCTCCCCTTGTGCAGAGCCTCTGTGCCCGCACAAATGGTGTGGCCAGGGCAATGAGCAACCCCACCTCTGTGGTGACTTAAAAAACAGTTCTGGGGCAGCTCCCTCCCCACGGTGATTAGAGTCTGGCTGACTTGAGAACAAAAAAGGGGCCAGTGCAGGTGTCATCTGACATCTGCCTTTGACAGACAAGGCCCCATTGAAGTTATTTAAGTTCCTGGGCACTGTCCAAATGTTCATCATCTCAGAGGAACAGAAAAACCTCCTCACAACCAAGTCTTTATCTCCTTCTCTGGGAGCAGTGGTCACATCTCTTTCAGGATTAAGCATTCAGAGGGCTGTGGCAAAATTAGCATTAGTTAATTTTGCTAAAGCAAATTTGCCCCCAGACATTTTAGGCAGGGAAAAGGTAACTTTCTAAAAGAACCTTTCCCACAACATTTATTAAAATTCCACCTTCAACAGTTAAAGGGCTATTAATAAATAATATTAAGAGTCCAAGACCGGAATTTGGAACTGTTTCCAAGCCAGAGGTAACATTATTAAATGTAATATTGCATCCCAGTGTTTTCCTGTGATGACTTATCAACATTTAAAATGAATGTTTAGAGCTGTCATTTTTATTTTAGCAGGTCAAATTGCAGTTTAAAAGCTGCTTTATTCAGGCTACAGTGGCAGGCCTGAAGCCATGTTTCACACTCTCACTGTAGTGGATGACACAATGGGTGCTACAGTCCACTATTGACATTTAATTTACAGGTCCGTGGTACACATCGTATCATATAACAGGAACTTAAATATAGGCTATAGCAATTTCTCCACATTGAAAGAAGGTTCACAGGCACTTTACCACTGGTTAGCAGGGGTAAAGTGCATCGATTGTACAGCCAGCAAAACAGCCAAGGTATAAATTTGGGGGTACTCCACGCAAAAGATGGCCATTTCCTACATTGCTGTTCTACTTGCTCACAAACAGCAACATTCAAGATAGTTAAACTAAGAACTAGCATGGTCAACTATGTCTCACTTCTGTTAATCTTGCATAGTAGAGGAGGGCATCTAGTAGCTGCGACATATGAAGAAAAGAGGATCTAAACACTACTTATGTGGACATGAAAAGAGGTCAAACAAAAAGGAGAGTTCTGAAACTAAAAAGCAACACAAGCTACATAGGAAAGAACCACTTGCTTGAAGTATCATCTAAGTAAGTATGCAATCGAAAATAGGAATTGCTAGGTGTTAGTGTTAAAAAAATCTTTTGATTTCCATATTTTATAAAGTTTTTTGTGCAAAAATAATTTTATTGAAATAATCAGACATATTTTAGAGCATTTACGTAGTTATTTCCATCATACTTCAATGACGTCTTTGTTTATCACAAAGATGTTGTTGCTTTCAGTAGGAAGTATTCTTTCAAAGATGGCTTCTGCATTCAGCAAAACGCTGATGCACCTGCTATGGCTCCGGAAATAACATGACAGAGAAAGAGGAATACTTTAGAAAAGAAATGACAGAAGCGAAAGCTCTCAAGCCAAACCTAAAAAAGAATGGAAACTATCAAGATACGAGGCTAATTTACCCTACTTCCTTTAACAATCAGGGTCAACCCAAAATGTGAGAAATAGTAGGAAGAATGTCTAAACACTTCACTTGATATACACGATCATGGTTTGCTTGTCAACACTCATTCCCCCTTCATATCCAGTGCTTGTTGTTCTGACGCCAGGTTTTGTTTAAATAACCAAATATGCTCAGACACAAAAAACACATAATGAATTACTTTTAAGCAATATCCATCGTACTCCCTGAGTTACGCAAGCTGACAAGTAAAATGCATTTGAAGGTTATGATCAGCTGTTACTTTGTTCCAGTGGTTGGAACTTTGCCACCTCGTAAAATGACTAGGTCTTGCTCTGCAGCTACTTTAAATCATAGAGCTGTGGTAGAATGTAGATCAGTCCTTCTTTTGTTTCCACAAAAGCCCACAGAAATAGAAGAACTGCAATCAATTTAGGGATCCTTCATTATTAAGCGTATTTGCAGTCCTTCTTTTATTGCCACAAACAATGGAAATAAAAGAAGATTGTTGCTCTCCTTTCCGGCTTTTGTGTATACTACTATCTGGCAATAATGACGGTCATGCAACTGTCAGTGCAATTCAGGGTCATGACAGGATCAAAAAGTGCAGAAGATAAACCCAGCCTTCTTTCCTCACATCTCCTTCGCCCTCAACCTCCTGAAAATCATTTTGGGGACTAGCACTCATTTGTAACAAATAATGCACTGGTTATGATAAATGTTTCCCTTGGATACTGTCTCATATGTACATTTCAGGAAATAGATTGTTAACGCATCTATACAAATGCCAGTGGATTTGTGATAATTTCAGACAGTGAGATAGACCAGTGGACAACTCAGTCATAAGAGTAAAAATGAATTGAGTTATTGTAGCAACCGTTTCCCAAGGTGCCATTCGGTATGTAGCATAATATATGATTATAACTTTCATTTCATTGAACACAAGAAAGAGTTTGTTATATCGTAATAATTTACCTTGCCATCGTTAAATAATGAGGGCAGAAAATTGAAAATTTAAATTAAAAATAAGGAAGTCCCCCTTAAATATGATCATTCCAAATGCCATGTGGTTACATTTCATTGACTTATTTTTAACGTTCACATTATATTGTGTTCGCTTGGATTGTAAAATTTGGCACCATCTGTTAAGGTGCAGATACTGAGTGAAATAATCTCATATTGTCCTCATCTTTTAACAATAAACACTTTGTTTTTCACAGTTAATTGGATTTCATTTAACATTAGAACAGCTTTATCCTTCCTACAATTCTAAACATCCTGCATAGTTTCTTATTCGAATTCACTATGTGTACTATTAAATATTGTTGTAGCAAGTGTTAAACTATAAATACAGCTAAGACCTGTGGAGCTCATTTCCAGAAGAGTTTAAAAAACCATTTAAGCTCGGAGTCAGTGGTTTATTAGCTTAGTTTAGCCTTGGTATGCCTGTACAATCAGCATTGCACAGCATTTCATCTTCATTTTCAGATTAAAGAGCTGTTACAAAGCACCTTACTCGCTGAAATTGCTGCCTTCAAAATGCATTTTCTCATTTATCAATATATGCAATATGTATTAAGTGTGCAGTAGGCTCACCCTGTATTATAAACATGTTTTGTGTTCGAGGCAGGACAAAACCAATGATATTTAGAATTTACGCTCTGATTAGAGAAACGCCGAAATATTTTCTAAACGTTTTGTTTACGAGATCGTATCTATGCAAATTAACAAATGCTGCATATAGATGTATTTAATTTCTGACATGTGAAAATGGTATATTAACATATCTTTATTTGTATTGTAACTATGCAGCGCTAGGAAACAATACGACAAAGCAATATATCATGTTAACAGACACGTTTTTTTTACATGTATTTTTTTTATTGGAGCGGTTACTAAAATACTTAAAACATACATTCTTAAAAAACCAACAGAAAGAGGGAAGGAATAAGACAGAGATGAAGATGTAAACAGACAAGTTAACAATAGATGGATAGGGAGGCAAATACATCTCGCTACAATTTGTTACTTTTACCCGGAAGTGTGTAATTTCTCTTCCATTCCTCCATGTTACCTTTGCAGATCGCCCTCTGGAGCAATTTATATAAACCGATTGACATCAACGTTTCCCGGACTTGCTCTAAGTGTGAAGACCTATGCATACCAAACCTTTCTCAAAATGCTACATAGCCAATACCTCCTGAGCCGAATCATTGCTATGAGGTGGTGAAACATCTTTCCAGTGCCGTCAGATCAATAGACAACGATGCAGCATAGACCCACTGGTCAGTTTATTGGATGGCCTGCTGTACATAAGAGGGCCTTTCAACGTACATTTTTCATGCCCAGGACCATCATGCACGGCATGTAAAATTAACCAATGGCCCTCACGCTCACAGAGGACACTTCCTTCCTGTCAAGGTCATCGATTGTTTCTAAGAGATAACACACCCCCTATGCCCTATGTTATGGTGGCCCATCTGGAAATCATCCTAAAATTAAAGTGCTGTATATGCGTCTGCAGGACACTTTAATATACAATGCTTTAACTTTTATCCAGAACACTGTAAATAGTTTGGACTTGTCCCAGGTGGGTCGGCAGAGGGACTGAAACTGCAGGTTTGGTGATGGCTTGCTTGGGTTTAAATGACCCCCCAAAATAACTTTCATGCTTATACACACCATAATCAACAAGGGATCCCTGGGAACTATAAAACCTAGTGCTAACGTCATTTTAAGACAAACCTCGTCAAAGAAAAGCTCTAAACTGGGATAGGTTGAGAATAAATGCATTTTACACCTGGTTCAGATCTGCCACGAGGAGGCAATGTGTAATTTGCTTTGAGTCTTCGAAAAACAATCGAGGTGCATTCTCCGTTCACCTGCAGTCTTTGTGGCCATTTTACTGCCCAAATCATAAGCCCATCTTCTTACTCAATCATTACATCGTTCTAGAGTGAGGC
This sequence comes from Calotriton arnoldi, assembly GCA_963921515.1. NCBI lineage: Eukaryota > Metazoa > Chordata > Amphibia > Caudata > Salamandridae > Calotriton > Calotriton arnoldi. The sequence continues at coordinate 57,307 of CAWUFW010009555.1, forward strand.
TATATCAGCTGAGCAACAAACTGAAGATTGGAAGTTACCCACGCTGACCTATTATGCATACAGCATAGGGTTGAAAAGGCAGGGGGATTCTGTGATATTTGGGGGTTCACTGTGATATTTGGAAATTTTCACTTGCTGGCACCTATTATATTAAACCTGAATTGGGTCTTCAAAGCACTTATATATAACTTTGTTTGTTTGCTATAAAGGGTAAGTACATTTTAACAGAGAAAACATGGATCTTCCGGGCCATAAGTATATATTTGCAAATGTAGAAACAGGGAATGTTCTGAACAAGAAGTATTAGTCTGAGATCAATTGCAACCCAATATTAAAATTGGAAATGAAAGAGACAGTGTAATGCCCCTTCCCTCCCCGAGGCTCTGGAGGCCCAGGGGACCCGATCACCTGTGTCTGAGTTTTTTATTTTAGGGGAAGGTGTGTGCGGTTCACCTCCACAAATCTGAGAGGCCCTGGGGACCCCAAACACTGGGGCAGAATTTTTGTTTTATGAGAAGAGGTGTGCGGCTCCTATCACCGAGCCTGAGAGAGGCCCAAGGGACCCCATCCCATGGGACCTGATAAAATCAGCATCCTGGGAACCCCATCTCCTGGGACACATGATGGGTGTTAGTCACCTGTGGGGGGCTGGGTGCAGGGCACGGCCGCAGGCTGTGTGTGGCAAGCAGCTGGGCACTCAATCCTGCATCACCCACGGCGATGGACATCTTACTTTACATTAAAAAACATAAAAATTCACTGAAAAAAACAAAGGTTAAAGTGACATTATAGTTATGAATTGTATTAATATTTAAATTTAAATTTAAAAATACCTTAGAAATTATCTGAAAAAGCAAAGTTTAAAGCAATGTTATAGTTAGGTTAAAATGTCAGATAAAAGATAATATTTTAAACTAACAAAACCACTGAAATTCACCATTTATAGTTACCTGAGCTAACTATAATTTTTGCCTTTGCGATGCACTACTTATGCCGTCACATATTAGATCACTCATGACCTGCTCAGTGACATCACTGATGACATCTCAAATTACATCACTGGTGACATATCAAGTAAGTGCTAGTGGTTTTAAGAGTTTACGGGTGTTAAACATATATACTAACCTACTCCAAATGTTAAATTAGTATACTAGGTGCACTACCACTGAATGATTCTACTTGTAACATATACTATGTGAGTGGCTGTTTGAGAGTATGTATCCTTGTGTGTCTGGGTGAGTGAGTGGCTGTATGGGTGTATAAGTGGGTGTGTGAGTCACTGTGTAGGTGAGTGAGATGCTGTCTAAGTGGCTCTATTATTAAGTGAGTGGGTGCATGGGTGAGTGAGTGGTGGTGCAAGTGGCTCCAAGGGCAGGTAACTGGGTCTGTAGTGAGTGTATAGGTGAGTGAGTGGGTGTCTGAATGGCTATATTAGTGAGTGACTGGGTATGTAAGTGGCTGTGTGGGTAAGTGAGTGGCTGTTTGAATGGGTGTTTCGTTAAATGAGCTGCTGTGTGAGTGGCTGTATGGGTGAGTGAGTGGATGTGTGAGTGCTTGAATGGAGGTGTGAATGGGTATGCAAGTGGTTGTGTGGGTGTGTGAGTGAGCATGTGAGTGCTTGTACTTGTATGGGTAAATGAGTGGCTGTGTGGGGTGGCTGTATGTGTTAGTGAGTGGGTGTGTCAGTGACTGTGTAGGTAAATAATTGGGTGTGTGAATAGCTGTATAGGTGAGTGTGTGGGTATCTGACTGGCTGTATGGGTGGGTGTCTGGTTGTATAAGTGATTATATGGGACAGTGAATGGTTGTATGAGTGGCTCTATGAGTGAGTGAGTGGGTGTGTGATTGCCTCTATGGAGGAGTGAGTGAGTGTGAGAACTGTATGGGTCTGTGAATAGGTATGTGAGTAGTTGTGTGGATATGTAAGTGGGCATACAAGAGGTTGTATGGGGGTGTGAGTGGGTGTGCGAGTGGTTCAGTGGATGATGTCATCAGTGATGTAATTTGAGATGTCATCAGTGATGTCACTGACCATGTCATGAGTGATGTAATATGTAAGGTCATAAGCAATGAATTGCCGGGGCGTAAGTTATAGTTTGCTCAGGTAACTATAACTGCTGAATTTCACTGATTTTGTACGAGTGAAATCTAAGCCTAACTATAAAGTCCCTGTAACCCTTTTCAGTGTATTTCTAAGGTTCTTTAAATTCTATTTCCTACCTATAACATAACATTTGGTTTTTTCAGTGAATGTCTATGTTTTTTTAACTAGTAGTCGCATTTGTAGAGTAGTGGAGAAAGGCGGTGCGGACTCTGACCAGCTCTCACGAATCCCGCTGTGTCACACTTACTATAGGTAACAGGAAGGCTTCTTGGCCCCTAAGGACCTTCAGCTTCCAAAAGGACTTCATCCCTCCAACCAGTAGTGCGACGGGAGGTGCGTTTGCAGAGTGGTGGAGAATGGGGGCATGCCTCTGAAGACCTCTCAGCAATCCAGGTGAGTGAGACTTACTGAAGGTAAAAGGAGGTCTTGTTGTCCCCCAAGGACCCTCTGGAGCCAAGGGCACTTCATTCCCCAAGCAGCATTGTGTCAGGAGGCACATTTGCAGAGTAGTGGAGAAAGGGGGCATGGCCTCCAAAGACCTCTCAGCAATCCTGCTGTCAGGGACTTACTGGAGGTAACAGAAGGGGTTCCTCACCCCCAAGGAGCATCAGCATCCAGGGGGACTTCATCCGCAACCAGCAGTGCACCAGGAGGCACATTTACAGAGTAGTGAAGAAAGGGGCTGGGGCCTCCGGTGACTTGCCGGTCCCGCATTTTCTTCTTTTTGATGTTTTACGAGATGGGGCTGCATGGCCCCCTTCCCTGGGCTGAATTGGGCCCCTGGGACCCAATCCTTTGGGGCAACCCTTTTAAAAAAAATGTTTTAATTGAAAGGGAAGGGGGCCGAGTGTGACCTCCCTCCCGTGCCGATTTCGGCTCTGGGGACCCATTCCCTGGGGCCTGGCCACTTCTTTAGAATTTGTTTTTAAAACAGGAGAGGGGGCCACGTGGCCCCCCTTCCTTGGGCCAATTTGAGCCATGGGGACACCATCCCTTGGGGGCAGGCCTTTAAAAATTATTTTTGAAAAAACTTCTAAAAGTAAAGGGAAGGGGAGTGAGACGCCCCACTCACATCTTGACTTTTGGCCCTGGGGACCCCATCCTCCAGTGCATGGCCACTTATTAATTATTTTTTATTTTAAAACAGGGGAGGGGGCCGCACAGCCCCCCTCCCTGGGCAGATTTGGGCCCAGGGGACCCCATCCTCCAGGGCCTGGTCACTTCTTCATTATTTTTTATTTTAAAACAGGGGAGAGGGGCCACACAGCCCATCTCAACAGGCCGATTTCAGCCACAGGTACCCCATTTCCCAGACTTTTTTTAAAATGTAAAATTAATACCAGTGGAGGTGGGCTAGGTGGCCCCCATACCCAGGGTGATTTTGACCTTAGGGACCCCATTCCCCTGGGCCCAACGATTTATAGATGAGGAAGGGGGCTGCACGGACCCCTACCCAGGCTGAATTGGGCACCGGGGACCCCATTTTTTGGGGCCTGGCCATTTAGGCACCCACTCATCACTGGGACCGCGGGAGAGTCTGAAGTCCCCCATGGTCCCTGCCGGCTGCCCTCCTTTTGCAGGAGCCAGCATTGCTTTGACAGAGAAGGAGCTGCTGAACATGCAGCTCCCTCTCTGTCAAAGCAATTGTGGTTCGCTTCAAGCAAGTGAGGACATTTTTTGTGCTCTTGCTTGCTAGAAGTGGAGCACAGTTTGCTATGTCTTGGTGGGAGGGGTAAAGCTCCCGCCAAGCTGTAGCAAACAGTTGTGTCCTGGGGGTGGGCACCCCTGGACATAGCAAGAGCCGGCACTGGGGTGTGGCGGTCTCCAGGGCCGTCTATGGCTCCAGGAGTGGGGCCTCACCGTCCCACTCCTTGCTTTAATTTTGCCCTGGTGAGGTGGTGGTCCCGGGGCCCTCCGCATTGAATCTAGTAAAAGCCACAGGGAGGTGGTGGTCCCCGGGGCCCCCTGCATTATTTAAAATTAAAGCTTCGGGAAGTAAGTGGCCTGGGGGGTCCACGTGGCCCCTGCATTTTGTAAAAGATGGGCCCTGGGAAGATGGTGGTCCCCAGGGCACTGGGGGTCCAAAGGGGCACCCCTATTTATATTTGGAATGTGGCCCCTAGGAGGTGGTGGGTCCTGGACCTGGGGGGGGTCCATGAGGCCCCGTTCATACTGCAATATGCCCCAGGAGGTGGTGGCCCCTGGGGCACTAATAAGCCCCCCTTCCTTATTACACAAATGTCCCTGGCACCTGTCCCACCCTTAGGGCCGATAACTAAAATAGCACTAGCTCCCGCACTTCATTTCTTTAAAAATTTGTGGCAGGATCCACGTATCCCACCAAAAATTGTATTAAAAAAAAGGGGTTTCTGGCCCGGTGGTATCCCTGTGGAACCCCCCAGGAGGCCTAGGGGGTCAGGGTGTTTCTACCCTGCCCCTGCCCCTTTTTCTTTTTTATGCTTTATCAGTGACTTGATTCAAGCCGAGTCACAAGATGGCTACCAAAACTTCCTGGTTTGAAGTGCTGGCAGCCGATCAAATTTCAGTAGGATCCGCGAGTCCAATGCAAGGACTCGCGTCCCTAGATGTCTATTTTTTTAAACTTAAATATCTCTAAAACTACTGAACGGATTTACACCAAATCACAAAAAAGCACGCTTTCTGGACCAACATCTAGCTTTCTGCCAAAATTTGTGGAATTTCTTTCAGCGGTTCAGGCTGTAGTTGTTTAAAAAAAAAAAAAAAATCCACGTAGACATAACATGGGGAAAACGTGTTTTGGCACCTCCCTTTTTTATCAAGACCCGTTTGACGGATCACCCTGAAACTTTCAATGCAGCAGCTGAACCAAAAAGGAGAAGTTATCTGAAAATTTCATGAAGATTCATCAAGCGGCGCCATAGTTATTAGCAAAACAAAATTTTTTTTTCCTATGGAAACTTTGGTGCTAAATATAACTACCTATCGGCAATCACCAGTAAATAATATATATATATATTACTTATTGGCAGTCACCAGTAGGTATCTATAGTTTGGACCAAGTTTCCATAGGAAGAGCGCTTTTTCATATGCCAATAACTTTAGTGTAATTTTAAGAATCCTAGCATAATTTTCAGAACTAGTTTGATGCTCACTTTAGCTGCTGTTTTGAAAGTTCTAGGGTGATCCGTTAAGCGGGGCAAATTACAAAAAAGGAGGTGGCCATGCGGCCCCCCTCCTGGAGCCATACATAGCCCTGGTGACCACCACCCAGTAGGGCCGGCTCCTCCTATGTCCGGGAGGGCCCACCCCCAGGACGTAGCTGCTTGCTGTGGCTTGGGAGAAGATTTACCCATCCCACTAGCCATAGCAAACTGTGCTCTGCTTTGAGCAAGCGACCATTTTGCTCTCTCTTGCTCAAAACGGAGAACTATTACTTTATTTTGTTTATTTATTTTATTTTAAAGGTTTTATATAGCGCTAGCTAGACCCAGGGGTATTAGAGCGCTTTACAGAATCAAGAGCACGGCAATAATCAATTGGAACAAATGGGTACATACAATTAACAATAAGTGAAGTGAAAGTCTAACAGAATCAAGAGCAAGGCAATAATCATTGGATCAATGGTTACCTACAGTTAAAAATAAGAGAAGTGAAAGTGTAACAGAGGAACACACATTAATATATACAAAGAAACATTTGTAGGAACATGAAGGATGGAATTACTGAAACGAGGTCCAAACAATTAACAATTTAGGGGACATAAAGTGCTGGCTAGATTAGAGCCAGCGGTAACAGAGCGCTGTACAGAAGCAAGAGCAAGGTAATAATCATAGGATATAGATAACAAATATAAAATAGGGAAAGTAAAAATCTACAGACGAGCACACGTTACTATTTACATAGAAACTATTTTAAGGTCATGGAGGATGGAAAATTACATAAATGAGGTTAAAACAAAAATAAATAATGGACCATGGAGAGCAGGGCAACCGAAACAATAAGGTGTACACAAAGAAACGAAAGGCCAGCAGATCAGCCAAGGAATGACCTGATCACAGGAGCCTAATAGAAATCAGGTTTGGTTTGATTCATGGGCTCCAGTATTTATTGAGGAGTTGGCGTTTCAGGTCTCTTTTGAAGCCTGGGTAGGAGGGGTTGTAGTAAAGGTCCATTGGGGGCGGTGTTCCAGATGCTGGGAGCATTACCTGAAAAAGAGCCTGGGTAGATTTATTTTTTAGTAATAGGGGTACAAGAAGAAGAGCATTGGAGCTTCTCATCGGTCTGGCAGTTACTGCTCTTGTGAGTTTGTTGTCTAAATAATCAGGGGATTGAGAGTAAAGAGCTTTGTGGGTGATGCAGGCGGTCTTATAAACGCATCTTCCTTCGATGGGGAGCCAGTTAAGGTACTTGAGGGCAGGTGTGATGTGTTCATACCGTTTGCAGTCTGTTATAAGCCTGGCTGCCATGTTGAGCACTGAACTGAGGGGGGCGAGGTGAGTTTTTGGGGTCCCTGTGAGTGTAGCGTTCCCGTAGTCAAGTTTAGAGAGGACTAGCGATTGTACGACCCATTTGTAGTCGTCAGATGGGATGAAAGGTTTGATTTTTGGGGGTTTTTAAGTGTGTAAAACGCTCCTTTGGGTGAGATATTGATATGGTCCTTCAGTGCCAGATCTTTGTCCAGGGTGAAACCTAGGGATTTAGCCGAGTTGGATAGAGTGAGCGGACAGCTTAGGGTTTTGAGGTCAGTGATCCAGCCTTGGATAGGGAGGTGGTTACTTTTGGGGGAGAATCGAATGATTTCCGTTTTTTTGGGGTTCAATTTTAGATGGTTGGAGTAAAACCAGGATTGAATTTCACTCAATGTTTTGTTAAGATGAAGGATGTCGCTGTGTAATTTGATTTTGTAGTAGAGTTGCGTGCCATCAGCGTAAAGGTGATAATTGATCCCAGCTTGTTTCAAGATGGTAGTAAGGGGTTCCATGAAGAGGCTGAAGAGAGAGGTGGAGAGTATTGAGCCATGGGGACACCAAGCGAGACAGGAGTAGGATTCAAGAGGCAGGAGTTGATCTTGATTTGTTGTGTTCGGTGTTGGAGGTAAGAAGTGAACCACTTTAGGACTGTGCCATTGAGGCCAGAATGTGCCTTCAGAGATTCCAGTAAGGATGAGTGGTTTGCTGTATTGAAAGCCGCTGAGAGGTCCAGTAGGATGAGAAGGAAGGCATCTCCATTCTCTAAGGAACAATGTATGTTGTCAGCAATGTGAAGCATGGCGGTTTCTGTGCTGCAGTCTTTCCTGAAACCAGATTGGAAGGAGTCAAGTAGGTTGTATTTGCCTATGTAACTGTTGAGTTGTTGTAAGACACATTTCTCCATGGTTTTAGCTAGGAATGGAAGGTTAGAGATAGGACGGAGGTTGTTGGGATCATTAGGGTCTGCCTTGGGGTTTTTAAGTATGGGTGTGATTTGCCCAAGTTGAAGGGAATCTGGTATGCACCCAGAGGCAAGGGAGGTATTAATGATTTTTGTCCAACACCGGGTGATGATGTGGTATAGGTTATGTACTAGTTTTGCCGGGAGAGGATCTTTGGTGTGCGAGGTTGGCTTTAATTTTGCAATGATATTAAAGACTTCTAGCACAGTCATAGGTTTGAAATGTGTCCAATTGGCGCCATTTTTCAATTGGGTGTTGAAAAGGTTGCTTTCTGTTCCAATTGGTGTTGATTGATTATTGAAAGGCTCAGGAGGTCGGGTTGTCGTGGAGAGAGGAGTGGTGTTAAGAGGGATTGGCCAAGTAGGAAAGGCCGTGACTTAAGTGAAGGATTGATCAATTTTAGAAATTTTGTATGTGAAGAAGCTGGCAATTTCCTCACATCTTTCTTTGGAGGCAGTTAGGTCATGTGGGGCAGATGAGGTTTGTCTTCTGACAATGTTGAAGAGTTTTCTGGGCATATTTTTTGCACTGCCAAGTTGGGTATGGAAGAAAGAGGCTTTTTCTCAGAAAATTTGCTTCTTGTAAGGTAACCTTGGAGTTCTTTTTTTTTTTTTTTATTTATTTGAAAAGTTTTATATAGCGCTGGCAAGACCCGGAGGTATCAGAGCGCTTTACATGAGAATGGACATTGTTTCAGAACATTGTTACATAGTTACATCAGTTACAGTTACAGTTGCAGTAACCAGTATATGCTTAGGAGAAAAACGTGATCTTACACAATAATATAAGATATTAGCGCGTAGCATATCCAAGACACACGTCTTATGGGGAATGGAAGGTAGTGGGGGAAAAGGTAAACAGGGGAGAGGAAAGCAGACAGAGTCAAGTAGACCTGAAGGGGGAAATTACTCGAGGGGGAACAAAGCAGTAAGAGAAAGACAGATAAAACCGTGAAGAACCGTGAAAAACAATGTCCGATGTCTGGCTGGGTAGGTGACAGCCGAGGGGGAGACCCAGAGCCAGACTCCTCTATAGCTGCATAAGACAGCTCCACCGGGCAGCGGCCAAGGGTACTCGGGCTCCGCGGTAAATACAAACAGTTTTAGTTTTAGCCCGTAGGGGCATCGTCATAGTTCCAAAGAAGGCATGAGTCCCGGTGTTACTGGAAGGCGTTGTCTGCCTCGTCCTCCAGCTCGCCCCCAGGTCGGAGGAAGTAGGGAGGGATCACTGGCGATGTCAAAGTAAAAAGGTTCCCTAGCGGTGGAAGTAGTGGGCAGTCTCACTCAGAGGGGTGTTATGTATGTAGAGGGACGGTGCGTAGCCACAGCCAATGACTACAAATTCAGGTGCAGCTACAAGGCATTAAGGACACAGGAGTTTGATGGAACGCTGGGTTAGCTTCATGGTATCCCGCTAACACAGTGCAACAGATGCTGTAGGAAAGACTGCCGTATGTAAAGTGTGGTCACAACAAGTGTTGGGCGCCATCTTGTCTGCAGAGCACCGGGTAGCCTCAACAAACGCAGACAAAGTGAGCAATTGAGAAGTTGCAACAGATCAAGGTGCCACTAGTAAAGGAGCACAGTCCGTTGGTGCGCCGTAGTGCACACGAGTCAGATATTTACAGCGAGATGAGTGCAGAAGAGGAACGAATGGGGAAGTTGCGGCCCCCATTATAGAGTCAGGCAGGTACAGGCAGCATATCGGGACCGAACGTCGAGAATGGCGAGAACAATGCTACAATCCGCAAACAAATGGTACCTTGAGCAGGGGAAAACAGATGGATTTCCTCAAAAGAAGCAGCCGCTCGGAGTAGGAACCAGATGTACCACTGGGCTGGAGGAGCTGGGATCGATCGGGTGTGTCCGCCATTTTGGAGTCGAAGCGGTATTCTCCTATGGTGATCATCCCAGGAGGGGTTAGCCGGCAAGTCGATGTTTAAGGATGCAGGCCGAGTGGTTGGGGCACTGTTTGCTGGAAAAAACGGAGTTCGGCAGCAACGCAGAACTCTTCTTTCGGCACCAGGCACAATCTCACAGCTCCCCGGGTGCCATCGAGGCGTATACAATGGTAAGGACGTCTCGGCTCATTTCTCAGTGAGGCAAGGTCTGAGAAGGGCGAAATTTAGCTTCCAGCTATCCGCTAGCATTCCGGTAGAGGAATCGTTATTTTGGGTGGGATAACGGTGCGGCAGGATGCCGCTCAGGAAGCTGGTGAGAGGATTCACCACGGAGCATCAGCTCCATGCGGCCATGTTGGGGACAGGCTCCTCTTCCTCCTCTCTAAGGAGAGTTAGAGGTAATGATGTGGGGTTTTGTCTCCAAGTCCTTTCAGCTAGTCTAAGTTTTCTTCTTTCGTTATTGAGATCAGAGTTAAACCAAGATTTAGATTGGATTGCTCTTTGTTGTTTTAGTTTGAGCGGTGCAACTTGGTCGAGAACTTCAGTTATCGCCTTATTGAAGTGGTCAGTGAGCTCGTGTGCGTTGTGAGAGCATGGGAGACGTTGAAGTTGTGCATGAATTTTAGACTCAAGTTCAGTTGGAGGGACTTGCTTGAGGTTTCTGGTCCACAGCTTTGGTTTATTAATTAAGACTGAGGGAGGATAGGCAATGGTCAACAGTATGAACAGTATGAGATGGTGGTCAGACCAGTCAATGGGAACAATGTCATTAAGGGAGCCCAGTTCATTGCTTGTGACGATGGCGTCAAGTGTAGTGCCTTTGATGTGGGAAGGTTTGTTGCAGAGCTGCTTTAGGTCATTCATCTCAAGAAGGTTTGCGAGGCGCCTGACTGTGGAATCTTCTGCATTATTCCAATGAATATTATAATCGCCCAAAAACACATCCTTCGAGTCAGAAAGGGAGAACTGAGTAAGTAGGTCAGATAGCTCTTCAGTGAAGAGTGGACGCTCACCAGGAGGGTGGTAGATAGTATGTGTTTTGATAGGTGGGGAGCCTTTGACATTGAGTTCAACACCGAGGTATTCAAAGGTCGAGTATTCAGCATTCTTTAGAATGGAGAGTTGGATATCTGTTTTGTGGATTATGGCTAGACCTCCACCTATTCTATCAGGCCTGTCATGTCTAATGATGGAGTACCCAGGTAGAGTAAGTAGGTCAAGAATAGCCATTGAGTGGTCATTGAGCCAGGTTTCTGTGAGGAAAGCAATGTCAATTTCCTCACTGAGGATGGTTTCAGTGATCTCCGTAGCATGTAGTGCTGCCAATCTGCAGTTGACGAGCATGCAAGAAAGAGGGCTGGGATTATCCTTAGCAGATTTGAGGGTGTGGATGGTGCTATATTGTGCCGGGGGTCTGGGCGAGTTATGAGTTGCAAGGGTTCAATTTAGGCCCACTATTACTGGGATGGTGGAGGAGGGGAAATGGTCAGTCAACTGGATCTTAGGAAGGTAGGATATGCTGAGGGCATTTAATTCCAGAGCAGAGATAGTGCAATGAGTATGATAAGTCCTATGGTCGCCGGCAAAGGGGAATGGTCGGCCAAGGCGAGCGTTGAGAGGAGTTCGTAGAACTTGTAGGTGGAGTATCGTAAGTGTAGGGACAGGCCAGAGTGTTCTGGTTAGAGAGATCCTGTCTAATATGTGTTAATCCTGTAGCAAGAGAGTTGAGTTTCAGCTCCATTCAGTTCAGAATCTGTGCAAGAAAATTGGAGGTGCATCCCGCAGTGAGGGTGGGGGGAGACGCAGGAATATCTGTGTAGAGGGGGAGGGGTTCACCACGTTAAGTGGATGGTCCGTGTCATTAGGACTAGGATTTGAGATACTCTAGGTGAGATGCTTAGGGTCAGCCTTTTGATGGAGGGTAGTTTCGGAAAAGTAATTATTCGAAGATGATCTCAAGGTAAGTGCCTCATCACACAGATTGCAGTGGACTTCTTTAGTTGCAGTGTAACTGAACGTTGAGAGAACCGGAGGTGACCATCTAGAGGGCAATTGTATAGGGTGAGTGTTGGAGGGTCAAACTAGGTTTTTGGTTGTGTCTGGTGGAGATCGAGCGTTGGTGAGAGTAGGAGAGTATGCAGTCAATCTTGAGTAGGGGGCAGGGAGCTGTAAGCTATGAGGTGAGTCCATGTCAAAGGTCCTGTGATTGACCCTCGTCAGCGAGAGTGGTGAAGACACAGAGGGAGCTGCATGATAGCAGCTCCCTCTGTGTCAAAGCAATGCCAGCTCCTGCAGGATGTGAGGAGCCCGCAGGGACTGTGGGGGTCTGCAGGCTCCCCCCGCAGTCTCCATCATTGCTAAGTGGGTTCCCTGGGTGAGACCGGGACACCCACACTAGATGCCGGGCCCTGGAGATGGGGTCCACGGGGCTGAAATTGGCATGGGAGGGGGCCTCATGCCCCTTTCCCACTATTTATTTTTAAAAGAAAAGGTCGGCCCCCAAGGGATGGGGTCCCCAGGGCCAAAATCAGACCAGAAGAGGGGTGCTCGGTCCCCCTCCCATTGATTTATAAAAAAATATTTTTTTAAAAAGCTGGGCCCCCAGGGAAGGAGTCCCCAGGGCCGAAGTCAGCCTGGGGAGGAGGGCTGCAGTGGCCCCCCTCCCCAATTCAAAATAGGCCCGGCTCTAGGGGATTGGGTCACTGCGGCTGAAATTGGCCCAGGGAAGGGGGGGCCACTCGCCCCCCCTCCCGAATAAATAAAAAGAAGTAAAAAAACACAAAAGACTGGCAAGTCACCAGAGGCCCTTCCCCCTTTCACCACCACTCTGCAAATGCGCCTCCTGGCGCACAACTGGTTGTGAGATGAAGTCCACTTGGCTGTAGTGAGTCCTTGGGGGCCAACTAGCCATCCTGTTAAATATAGTTCGTCCCAAACATTAAGATTGCTGAGAGGACTTTGGAGGCCATGCACCCTTTCTCCACCACTCTACAAACACGGTGGCTGGGGGTTGAAGTTCTCTTGAATGCTGAGGGTTCTTCGGGGCCCAGAAGCCCTCCTGTTACCCACTTATTCACCTACACAGTCACTCATACTCCCACTCACTCACTCACCCATACAGCCTCTTAACACAGCCACTCACTCAGCCATACAAGCACTCACACAATCAATTACATACCCATTCATACTTCCATACAAGCACTCACACATCCTCTCACTCACTCATACAATCATTCACACAGGCACTCACTCTCCAATAGATCTACTCGCACACTGACTCACTTAACCAAACACCCACTCAAATTGCCACTCACTCACCCATATAGCTACTTACACACCCAGTCACTAACTCATACAGCCATTCAGATACCCACTAACTAACCCATACATTCACTACACAACCAGTAACTCACCCATAGAGCCACTCACACTGCCACTCACTCACCCATACAGCCACTGACTCACCAATACAGCCACTCACACACCATTTCACTCACCCATGCAGCTGCTCACACAGCCACTTATACACCCATACAGCAACTCACACACCCGTGCACACAAGGATCCATACAGTCACACAGCCGCTCACATAATATGTTTTAGAAGTACTCTCACTCAGTAGTAGTGCATGTATTATACTAGATTAACTTTGTAGTAGGTTAGTATATATGTTTAACACCCATAAACTTTAAAAAACATTTACAGTCACTGGATGATATCATCAGTGATGTAATTTGTGATGTCATCAGTGATGTCACTGACTATGTCATGAGTGATGTAATGTGTGTGGTCATAAGCAGTGCGTTGTGGGGGCAAAAGTTATCTTATATAAATACATATGTCTTACCTGCTATCGGTTGCCAGTAGGTAGCTATAGTTAGGGCTTGATTTCTACTAAAAAGCTGTTTTTCAGTTGCTTATATCTTTGGCGCTGGTTAATGTATCTTCACAAAATTTTCCAAACAAATTTGACACTCACTGCAGCTTGTGTCTGGCATTTTCGGGGTGGCCCATCAAGTGAGGGCCGAGAAAAAGGAGGGGTCTCAAAATGCGTTTTCCCCATCTTAATTCCCATAGGACCTTTGAACAAGCCTACAGCCTGAACAGCTGGACGGAATTATACCAAATTTGGCAGAAAGCTAGCGTTTGGTCTGTAGATTCATGTTTTTCATGATATGGTGTAAATCCATTCAGTAGTTTGGGAGATATTAATTGGAGAACAAGGTTGTATTTAGATTTTTGTGGATCCGCCCGCGGTCCCTCCGTGGATTCTCGTGCACAGGCAAACTCCTGAGTGGCTGGCCACAACTTTACAGAAAAGTTGCAGCTGCCATTTTGTTTGCCAAAGAACGGTCGCCAGGGTTGAAAACTTGAGTGAATATTAAGTGAAGGGGTCAGGTGAGAGGTTTCCTGAGCCCTTGTGTATGGCCCCCCATGTAACTTTGCAGTGGATCCGCGGATTTAGCACGGCTGGGAAAAAAACATATATATGGATAGATATTTATACTCTCTCTTCCTCTCACAACCATTCACAAACCCAAATAGACATTGGCACACTGTACAGACACTCTCACACCCATTCAGAAACCCTTATAGAGAGTGTCACAGCCACATGTTATACCCATATAGAGCTTGTTACACCCACTACAAGTTCCAGTCACAACCCGCTACATAAAATATTAAATGTGCTCTTTTGTATTGAATGTGTGCTTTTGGTTTGCGGATCTGTGAAGTCGAAAAAAGTATTTAAAAAAGAATTCAATTAAATATTGTGTTTGGGGAATAGGGTGGCTCTGAGAAGAGCCTTTGTGTTTATTGTGTGTATGTGATTAATACACATAAGAGCGGATGCAGAATTTCAAGTTGTTGAGAAACACCCTGTTGCCTTCGTCTGTAAAGCGAACACCATTTCTTTTATTTACCTTATGCATGTGGAAGCGTAGGTTATTATTGTACATAGAGCCCATGTTATGGTCTCTGAGGAATGCTAAAACAGTTTTATTAACATGTTGGCTGGTTTTCTCTATTTGTGTACAAAATTGAGATGACCATTCCCATTTCTGCCTCTGACATATGTCTGACGGAAAAGTTTCATTAATTGTACAAAGGTATCATTCATTAGGATTTCCAGCCCTACTCCAGACAATGTCCCCAGGTCATTGCCACCACAGTGCACAATCATGAGGTCTGGATGTTGGTTCTCCATAATGCTTTCAACCAATGGAAGCAATTGAAGCCACTTTAACCATATCTGGCCAAACCAACTAATAACCACATTAGGCAAACCTAGGTCCCTGCAAATCCCTCTGTTTCTAACAAACTCTCTAGCTCATAATGCAAAGTTATGATCCACAATACACACTCTAACCATTTCGAAGGCTGGAGCAGTAACACAAAGGAGAAGTCTGCAGCTGAATGAGGCAGTTTTCAAAATGAAGTAAGTTAAGAATGATCCTAGGAAGTCACGTTTAACACATTACATTTAATCGGATGGTGTAAGTAATGTTCTGATTAAAACTAAGATGTGCTATAGATTTAAATTTAGTAGATGTATGATTTGATATGAGGAGTATGTATGTAATTATATGCACTTAACCACGCCTGCAAAATTTGACTTGGTAATTGCCATGCTACTGTAGACACAGTAGTCAACTTCTGATCTACTGCTAGCAGAGAATGTTACATTTTTGGTTACCATAGAAACTGAGCTACAGTAGTATGGGGGATTGGAACTGAAAAGGCTAGAGTATGAATATCAGGACAGTGTTTTAATAGAAGAAATGGAAAGTATTGACATTTTGGGGCAAATGTATGCATTATTAGGAAGTGGTGTGTCTGTGAGAATGTACAGAAAAAGTAAAAAAAAAAAATAAGATCACAGTGCGAATCTGCGGATCCACCCACGAAGTTACACGGAGGTCGTGCTGAGACCCTCGGAGGATCCGCAGATCCGCCCAAAACCCCTACCCAATTAGCCTTTCTTTAAAGAAGTGTAATAAAGGATTAAAAGAACTGTCCATTCACAATTGCTGTATAATTAATAAAATATGAAAGCCAAATTTCTATTTGTTTTTAACCTGTGTAACCTAGAACGCAAAGTTGACAAGGTTGCCGATACTGGCTGCCTTGTATGAGAGTTCTGTACCATTCTTATGCTCGGGTTTTGTGTGGTTTCAGAGACAGACTTTACAAGGCAATACTGAGAAAGAGAAATACTGACCTAGAATTACATTTCACAGCTATATAAATTTAGCTGTACTATAAAAAACATAGAAATAGAATGAGTGCAAATTAGGTGGATGAAAGTAGTAGGATGCTTGCAAGAGGTAAAAGGTAATATTAGTACCGATTATATGATGATAAAAAGGAAAATTTAATCATCAGTAAATGGCAATACAAAGTTGTGAGGAGAACCAGAATACAGGTAGATAGTAATGTAGGCTCTCAGAGAACAAGTGAACCATTAATATATGTAATGAAATAGATAAGTATTGAGGAATGTATATACTTATGCAATCAGATATAGAGTGATAAATAGATTAAAACAATTCCCTTATCCTCATGCTTATAATAATACAGTGAGGATAGTAAACTATGGGTTGAGATATTAAAGTATATATTATCTATACAGTAATGCAGTAATGGACAGAGGAACATAGTAATGGGGTTTTAGTACACCTATGTACGGATAGGTAAGTAGTGATATAATTAAAGTACATTTACTAATGCAGGGAGAAACACATGAATAGAGAGAGTGAATTATTGATAAACATAGGCATGCAAGTTATAGTATGTGTTTTAAGAGGCCCAGATATAGAGTGAGAGACTCAATAATTACAGTGAGTGAAATATTACTGTAAGGACTGTTATACATAGAGACACTTTTATACCCATTCACATACCTATACAGATACTTTACAGCCTCTCACATACCATAGAGACTCACACCCTCTCAGATATTCATACATAGCCTTTTACACCCCCTCACATAGCCATACAGACAGTGTCACACCCATTCACATACCCATACAGAGACTCTCACAGCCTTTCACATACCTACACAGATCTCTTTATTCCAATTCACATGCTCATACACTGTCACACCCATTCATATACCCATAAAGAGACTCTTTCACCCTCTCACATACCCATACATGGACTGTCAGACAATTTCACATACCCATACATACAGTGTCACAACCATTCACATAACTGTACAAATACTCTGACACCCTCTGACATCCATACAGACACCCTTATACCCATTCACATACCCATAGAGAGTCTCTAACACCCTCTCACATACCCTTTCAGACCTCTCATACACTCATACATAGATTGTCACACCCTCTCACATACCTATACAGACAGTGTCATGACCATTCACATACCTATACAGATACTCTCACACCCTCTCAGGTATCTATACAGACACCCTTATACCTATTCAGATACCCATATAGAGACTCCTATACCCTCTCAGATACCCATAAAGAGACTCTTACACCCTCTCACATACCTATGTAGACACATTTATACCCATTCACATACCCATACGTAGAATGTCACACCCTGTCACATACCCATACAAGCACCCTTAAACCTATTTACATGCCCATACATACACTGTCACACCCATTCAGACCACCTTTATTCCCATCCACATACCCATACAAACAGTGTGACACCTATTCACATACTCATACAGAGACTCTCACATACCCATACATAGACTGTCACACCCTGTCACATACCCATACAGACAGTGTCACAACCAGTAGCATACCCAAACAGTGACTCACACACTCTCACATACCCATGTAGAGACCCTTGTAACCATTTACATACCCATACACAGACTCTCATACCCTCTCACATACCCATAATTGTAGAGTAATTTTGCGGGGAAATTGAAATGTTGAGGAAGGCTTAATAAATGGTGCAATGTGTAAAGAAATTGATTCTAATAATTTTCTAAATAGGAATTAAGTTGAATATGTAGCTGTAAAAATTGAATTAGAATGATGGCAGATTGGCCAATGTGTTGTATGGTTTTTGCTTGTAAAAGACTTATATGTGATGCGGCAACAGTTCCCATTCTCTCCAGCGTATGCTGCAACTATCCATAAATCTCAAGTTTTAAGTGCAGATGAAGCTTTTATTAATATTGAGAGTTGTGTATTCAAACAAGGTATTTCATACGTTACATTGTTGTGGGTTAGAATATTGTCCGGTTTGTTTTTAATTGATTTTGATGAAAAGAAGTTAGTGCTGATGCTGGTTGTGTCAGAGAATATAATCAGTTGAGAAGTGTATACGCTCCTCACTTGGGACAGTATCCTATTTATGAGAAACAGAAGAATTGTCCTAAGCACAAACCTACTACGAAATCAAAGGATGTTCTGCAAAAGAAGCAAAAGGAAGATAAAGATGAGGAAGAGAAGAAGAAAAACAGCAAAATGAAGGAGAAATTGCAGGGTTTTATTTAGAAAAAAGAAATGGTATCAACTGCTATGCTAATGTAGTTCTGAATGTAGCCTTTCATTTACCACATCCTGTAAATCCAATTGAGCATAAAGGAAACAGAAGGTTCTGTTTAGAACTATATCATGTGCTGGAACGTTTATGTAGTGGTAGTACTGTTCTACATTCTGCTTCAGGAATAAGACATGTAGTGGACACAATCAGTGGGTCTGTACTATTTTTTCAGAACTCTCAACAAGACGCACAAGAGTTTATTAAGGTTATCCTTGGACTTTTAGAACAAGAAAAAGTGAATATTGAAGAGTTATTTGGTCTAAACGACAAATGGGATCATGATTGTGTGGATTGCTCTTTTACATCTGCTACTAACATAAATTCTGAATGGTTTATCTATTTAACATTACCAGATTCGAAACCTATACCATTTGACAAGCTGATAAGGAATGCAAACCAGGACATGACCTGCCCAAATTGTAGATCTGATTGTGTGTCTACATTACAGATACCGGGAAGTGGTAAATACATTATATTGATGCTTCAACGATGCAGATCAGATGGATCAAAAATAGAAACAGAAATTTCAAACTTTAAAGCAGGACAAATTTCAATTTCATGAAAAATGATAGCTAGTGTTGTGTGTGTTCTGTGCACAATACTAGCTATCATTTTTCATGAAGGAGTTCATATTACTTCAGGACACTACACTGTGTACTTAAAAACTGTAAGTGGATGGACGGAATGCAATGACAATAAGCTGACATTTAAACATAAACTGCCTTTTAAACTTCCAAGTTCATAACTTTTGTTTTTGCAAACAAAGTTCTAAGAAGGATTTCACTTTGAAAAGTGGTTTTGCTGTGTTTGTACTGTATGGATTATCAGTCTTTAAGACATAATTCGGTCTACTAAGGGTAATGTCTTCAAAATAAACTCTTACAAATGGTTATGTGTTACATCTGTTTTCATAAATCGACTATTTGAATATCATACTATGTTTTTTTTAATATGTTTATTTACAGTAGTTGAGTAGCTACAAGTATAATGAATTGTTAATGCTTTGTAGTGAGTGCATGCATAGTGTCGCATATTTTACAGTGTTCTACTGTGCAAGTCTGTGTGTTATTTTTCAATCTATGTGATTGTTTTTTCTCCACTGTTCAATGATGAAACTTCATACAGTACATTGTTTAAGGTGTACTGGTATGAAAGCTGAGAACAGCAAAAAATTAAAATGAAATGTTCAAGATAAATGTTTAATTGCTTTAGAGAGTTGCGGCTCTATAATGTTTCTTTATTAACAAGACTTTTTATTCTGCAGAAACTTAAACTTTACTGTGCAGATATATACCGCGTAACATTAACTTATCTTTATGTTTTCTCTCTTTTATCACAGTTCCAAGGAATGATTTATTGCAGTAATGTAGGTACCTAATTATATCTTTACCTTTATAATACATTGAAAACCACAAAAATGCACCTATTGATGCATACACTGGGAAACCCATTCACACACTGATACAAATACTGACACACCCAGGGACATACTCATTGATACCCTGACACGCCCAGGTACACACCTATGAATACATTGACACAACCAGGCATACACTGACATATACACTGATACATATTCATTCATGCACTGAGAGACCCAAACACACACTTATGCATACACTGACATACCCAGGCACTCACCTATACATTCATGGACACACCTAGGTAGATGTTGATGAATACATTGCCACACCCAAGCACACAGTCATTCATGCACTAACATACCCAGACACAAACTGACACATACACTGACACACCTGAGTACACATTTATTTAAACACTGACACACCGAGACACACACTATCACATAAACTGATACACCCATGCACATACTGATGCATACACTAGCATACTTATTTAAACACTGACAAACTCAGGCCCACACTAATACATACACTGACACACCCAGGCACACACTGTTGTACACACTGACACACCTAGACACACACTTATTTAAACACTAAGACACACACTATGACATAAACTGATACAGCCATACACATACAGAAGCACACACTGACACATCCAGACAGACATATTTAAACACTGACAAACTCAAGCTGACACTAACACATACACTGACACACCCAAGCACACACGATGCTTACACTGACAAACGTAGGGACACACTGGTACATACACTGACATACCCAGGCACACACAAATACATACACTGACACACCGAGGCACACACACAAGCACACACTGACACACTTATTCATACACTGACACACAGGCACACACTGATGAATACACTGACACATGCAGGCACAAACTAACACATACACTGACACACCCATGCAGGCATTCATTCATACACTAACACACTCAGACATACACTAACATGTACACTAAGACACCCACGCACACACTTACTAAAACACTGATACAGCCAGACAATAACAAGAAAATGGACACAGCTTTTTATGAAAATGTGGTGTTTTTTTATAACTTTGTTTTAAATTGTTATTTTGCAAAAGAATGCACTATATAGCAGAGTGAAAGAAAAAAGAAAAAAAATAACAATGGATACTCTTCTGTTTCTTGAACATGATGATAATGTCCTCCTGTTTTTAAATGACAACATCTTGGGAGTTCACAAAATGAACACTATTTTAACTTCAATGCTGGTTGATGGAGTTTTAATATTCTCAGACGGTTGGCTGAGGGTACCTGTTCCTGCTCCTCTGTCACTTGAGGAACTTTTGGCCTCCTTTAGAACTGTAACATAAGCTTACTTATGGCTCCTGTTCATGTGCTTCAATAATGATGTTGTGGCAAAAACAACAAAAAAATGTAACAATGGTGTCTTTTCACCTTCTCCAACATTGTGATAATGTCGTCATTTTCTTTCAATGCGAACTCTTGGCACTTGGAACAATGAACAACCATTTGTTTAAGGTCAGTGCAGGTTGGTGGAATGTTAATGTTTACAGAAGGTGGCCCAAGCGTTGATGACAATGCTCCTGCATAAATAGAGGATGCTGCTCTCTCCCACTATTCTTAAATATGCACACTCATGGTTACTCTTGATTTGCTTTCGCATGGATGATGTGCCATAACTGTACTTCTTCATAGTACCTCTAGAAAGGTGTTTTCCACACAGCTTATATTCAATGTATCTGGCACGGCTTTCTTCTCTCCAGAAAGTACAACAAATGAGTTCTACCCATCACTCTCCTTTTGGGTAGAAATAACTTTTTCTATTACTCCTTCTTCCTCTTGTGCAATAGAAAGAACTGACACATTTGTTTCTGCCATAATGTAAGGCACCAATGAGCTTTTCAACTTTCTGCACCAACAGACAGGATCAAAGTGACTGTTTTGTGTGTGGTTTTCCAAAAATTTGAGTGTGGTTGAAGAGGAACCATTAGAAATGAAGCTTTGGGCTTTATTGCCGTGTGACTCCACTGATTCCACTGCAAATCCTTGGATTTGCGTAATAATAAAAAAACTTATTTTACAAAGAAATTGAGAAAAAACATTAAAAAAAACTTTTAAATATGTTCAGGCTAATACTATAATGTAATTACAAACTTACTATATGCCTGAAATAATTTTTTTGCATTTCAGTTAATCTGTGGATCGGATCCACATATTCGTTTCTACCACATGATTGGAACAATAACCATAGAGTTGGAACCAGACAGGCCCTCCTGTTCCGCGGGAAATACATGGATCCCAAATTTTATAAAAAAAATAATGCAGTTATAATACTTATATATAACATAATAATAGTGTTCCATTGTTTTTCCCCAAAAATTACTATAATTATTTAAATTTTACCATGATTGTCACTCCTCTATGTCATCTGTTTTTGAACTCTATGTACTATATTTGTTCCTACCTTTTTGTATAATTGCCACTGCTTTCACTGTACTGTTTTTGCATTATTTACAGTACTTTCTGATTATATTTTTCTAAAAAGTTGATACTTTTGCCTTTTTTCTCCTATTTTGCATCTACATATTTATTCTTTTTTCAATATTGTGTAAACGAATATTAATCCAGGGGATTGGCCACTGACTGTGGTTCTAGAAGACCTGTGAACAAACTACCACAGCAATCAAAAATAATAAACATTAACTTTAAAAAAAGGAGAGAGATATTATACTTAATAAATATAATTTAAAAAACGATGGTAATTTAGTAAAAATACCAAAGGTTACAAAAGTGGTATACTAACAAAATTAAAAGTAAAAAACCCATAGAAATTCACAGAAAAAACAAAGGTTACAGGGACATTATAGTATGCTATGGGACTGTGGGGGGAGCCTCTTGGCCCCCATCGTCCCAGCTGGCTCCCCGCCTCCTGTGGGAGCCTGCATTGCCCTGACACCCAGGGAGCTGCGGAAAATGCACCTCCCTGCATGCGCGTGCAACACTTTCATCTCATCGCATGTCTGTCGGCATGGAAATAGATTAAATCTCCACTTCCAGCAAGTGGGAACACTTTGACAGCTCCCTCTTGTTGGAAGTGAAGTGTTTGCTTTTGCTTGGCAGGAGCTGTCATCTCACACCAAGCAAAAGCAAACAGCTATGTCCTGAGGGTAGGCCTCCCGGGACATAGCAGGAGCTGGCCTCAGGGGGTGCTGTTGTCAGGGGCCATTATTGGCTGCAGGAAGGGTGGTGTGCCATATATTGTTGTATTCCGCATTAGGTGTCCGTATATAGGTTTTCCTGAAACATGTCCTTATATAGGCACAATTCGCATTGCCCTTATATAGGCATTGAATCCCAGTCCTTATTTAGGCATCAGCCGTCCACTCCAAATACAGGAATGGTCACCGACATCCGTCCACCCTAACGTCACAACGAGTTCTTACAAACCAGACCCTTAAGCTTTCGGGAGTTCCCCTAGCACAGGATTATTGATTTCTCCAAGAACTCATCTATTATGTATGAACCGTTATACCTTAAGGGTTCATTCCTGACGTCTTCCTCTGTCTGACTTCACGTCAATGCTAACATTCCAAGGCACCTATCAGGTATAAATATACCTTCCCTTGCCCAAGCAAGTCAGAGGAGACCTCGACTTCAGAGGAGCCCGTATCCCGGCCTGACGCACTGAGAAGACGCTGTCATTCCTGCTCGCAGAAGAATCCAGCTTCCAGTGTTCTGACTCCCTTCGCGGGGTGTTAGAGTTCGAGTCCGGAAAGAGATTCCCACCTCTCTCATTCACAAGGTATGGAGCTGACTAGAACCTAGAGGGACTCTTGGCATACTAGACTTAACATACTCTTAGTATACCATACTAGAGAATACTCCACCTGCTTCTTACCTTTCCCTACACCTAGACTAGGTTAGGTACATTGGGGTAGAACTAGCTTAGAGAGGCATCATAATAGTACTCGCATTTTTAGCTCATGTTATTTATGTACTTGAATATATGCTAAAAGATAATGCTAGCTGTGAACGTGTGGGAAGTGCGGGCCGGATACACAGACGCGGAGGCTGGATGTAGTGTGCAATTGTAGGGGTTTTATTGATAACAACAGGCGATCTCGATGGTATAGCGTGACTAGATTCTTTTTTCTTGGTAGGCGTTTCCTCTTCCTCCGGCTCGGTTCCCATGGCCTCTACGATGGGTTGGTCTCTTCCTGAGTTGGCATCCGAAAGCGGGGAGACTCTCCGGAGGCTCATACATAGGGGAGAAACAAATAAAAGGAGTCGTCAGCTGTTGTCCTCTAGTCTAATTTAGGGACTTAAGCTATCCGTCACCACACCCAGTCGGTGATAAGTAAAACAGGAGGCGTAATACACAGGGCCTGTGTGCCGGGGGTGAAGACAGGACAAGACGTGACCAAAGGGTTCAACGTGACCGTTACGGAAGTTTTTAAGGAACCAAAGGGGGGGCATGAGGAAAGGGGTCTGTGCAGGGAGGTGAGGTTTTAAGGGTACTTCAGGACTTGTGCGTATTTCGGTGCTGTACACCCCAACCCTCCCTAGCCCACCCCTGGTATAGAACCACCTCCCGCCTCCCGTACTCCCGTTTTCCCTTCTCTCTCTCTTTGAGACTCACCGGCTCCGCCGCAACTCTCCTGAGTTGCGGCCGCACTCCAGCATCCTCCGGTGGACTCCACCACTCCTCGCTCCACTCTTCTTCTCGTTCGGTTTCGTCCTGTTTCGTCCCGCTCGGCTCCTCTTCCCTTCTCGGTCCTGGCTCTCCTGTTCTTCTTCCTCCTCTCCAGTCGACGACGCACCTTCGCTTTTTCTTCCTCTATTTAGCGGTCCTGAGGTACCATTTCCGGGGTTAGTTCCGCCTCCTACCACCGATCCTCGCGTCGGGATTGGTTCCTGTAGGAACACATGACAAGGGGGCGGGGTTAGCCCTGACGGCGTAGCTCTGTGTTCGACTGGGCTTCGGGGAAAGGGTGGAGTGTCTCTGGCATGGTAGTCCAGAGGATCAGGTAAGGGACTGTCCTCTATGTATGCCGTCTCACACTAGCGCAGTATTATTTATTTCTACTGCTTACGCTGTACATTATTTATCTTGCATACTGTCTTGTGATCATAACAGCACATATCTCTTACACGAGAAACAAGACTGTTCAATAAAACCTTTTTATTGAAATGCCCGTCTTTCCTTTCTGAGTAACTCGGTAGAAACTAAGCATGCACGATTGACTGAGTGAAACTGCTATCTATTGTTTCCACGATTCTGAGACGTGTTCCGATTCTAAAGGGAAACAAAGTGGTCATGTTTATGCGGTTGCCAGAAACTACTTCTAGTGGCCTCTGAGCTAGCTGGCACAAGTAATTAAGTTTAATATACTCGATAGGGACATACCGACCTCAGTCCTATGTCAAGCCTATAGGTTATATTATTCCAATATGCAGAGCCTATTAGGGAAATAGGAACTACACTACATGGCGCCCAAACATTTGGTAAGGCAGTAATTTAACGCTAGATACTGAGTAACTCAGTCGTGCTTTTCTCAGAGACCCCTACTCACATACTCCATAAGACGTCTGGAGTGGGTAGGGTTAAATATCCGCCAAAACTAATTAGGACAAATAAACCCTATATATTAGTTGTTTGGTTTGTTCAACGTTGAAGGATACAGTGTTCCAAAATATTGTGCACCTTATCTTTTGTTTCCTTGAAACTTGTCCTACATTTTTCAAAAAACAAATGGCCATACACGGGGACAATAACACCGGGAACGGTGTAGCTGCGGCTGACCCAGTCATAGCAGCTTTTAACTTTACAGGTTTAAATGAAACCGAGGAGGGTGTTATAGACATCCATCCAAACTTAAGAAGAGCCATCACTCTAAAACGTATAAAACATGGCCTACCACCAAGAGGCGGTAGAGCAGTTTTCGTGATAGAGGCACATGAATCTTTTCAGACAGAGGTATTCTATTCATGGATAGTATTCCCTGAATCAAATTCAGTAACAAAACTGTTTCACTTCTACAAAGAAGATGAACCACCAGAGGAATATATTCCTTTCGAGGATATTGAAATTCCACTAACATACCAGGAGCATCAGCTCTGGTTTAAAGGCGCCCTAAAACATCACAGAAACATTACCAGGCTCGGTCCACTAGGTAGACCAGGAGCAACATGGCCGATTCTAGCCGGCTACACTCCTCATCCTGACCTCGATATAATGTCAGACGAGGAATTACTTACTCAACTTACAGAGTTAATAAAAATCTACAGACAATTGGTCCAATATGTCATGCGGACTTTCACAGTCCAACCACCATTAACCATTCCAATACACTAAAAATTACTCCATAGACTTTATACGCAGTCATGGGAAAAATGCCCACAAAACGTGAGCAAATTCCGTTCTGGATAGCTCAAAAAATTACTCAAATCGAAGCAGTATTTCCTAATGCTAGCCCTTATGAGAAACACAGAATCCTAACAATCTGTTTACCAATGGGGATCACACCACAACTGGAAGACAGCACCACTTGGGGCTCAGTCTTTGCTGCCATCTATACTAAAACACATGGTGTTCCGTCAATTGCAGTAATACCAGATGTCCTGAAACAAATTCAAAACGAATACGGGGCAGAGCCTGCTCTGAATTTAGGTATGAAATTACTGAAAAACTTCGACCAGGTCTCAACAATAATATTATCTAATATTAAAGGGGAGGCAGCAGCAGTGGCGATCCGCCAACGATTAAGGGAATTCGATGTTACAGAACATCAAACAGAACTACCCAGAATAGTAGAACAATCTTATGCAGAATTAGGCAGAGATAGTTTGGGTGGAAGACCATTGAAGCCAAAACTGTCTGAAAGTCCTGAGAAGGACTCTATTAAACAAACTCCTACATCTTCTAAAAAGAAGTGGGAAACTAATAAACAAAATTCAAATGAGAAACGTTCTCAATCCCGAGGTAGGTCTCCTCAAAAGGAGCCCTCTGAAAGGAGGTATAACCTCAGGAATAGGGATAATTTAAAAAGCCTGACAGGTATCAAGATACTGATACACGTTCCTCTCGTACCTTTCAGATATCGTCACAGACATGGGAAAGAAGAGGACGGTCAGAACATAGAGAAGAACGCGTGAAATCGAAAGACGACAAACACGTTCCGAAAAATAAATCAAAACCTCAATTCTCAAAAAAGAAGGTAGCAGGTCTGAAGAACAGACATGCCGAGAATACTGAGAACACAACTCAAGAACGGAAAATGGGCTCAGACAATGCTGGACAGTGCAGCAGAAGTCACAATAGCTCGCCAGAACCTGAAGGAACTTCTGGAGATAGTGGACTTGAATGAGTACATCACAGTTGAGACTGTAGACACAAGGGTTAGTACTCCACAAAAGTTATATGAAATAACACTCCGAATGGAGGGAGACATACCAATAAAGGTGAAAACACTCTTTTGGGAAAAACTTTCAAGGGGTTATGATATACTTCTAGCAGAAAAAGACTGGCCACCACAATTTGTCAGGGAGTGCCCACATGGTGAAGACATCATTATGCCTGCCTTCTCCAACCATATTCCAATTCATCTAAAATATACTTATGCCAGGAAATGGGCAGTTGCCCAGGCCCCAGCATTATATAAAAATCATGTAGGATGGGATGAGGACTCACCTCACCATAGATTACATCTAAAAAATGAACCTACTGCTCAGAGGCAGTATCCAATAAAGCAAGAAGCTAAAAAACAGGTCAGGGAGATCTTAGATCAACTTGAATACCAAGGGTGATTGAAACATGCACCTCCTCAATGAACAATCCTTTGTTTCCTGTCTCCAAACCAGACAATACATATCGTCCAGTTTTGGATTACAGACACTTAAACACGTGTTCTAAAACATTTGCAGTGCAAAATGCACATAGTACAGCATTAATGAATAACATTGTGCGTAAAAAATATAAAACCACATTGGACATCTCAAATGGTTTCTTTTGTCAAAACATAGCACCTGAAAGCAGGTACTTAACAGCTTTCTCAATAATGGGGACCCAGCGTCAATTTTGTCGACTCCCACAAGGGTTCAAGAACAGCCCGGGGTTATTCTCAGCGAGGGTAACGGAGTTACTACAAATTTATGATAATGAGGCATTGTCATATGTTGATGACATCTATCTGACAGACGATGACCTGGATAGGCACTTGAACAGGGTGAGTACCATTATATTGGGCTTCGCCTCTGAGGGCTATAAGTTCAACTTTAAAAAATCCAGAATTGCCCATCTCAATGTCCTCTTTCTAGGATATGAGCTTTCAAGAGAAGGCAAGAGCTTGGCAGCTAACTTTTTAGAAAGGTGTGCGCTGCTCCAACCTCCAAAAACGCTGAAAAATTTACAATCCAACCTGGGTTTCCTAAATTTTGGAAGAACATACAGTCTGAATTACGCAGAAAGGGTTAAACCTCTCTACGCATTAATCAAACCTGATTTTTCAATCAAAAAGTGGACACAGGAACACACAGAAATCTTGCGTTCACTCCAAGCTAACATGTTAGCAACAAATCACTTACAAACATGCGTAAGTCAATGCAACTTAGTGATCCGAATAATTTCGGGTCAATGCAGATTCACCTACTTAACATTTAATGAGGGTGAAAAAGTACCTATAGCATACAATTCACATTTGTATACACAAGCAGAAATGCGCTTCACTTCAACTGAAAAAATACTGACAGCAGTTCAAACCGCTGTAGCAAAAGAAAGAGCTCTAGCCCAAGGGAAACGCATTATTGTCGTAACCCCAGTACCGGCCTTAGAGGCGGTGACTAAAGCAAGCATTCCAAATGCTAAAGCATTACATCCTAGATGGATACAATGGGTTAATTCTCTTGCTGCAACAGATGTTGAATATGTTTTTGATCCTGATTTAAAAACACAAGCGTTCCTGCAATATGAACATGAATGTCCTCTGCCTACTGAAATTCTGCCTCTCGATCAGTACGAATTCATAATTTAGACTGACGGATCCGCACAACCCGCTACAGGGAGTAAGCAAGCTTACAGTGCAGCGTGCACAATCGTTAAAGGTCGCATGCGCGATGGTAACTTCAGACCAATGGTCACTAAAACTCAATCTCTAGGAGATTGCACAGCTCAGCGAGCTGAACTACAAGCATTCAAACTGGCACTTGAAAGTACAGATCGCGAATTCCCCACACTAATAGTGTGAGATTCTTTCTACTGTGTGCAGTCGTATAATGAATATATACAAAATTGACTTGAAAATGGGTTCAAAGATGCAAAAGGTGGCACAATAAAGCATAAAACGCTTTGGGAACAAGTACTTCAGTTAAAAAACGAACTACCAAAGGCTCACGTGATACACATGCTGAGTCATCAACGTGATGGCGTTCACGTTGCAGGGAATTCATTGCCTGACGAAGCCGCAAAGGGTGCTGTTCAGACGGCTTCCGTAGCTGCGATCACTCATTCAAAAACGAGAATAGACAGTGAGATAATGTTGGCTGTCAATGCTACGAGCAAAGGCAGTGGTGCAGCATTACCAAAAAAGTTTCCACTTAAGTACTCTTATGCAATTGATGCGAACAACGTTCCTTTTGCTCGAATCCCTGGAGTGGGGGATAGGGTAAATCCAAACATGGAACGTAGAGCAGCTTTGATTTATGAAGCACATCTGGGGGAGGGTCTGTCACATCAAGGGATCTCTAAAACGATATTGACATTAAAAGAGATGTACTGGTGGCCTGGAATGAATACACAGATTCACATCTTCATCAATGACTGCATAGACTGTAAGGTACAGCGTGATGCAGAACGCCACCAGACACCATGCTACGAAGTAGCCTGCCCAGTACAGACACCATTGTTAGATAGCATTAGACTATCTACGCGCAGGCGTCCTTATGGACAAATGCAATCCCACAAATACTAAGTCTAGGTTCCTATGGATATGGCCTCAGCGCTCGGCTGACGCTCGAACTGTTATAAAAGATTTGCGAGTCTTTATTGGCACATACGCAATAGGCATGCTACACTCTGACCAGGGCCCTGTGTTTAGCTCTCGTGCTTACAAAGAAGCCATGGCCAGTCTGGGCGTTGCATTGCGGTACTCCTCTCCGTTTCATCCTGAGGGAAATTCTGTTGTGGAAAGGAAAAACCGGGACATAAAGCAGTCTATAACAGCTAGGGTATTAGGTTCGGGTGATGGGTGGGTCAAACATCTTTATGGGGTCTAACGCTCATTAAATAATTTGCCAAGAAGTTCTCATGGGGGGGTCACTTCATATGAGGTCCTATTTGGGACAAGAATGTGGGTTCCTGATCTCGAATGTAAAGGCACAGTTGTGGAAAATAAACCCTTTGATATCAAAGATCGTTTGGCTGTTTTACAGGATCTAAATGAACTAAGATCGAAACAAAGCAACGTGTTCCTGCAGCCAACCACCACTGGGGAAAAACCGGCAGTCCCAGCAAGGCCTGTCTGGATCCCAAAAGTTGGGGATCTAGTCAGAGAGAAGATTGCGGACAAGAAGGAATTTGGACCTTCTTACAGACAACCAGTACCTGTCCTAGCCGTACACGGAACAAGAACAGTACTTCTGCCGCCCCTTGCTGGAAAAAAGGAGAAAAGATTTATGTCCATCAACCTCATCAAACCACAGTATGTGGCCAATACTAAATAGTAGGCCTCGTGGACTCTAACCTAGTAGCAGACGCACTCCTCTTGCTACTATCCAAGAGGTTCAGACTGAAAGACTGATAACCATCGAGAATTCAGCAGTAACAGATGAAGGACTAAGCAACAATGCTATGGAACTCATCCCTCTTGAAACTCAAGTAGCAGTTCGTCCAGATACACCTTTCTACACCAATGTAACAAGTGATCAACTGGTTCCAGTGATTTTGACAAATCCTGATGCAATTCCAACAATTGACAGAACTGCTTCTGGCTATCTCATTAACTTTGATACGTTTTCTTAGGATCTGAGTGAGCCTGAAACGACGCCAGCATCAAAAACGTTCAAACAGCAAGTACAAGACTTTTTTCATTTTTTGAAAAAGACTTATCTGGTTTCACCATGGATTGAACTGTGGATTATTTCTGGAATATTTTTCTTTCTGCTTTGGCTAGCTTTGGTGATGACTATGCGCGTGCTTATAAATGGCAGATACATCCATTTGGACATTGAAAGTAAAAATGTGAACTTAGTTAGTTTTAAAACCACACAAATCATCCCATCGTGAAGCAAGAGACTTGTCTGCAGTGAACATCACAGCCGTTCCTATACAGGATGGTATAGTGTGGGACAAAGTAGATTTCGATATCTTCGGCCCTACGGAACTTTTGAACATTCCACAT
The DNA here is from genome assembly GCA_963921515.1 of Calotriton arnoldi. NCBI lineage: Eukaryota > Metazoa > Chordata > Amphibia > Caudata > Salamandridae > Calotriton > Calotriton arnoldi. The sequence continues at coordinate 88,038 of CAWUFW010009555.1, forward strand.
TTATTTAAAATTTCACTAAATGATTTGATTTCATCCAGTACCTATTCTGATGATTGGGACTTTGAAACTGTAAATGATATGATGTTTGATCTAGAAAAGTCTGCTGCATTTTCTAATAATGAATATTTAGAGGGTTCATCAGACTATGAACAGCTATATTGCTATCTGCTTACAGTAGAACTAGTCTTATAAAACGGACTTCTTTGAATACTTCCAGGGACACAATATCACCTTACTTGTCTAACATTTCATTTAATACCATAATATACAATGGCTTTGATTTTTCAAAAATTTATCAACCATTTCATCATATGTAAATTTTCTGTTTATTCATTCATGTTGCATTTTTTTCGATTATATGCTTAGAATGAAAAAGAAAAAATGCTTTAAATGTACAGTACCTATTGCATTCAACAGTTTATTTTAAACTTATTTTAATATGCTTTTAGAAATGTTTTTAGCAACATGTGGTACTCAATTTAATGTTTAGCACTTAATGTTTAGCATTTAGTATTATCGTTCATTCGAAAGTGGAGTGGGTGTTGTATTCCGCTTTAGGTGTCCGTATAAAACATGTCCTTATATAGGCACAATTCGCATTGCCCTTATATAGGCATAGAATCCCAGTCCTTATTTAGGCATCAGCCGTGCACTCCAAATACAGGCATGGTCACCGACATCCGTCCACCCTAACATCACAACGTGTTCTTAGAAACCGGACCCTTAAGCTCTCGGGAGTTCCCCTAGCACAGGATTATTGATTTCTCCAAGAACTCATCTATTATGTATGAACCGTTATACCTTAAGGGTTCATTCCTGACGTCTTCCTCTGTCCGACTTCACGTCAATGCTAACATTCCAAGGCACCTATCAGGTATAAATATACCTTCCCTTGCCCAAGCAAGTCAGAGGAGACCTCGACTTCAGAGGAGCCCGTATCCCGGCCTGACGCACTGAGAAGACGCTATCATTCCTGCTCGCAGAAGAATCCAGCTTCCAGTGTTCTGACTCCCTTCGCGGGGTGTTAGAGTTCGAGTCCGGAAAGAGATTCCCACCTCTCTCATTCACAAGGTATGGAGCTGACTAGAACCTAGAGGGACTCTTGGCATACTAGACTTAACATACTCTAAGTATACCATACTAGAGAATACTCCACCTACTTCTTACCTTTCCCTACACCTAGACTAGGTTAGGTACATTGGGGTAGAACTAGCTTAGAGACGCATCATATGAGTACTCGCATTTTTAGCTCATGTTATTTATGTACGTCAATATATGCTAAAAGATAATGCTAGCGCAGTATTATTTATTTCTACTGCTTACGCTGTACATTATTTATCTTGCATACTGTCTTGTGATCATAACAGCACATATCTCTTACACGAGAAACAAGACTGTTCAATAAAACCTTTCTATTGAAACGCCCGTCTTTCCTTTCTGTGTAACTCTGTAGAAACTAAGCATGCACGATTGACTGAGTGAAACTGCTATCTATTGTTTCCACGATTCTGAGACGTGTTCCGATTCTAAAGGGAAACAAAGTGGTCATGTTTATGAGGTTGCCAGAAACTACTCCCTTCTTGTTCTCAAGGAGTTTCTAGTGGCCTCTGAGCTAGCTGGCACAAGTAATTAAGTTTAATATACTCGATAGGGACATACCGACCTCAGTCCTATGTCAAGCCTATAGGTTATATTATTCCAATGCGCAGAGCCTATTAGGGAAATAGGAACTACACTACAATATGGCCCAGGAGGGGAGCCGCATGGCCTGCCGCCTTCCTTTAAAAAAAGCATTTGGCCACAGGATGTTGGTGGTCCCCAGGGCATAAATATGTGTGCCCCCCTCCATTTTTTACAAATCTCGGCATGCCCCTTGGACCTGGCCCACCCAGGGGTGACATCAAAAACAAGTGCGGAAGACCACACTAATTTTTTCTTAATTCAAATCTTTACCAAACCTCAGGACCAAGGCTAGGGGATTTGGGTATTCATAACCTGCCACATGTTCTTTTTTTTTAGCATTTTTATTTGGGACTTGGCTGAAGCTGAGTCTCAAGATAGCTGCCAACACTTCCTGGTTAAAGAGTTGGCAGCCAATCAGAGCTCTGCAGATCTTTACACGAGCTTGTCATTATTCATGAAGGCTTTGCGTTAGTAGATATACAAATTTGGATTTCCTTTAATATTTCACAAACTACTGAATGGATTTATCCCAAATAACTGAGAGCATAATCGGTGAACCAAAAGCATCATGCAGCTCTCTCTCTGCCAAAGTAATTGTGCTCTGCTTTGAGCAAGTGAGAGCAAAATGCTCTCACTTATTCAAAGCGGAGCACAGTTTGCTATGGCTTGGGGGGAGCGGTAAAGCTCCTGCCAACACCTAGCAAATGGTTTTCTCCTGGGGGTGGGCACCTCGGGACATAGCAGGTACCAGTCCCCGGGGGTAGCGTTCCCCAGGCCCATGTATCGGCCCCCTCCTTTCATGTGATTTTTCCCGGAGGGGTGGTGGTTGCCTGGGCTGCAGGTGGGCAGAGTGGACCCCCCCATTTAATTTGACTTAAGCCCTGGAGAGGTGGTGGTCCCCGGGGTTGCAGGAGGGTCCGCATTCTTTCTTAGTTTTCAAACTTTCGCAAGGATTCATCAAACGACGCCAAAGTTATTGACAAATGAAAAAAACGCTCTTCCTATGGAAACTAGGTCCTAACTATAACTACCTACTGGCAACCGCCTCTAACTAGAAAATACAGCACTGCAGCCTCCTAAACTTTTTCAATTACCTTTTATTATTTTTTGTCCAATATTAGTGTGTTAAACGGATGGTTGACGTGTTTCGGCACCCAGCCTTCAACTGGATCATAGAGATCCATCGTCTACATTGTCGTTTTAAAGTGCTCCCACGGTGCAGTCCATTGTCACTGTTCATTATATTTAACAACTAGATCGAAGCTTTGGCCTATTTTACTCGATATGGGTATTGATCCCTGTTTGGTTCACTTTTTAGCAGATTTACATCGGGATCTTTCAGCAGCTGTCAGGGTCACTCAGGACGGCAAATGCACTAGACACTTTAAATCAGGCAGAGGTGTCCGCCAGGGTTGTATATTGGCGCCATTACTTTTTACCCTTTATATCAATGCCCTAGATAAAACCCTGGATCAGGCCAGTTTGGATATTCCTCGTGTAGGCACTAGGACTATTCCGGTCCTCCTATACGCGGACGATGCCGTTTTATTATCCCGAACTGCCATAGGTCTTCAGAGACTGTTGGATGCATTTGGGGCTTATATGAAATCCCTGGATCTGGTTGTGAATATGTCGAAATCACATGTCATGATAATGGGCCAAAGAAATAGAAAAGATAAAACTTTCTCATGCAATGGAGCTGAGGTGTCCAGAGTGACCTCTTTTACATATCTGGGGGTTTTATTTGATGACAGATGTTCTTGGGTCCCCCAACATAAAGCTAAAAAAAACGCAGTAGTTAGATCGACGTCAGCTTTATTGGGGTTCTCACAGCGATTGGGAGCCAGGCCTTTTGAAGCTATTCTTTCCATCTATAGATCTAAATGTCTGGCTATTGCTACATATGGTTCTGCCATTTGGGGCTACAAACAGTTGGCAGGGATGCAGTTGGCTGAAAATAAATTTTTACGTACCCTCCTGTCTGTGCCCCAATCAACCCCAACTTTTGCCATTCATCAGGAATTGGGGTTGGGATATGTGACTGACTCGCTGAGACTGGCCCCCTTGGTTTGCTGGATTAAAACCTGGCTCAATCCAGAGATAACTTTGAACCACCAGATCTTACGGGACTGTGTTGGCCTGGATAAAGCCAGCAGCATTCCGTGGCTGTCTTATGTTAAGTGCATGTTTCTTAAACTAGGGCGACCCGATATTTATAACGTCCCAGAAGGGATCAAAAAAGATGATGTAAAATGGGTGAAATCACAATTTTTGAATATACTGATGTTGGAACGGGAGATACAAAAACCTTTGGTTAGGGCTCATTATCTAATTAATTCTTCTCCATTAATTGAGCTCTACCTGAGAATTGTGTCCAAGCCTTATCATCGTTGGCTCCTGATTAGGTTCCACTTCAATTTAATTCATTTTTCACTGGGTAACCCTCCTGGATGGTGTAAATCAGAGGATATAGGCCCGTGTCAGTGCGACAATTTCTCACCACAGGATACAATGCACTTTATCATGTTTTGTGATTTTTACAATGACATACGGAGGAGGTTTCTGGCCCCTCTATTGAGGGGAAAGGGCTTCCTACAGGTTAGACCAGCCTTAATGTATCTTCAATTGCTAGATGATACACGGAATATTTTTAACATTGCTAGTTTCCTTGTTGCTGCTGTCCGCCTTAGGAAAAGGAGATTTCCTATGATTAATGACGTATGAATTTTTCAATTTTTATTCTAATGTAATTGTTTTTACCTGATAGTTTTTAAGTCCAAATGAATTATAGATCTCTTGTAGGAATTTTATACCTTTTACATCGCTCATTTGTATTGAATGATAATACTTCTGTTTTCTGTTTTGTGTATTGTACTTTTATGATTTTAATTAATCGAATAAAGTGGTTTGACTGACTGACTGATATTTAACAACTAGACTGTGAGTCTCCATTTTGCTTACTGACATTAGGTATGCGCCATTTTTGTCACTGTAATTTATAATACGTCATTGATAAGCAAAATAGAATTTTGATAACATGTTCAAAGGAAATAGAGGTAGGAATGAGACGTTACCATTAATTGATAAAGGATCAAGAGAATATAATTTAAAGAGAGGAGAGAAATCTTCAATCAGGGACTAAAGTACAAGTGCCTAAAAAGTAATGTAGAATGACCATTTTATGAAAGGGTACGGGGTTCCATTTTCAATTCACATGGCATTACTGATGTTTCACTTGTTTGGCTGATGTTCACAATGGTACAATTGCACAAAAAGCATTAAAATGTCCTTTTCACATCCTATTTTTCCAAGATTTTATATTCCTACACCCATCTTGTTACAACTTTAACTAGAAACCTTCATTTTGTTGTGTAAAGAAAGTTTCTCTGTTAATTTATATTGCACTCAATCATTGCCATAGATTGAATTATAAATAATTTCTGGTATATAAATTTCATGAATTTTATATTGACCTTTTCTATTAAACAATTACAATAAAGTACTTAAAAAATCTAAAATTAATATTGCCAATTAAAATATAATTGCATATCTAATGCAAGTCCATAAGACGGTTTCTTCCTAATCAACATTAATATAATTCCCACAATTTGGATAAAAAGGTTACCTAGAAAGGAAGAACACATTGAACAATTCATTGTCTAACCCAGGTTTGATTTTAAGTTCAAAAATTGCAAAATATGTTGCTTAAAGTTTCATCCGAATTGGCATAGTCAATTAAGGTGCAATTCTAAGTAAAGTGCATAGTGCATTGTTATTATATCCATAATTGAGGTAGGAAAAGGAGAACAAAGTCTATACTCCCTCTCTCATGATATTTATCCTGTCACAAAATACCCCTGATATAATGTTCTCTATGTTGTTCCAGTCGTCCACATTAATCTTATCTAAAGTGCCAGTGCCTAATAGATAACTAATAGATACATCTTTCTTGAAAGTGCAGGTGCCCAATAAAAATAGCTATGTCCCATAAGAAATTGGCCTAAGACAAGGTTAAAACCACACACATGTTTCACTATATATATAAAAAAGCAAAGGCTATAATAACGTTATAATTAGGGGAATTTGTCAATGACAGCAATAACTTTGTAAGCTAAAAACACACAGAAGTTCACCAGTTATAATTAGCAGCGCATACCATACACTTTACAGCTAGCATAGATCACATTAACAATCAACCGCAGATATATAGGAAACCCTAATTGAGTATGGTATTCAATCTGAATACAACTGTTCAGAGAAAACCAAGTTCTTAAAAATAGTGAATGTCAGTTCTAAAACAAATGAACTACTATGGACAGCTTTTATCTGTATCAAACACCTAGAACTCACCGAACCTACATTGAGAAATGAAGTTGATATCAGTAGATAACTGGGTACTGTAAACAGTGCTTACTCTATAGAGAGAAGTTACTTCATACCACACAGTTTGCAAACAGTGGAACTTTCATAAGAAACACACCACAGAGTATTAAAAAGGTTCTACTAGGAACAGTGTACACTCTATGCAACAGTTGCAAAAAAAAACACTATTTGCTAAAAATAACCAAGATCTGAAGGTGTTAAACATTCTATTACTGGCACTCTTTATTCTGTGCAATAACTCATGGCTGCTTACAAAAGTTTGTGTCTACTACATAGAATCTTTCTCCTTTTGGAAACTTTCTGGAGAACCAAAAAAGTTGTGTGGAACATAATGAACAGAAGTCAACTGTCACCTGCACACAGAGTTACTCTTGTATACTGTTAGATTTGGGGGTCTCTAGTTGGCAGAGGTAATGTACCTTTGTCCAAATAGGGACCCTTGAGTCTAGTCAGGGAAAGTAGGTACACTCCTGAAATAACCCCTGCTCACCCTCTTGGTAGCTTGGCACGAGCAGACAGGCTTAGTTCAGAGGCAGTGTGTAAAGCATTTGTGAACACATACAGTAATCAAGTGACAACACTACAAATGGACACCACACAGGTTAGATATTTATAAAAATAGGTATACTTTATATAGATTTATCACAAGACCATAAACGACAAAAATAATCCACAATACTGTCAAGAGTGCTTAGTTCTGATCAAAAAGGCTTAATTCAAGGTTCTGTGCGAGTCGGTAGCCTCCTCCGGCTACGGTGATGTTGAGAACAAACAGAGTCTAACAAATCCAGCTGACCGCGTCGAGATGGGCCAACACAGCGTAGACAGACTCGGTCACAGTACCTTTTACTTGAAGCGGCAGGCACGGGTGTGCGAGCCGGATGGCTGTTCGTCGCGGTCGCGATGCAAAAATGGGAGCGTTGCAGGACGCGTTGTCCCTCGATGCGGTGCAGGCAGCGGCTCGTTGACGTCGTCGAGACGGAGTCGGTGAGACCAGGGCCGTGCGTTGCAGGGGCGAGACGGTGCTTCGATGCGGTGCTGGCAGGTTGCGGTGCGGTGACGGAGCCGGATTCAGGAGCTGGCGTCGATCAGTCCGGACAGCGGTGCGAGTCGGGCGGTGAGTCGCAAAGCGTGCGAGCGGTGCCCAACTCCGGTGCGGTCACAGGACTCGAACTCAGCAGCAGTGACCGTGTCGGTCGGACCAGTTCGATTCGGCGTAGCGAAGCGTTGCAGGACGCGTTGTCCCTCGATGCGGTGCAGGCAGCGGCTCGTTGACGGAGTCGGTGAGACCAGGGCCGTGCGTTGCAGGGCGAGACGGTGCTTCGATGCGGTGCTTACAGGACACTGAGTCGGTCGTGAGAGTCGGTCACCGCTCCCTACCTCTGTAGCCACTGAAACAGAGTTTCCAGCAGCAATTCACAAAGGGGGTGAAGTCCAATGGTCCTGGGACTTCGGTCAGGGGGCAAGCTCTCTTCCAAGCCCTTGGAGATCCTTCACAAGTTGATGAAAGTCACAGCAAAGCAAATGTTCCTTTCTCCTTTCTTTGGCAGTCAGGCAAACCACTGCAGGCCAATCCCCCAAGCAGCACTTCAGGCTTAGGGATAGTCTCTCCTCAGTTTCTTCTTGGTTCCGCTCCTCAGCAAAGGTTTCTTCTTGTTCCCAAAAGTGATCTAATCTTCCTGGGGTCTGGGTGCCCCTCTTATACCCTGATTCTCTTTGTTCTCTGGAGGCAGAGAGGCCTCTGCCTAGTCCAAAACCAGTTCTGGTCAGTCCTGGAGCACTTTGTTTTTCTGACTCCTTCTTTCCTTTCAGAATGTGGGGCAGAGTGCTCAGCCGCCCGGCAGGAGGTGGAGCCAGCATTGTGGAAGGCCGGCACAGCCCTATTCAGACCCAGGTGCAACTCCTCCCTCCACTCTGGATGCAGATCTTTCTATTCAGCCCTGCGCTGACTCACCCTGTCTCCTGTAGCCACCCCCAGCCCCTGTCACTCAATCTCCAGACAAGGAATACACAACCTAGCAGAGGCAGGCTTGGATAGTTAGGCAAGAAAATACCCACTTTCTAAAAGTGGTATTTTCAAACACAGAATGTTAAAACCAACTTCACTAAAAGATGTATTTTATCATCCTGAGTTCAGGCATACTAAATTCGTTTTTCTACCATGTTCCCGGGGTCAGTTCTGACTATAAGGTGTAATAGTCAGTCTGCCCATTCTGGCCTATGGGGAGCAGGTAGCCTTGCAATAGTGAAAAACGAAAATGGCTGTAATTCACTATTAGGACATGCCACACACACCAGGGCATGTCCTACCTTATACTTACAATGCACCCTGCCCTAGGGCCTACTTTAGGGGTGACCAACTTGCAGTAAAGGGAAGGTTTAGGGACTGGTAAGTGGGTGCACTCACCAAGTCGACATGGCAGCCCTAGGCTGCACACAGGCTCTGCAATGGCAGGCCTGAGACACACTTTACAAGCTGCTTCTGTGGGTGGCACAACCCATGCTGCAAGCCCACCAGCAGCATTGGATTTACAAGCCCTGGGCACACTCAGTGCACGGTACTAGGGACTGTCAAGTAAACCAATCATCCAATCATGGAGTCACTAATACATACATCAATTCACGATAGGGAGCACTTGCACTTTGGCACTGATTAGCAGCGGCAAAGTGCCCATGAGCATCTAGTCCAGCAAAAACATATCGGCAACAGTGGAGGCATTACGAAAAAATGGAAGGGAGATCCACGCCAAGGATGCCAGGTCTAACATATACAAATATATATAACATGTTGAATACCTCTACACACCTATGGTACATTTGAAGCATATGTGTTTTGTAAACACTTACACCCATTACCTGGACAGCGGCTGTACAAAATTAGGTACACAATTAATATGGTATTTACCCACCACTATGTAAACTATAAAACCAACAAACACTCTCATTGGATTATGTCATCAGTGATGTCATCAATTATTTTGTTTGAGATGTCAGTGATATCATAAATGATGTCATAGAACATGTCATGAATGACGGTATATCTGAGGTCATAGGCAGGGCAAGTTATACTTAGAGCTGCTAACTATAACTGGTGAATTTCTGTGTTTTTTTTGTTTAAAACGTTAATGTTGTCATTGACAAATTCACCTAACTATAACATTACTTTAACCTTTGTTTTGTTTGAGTGAATTTCTAGGTTGTTTAAAAGAAAATTAATTATTTTTTGGAGTGTATGTATTGTGGAATAACTGAAGAATATATTGTGTGTGTGGACATTATTTTGGAAGGGAATGGCTTTGTATTGTAAAATAACGGGTGTGCACAGTAGGGTGTGTGGATGGACTGGCCTCTCCTTTCAGACATCTCTCGGATTATGGGTGTGTGCAGTAGGGTATATAAGGAGTGTAGGAACTGACCCTTTTTGCATGGTTACCCCCTAACTTTTTGCCAGATACCAGATGCCAACTTGACTGAGTGTGTGATGGGACCCTGATAACCAGGCCCCAGCACCCGTGTTCTTTCCCAAAACTGTACCTTCGTTTCAACAATTGGCACAACTCTGGGCTACATGTTAGTCCCTTGTAAATGGTATCCCTGGTACCAAGGGCCTTTTGACCAGAGAGGGCAGCTGAGGGCTGCAGCATGTATTATGCCACCCTTAGAGACCCCTCACATTAACAGCCACTCACTGCCACTGCAGGCTGCCTGTTTTGGTGTAGACCAAACTAAAGAGTTGATATGGCACACCTCCCTGTGTGCCATGCTCCCACCACTGCCTGTGGCATGGGTAAGTCACCCCTCTAGCTGGCCTTACAGTTCAAAGGCAGGGTGCACCATACCTCAGGTGAGGGCACAACTGCATGAGTAATATGCCCCTATCGCGTCCATGCCATTTGCAGATATTGTAAGTGCAGTGAAGCCATTTTGAGTACATCGACTGGTAGTTTGTCATTATGAGCTCCACAGCTCCATGCTGGCTTTCCGGAAAACAGAGAAGTTTGGTACCAAACTTCTCAGCATAATAAACCCACACTGATGCCACTGTTAAATTTATTATAAAATGCACTCAGAGGGCATCTTAGAGATGACCCCAGAGAAATAACCGACCTCTACTGTATTGGCTGACTGGTCCCCGCGAGCCAGCCACCACCAGACAAGTTTCTGACCTCATGGAATGAGAGCCTTTGTGCTTCCGGAGGTCAGAAGCAAAGCCTGCTCTAGGTGGAGGTGCTTCACACCTCCCCCGGCAGGAACAGCAAAAATTGGCGGTGAGCCTCAAAGTCTCTCACCTTGTGATATGCTGTTTTCGGCAGCTCCAACTAGTGGAGATGCCTGCTTCCCTGTCCAGACCCCACTTTTGGCGGCCGGACCCGTGGGAAAATTAGTAAGCAGTGTAGGAGAGTCCACCTTAGCCAGTCACACCCCTACGGTTGCCGGGAACTGAGGTGGACCGCTCTATTACAAATCTTCCATCTTGAATTGGAGAATTAGGCCCAATAGGAACAGGGATGAGCCCTCTCCCCAAATGGCATAGGCACCGAAAGGTTGTAGTCACCCTGGGAGACAGTAGCCATTGGCTACTGCCCCCTGACCTCAATAAATTGCCCTTAAATTAATTAATTAATGGCTCCGCTGAACCTTGTTCCTCAGATTCGATGGACCAAAAGAAGATGACAGAAGAATACCGCTGCCGGACCAGGAACTGAACCGCTGCAGACAGAACCCCGCAAGAACCCTGCCACCTGTAGTTGGTTCGACAACTGGACCAGCTGTCCTTCCAGAAATCCTGGTAGATCTCCAAAAAACCCCGGAGACCTTCCAGCCTTTACCCAATCTCTAAGAACCTCCCTTTTGGGCTAGAGGCTCTAGTCCCCTGCGTCCGCCAGTACAAGAACCGCAGTGCTTGAGGACTGACACTGGTGTCGATGCGACTCACCACTTGCAAAAGGAACCACAAGAATGCAGTGGTAGAGGGCTGACACTTGTGTTGACGTGACTCTGCCCTGCCAGCAGAAAGGGCCGCAGCTGGACAGCCTCCACGACCTAATGAACCAGAGGGATCCTCTCAACCCAAGCTGATCACACCTCTATTCCCGAGAGCCTGTACCCTCCTCCAAGTGGCCCAGTCAGCCTCCTCCTGCCCCACCTGCTCAACCGCGGCCTCTCTGAGACAGCCCAACATTAGTGGAACTCGTCCCTCCCCTGCGCATCTCCATCCCCATGACCGTAACCGTAACTGCTGGTGGTGCCTCTCTTCAACCTACAGCGACTCACTGATGATGATCGCGACGGTCATGGTACCAACGCTGCGGGCCCACTGACTCCCATTCGTCTCCATTGTTCTCCACTGACCGTGAGAGCAAACATCATTGCTGGTATCGACCGCTGCAGCGTAGATACTGAACTCTGACCCGGCTGCTACAATGCCGCTGCTGGTGCAGTGCCCAGCTCAAACTGACCCTTGTCCAGGGTTGGATTAACCCTCGAAGACTGGTAACGTAAGTTGTATACTTAGCCGCTGATGCCTAACACTGTTTTCCTTCCTTAGGATTGCATTGAACTCTATTGATTACCTACAACTGTCTATCATGCACAAGTACTGAAGGTTACTGTTTTAAAACAACAATACCAAAGTTCCTCCAAGACCATAAAAAATTCCTACTGCCTTTTTGAAAGTATCGCTTACGTGTACCTGAGTTCAACTTGGGTCCTACTGTCGTGTAGTTCCTATAGTACCCCTGCAGGACTTGCGCGTTTGGATAACATAAACCGTGGGCTTGGTGACTGACTGGCTCTGTGCACCCCCACCGCGTATGTTAGCCGGATTTGCATTAGCTATCTCACAGTGCCACTAGAATCTTCTCTTATCGGGGAGAGATTAGTTTCTGGCAACCTTAGACCATGACAACCCTAATTCCTCAGAATCGTGGAAACAGTGTACTACTTTTCGCTCAGTCACTCGTGCTTACTTATTCGGTTTGTCTCAGAGAGTTACACAGAATAAACAGTCTGGGCGTTTCAATAAGTATTTATTGAACAGTTGTTATTCTAGTGTAAAATATATGTGCTGCGGCAACCAGCAGACAATAGCAGAGATATATTATCAGCAGTACGATAAAAGCAAAGGGATAGAACAGTTCTACCATATTGCAATAGTCATGAATACATACATGAATATAAAAAGCATTATGAAAAGTGCGCATACTCCTACGATGCCTAACTAGATGTACCTGAGTGTACCTAGCATATGTGTGGGTCTAAAAGCCTAGGAGCCAAGAATCCTTCTAGGATTTAGTCGAACCCCCATACCTGAATAGAGAGAGTGTGGGACCCCATCCTGGTCTCGAGTTGGACACCCCGCAAGGGCTGTGTTAGACCGCTGTCAGCTGGAGCGACTGCATGCAGGAACCTCAGCGTCTCTGGTCAGTGTGTCCGCATGGAAGTCTCAGTTCCCTCTAACTTACCGGGGTAAGATGTGGTGTATTTATACCCTGAAGACTCTAGTTGCTTCGTATGGTTTGTATTGGCCCTTGTTAGACTTGAGGAAGACCTCAGGGGTGAACTTTGTACATACATATTATGCAGGTGGTGTATTCCTAGAGAGCCATGCATAATTGATGAGTACAGTGTGGGCCTGTGTTTGGGAAAAACCCTGCTGTATTCAAAACCACAGACTAGATAACGTTCAGCCCTCAGAGCTCATTGTGTAATAGCGAGGACCAATGTAGGTGAAAGATCATGCCTATATAAGGAATCATGACTATAATAGGACATGTACAATTATGACCGTAATAGGGCATATGCGGCTTTGACCATAATAGGGCAAGTACGAATATTACCGTATTAGGGCAAATACGAATACGCCCATTTTAGGGCATGTATGAACGGGTCTACATTAGGGCCTCTATACGGGACATAACACCCACTCCTCTTCCGAACAGGATGACAATGACCATACTTAAAATCTGGACACTTTAAGAACATCTTAAAAGCAAGTAAAAACATGGTTCTAAAATCTTTATATTAAAAATATCCTTCCTAAAATGTTAATAATTCAGCTATTTCCAATTGCCACTAAAAGAATGTCTATTTTGTTTCTCTATATAAGTTGCTTCACTCAAAGTGGAAGAAGGCCATGCTTTTCTCAAGCGAAAGTGTCAATTTAGGGAATGTTCCAAATTTGCTCGTTTATTATGAAAACGAGGGGAGAAGCCGAATTCTTTCCTAGGACGCGATGAGCCAATTTGAGATTACGTTTCCTAGCTGGGAAGCACAACATTATCGGTGTTAGCTACTGCAGACGACAAATCCAACGCCTCACAGAGAACGTCAATCGCACCTAGATGGTATGTAGCACTGCCAACAGTCAGGGCTGTGGCAGCTTGTGCGGCAGTTGTTACCTGGGTGCCTGTGGAGGAGTCACCTAACCCAGCAGGAGCAAATGGCACCTGTGGATTCTGAAGGAATGCGTTCAACAGAATCGGAAGACGCTGGGGACAACGCAGAGCATGGGCCTTTAGGGGGTCCAGCATTGCATCCGTGTCCGGATGCGCATCTGATTGAAATGTTAGACAAAGATCCAACGTGCATTCTTCTCCGCAAAGCAGGCATCGAAGAACAGGTAAGATGCAGTCTACCCAGACTGGTCGAAAGAATAGAAACCAGGAGGCATTGAGTTCTCGCAGGCAAGAAATGCCCAGAAGTTGTACCATGCGTTCACAGTATTTCCGCTCCAGGAGCATGTTCGCCATTCCCTCAGGAATTGGGCCGCCCATTGCATAGCAGTAGTATTATGAATAGGACCCCTGCAATCAGCAATAGGATAAGCGGGAGTCCTCCAAATACGCTTCCCAATACGGAGTGTATAACATTTGGGATTACTCCGAGGACTGACTGAAAGGTGCTTAACAGTCCTGACCCTATGGTCTTAAATAGGTGTACAATACCGCTCGTATCAGACATATTGAAGATACGTCCCACCATTACTACAAAATGAAAGGGGCAGTTTGTACGTATAAGCGCCTGTATCTCAGTCGAGGTCCTTGCAACTTGAAGTTCAAAGGTTTCTCGAGCGGAGGTTAAGGGCACGGTTTGCTGTAAAAGCATGGCTTGCAGTCTGCTCAGAGTATCAAATTGTATGAAAGAATCGTTCAGTGAAGGCCATAGCGGCGCCTCCCTGACTGTGTTCAGTGGCGGAAACAATACTTGCATTCAGCAAGTAACCCTGGAGTTAACAGTGACCAGATAGGCGACGCCCGGAAGCATCCCACAGCAACCTTGATCATTTAGCATCAAGTAACTCCCATTCAAGAGCAGCTGAAAAACCAGTGTGATCATGGCCGCTGGGGTCCCTGTCATGTGACATGATAGGTTTGCTACTGAACCGCTACAGGCTCCGTGTAGTGAAATATCCTGACACATGAGAGAACCGCTTAAAGCGTTCTTGCAGTTTGTACCACTCAGAAATACCCCATTCCGGCATTGGTATCTATATGGTAACTCCCAAGTTTCCTTAATGTAACCCTTACCCATCTTTTTATATTTGCCTGCCTGCCTTTGCTCAAGGCAATATTGAAACTGAAACGTAGTGACCGGCAAGAGTGATTTGGCCATGAATTAGCCATTCTGTTGATGGTGATTCGGCTACAGTGAATGGTAACCTTTCCAGTTTCTCAATGCGCAGCATTGTATATTTGGCTCCCCTTTGTGCCATTTCTGTCTGTTTATCAGTCAGATTGTATTCTGAAAACAGAGACGTGGTGTTTATGAAATGCCAGGGCACATAGCCTGCACGCAAAGATTGTAGCGTCCAGCTTAGCATCATAATAGAACGTAGCTGAGACTGCCCGTGTTGTAACAAGGCCAGATCTTGTTCTAATATGTCGATTGCGGAAGACACAATGTTGCCTAAGGAGTAAATTCTGGAGGTCAAAGTTGTTAACCCATTATCCACAACAGCTAATGCCTTCTCTAAGTTAATACGGTCTATTTACCGTATTCTTTCTGCGGCCTCCTGTTGGGATATTTTCCAGTTTTAATTATAGTAGGCATAAATGCCAGCATATATGAAACGTTTCTGACCTGTTTTCCTTGGGCCTAGTAAAAACTCCCTAAGATCTACATCAGGTGTGAGTAAGGTTAAGTGATGTTTCACTTCTGTGAATGTTGAGGTCTCTAGCCAATCAAGGCACAACTTCCCAACACTATACGATGTCACTACCCCTGGGTGTTGTCTCTGTACATAGCGTGTATCTGGCCTATGGATACTAAACCCTTCGGTTGTATTCATAAATCTCTGTTGACAGGTGTTTGTGTCAATGGGCCAAATCAGCCATTTCGTCCAATCAGGATCTGATCTGTTGTACTGGAGAATGTCATCTAATCCTACCCCTTGTTTAGTTGAATTCTGCCCCCCACCCATCTGTGATGGTGTAGGAAACCCGGGTGAGTTCAGTTCCTTATTCTTGGCTAGTCCAAGACAGGATGTCTGCTGCACAGTTTCATTCAGAAATATGATCTGCTGTGGAATGAGGCATGCTCTAAATAGCGCTTCTGTTCCCTGGACTTGCCAGTTCCTCGAACCCCAGATTGATTTTAAATCTATAGTGTCTTTCCATAGGTCGAAACCCTGTGTAGACAACTGGGCCATAAAGGAAGCAGAGTAAATCTGTTTGGTGTTAGTTAACATAATTTTCTGTGCTGATGTTTTTGCCACTTTGTAATAAAATGAGTTTGGGTCTGATGTATTAAACCCTGAAAAGCATGTGAATTTCTGTGCAAAGGTTTGGGAACTACCTTTTGGAGGTTTTGGGCAGTGTTCCCACAGGTGGTATTCAAATACATTTCTAGGTGTTATAGATTTGTGCAAGAAATGATGACCATAATGTTGGTAACAGTACAATGTATCATAGTCTGAAGTACCTTCTAACATTTCATTGTTCGGAAATGCTGCAGTTTTTCTAAATCAGACATCATATTGTTTACAGTTTCAGTGTCCCAATCATCAGAAAATGTACTGGTGGTAATGCTATCACTTAACGAAATTTTAAATACATGTTTAAGCTTTAAAAGTTCAGTCTGACCGAATATATCAAAATCAATCTTGTCCCATACTATACCGTCCGGTATAGGAACTGCTGTGATGTTCACTGAAGACAAGTCTCTTGGTTCGCGATGTGAAGACTGGTGTGGTTTTAAAATCAAATTGACTCTTTGGGGTGTAGAGCTTTGCTGGAGGTATCGTCCATTAATAAGCACACTGAAAGTTATTATTAAACCTAGCGAGAAAAGAAAAAATAAAATCCCAGTGATATACCATAGTTCAATCCAAGGTGACACCAGGTAAGTCTTTCTAAAAAAGTTCAAAAAGTCAGTGAGTTTCTGTTTGCGTGATTTTTTGGCTGGCGTCGTTTCCGGCTCACTTGGGTCCAGTGAAAACGTATCAAAGTTCATGAAATAGCCAAAAGCAGTTCGATCAATTGTTGAAATTGCATCGGGATTTGTTGAAATTGGATTTTGCTCTTGACGAGGCATGTTGACGTAGACGTCTGTAGTCGGTCTGATTGCAACTTGGTTGTTAAGTTGAGTTTCTTCTTGTTGAAGTGGAACGAGTTCCATAGCATTGTTGCTTAGTCCTTCATTCTGTACAGGTGGATCTTCAAACGTGATGAGTCTTTCTGTCTGGACTTCTTGGATTGTAGCAAGAGAAGGGCGTCTGCTACTGTGGAGTCCACGAGGCCTACTGTTTAGTATCGGCCACATAGTGTGGTTTGATTAAGTCAATTGAGACAAATCTTTTCTCCTTTTTCCCGGCAAGAGGCGGCAGAAGTACAGTTCTTGTGCCTTGGATTGCAAGGACCGGTACAGGCTTTCTGTAGGATGGCCCAAATTCTTTCTTATCAGCAATCTTCTCTCTGACCAGATCCCCGACTTTTGGGATCCAGACAGGTCTTGCCGTTACTGCCTTGACTTCCTCAGTGGCGGTCTGTTTTAAGTGGACGTTGCTTTGTTGTGTCCTGGATTCATTTAGATCCTGTAAAACAGCCAAACGATCATGGATATCAAATGTTTTTTCATCCGCCACTGTGCCTTCACAATCAAGATCAGGTACCCACATTCTTGTCCCAAATAGGACCTCGTAAGGAGTGACACCCCCTAGAGAGCTTCTTGGCTGATTGTTAATCGCTCGTTGTACTCCATAAAGGTGATCGACCCATCTACCGCCCTTGCCTAATACCCTAGCTGTTAAAGATTGCTTTAAGTCCCGGTTTTTCCGCTCCACAACAGAATTTCCCTCAGGATGGTACGGAGAGGAGTACCGCGATGCTACTCCCATTCCTTCCATAGCCTCTTTGTAAGCCCGAGAGCTAAACGCCGGGCCATGGTCAGTATGTAACGTGCCAACTGCGTATGTGCCGATAAAGACTCGCAAATCTTTTATAACAGTTCGAGCGTTAGCCGAGCGCTGAGGCCAAACCCATAGGAATCTAGAGCAGGAATCCACTGCAACCATGATATATTTCTTGGCCCCATCAAATTGTAGGGGTCCGCAGTGGTCCAAATAAACACATGCGAGAGGTTTTTCTGATTTTAGTAATGGTGTCTGCGCTGGGCGTGCTCCGGTGGAGCCTTTCATCTGCTGGCAGATGTCGCACTTTAAGACATAGGGGCCGATTCTGATGCGGGTTGGAAAAGCTTCCCGACCGAATCGGTTGGAAAATGGTGTCCGACCCACTCGGATCGGGAAAGTCCGACCGGCAGAGTAGGATGCATCCGGATGCTTCCAGATACGATTTGGTTGAACTCCCATTGACTTCAATGGGAACATTTGTTCCTAACCGCATCAGAATTGGGCCCTCGGTCGGGAAGACACGTTCCCGATCCGATTTGGAAGGAGCAAATGCCGTTAGGAGGCCTTCCTAACCGCATCAGAATCAGGCCCTCGGTCGGGAAGCTTTTCAAACCCGCATCAGAATCGGGCCCTTAGTCTTTGGTCTGCTTTGTTAACCCTGGCCACCAGTAGCGCTGTTTCAGTAAAGAAATAGTCGCTGTGACGCCTGTGTGCGCAGAACCCAAACCCTCGTGTGCTGCTAGAATTAAGCCTTGCCTACGATCCATATTTGGTATTACACTATCCACCACTCCAGGAATCTGAGCATATGGAATGTTTTGTGCATCTAACTTGTAGGAGTACTTGAGTGGAAATTTTTTAGGTACTGCTGTGCTGCTCTTGCGTGAAGCATTGACAGCTACCAAAATCTCGCCGTCAATTCTTGTTTTTGAATGAGTAACTGCAGCTACGGAGGCTGTGCATACAGCCCCCTTTGCGGCTTCATCAGGCAATGAATTACCTTCAACGTGAACGCCATCACGCTGATGACTCAGTGTATGTATCACGTGAGCCCTTGGTAGTTCATTTCTCAACTCTACTACTTGTTACCATAGCATTTTATGCTTAATTGTGCCACCTTTTGCATCTTTGAACCCGTTTTGTTCCCAATGATGTAAATATTCATTGTACGACTGTACACAGTAAAAGGAATCACACACAATTAGTGTGGGGAATTCGTGTTCCGTGTTTACAAGTGCCAGTATCAGTGCTTTTAATTCTGGCAACTGAGCCGTGCAGTCTCCTAGAGGCAGATTTACAAGAAAGTGACGCATCTGTATAGATGCGTCACTTTCCCTGCGCCACCCTAAGAAACCCTTGTGCCACCATAGATGCACCGTATTTACAATACGGCGCACTATGGCGCAAGGATTGACAGATGCGTCAGAAATTCTGACGCATCTGCTGGCGGAAAAGTCACGCATTGCTGGAAGTCGTGTCGCAAGCACGACGCAACTCCAGCAATGCGTGTTGAGGCCTATTCCCACTACACTGCGTCACTACTTACACCTGCTTCAAGCAGGCGTAAGGTTTTGACGCAGTGGCGTCCTAAAAGTGGCGCAGTGAAATCTTGTAAATTTCACTGCGTCACTTTTACGAGGCCTTCCTGCGTGGGAACGCCCACCCTGCATACATTATACCTGACGCAGGTCTAATGTGACGCAGGGCTTTACAACGTGACGCATCTCCCTAGATGCGTCACGTTGTAAATAGGCCGCATTTTTTGCGCCGCCGTTGCGTCAAAAAAAGTGACGCAATGGCAGCGCAAGAAGGCGCAAGGGGCTTGTAAATCTGCCCCTTAGAGATTGCGTTTTAGTGCAACTTGGATGGAACTTTCCATCGTGCATGCGACCTTTAACGATTGCACACGCCGTGCTGTAAGCTTGCTTACTCCCTATGGCTGGTTGAGCAGATCCGTCAGTGTAAATAATGTATTCATACTGATCTAGAGGCAAAATCTCATTTGGTAGAGGATATTCTTGTTCGTATTGCAGAAATGCTTGTGTTTTTAAACTTGGATCAAATCTGTATTCAACATCCATTGCAGTAAGAGAATTAGCCCATTGTATCCATCTAGGATGTAAGGCTTTCGCATTTGGAATGCTAGCCTTGGTAACAGCCTCTAAAGCTGGTACTGGGGTCACGATTATTATGCGCTTTCCCTGAGCCAGAGCTCTTTCTCTTGCTACAGCGGTCTGCACTGCTGTCAGGATTTTTTCTGTTGAAGTGAAACGCATCTTTGCGTTTGTGTACAGGTGTGATTTGTATGCAATTGGTACTGTTTCGCCTTCATTGAAAGTTAAATAAGTGTACCCGCATTGACCCGCTATTACTCGGATCACTAAGTTGCATACGTTTACGCGTGTCTGTAAATGTTTAGAAGCTATCATGTCTTCCTGTAGTGAACGTAGGATATTTGTATGTTCCTGTGTCCATTGTATGACTGAAAAATCAGGTTTTATTAAGTTGTAGAAAGGTTTTACTCTTTCTGCGTAATCCAAAATGTATGTTCGACCAAAGTTTAGGAATCCCAGAATTGATTGTAAATTCTTTAATGATTTTGGAGGTTGAAGCAGCGCACATTTTTCTAAAAAGTTTGCTGCTAGGCTTTTTCCTTCACTTGACAGCTCATATCCTAAGAACAGGACACTGGGGTGGGCAATTTTTGATTTTTTGAAATTAAATTTATAGCCCTCAGTGGCGAATCCCATAATAATGGTGCTCACCCTGGTCAAGTGCCTCGGTAAGTCATCGTCCGTCAGATAAATATCATCTACATTGGACAATGCTTCTTCATCCAAATTTTGGAGTAACTCTGTTACTCTTGCTGAAAATACAGCGGGCTATTTTTATACCCTTGGGCGAGTCGACAAAATTGCCGTTGGGACCGTAGCGCTGAGAATGCGGTCAGATACCTGCTTTCAGGCGCTATATTTGGCAGAAAAATCCATTTGAGATATCAAGTGTTGTTTTGTATTTTTTGCACACAATGTTATTCATTAATGCGGCACTGTGTGCATTTTGAACTGCAAATGTCTTTGTGCAAGTGTTTAAATGTCTGTAATCCAAAACTAAACGATATGTGTTGTCAGGTTTCATTACGGGAAACAAAGGATTGTTCATAGGTGAAGTGCAATTTTCTATCACCCCTGGTATTCTAGTTGATCTAAGATCTCCCTGACTTGTTTTTTAGCTTTCTGCTTTATAGGGTATTGCCTTTGAGCATTCGGTGAAACTTTTATCGGGATCACGTGGTGGGTTGAATCCTCATCCCAACCAGCATGATTTTTGTACAATGCTGGAGCTAGGGCAACTGCCCACTCCTGCGCATATGCATGTTTAAGATGTATGGGCACGAGGTCGGAAAATGCTGGAAAAATTACCTTTTCTCCCTTTGGGTACTCCATGACGAATGCTGGCGGCCAGTCTTGCTCTGCTAATAGGATGTCATATCCAGATGACAAATTCTCCCAAAATAGACCTTTAACTTTCCTGGGCTTGTCCCCCTCCAGCCGGAGTGTTATCTCATGTAACTTATGTGGGACACTTACCCGAGTATCAGGTGTTTCCACCGTGATATACTCACTCAACTCCGCTGTCACCAGAAATTCCTTCAGGTTCTGGCGAGCTATCTTTACTTCTGCCGCGCTGTCTAGCATCGTCAGAACCCATTCCCCGTTCAGAAGCTGTGTCCTCAGAATTCTGGGCATGTCTGATCTTGAGACCTGCTACCTTCTTCTTTTTGAACTGAGGTTTCTGTTTTTGTTTATCTTCTTTTTTAGGTGCGTAGTCCGCAGCGCGTTGCGTGTCTCTGGACTTTTACGCTCCTCTGACCGTCCTTCCCTCTCGGAGTTTTTGATGAAGCCTGAAAGGAACGAGAGGAACGTGTATCAGTATCCTGATACATGTCAGGTTTTTTAATATTATCCTTATTCCTGAGGTTATACCTCCTTTCAGAGGGCTCCTGTTGAGGAGACTTACCTCTGGATTGAGATCTGTTGTCTTTAGACTTTTGTTGTTTTTTATTTTCCCACTTCTTTTTAGAAGAAGTAGGTGTCTGCTTTGTAGTGTCCTTTTCAGGACTGCCCACCAGTTGTGGTTTTAATGCTTTCCCACCTAGACTGTCTCTGCCTAGTTCTGCATATGCAGTTTCAATTGTTTTGGGTAGTTCGTGTTGTTGATCTACTGGACCGAACTCCCTTAGGCGTCGGCGGATCGCCACTGAAGCTACTTCCCCCTTAATGTTAGCTAGTATTATGGCTGATACCTGGTCAAAGTTATTTAGTAACTTCATCCCTAAATTAAGGGCAGGTTCTGCTCCGTACTCATTTTGTATCTGTCTCAATACGTCAGGTACTACTGCTAATGATGGGATACCATGTGTTCTGGTATATATGGCAGCAAAGACTGAACCCCAAGAGGTGCAATCCTCTACTTGTGGTGTGATCCCCATGGGCAAGCAGATTGTTAGAATTCTGTGTTTTTCATAGGTGGTAGTATTCGGGAATACTGCCTCAAGCTGAGCTATTTTCTGAGCTATCCAGAATGGTATTTGTTCGCGTTTTGCGGGCATTTTGCCCATTACCACGTGTAATTTTTGAGGAGTAATCTTATTTCCTGTACCCTGGGCTGGAGTACTATTTGCTGCAGATGGTGCAGGTTGGATTGTTAAAGTCCTCATGACGAATTGTGTCAGGTTTCTGTAGATTTTAATTAAATCTCTGTGTTGTACGAGTAATTCTGGCTGTGGCATTGTTCCAATGTCAGGATGCGGTGTGTAAGCCGCTAGTATTGGCCATGTGGCCCCGTCTCCTCCGAGCGGGCCTAATCTTACTCTTTGTCGTACGCGGGGTAGGGCACCATTAAACCAGTAATAATGTTCCTGGTAAGTGAGTGGAATCTCTATGTCCTCAAATGGACAATAATCCGAGCGGGCCTAATATTACTCTTTGTCATACGTGGGGTAGGGCACCATTAAACCAGTAATAATGTTCCTGGTAAGTGAGTGGAATCTCTATGTCCTCAAATGGACAATATTCCAGTGGTGCATTTCCTGCTATGTAGTAGTGAAATGTCTTTGTTATGGCATTTGCTGCTGGGAATGTAACCCATGAATAGAACACCTCTGTTTTGTTTGATTCGTGTGCCTCAATCACGAAAACTACCATGCCACCCCCGCTTGTACACCATTTTCTAATATTCTAAGGGTGACTGTCCTTCTGAATTTTGGTGCAATCTGTATTGCATTTTCAGGATCTTCTCCTTCTGAAAAATTCAGTTCAACTCTGTCTGTCCTTACCTCGTTGTCAGACATGTTTAAAAGAAGAAGTATTCCAAGGGGAACTAAGATAAGGTGTTATGCACAATTTAGGAACTAAATGTCCTTCAAGCTTGATTAACCAACAGCCAATAAATAGTATTCTCGTACTACTCAGCTGTGGCGGAGTTTTGTGCCCACCCACTCCAGACGTCTCTGGGGTTTTGTGAGTAGGTTCTCTGAGAATAGCACGACTGAACTACTCAGATTCTACTGTTAAATAAGTACCCAACCAACGTTCGCGGCGCCATGTCGTGTAGTTCCTATAGTACCCCTGCAGGACCTGCGCGTTTGGATAACATAAACTGTGGGCTTGGTGACTGACTGGCTCTGTGCACCCCCACCGCGTATGTTAGCCGGATTTGCATTCGCTAGCTCACAGTGCCACTAGAATCTCCTCTTATCGGGGAGAGATTAGTTTCTGGCAACCTTAGACCATGACAACCCTAATTCCTCAGAATCGTGGAAACAGTGTACTACTTTTCGCTCAGTCACTCGTGCTTACTTATTCGGTTTGTCTCAGAGAGTTACACAGAATAATCAGTCTGGGCATTTCAATAAGTATTTATTGAACAGTTGTTATTCTAGTGTAAAATATATGTGCTGCGGCAACCAGCAGACAATAGCAGAGATATATTATCAGCAGTACGATAAAAGCAAAGGGATAGAACAGTTCTACCATATTGCAATAGTCATGAATACATACATGAATATAAAAAGCATTATGAAAAGTGCGTGTACTCCTAGATGCCTAACTAGATGTACCTGAGTGTACCTAGCATATGTGTAGGTCTAAAAGCCTAGGAGCCAAGAATCCTTCTAGGATTTAGTCGAACCCCATACCTGAATAGAGAGAGTGTGGGACCCCGTCCTGGTCTCAAGTTGGACACCCCGCAAGGGCTGTGTTAGACCGCTGTCAGCGGGAGCGACTGCATGCAGGAGCCTTAGCGTCTCTGGTCAGTGTGTCAGAATGGAAGTCTCGGTTCCCTCTATCTTACCGGGGTAAGATGTGGTGTATTTATACCCTGAAGACTCTAGTTGCTTCGTATGGTTTGTATTGGCCTTTGTTAGACTTGAGGAAGATGTCAGGGGTGAACTTTGTACATACATATTATGCAGGTGGTGTATTCCTAGAGAGCCATGCATAATTGATGAGTACGATGTGGGCCTGTGTTTGGGAAAAACCCTGCTATATTCAAAACCACAGACTAGATAACGTTCAGCCCTCAGAGCTCGTTGTGTAATAGCGAGGACCAATGTAGGTGAAAGATCATGCCTATATAAGGAATCATGACTATAATAGGACATGTACAGTTATGACCGTAATAGGGCATATGTGGCTTTGACCATAATAGGGCAAGTACGAATATGACCGTATTAGGGCAAATACGAATACGTCCATTTTAGCGCATGTATGAATGGGTCTACATTAGGGCCTCTATACGGGACATAACTCTACGAATAATAAGTAACTCAAGTAATATTTTTCTATAAACATAGGCCTGGAGTCAGTCATTGAGTGTTTGTTCCTGTTTTGTATGAGTATGTACACCAAATGCATGCACACTACCCTCTGATAAGCCTAACTGCTCAGCCCAGCTACCACTAATTTGAGAGTAAGGTATTATCTGCTTTAACCTCTGCCACACCTTCGGGGACTCACTGAACTCTGTCCACACTCTACCTCTTTTTGGTATAGTACATACAGAGCCGGCTTCTTACAGGGAGCGACTGCTCTCTCCTTTCAGACCTCTCTTTCAGGTGACAGGTGTGCATAGAAGGTTGTGTGGATGGACTGGCCTCCCCTTTGAGTCCTCTCTCTCAGATGATAAGTGTTCGTAGTAGGGTGTGTGGGTGGACTGGCTTCTCCTTCAAGACCTTTCTCTCAGATGACAGATGTGCATAAAAGGGTGTATGGGGAGTGACAACCCACTCCATTCAGACGTCTCTGTCAGATGACTGGGTTGCGTAGTAGGGTGTGAGGTTGGATTTCCCTCTCTTTTTAGACATCGTCCTCAGATGAGAGGTGTGCATAGTAGGTAGGGTGTGTGGATGGAGTGGCCTCTCCTTCAAGACCTCTCTCTTAGGTGACGGATGTTGCCAGTAGGGTGTATGGGGAATGAATACCCTTTCCTTTCAGGACTATCAAATGACGGATGAGGGTAGTAGTGAGTGCGGATGGACTGGCCTCTCCTTTCACACCTCTCTCTCTCAGATGACATGTGTGTGTAGTAGGGTATATAAATGGACTGGCCTCTCCTTTGAGACATCTCTCGAACATGACGTGTGTGTATAGCAGGGTGTACGGGGAGTTTCTGGCCTCTCCTTAATGACCTCTCTCTCAGATTATGGGTGAGCGTAGTAGGGTGTGTGGATGGACTATCCATTCTTTTGAGTCCTCTCTCTCAGAACACGGGTGTGCATAGTAGGGTGTATGGATGGACTGTCCTATCCTTTGAGACCTCTCTATCAGATGGCAGGTGGTCATAGCAGGGTATATGGGGAGTGACTGCCCTCTCATTTCAGACCTCTCTCTCAGATGACAGGTGTACATAGTATGGTGTGCAGATGGACTTGCCTATATTTTCAGACCTTTCTCACAGGCATAAATAGTAGGGTGTTTGAGGTGAGACTGGCCTCCCCTTAGAGACGTCCCTTTCAGATGATGTGTCTGCCTATTAGGGTGTGTGGATGAACTGGCCTCTCCTTTGAGACGTCTCTCTCAATTGACGGGTGTGCATAGTAGTGAGTGAAGAGGGACTGGTCTCTCATTCTAGACCCTTCTCTCAGATGATGGGTGTGCCTAGTAGTGTGTGGATGGATTGGCCTCTCCTTAGAGACCTTAGTCTCAGGTGGCAGGTGTTCGGAGTAGGGTGTGTGGATGGATTGGCCTCTCCTTCAAGACATTTCTCTCAGATGGTGGGTGTTTGTAGAAGGGTGTATGGGGAGTGACTGCCCTCTCCTTCAGACATCTGTCAGATGGCGGGGTGCGTAGTAGGGTGTGTGGATACATTTTTCTCTCCTTTCAGGCCTCTCATTTAGATGAAAGTTGTGCATATTAGGGTGTGTGGATTGAATAGATACTACTTAAATTCCTCTCTGTCAGATGATGGGTATGCCTAGTAAGGTGAGTGGATGGACAGGCCTCTCCTTTGAGATCCTACTCTCTCAAAAGACGGGTGTGCATAGTAGTAGTAAGGAGGGACCGGCCTCTCTCTAAAGATCTCTCTCTCAGAAGACGGCTGTGCATAGTAGGGTGTGTGGATGGACTGGCCTCTCCTTCCAGACCTCGCTCTTTTATGACAAGTGTGCATAGTGGGTTGTATGCGGAGTGACAGCCCTCTCCTTTCTGATGTCTCTCACAGTTGACGGGTGTGCCTAGTTGGGTGTTTGAATGGACTGGCCTCTCCTGTCATATCTCTCTCTCAGATGACAGGCATGCAGAGTAGTGTGTATGGATGGACAGGCCTCTCCTTTTGAGACCTCTCTCTCAGATTACAGTTGTGCATAGTAGGGTTTATGGGATACAACAGTCCTCTCCTTGAGATGACAAATGTGCATACTAGGTTCTGTTGATGGACTGGCCTTTTCTTTGAGACCTCACTCTCAGATGACAGGTATGTGTAGTAGGGTGTATGGATGGACTGGTCTCACCTTCAAGACCTCTTTCTCATATGACAGGAGTGCGTAGTAGAGTGAAAAGAAAGTGACTGCCTTCTCCTTTCAGACCTCTTTCTCAGATGAAGGGTGTGTTTAGTGGGATGTGGGGATGGCCCAGCCTCTTTTTCAAGACCTCACTCTCAGATGAAGGGTGTATGTAATAGTGTGCATGGGGAGTGACTGCCCTCTCCTTTCAGAAGTCTCTCTCAAATGATGGGTGCGCGTTGTAATGAGTGGGGGTAAACTGGCATCTCGTTTCAGACATGTTTCTCAGATGATGGGTGTATGTGGATGGACCGGCCTCTCCTATCAGACCTCTCTCTCAGATGACATGTGTGCGTAGTAGAGTGTGTGGATGGACTGGGCTCTCCTTCAAGACCTCTCACTCAGATGATGTGTGTGTATAGTACGGTGTATGGGGAGTCATTATCCTCTTCTTTCAGACCTCTCTCTCAAATGACGGGTGCCACAGATGCCAGGTGTGCTTAGTAGGGTAAGTGTATGGATTGGCCTCTCCTTTGAGGCCTCTCTTTATGACAGTGGGTGTGTGCAGTAGGGTGTATGGGGAGCGACTGACCTCTTCAAAGTGACCTCTCAGATGATAGGTATGAGCGTTAGGGTGTATGGATGGACTGAACTCT
Source organism: Calotriton arnoldi (assembly GCA_963921515.1). Lineage (NCBI taxonomy): Eukaryota > Metazoa > Chordata > Amphibia > Caudata > Salamandridae > Calotriton > Calotriton arnoldi. The sequence goes on from CAWUFW010009555.1 coordinate 115,111, forward strand.
TCTTTGAGACCTCTCTCTCAAATGATAGTTGTTTGTAGTAGGGTGTTTGAGGAGGGACTAGCCTCTCCTTCGAGACCTCTCTCTTTGAGGATGAGTGTGCAGAGTAGAGTGTGTGGATGAACTGGCCTCTCCTTCGAGACTTTTCTCTCAGATGGCAGGTGTTGTAGTAAAGTGTGACAATAGACTGGCCTATCCTTCAAAATCTCTCTCTCAGATTATGGATGTACGTAGAAGGGTGTATGGGGAGTGACTGCCCTCTCCTTTATGACGTTTCTGTCAGATGACGGTTGTGCGTAGTTGGGTGTGTGGATGGATTGGCCTCTCCTACGAGATCTCTCTCTCAAATGGTGTGTGTCATAGTAGGGTTTGAGGATAGACTGGCCTATCCTTCAAGATCTCTTACGGCTAGAGCGGTCGACCTCGAAGCTGGGAACCGGGTTCGAGTCTCGGCAACGACGCTCAACATCCTGGGATTCTGGGCAAATCACTTAATCTCCCCGTACAAAAATGAATGTGTCCATCTGTATCGAAACTGGTGCTCATGTAAAGCGCTCTGATACCCGATTTCTTGGGTCTAATTCGCGCTATATAAAACTAAAAAAAAAAAAAAAAATGACGGGTGTGTGATCAAGGATGTATGGAGAGCAACTGCCCTCTCCTTTATGACATCTCTATCAGATGACAGGTGTGCGTAGTAGGGTGTGTGGATGGACTGACCTCTCTTTCAGGTGACAGGTGTGCATAGTAGGGTGTATGGAGAGTGACTGCACGCTGCTTTCATACCTCTCTCTCAAATAGAGGGTGTGTGTAGTCGTGAGTTGGGATGAATTGGCCTCTACTTTCACACCTCTCTCTCAGCTGACAGGTGTGCATAGTAGGGTGTGTGAATAGGCTGGCGTTTCCTTTGAAACCTCTCTCTCAAATGACAGGTGTTTGTAATATGGTGTATGGGGAGCGACTGCCCGCTCCTTTTAGACCTAACTCACAAATGACGTGTGTGTAGTAATGAGTGGGGATGGAATGGCTTCTCCTTTCAGACCTTTCTCTTAGATGGCAAGTGTGCGTAGTAGAATGTGTAGAAGGACTGTCCTCTCCTTTGAGACCTCTCTCTCAGGTGACGGGTGTGCATAGTAGGATGAATGGGGAGTGACTGGCCTCGCTTTAAATACCTCACTTTCAGATGATGGGTGTGCCTAGTAGGGTGGGTGGGTGGACTGGCCTCTCCTCTGAGATATCTCTCTCTCAAATGACAGGGATACATAGTAGTGAATGGAGAGGGATTTGCCTCTCCTTAAAGACATCTCTCTCAGAAGATGAGTATACATAGTAGGTTGTGGGGATCGACTGGCCTATCTTTGATACCTCTCTCTCAGATGACAGGTGTTTGTAGTAGGATGTGTGAATGGACTGGCCTTTCCTTCAAGACCCCTCTCTCAGATGGCAGATGTGTGTAGTAGGTTGTATGGGGAGTGGCTGTCTTCTCCTTCCAGATGTCTCTCTCAGATGGCAGTTGTGCATAGTAAGGTGAGTGGATGGACTGGCTTGTCCTTTCATACCTCTCTCTCAGAAGGCAGGTATGCATAGTAGGGTGTGTGGATGGACTGGCTTCTCCTTTGAGACCTCTCTTTCAGATGACTAGTGTGCGTATGGACTGGCCTTTCCTTCAAGACCCCTCTCTCAGATGGCAGATGTGTGTAGTAGGTTGTATGGGGAGTGGCTGTCTTCTCCTTCCAGATGTCTCTCTCAGATGGCAGTTGTGCATAGTAAGGTGAGTGGATGGACTGGCTTGTCCTTTCATACCTCTCTCTCAGAAGGCAGGTATGCATAGTAGGGTGTGTGGATAGACTGGCTTCTCTTTTGAGACCTCTCTCTCAGATGAAGGTTGTTTATAGTAGGATGTGTGGATGGCCAGGCTTCTCCTTCAAGACCTCAATCTCAGTTGAAAGGATTATATAATAGGGTGTATGGTGAGTGACTGCCCTATCCTTTCAGATGTCTCTCTCAAATGACGGATGAGTGGGGATAGGCTGGCCTCTCCTTTCAGACCTTTCTCGTAGATGACAGGTATGCGTAGTAGGGTGTTTGGCTGGACTGGCCTCTCCTTTGAGACCTCTTTCTCAGATGGTAGGTGTCATGGTAAGGTGTAAGGATGGACTGGCCTATGCTTCAAGATCTCTCTCTCAGGTGACAGGTGTGCGTAGTAGGGTGTGTGGATGGTCTGGCCTCTCCTCTGAGGCCTCTCTCTCAGCTGACGGATGTGTATAGTTGGGTATGGGAAGCCACTAGCCTCTCCTGACAGACCTCTCTTTCAGATGATAGGTGTGCGCACTAGTGTGGATTGATGGCCTGGCCTCTCCTGAGAGACCTCTTTCTCTCAGAAGATAAGTGTGCATAGTAGTGAGTGGGATGGACTGGCCTCTCCTTTCAGACCTCTCTCTCAGATGACAGACGTGTGAAGCAGGGAATGTATATGGACTGGCCTCTCCTTTCAGACCTCTTTCTCAGATGACTAGTGTGCACAGTAGGGTGTATGGGGAGTGACTGACCTGTTCTCATAGACATCTCTTTCAGGTGATGGGTGTGCAAAGTAGGGTGGGTGGATGGACTGGCCTCTCCTTTGAGACCCCTCTCTCAAATGATGGGTGTGCGTAATAGTGAGGAGGGTAGGACTGGACTGTTCCTCTAGACCTCTCTCTCTCTCAGAAGACAGGTATATGTGTAGTAGGGTTAGTGAATGGAAAGCTTTGAGACCTCACTCTCAGATGACGGTGTGTGTAGTGGTGAGGAAGGAGGAACTGGATTGCTCCTCAAGACCTCTCTCACTTTTAGAAGACAGGTGTACAAAGTGGGGTGTGTGGATAGACTGGCTTCTCTTTTGAGACCTCTCTCTCAAATGGCAGGTGTGCATAGTAGTGAGTGGGAGTGGACTGGCCTCTCCTTTCAGACCTCTCTCTCAAATGACTGGTGTGCATAGTAGTGGATAGGAACAGACTGGCCTCTCCTTTCAGACCTCTCTCTCAGATGATGGTTGTGCGTAGCAGGGTGTATGCGGAGTGACTGCCCTCTCCTTTCAGACACTTCTCTCAGTGAAGGGTGTGCGTAGTGGGGTGTGTGTATGGATTGGCCTCTCCTTTCAGAACTCTCCCTCAGATGGCATGTGTGCATAGTAGGGTTGTGGAGAGCTACTGCCCTCTCCTTTCAGACCTCTCTCTTAAATGACTGGTGTGCTTTGTAGTGAGTGGGAACTTACTGACCTCTCCTTTTACACCCCTCTCTCTTTCTCCGATGACAGGTTTGCATAGCAGTGTGTTAATGGACTGGCTTCTCCTTTGAGACCTGTCTTTCAGATAACAGGTGTGTGTAGCAGGATGCATGGGTAGTGACAGCCCTCCTCTTCAGGCCTCTCTCTGAAACAGCGGCTGTGTGCAATAGTGAGTGGTGATGGACGGGCTTCTTCTTTCAGACCTCTCTCTTGGATTACAGGTGTGCATAGTAGGGTATGTGGAAGGACTGGCCTTTCCTTTGAGACCTCTCTCAGATGATGGGTGTGCATAGTAGGGTATATGGGGAGTGACTGGCCTCTCCTTAAAGACCTCTCTTTCGAATGATGGGTGTGCATTGTAGGGTGGGTGGATTGCCATGTCTCTTCTTTGAGACCTCTCTCGCTCTCTCAAATGATGGGTGTGCATAGTAATGAGTATGGAGGGACTGGCCTCTCCTTCAAGACCTCTCTCTCAGAAGATGGGTCTGCATGGTAGGGTGTGCGGATGGACTGGCCTCTCCTTTGATACCTCTCCCTCAGGTGACAGGTATATGTAGTAGGGTGTGTGGATGAACTGGCCTCTCCTTTGAGACCTCTCTTGTAGATGATGGGTGTGCATATTAGGGAGTATAGGAAGCTATTGGCCTCTCCTTTGAAACCTCTCTTTCAGATGATGGGTGTGAGTACTACAGTGTGAGGATGGACTGGCCTCTCATTTGAGACCTTTCTCTCAGATGACAGGTGTTCATAGTAGGCTGTGTGGATGGACTGGCCTCTACTACAAGACCTCTCTCTCAGATGATGGGTGTGTGTAGTAGGGTGTATGAGGAGTGACTGCCCTCTCCTTTCAGATGCCTCTCACATGATGGATGGGTGTAGTAGTTTGTGTGGTATGGACTGGTCTTTCCTTTAAGACCTTTGTCTCAGATGACAGGTGTGCATAGTAGGGTGTGTGGATGGACTGGCCTCTCCTACAAGACCTCTTTCTCAGATGGCAGGTATATTTATTAAGGTGTATGGGGAGTGAATGCCCTCTCCTTTCAGACTTCACTCTCAGATGATGGGAGTGTGTAGTAGGCTGTGTCGATGGACTGTCCTTTCCTTTCAGCCCTCTCTCTTAGATGCCAGATGTGTGTAGTAGGGTTTGTCGATAGACTGGCTTCTCCTTTCAGACCTCTCTCTCAGATTATATATGTCCATTCTAGGGTGTGTGGATGGATTGGCCTTTCCTTTCAGACCTCTCTCTAGGATGATGGGTCTGCATTGTAGTGTGTGGGATTGGATTGGCTTCACCTTTCAGAACCTGCTCTCTTGGATGCCAGTTGTGCATAGTAGAACTCTCTTTCAGATAATGGGTATGCATAGTAGACTATGTGGATGAAGTGGCCTGTTCCTAAGTAGTAGAGTACATGGGGAGCAACTGCTCTTTCCTTTCAGAGCTCTGTCTCAAATGATAGGTATGCATAGTTGTGAGTGGGGATGGACTGTCCTCTCCTTTGAGACCTCTCTCTCACATGATGGGTGTGCGTATTATGGTGTATCGGGAGTGACTTACCTCTCCATTCAGACCTCTCTCTCAAATGATGTGTGAATATGGAAAGTGTTAGCTCTGTCGGGTACAGAATTGATTCTAGGTTTACTGAATAATAACAATTAGAAAACAGTACTCAAACTTTTCAGTAATAATCAATGAAAATGTAAGAGAAGGAAGGGCAAACAACACACCAAAGAAATTGATTAAATCTGAAGTTGTATTGAGGGATAATTCAATATGTTCTTTTACATTTTATGGTGTCGAGATAACATTAGAAGGCTGTCACAGTTCATGAACATATGAGTTGTTCAAACGCGCAAGTGATATGGTGAAAAAAGTGCGAAAAAAGTGCTAAGTGTGAACGAGATATATAGACAGTGCTGTACGGATGGTTAAAAACTGGTCATTCAAAGAACATCCATCCTTAGGTACATAAATCTCCACACTGCTTGGGATTTAAATTTCTATTTCACGTGGGGCGGAGAGAGTAGGGTCAGGATTATGACAAGCACGTCGACGTTTCGACAAATAGAGGTGTGTGATTGACTAGTAGGCACAGCAGGTCTTTCTCAGGACAAAGCGAACCAAGGGACAGCCCGATTTGAAGAAGGAAAGAAAGGAGGTCTTCAGGGTATGGTCCACCGTAAGTTGGATTCAAAGAAATTACTGTAGTGAGGTCCTTGATGGTAATGAATCACATCAATGGGGCAGCACAGTTCTATAGCTCTCCAGCGCTGCTCGGGAACTTCAGATTTACTCAATTTCTTTGGTGTGTTGTTTGTCCTTTCTTCTCTTACATTTTCATTGATTATTACTGAAAAGTTTGAGTACTGTTTTCTAATTGTTATTATTCAGTAAACCTAGAATCAATTCTGTACCCGACAGAGCCAACACTTTCCATATTCTTGTACACCCAGGTTCTGAGGGGCACTGGGTTACCCCATTATACTAGATGTTAAATGATGTGTGGGCATAGTAGTGAGTGCGAATGGACTGGCCTCTCCTTTGGGACATCTCTCTAAGACGACAGGTGAGCGTAGTAGGGTGTGTGGATGGACTGGCCTCTACTTCGAGACCTATCTCAGATGATGAGTGTGCATCGGAGGGTGTATGGGGAGTGACTGTCCTCTCCTTAGAGACCTCTCTTTCAGATGAAGGGTGTGCATAGCAGGATGTGTGGATGGACTTGCCTCTCCTTTGAGACTTCTCTCTCCAATGATGGGTGCATGTAGTAGTGAGAGGAGAGGGACTGGCTTCTCCTTTGAGACCTCTCTCTCAGATGACAGGTGTGCATAGTACAGTATGTGGCTAGACTGGCCTCTCCTTTAAGACCTCTGTCTCAGAAGACAGGTATTTGTAGTATGGTGTGGGTATGGACTGGCTTCTCCTTCAAGACCTCTCCCTCAAATGATGGGTGTGCATAGTAGGGTGTATGGGGAGCGACTGCCCTCTCCTTTCAGACCTCTTTCTCAGTTGACGGGTGTGCGTAGTAGGGTGCGTGGATGGACTGACCTCTCCTTTCAGAACTGTCTCTCAGATGATTGGTGAGAATTGTAGGATATATGGGGAGCGACTGACCTCTCCTTTGAGACCTCTCTTTCAGATGACAAATGTTTGTAATAGAGTGTATGTATCGACTTGCCTTTCCTTTGAGACCTCTGTCTCAAATGACTGATGTGTGTATTAGGGTGTATGGGGAGTGACAGGCCTCTCCTTTGAGACCTCTCTCTCAAATGATGGGTGTGCATAGTAGTGAGTGGGGAAGAACTGGCCTCTACACTAAGAGCCCCTCTATTGTATGATCGGTGTGCGTAGTAAGGTGTGTGAAGAGAGACTGGCCTCTCTGCTGAGACCTCTCTCTTGCATGACAGGTGTGCATAGTATGCTGTGTCTAGGGACTATCCTCCCCACTAAGACCCCTCTCTTTGATGATGGGTTTGCATAGTATGGTGTGGGAAGAGCCTTAACGCTACTCACAACTCTTCCCAAGCCGATGGGCATAAATAATACCACTCTGATAAAGACCATGTCCAGTAGTCCTTCCTAGAGTAACAAATGTGCATACTACAGTGTATTCAAAGAGCCACTACTCTGTCCTATTTTTCACAATCCTGTGAGAGTCTCGTATAATTGTAACACTTAAAAAAAAGATTAACCTTCTACTCATCACAGTACTTATCTCTTATACACTTCCTCTCAATAACAAGGAGCATAAGATGCATTTCTACTAGTAGACTGTATTGAGAACTCATCTACTTATGTTTACTATTCATGATCCCGCGAGAGACCCACGAGATTATAAAACCCTTTTAAAAACAATATATATTTATTTTTAGCACAGTAGTTATTCCTTAGAGGCCTCTCTAAAATATTGGAGGGAAAGCATTCCTTCTGCTGCCCTCTTATTTAGTTTTTAAATTCATTTCTACAACACCTGCAATTTTTCACTGTAAACAGTAATGGCGGAAATTTCATTTCTAAAATTCTAAGAGCAAATCAGTGCGCTCGCTCTTACGAGACTCGCCAGTGTCTTCATGCCACCATGAGAGCATGAAGGCTCAAGGGAAAAATGGGTCTCTTGCCATATCACAGGACTCCGTTTTTTAATTTGCGTTCTCGGGGACGCTCGTGAGACTCGCAAGCCCAAACGTTCAAATATTTATATATTTTGAGCCTTAATATCTCCAAAACTACTGAACAGATTTACACCAAATCGCAATAAGAATCTGTGGACCATGGTCTAGCTTCCTGCTAAATTTGGTGCACTTAGGTTCAGCAGTTTTTGCTGTAGCCTTCTCTAAACAAGTCTGTTAGACTTGGCATCTTTTGGCGTGGTTCCCCTGACTTTTTGCTTTCTGACCTCCTGGTTTTGACTCTGTTTTTGCTGGTGTAATGATTCTGCGCACTTTCCTCACTGCTGTCCAGTGGGAAAGTGCAAGTGCTCCTGTAGGAAATGTGTTATGGTTTGGAGTTTCCATGATTGGCCTATTTGATTTATGAGTCAGTCCCTAGTAAAGTGCACTGCGAGTGCCAGGGCCTATAGATCAAATGCTGTTGGTGGGCTGCAGCACTGGATTGTGCCACCCACGCAAACGGCCCGTAAAGTGTAACTCTGGCCTGCCATTGCAGAGCCTGTGTGCAGTCTGGGGCTGCCATGTCGACTTGGCTAGTGCACACACTTGCAAGTCCCTAAACCTTCCCTTTTATACATGTTAGTCACCCCTAAGGTACGCCCAAGGTACCCCTGTGGGCAGGGTGCATTGTATGTGAAAGGTAGGACATGCCCTGGTATGTGTGGTATGTCCTGATAGTGAATTACAGCCTACTTTGTTTTTCACTGTTGCAAGGCTACCTGTTCCCCATAGGCCAGAATGGGCGGTTTTGATTATTACATCCTATGATCCTAACTGACCCAGGGAACATGGTAGAAATTCGAGTTTAGTATGCCTGAACTCAGAATGATAAAATGCATCTTTTAGTGAAGTTGGTTTTAACATTCTGTGTTTAAAAATACCACATTTAGAAAGTAGGTATTTTCTTGTCTAACCATCCAAGCCTGCCTCTGCTAGGTTGTGTATTCCTTGTCTGGAGTGTGAGTGACAGGGGCTGGGGGATTCCAGGAGACAGGGTGAGCCAGCACAGGGCTGAATAGCAAGATCTACATGTAGATGGGTGGGAGGAGTTGCACCTGGGACCTGAATAGGGCTGTGCCTTCCCTCCACAATGCTGGCTCCACCTCCTGTGGTGCGTCTAATGTCCCTGGCCTACACTGCGAAAGGAAAGAAGGAGTCTTGTCAACAAAGTGCTCCAGGACTGACCAGAACTGGTTTGGACTAGGCAAAGGCCTCTCTGCCTTCAGGGAACAAAGAGAAATTGAGGATAAAAAGGGGGACCCAAACCCCAGAGTTTTAGAACTCTTTTGGACCAAGAAGACTGCCAAGAAGAAGAGCTGGAGAAGTTGTGAGGAGGAACTACCACTTTGCTGTGTTGGCCTGCAGTGGCTGCTTCTGTCTTGGGCAGTGAACTTTCTGCAATCTACTTTGTGAGTGTCTCCAAGGGCTTGAGGTAGAGCTTGCCCCCTGTTCAAGAAGTCTCAGGAACAGCAAAGACTTCAAGCCCGACGCCGTCCACGACGCCTCTGCTGACTCCGTGTCCTGAAGGCACCGCAGAGGGCAACGCCGCACCGCGACCCTGGTCTCACTGACGCCGCCTGCTGATGCCGCCACCGAGCCGCTGCTCGCACCGCGACCTGTGGGCACCGCACTCTGCACCGCCTCGCTTCACGACGACGCCTTGGTATCCCCGACGATGCCGCTCCACGCCGGACTCGATGCCGCTGCTTGCACCGTGGTTCGAGGGCACCGCTCGTAAGGTTACACGATGCACCGCCCTCATCCCGCACCGCAGCCTTGGCCTACCGACGCCGGTGCCATCGACTCCAGCTCGTCAGCCGACAACAGCGCTTCAGCAACGACGACGCCGCTGCTGCAACGTGACCTGCCAGCACCGTGACGAGCACCGCCTTCATCTCACACCGCGACCCTGGTCTCACCGACGACGCCATCTGACGCCGCCACCGAGCCGCTGCTCGCACGGCAACCTGGGGGCACCGCACGCCGCACCGCTGCACTTCGCACCGCAGCACCCGACGCCAGCGCTCCTGACTTCAACAGAGAGGAGTTCGATCTGCAACGCGTGTGACTTCGAGGGCCCCGACGACGCCTGCACCGACCTCCGGAACCGATGCCTGCGGACGCCGTGATTTTGGAAGCTCACAGCGAGGTCATCGACGCCCTGCATTTCCGAAAGGTACTGTTTGCGGGTCTTCCCGACACCGTAGGTGACCCGCGACGTCGCGGTCAGCCAGAACTGTTTGGATTTGTTTGTTCACGACGCCGTGATAGCCCCGGACGGAGCTATCGACATCCAGGAACTGTTTTTAAGGATACTGTGATAACTGAAGATTTTTAAAGTACTGTATGGTGGATTTTTATCATATTGGTCTTGTTTTAAGTATATAAAAATATTGGATATTTTTCTAAACTGGTGTGGTGTCCTTTTGTAGTGCTTACATTATATTACTGTTGGTTTTGTGCAAATGCTTTACACACTGCCTCTAAGATAAGCCTGACTGCTTGTGTCAAGCTACCAAGGGGGTGAGCAGGGGTTATTTTAGGAGTGTAACTCCCTTATTCTGACTAGGAAGAAGGGTCCCTACTTGGACAAAGGTGCAAGCCCTTGCCAACTAGAGACCCCCTTTTCTAACAAAGTCTATGGAAAATGAATGGGGATTTTTCGTTTTGGGAGCCCCCTTTTTTCTCACCCCCCTGCTTCATAGATCACTCCTAAACTTTTCATAAACCAGCTGAGGTGGATGAACTTTTATTTTTGTACTGTTTTGTGAAGCTTCATCAAACGGGACCAAAGTTGTTAGCAAGCTAAAAAATACTCCGTCTATGGAAAAGCAGACCTAACTATAAGTGCTTTGTGGCCTCCGCCACAGGGTAATATATAAAGATAAATAGATAGATAGATAGATAGATAGATAGATAGATAGATAGATAGATAGATAGATAGATAGATAGATCAGAAAATAGTGTCTGTTGTGCATCACCTACAGTGCAAATTTTACAGGAAAATGTTTCATTTACCACAGGGTTCGCATATCCTAGATTCACATTTGTGATGGAGTAACCCGCCTGCTGAACTTTTACCATGCCCCTAGTTTGTAAAGCGGACTTCTTCAAATACTGTTATGGTAGTATCAAATATGCAAAAGCAGATACTCTGAAATATTTACTACAATCTAATGTTCCGGAACATTTGGATTCTAGCAAATGCAGGGCAAATATTTTGGTCTTGCACTTAGGTATTTGGACATGAAGATATTGTGTGAAAATATTGAGTCGAAAGCTGATCTTAAAGTAACGATCAACTCTCAGCTTTTTCTTAAATCTCGTGCTGTTGACCTTGTTCTAGTTGGCATAAGTATTTAAATGAACCACCGAATTGTAGACTACATAGTTATAAAAATAAAACATTAATGCACCCTATTTGCCCTGACCCAGACGTGAACATAGAAAGACATATTTATGCAAAATATTTAGCCAATATTTATGCAAAAAGGAATTTCAAGATGCAGTGAAACTTTGATATATGGTTTGACCACAGAGAACATCACCGATTTGTCCCTTTCTACTCAATATTTACGAAATACTTTAAAGAAAATGTCCCTCATTATCGTCTTAAGAGTTGCTATCATTTATAATGTGTATTAAGACTTTTGTATATTCAGTTTCATTTTGTTTGTAATGTTACTTTTATGTAAAAATTATTTAAAAGTAATACTTACGTATTTACCTGAGAAGTACTGGACTGGAGAAGTAAATGCATGTTATGTAAAGGTTCTCCCGAAGTGATTACATACGATGTAAAGGCACTCCCAAAGTAAAACCCAAAGGGGCAGATTTACAAGCCCCTTGCACCACTTTTGCGTCATTTTTAACATGGGAAAAGTGACGCAAAAGTGGTGCAAGGTGCTTGTAAATCTGCCCCATAATGTAGTGACTCCCAGTGTAAATGACCGTGAAGTAGCCACTGACATTCTTTTGACGGTTATTCAAATATACTTATGTGACGACCTCAAAATTCTTCACTGCCAAATCCAAAATAAAAACACTCATTCAAATTGTTCTTTCTTAGTTTAAGCAGCGCTTTAAATGGAGCAGGTACTGTACGGTACTGAGTATTTGCATTTGTTTCATTTGCATGGGAGAGTACCTGCATTTCTCAACAAGGCTGCAGTACATTTAAAGGGAGATTACCAGCACTTCTCAAGTGCAAAGAGCTGCTCTAAATGTTAGGGCTTATTTACAAGCCCTTTGCGCCATAAGAGCGTCACTTTTTGTGCCACACCTGCTGTGCAATCTGCTGCCCCATATTTACAAGGTCACGTAAAGCCACCCTGCGTGGCTTTTCGTGTCCTTGTAAATATGGCCCCTTTACATGCAACACTCTACTTGAAAGGGGCGTGCCATGGGTGTTGCTGTGTGTGTTCCCACACAACACCCATGGCTTCTGCTGCATTTCCAGATTTATGAGAAATTGCAAACCTGGAAATGCATCAGAGTGCTACACCTTGGAGGCATAGGGAAGCGCAACAAGGAGAAATGTTTTAATTTCTCTTTGTTTTTTTCCTCTTTGTATGCTTGCTGCATTCTGCAACACACATAAGAAGAGGAAATCCCCTCTTGTGATTGTTTTTGTGAAGGAAGGTGTCCCTGCTACACAAAAACAATCATCCCCGCAATGCAGGCCCCCTTGCACCAGGGTGCCTGCGGCGGCGCATGGCAGCTAATTGTGTGCCAGTGCAGGGGAGAGCACAGGGATCCGTCATATCGTTGTAGATGTGACGCATCCCTTTGATGTGGAATTAATGCACCACAGCGCAGCCAAATGGATTGTGGCACACGCTGAGTTAATTCCTTGTAAATAAGGCCATAGAGTACATGTACTTCTATATTTCTATTTAAAGCCCTGATTTTAAGTAAAAAAAAACTAAACCTGCAAGTGCATGAAAACTGTATCCTGGCTTATAATGTAGAAAGTCACCTTTTAAACTATTCTATAGCTGTGATCTAGAGAAAAATAAAAGGTAAAAATGCGATTTGAATATTTTTCACTATGAATGTATATTTAAACCAGATTGCGATGTGTGCAACTGTGCGAGTTGTGTAATTACCAATATTCACCAATACTGAAAACTAATATCTAGTAAATCAATACACAATAAACTAGAAATACTTATGTGGGAAAGTAGAAACAGTAACTAAGCGATGCATTCGGATGTTTTCTAATTTAAAAAATCTATTTGTAATTACCTTTTTCTCGAGGACCAATCCGAACAATCATATAGGTCAAATGGGGACAGTTAAATGTCACTGAGTATAACAACATGCATTCTCTTTTATTCTTAACTTTTATTAAAGTACACTAGAACATGGCTATGTGAGTATATTCCCCCCATAATACCTGTGACCTTTTTACATTTCTTGAATGCACATCATTTTTCAGGTATCCTCCCATCTCTGCTGGACATTGGACTCTTTTTTAATTATAAGTATCTGCTTTCTAGGCTTTCAAAGTCTTTCGACCGCCAGGAGTTCTTCTTCAAAGCTAATATTTTGTTGGAAAACTTCAATCAGAAAGTAGAATGTCCCTTTCATGTGGTTCTTTGCCATTTGAAGTGCACCTTAAATTGAGCAAGTTTCCGAATTTTAAATATGCATCTCTGCATATGAATCAGATTAAACAGGTAGACGATTTTTTCATGCTGATGTTGTTAAGCATTCTTAAAGTACGCTACATCTAGGTAAATTTATGTTCGCTGCAAAGAACTGACATTTATTACTTTTTATGTTGGCAGATTAGTGGCGTCGTTAGCATCCTGCCTTGCAATGTGTTTTCGATTATGAAATATTCCGCATTTCCTGCATTTTATCTGCATTTTCTTTGAGTGGAATTGTACTCGTCCTCTTTTCATAATGTTACTTTCTCTCTTTATGTTGAGTGACTGTAGCAGTGATAACCATTAGAAATCAGTGAGTTATTCTGTAGCCGAAAACACCGTTCAAATAATGATTTCTATGCCTTTTAACTGCCCAAATATCATGCTGGGCGACCTCACAATGTGAGAAAGGGGCATGTCCTTTGACAATTATTCTCTAACTTTTATGAAAGATAAAAGGGCAGATTTATCAATTGTGAAAATTGTGTTTCTGATTGACTGGGGTGTAAGACTTGGTCAAGCAATAGTCACAATCCCTTGCAGGGTGAACCATAAAAAGTCACTAAATTAACTTATACTTAACCCTGCGTAGCTTGGCACAAAAAGCAGTTAGCTTAACTTAGACGCAATGGGGCAGATTTACAAGTAGGTGCCGCAGCGTGGCACCGCAAGCCGTCTGCACCACGCTGCAGCGCTTTCAGAGCAAAGGAATGCGACATATTTACAATGATATGTCGCATTCCTGTCCTCTCCCCATGGCTGGTGCACAAACAGCTGCCATGCGCCGGCGCAGGCACCCTTGCACCATGGTGCAAGGATGCCTGCGTCATGGGAAGATTGTTTTTGTGCAGGAAGGGGCACCTTTCTGCACAAAAACAATAACTACAGGCATTTTCCTATTTCAATGCGTGCTGTAGAATGCAGCACGCATTGAAAGAGGAAATAAAGGAGGAGAAATGAAAACATTTCTCCTCGTTGCGCCTCGCTACGCCACCCCTAGGGTGGCGTAGCATACTGACGTATTTCCAGGTTTACGAATCCTCGTAAATCTGGAAATGTGTCTGGGTCCATGGGTGTTGCGCTGGAACACCCACAGCAACACACATGGAACGCCCGTTTCACGCAAAGTGCTGCGTGTAAAGGGGCCGTACTTACAAGGATAGGAAAAGCCACGCAGGGTGGCTGCGTGACTTTTCCTGTCCTTGTAAATATGGGGCAGAGAAATGCACTGCCAGTGCGTCACAAAAAGTGACGTACTGTCAGCGCAAGGGGCTTGTAAATCTTCCCCAATGTGTATTTATGCAGCACACAAACAGTAATGAAGTGAAAACACAACACAAGGAAAACCCCAAACCAATTTAGAAAAATAGGGTAAAGTTATTAAATTATTTGATACCAAAATGACAAAAATCCAATAAGTAGAACTAGGGCTATAAATCTTTAAAGATTTTAGTGAAAATAGTGCCAAAAAGCACAAAGCGCCAACTGTAGATATCTGGTCACGCTTGACATGGTCAAAGTCACAAGTTCAGGTCTACTGTGATGGAGCACTGGTCAGCTACAGTCACTAGATTAGTCCCACTGAAAATGTACCTTCTCATATCAGTACCAAGAGTCCCATGGGGGACACGAGGTGCAGGTAAAGCATTTCGGGAGGCTGCCGGAGTATTGCAAAGAATAGGCCAGGCGTCGTGGACAGGAGTTGCTGAAACTTTGAATTCCCCACTATTGGTTGATGCTGTAGCGCGAGCAAGCAGCTGCCAGGATTCACGCTGAATGGCGGCACAGATGGCGAGGCCTTGGCGCAAATTGGCCAGTTTGTGATCACGAAGAGTCAAAAAACTTCAATACAGCTCTCTGAGGCCACACCAAGGGGCATATTTACAAAAACTTAACGCCGCCGTAGCGTACATTTTTTGAAGTTACGGCAGCTTTTTTATACCGCCGTATTTTAACTCCAGTTAGCAGCAATTTTCTAGAGTAAACGCGAATTTTTCACATCGCAGCTTTTATTAGCGTGACTTACCGAAAATGAGATGCAAGGTAGGCGTTCCCGCGTAAAAACTCCTGCAAAACACACAACGTGATTGTTGGAAATTGCCCTTTTTGCAGGGTTATCCCCAAACATTTTGCTTCTTCCTCCTATTTTTTCCTGACCTGTGTTTGTTGGCTATAGGACTCTGGGAACTTTACCACTGCTGATCAGTGCTAAAGTGCATATGCTCTCTGTGTAAATTGTTATTGTGATTGGTTATCCATGATTGGCATATTTGATTTACCAGTAGGTCCCTAGTAAAGTGCACTGAGTGTGCCAGGGCTGGTAAATCAAATGCTACTAGTGGGCCTGCAGCACTGATTGTGCCACCACATGAGTAGCCCTGAAAAGATGTTTCAGGCCTGCCACCGCGGTGCCTGTGCGCAGTTCGTTAACTGCCATGTCGATTTGGCAAGTGCACCCATTTGCCAGGCCCTAACCTTCCCTTTTCTTACATATAGGGCACCCCTATGGTGGGCCCAAGGTACCCCCCTGGGCAGGGTGCAGTGTATGTGAAAGGTAGGACATGTTCTGGTGTGTGTAACATGTCCTGATAGTGAAATAATGCCAATTTTGTTTTTCACTATTGAAAGGCTATCTTGCCCCATAGGACAGAATGGGGATTGCTTTGTGACATTTTACAAGCATATCTTCCCATAGGGACAAGATAGAAAAATGGAGTTTAGTATCCCTGAACTCAGGATTTAATAACACATCTTTTAGTAAAGATGGTTTTTAAATTGTGTGTTTGAAAATACCACTTTTAGAAAGTGGCCATTTTCTTGTTCAACCATCCTGTGTGCCTCTGCCTGTTTGTGGATTGACTGTCTGGCTTTGGAGTGACAGGGACTGGGTGGGTGCAGTGGCTCCAGGAGTCTGGATGAGTCAGCACTAGGCTGAATAGGCCTGTTCTGCATTTGGAGTGGTGGAAGGAGTACCACCTGTACCTGAATAGGGCTGTGCCGGCCTTCCACAATGCTGGCTCCACCCCCCTGTGGTGTGTCTGGAACCAAGGCTCACACCGACAATGGATGTTGTTGTGCACTTGCAAAGTGCCCCCCAGAACTGGTTTGAGCTGGGCTCAGAGCCCCTTGCACAAACAGAACAAAGACATTTTGGGGTATAAGTATCAGACCCAAACCCCAGACTTTGAGACTACTTCTGGAATCAAGAGGAACCTTTGCCAAGGAGAAGAGCTGGAGAAACTGAGGAGAAGTACTGCCCTTGCTGTGTGTCTGGGGTTGGCCTGCAATTGCTGTTTCTGCCAAGGAAAGGAGAAGGACTTTGCTGTGTGCTGTGTCCCCTGCTTGAGGAAAGTCTCCAAGGGCCTGAGTAGACCCTGCCTCCTGTTTTGAAGTCTTAGGAACACAAAGACTTCACCCCCAGCTCCCCTGAACTTCCTTGCTGGGAGTTCTGACCTATCAGGAGTGCCTGTGGCTGTGTGTGGCCTCTGGAGGTTGTTTCTGCTACTGGGAGCTGGAAAGCAACCCAACAACAAGAAAATCGATGCATCGCTCTTCTTGCAACAGTTTTTACGATGCAACGCCGTGATGTGAGAAGAATCTCCCCGCACTGCCGCGCCGCTGCTGAAGCCGACACAGCGCCTGTCACCCCAACAAGAATCAACGCATCAAGGGATCGCGGCCGATAAGGTCATTGCAGCGCTGCTCTCTGCCACATCGTTCACCGGTGCATCCCGGATTTTAACGCATCGTCCCTGTGCGGCAAGTTTTCCCCGACGCATCATCCGCGGATCGGAGTCATCTCAGAATCGATGCATCGCTTCCCCCTACAGACCGGACCCGACACATTGCTCCCCTGTGTACAGCGGAACTGTCGCATCGCATCTACGAAGGTCTCAGGAACAACACATCTTTGTTTTTCAACGCTTCTCATCGCTGCGGCTGTTTGGTTTGGTGAATTTTGTCGCAACAACAGGTACTTTGCAAGAAGTCACGCATCCATAGTTGTCTATGGACTCAGTTGCTAAAACCTTTTGAAAGTAATTTTTCTTAATAGTTGTATGTTGGATTTTTGTCGTTTAGGGTCTTGTTAAGTTTAGATAAAGATACTTTATTTTTCTAAACCGGTGTGGTGTCCATTTGTGGTGTTTTCACTGTGTTACTGTGAGTGTTGGTTCAAATACTTTACACATTGCCTTTGGGATAAGCCTGTCTGCTCTAGGCAAGCTACCAAGGGGGTGAGCAGGGGTTATCTAAAGTGTGTATCCCCCTTACCCTGACTAGAAGCAAGGGTCCCTATTTGGACAAAGGTACCTACCTCTGCCAACTAGAGACCCCCATTTCTAACAGTGGTGGTCAGCGGTGAGGATTTGAACCTGTATTTGTACTTGACCCACAGTGATTGGTGTACATCACTAGTTAAGTGCAGACTACTACGCAACCACATGCTGTGTTTTGTTTTTGGTTCTATTTTTGAGTGACCCTTAAAGTATCCACGCATCATGTCTCAGAAGGGTAAACCAGCAAGTCAGATGGCAGAATTGGAGTTTGATATTGAGGTTTTGCATACGTGCAGAGTAGATCAGCTCAAGCAATTTTGCAAAGATTTTGGATGTCCCATGAAGAGCAGCTCGAGGAAGGAGGAGCTACAGATGGCCTTAAGGGCCTGGTGGGAGGCCAAAGAGGCAGGGGAGACAGGTGATGCAGAGGTGGATGAGGATGCACAAGGGAATGGTTTCAGGTCACAGGATCTGCCTGTGTCAAGAGCAGCCTCCAGGGCTGGCAGCCACCATTCCACTAGGAGCTTTTCCCCAGAAGAGCTGGAGGAAAACCAAAGGGTTAGAGATCACGAGTTAGAAGTCATGAGGCTTGAGATGAAAATATTGGAAATGGACAACTAAAGAGCTGCCATAGAGAGAGAAATGATGGCAGAGGAGAGCAAGAAGGCTTATGCCTTGGAAGAAAAGAAGTTGATTTTGTCATATGAGCTGAGAATGAGAGAGCTCGATGAGGAGTTCGCGAGGCTTGAGGCCCTGAGTGTCTCAACCAAGCAAAAAGAAATGTGTGCAGTTCATGAAGGGAGCTTGGATGGGTTGGGGGTGGAGACAAACTTAAGACAGACTTAAGACAGACTTAAGACAGACTTAAGACAAACTTAAGACAAACTTAAGACAAAATCCTAACTTTACTACTACTAAATGCCTTCTGTGAATACCAAAAGTAGTAAGTTTAGGATTTTGTCTCTGATTAGTTCTGTGAATTGGGCCCCGTAGTGTCTAGTGCTGAGGGAGAAGTACACACACCCAGAGATGTGGGGCCTGACTTGAAGGAGGGGGTTGACATACACCAAGGGGTTCAGGTTTATGTGGTAGCTCCAGTGGTGTGTAGTGTCCCTGAAGTGGATTGGGGAACTGACACAGGGGATCATATTCCTAGTGGTGGGAGGGACACTCTACTGACTGTAGATGAGAGGTGCAGGGAGAGGGGTTCCCCCATGGTAGAAGTCCTGTTATGTATGTGTGGAGACTGCCCAGAAGAGTGTGGGTTGAGTGACAGGGACAGTCAGACACTGTCTTGCCAATCTCAGGAGAGTGATGTGGGGTACTTGTGTAAGGCACTGGATGGTGGGGCAAAGGGTAGCTTGGTTAACAACTGTGGGGGGCTGTGTGATTCAATTGTTGGAGAGCATATTTTAAGTCCCTGTTTTCCAGAGCTCTGCCAACACCTGGTGGAGTGTGAGTTCTCTGATTCCAGAGTGCTTGCACTGGAGGTAGACCTGTTGGTGGATTCCAGAGGGTCTGAAGAAGCTTTTGGGAGTGATCCTGAAGGGGGTGGCTCAGGTTTTCCCCAACCAAGTGAGGTAGGGGAGGTTTGTGGTAGCCCAGATAGGTCCCAGTGTAGTGGGAGGAGTGTAGGATCCCGCGTCCTGTCTCAGAGGAGAAGGAGTGGGAGTGGGCTGTGTACCAATGTGCCCGAAACCCAGTCCCAGGGCCTGGTTGGTTTCATAAGTGAACACTAGGAGGGGGGCCTAGTCTGTACCGGGAGGCCATTTCCTGAGGGGATCCCAAAGTGTCAGGTGAACTGGGGGGGACTGCGGTAACAAGCATCCCACCAGTTCTGGTTTCTGGCAGCACCGCTCCAGTGGGGAGGGTGCATGAGTCCAGAGAAAGGGGTAAGAGGGGGAGACAGTCCCCAGTGGGACGACCAGTGGGTCAGGGGTTGCCCGCTCTGAGGTCAGAGCACCCCAGGACTGACCCTGGTGAGGCCACTTCTGGCCTGGGGGGTCTTCATGTTCTGTCAGGTGGACAGGAGGCTGGAGATCTGCGCCAGGCAGACTCTTGCACAGCTTCTGAGGAGTGTGTTTCCCTTGGGAGGGGTTAGTGTATTTCCCCAGAAGTCCTGGGTTGTCAGGCACAGGTCCAGCCTAAGGGTACAGACCCTGGGTTGGGGGACCAGGTTCAGGATGCCCCCCTGACCTGGAGGAAGGGGTGACTGCTAGCAGGGCCTCTACCGGTTTGTTTTCTGGGGGTACCGCTCCAGGTGTGAGGGTACAGAGCCCAAGGGAGGAAGACAGGGTGTGGGAGAGCCCACCCCAGTCTTTTGTCCAGCCGCAGGGTACAGACCCTGGGCTGGTGGGCCAGTGTCAGGATGCCATACATGACTTGGCAGGAGGGAGAGTGGAGAAAAGGTGCCAGGCACCTGGGGCTACTGCCCCCCACTTTATGACACCACAGAGGTTAGAGAGGCCTGAAAGGCATGAGGCCTGGCTCTCATCACTGACAGCTGTCAGTGGCTACTGTGGCTGGCTGTCCTGGTGGACAGAGTTGCCCCTGGGAGGGGGGCAGGAGTCACACTGCGGGGGTGGACTGGCCCACACCACTGTGTTGGCCATGTGGGTACTGTCTACCCATTGGGATACATCTGTGAGCAAAGTACGTTTAGGCGCTACACAGATGGGGTCCCCAGTTGAGGAGAAGGGTCCCCCATGGGTTAGATTAGTGGGCCCTGAGAGTATGGATAGAGGGATCCAACTGGGTTCAGGAAGGCGTAGAACAGGAATAGACCCCTGCTGTTCAGGCCAGGTTCCATGTTCTGTCGCCCCAAGCCGGGAAGCCCATCGAGGTATTGATTGGTCTACGCATCGTCCCTGTGTGGCAAGTTTTCCCTGACGCATCACCCGCGGATTGGAGTTGTCTCAGAAGCATCGCTTCCGCCTTCAGACTGGACCCGACGCATCGCTCCCCTGTGTACAGTGGAATTGTTGCATAGCATCCACGAAGGTCTCAGGAACGAGGCATCTCTTTGTTTTTTCGGCGCATCCCATCACTGCGGCTGTTTGGCTTGGTGAATTTTGTCGCAACAACAGGTACTTTGCAAGAAATCACGCATCCTTAGTTTTCTATGGACTCCGTTGGTAAAACCTTTTGAAAGTCATTTTTCTTAATACTTGTATGTTGTATTTTTGTTGTTTTGGTCTTGTTAAGTTTAGATAAAGATACTTTATTTTTCTAAACCTGTGTGGTGTCCATTTGTATCACTGTGTTACTGTGAGTGTTGGTACAAATACTTTACACATTGCCTTTGGGATAAGCCTGTCTGCTCGTGCCAAGCTACCAAGGGGGTGAGCAGGGGTTATCTAAAGTGTGTATCCCCCTTACCCTGACTAGAAGCAAGGGTCCCTATTTGGACAAAGGTACCTAGCTCTGCCAACTAGAGACCCCCATTTCTAACAGTGATCATAACAAGGATTTTCCTGTATGTTGCAAAGCCAAAAAACTGCTACTAAGTCCAATTAGAGGCGGATTTTTAAGACCAGAAAATAGCTGGTCTTAAAATTGGTGCAAACACTTGGGGCCACATATAAGATATTTGGGTGCTAGACAGTGCTGCAAGGAATATTGCTGTGCTGCGCCGCACCAGAACAAAAGGTCAGGAATGCGCCCTATCAATAAGATAGGGTGCATTCCTGGGCCCCATTCATGAAAAGTGTTGCATTACTGCAGTAAAACAGTGATTGGACACTTTTCACTGCACCCTCCTTGCGACACCATGGATGCACCTTATTTACTGTACGGCGCTTCATGTTGCAATCAATGACAGATTCGTCTGGAATCCTGACGTATCTGTCGGCGCTAAAGTCACGCATTGCTGCAGTTGTGTCTCAAGCATGACGTAACTCCAGCAATGCATGGGGCAAGCCTATTTCAATGGCACTGCGTCACCCCTATGCCTGCTATGAGGCAGGCGTAAGGTTTTGACACAGTGGTGTCCTAGAATTGTCACATTGAAATCTGATAAATTTCACTTCGCCACTCCTACGAGGCTTTGTTGCATGGGAACGCCCACCCTGCATACATCATACCTGACAGAGGTATAATGTGGCGCAGGGCTTTACAAGGTCAAGCATATGCCTAGATGCATCACTTAATAAATACGGCGCAACTTGGTGCAAAATTCACACTGCAAGTACGTCAAGAAAATGACACACAGGTGGCGTTAAACTATCGCAAGGGGCTCATGAATAAGCTCCCCTTGTCTTTTTCCACCAAGTTGTAGCACCCTTGCACCATAGTGCAAGGATGACTGTGTTGCAGAGTTAATTGATGTTGTGCAGGAAGGGACATCTACCTGCACAAAACCTATCAATCCACGGTATTTCCTCTTTCTCTGTGTGCTGCAGAATTCTGCACAAATAGAAAAAGTGAAAAAAAGAGGAGAAATGAAAACATTTACCCTCGCAGAGCCTCCCAAATGCCACCCTTGGGGTGGTGTTAGATTCTGACCCATTCCGAAGGTTTATGGTTTCTCGTAAACCTGGAAATGCTTCAGATTGCATTGTTTTGGCTTGGGAACACCTACAGCAACATCCATTGAACACCCCTTTCACACTGTTTAATGATTGAAAGGGGCACATATTTACAAGGCCATGAAAAGCCACATAAAGTGGCTTTATGTGGCCTTGCAAACATGCTGTGGCACATTGTGCCACCGGAATGTCAAACAAGTGACGTTACAACATTACAAGAGTGCCGCTAGGCCTCATTGGATAATAAAAGAACTCCCACAATTCATCCTTGGCAATGTCAATGACGCCATTGCAGCTCGGACCACCAAGGAGACCACCATCCCTGACATGCATCGCTCACGTGAACAACTGCTCCGTTCCCTATGGGTGACGACTGGACCTGATCCCGGTAGACCTAAACGTCAGCAACAGGGAGCTGGAGACCAGGAACCACAGAAAGCCAGAGACTCTCTGGATCTGTTTGTAACCGTGGAAGAAGGAAAGAAGCACAACCAGCCAACATTAAATTAGGTTATCTGCGATCTGAGGAGTCACGGGGGCTGCACGGACTCCGCACCAGATGACCACGTCGCATTGG
Source organism: Calotriton arnoldi (assembly GCA_963921515.1). Classification (NCBI taxonomy): domain Eukaryota; kingdom Metazoa; phylum Chordata; class Amphibia; order Caudata; family Salamandridae; genus Calotriton; species Calotriton arnoldi. The sequence goes on from CAWUFW010009555.1 coordinate 137,574, forward strand.
AGCCCATGTTGCTGGGGGAGTATTCAGGGCAAGTGACTGGATCCTGTCTCAGAGTGCGATTGTGCATCACCGCCGCCGCATGCAGTGCCTTCTGCCTCTCTTGTATAACCTGCTGCAGATTGGGGGTGGCTTGTAGTTGTGGCGGGGGCGCTTGCTCCTCCTATGCCTCACAGTACGACTGGCTCCACAAATGACAGCTTGTTGCGCAGACCCTTCACTCCCTGTCCACAGCACCTGGCGACCAGTAGATTACAGCCAGGTCCAGACCTGTTCAGCAGTGTCAATGATTTGCATGTCAACATCTGAGATCACTCACAGCCTTTACGGGTAGAAGAGGGAGTATCGCTTAACCACTGGAGACAATCCCCTCTGCCTCTGCACCCCGTGGCGTAGTCAGGGAAGAAAATGACTGTGGCGTTCTCCACTTTCACCTCCCCCAGCTTGCATCCCTCCCTCAGGATAGCATCACAATCCCTGTAGGAGGTGGAAGAGAAAGGGTCTAGGACCAGTGCCCGGCAGTGGACGGCTTGCCGGCACTCGATGGGCCCGCTCCACAACAAAGATGAGGAGAGAGCACCTGCTGGCAGTAGGTCATGCAACCATGCCTCAGTATATGCCACTGCATCAGCCCCTTCTGCTCCCTCGGGCAGACCCAACACCATTACGTTGTCAAGCTGGGAGCAGCCCTCCACATCCTCCGCTGTTCTTTCCAGTGACTTCACACGTGCCATTAGCTGCAGCACCTCAAACACTGTGCTCAGGGTAATCGGGAGGACTTTGGACAGTTCTTGCTCAATGTTGTGTACCTTGTAAGTCAGCTTGTGATGGTCTGTGCGCTCCAGGGTGAAGTTGACTGTGATTTTGTCTATGTAGCCCTCAAAGGGAGTGCGCGTTTGTTCGAGGGAGTTACCAGCTGTGTTTACAGAGTCTAGTTTGGAGTCCAGGGTGTACTCTGTCACCTGCCCTCCCGAAAAGCAAACCCTAGCTGCTCAGTTCACCGACACGGAGGAGCGGCCAAATGTCTACGCCGCCCCTATCTGCAGGAGGGACATCTTTGCACTAGACGCCCAGGCACTATATATGACATGCAGTGCATTGCAGTGTGGCCAGCCGGGCCCTCTCCTCCAGTCAGGTGTATGCTAGCCAGGAATCTTCGTTCGGGCAGCACTGTTGGAAATCCCCCATACACCCAAAATCTCACTACCAGGGGGTGAGGAAAGGCAGCACCACCCAATAGCCTCCTCTGAGCTAACAGTGGCAACCAGATTCTGTGTTCCCCAGTGAGTGAGGGCAAATCAGGCAGCGTGCCCAAGGTCCGGTGCCTGAATGACCCCTGTGCCCCTGGCACCCGCCACCACCAATGGCCAATATCAGTGACTAGAGCCAGTTAGTGGAGTCCCCCACCAGTCTTCTGTGGCACCCTTGTTGATATAGGTCTTCTGAAGCGCAGGGAATGCTCATGGCACAGTGTGCGCCACCCAGAGGCACTAGGCCTGGGCCCGAGTTGACCCCTAGTCCTCCTCCGCTCCCCAGCCCACCTTCTCCTCACCTGGACATGGACACCGGGGATCAATCTGCCACGCTCTCTCACAATCTGTGACTCAGCAAGCAGGAGCCTCAGCCAGGCCGGATTTCACAATCTTGGGTACAGCAGTCGCCGCCAGGTTGCTAGGGAACCTCGAGATGCAGGTGATGCAACAGTCCCCCTTAGGCGTGCAGTTGCGGCGCTCTCAACACACAAGTTCAGCACAGCTCAGGGGCCTCACCCTCCACAGTGTCCTGCCTGTGCAACATCACCTGGCCTGTGATGCAGAGAGTCGCAGGCCCCTGTTGGCATTCTCCCTCATGCACCCCGGTGTAGTGGTGGCATGTGTCATGCAATGCAGACCTCCCCACGTCAGTGCACAGGCGTGCTCTACCGATCACAGCTCCAAGAGGCACCAGTCAGTCTTCTCACACAGGTCAGCAATGTGTCTTCATGCTACCTGCCAGACTACGCCACAAGGTAAGGACGATCACTGACGCCTCAATGTCTACTGCTACAGCCCACAGGCTCGCGCCGAACAATCGCCTCCACCATCAGGCTGCAGAAACTCCACAACACTGTCACCTCCCACTCCGGGTCTCAGACTCATGCACTGTGGGGCCTTTCGGGCCCAGGGGACTGTCCGTGCTTCCAGGCATCGGCCGCCATGGTGTCGCAAGGATGGTGCTATGAAAAGTGCTGCATCACTGTTTTCCCCCAGAGATGCACAAATTTTCATATATGAGGCCCTGATTCTGCATTTTCTCTTCGCTAGGGACTCTGGCTGGGCATCCTGGCTGTTAGGGGGTTGTTGACCTGTGCTGTACTTGGCCCTGGCTGCTCCATTCTGCATTCCATTGGGTTTTTTTCATTAGAAGTGGATTTATAGGCTATTTTGCCTTCAGAGGCAGAGAAGTGATGGTGGGCTGACTAACGTGAATTGTTTTGCAGCTAATTGGCCTTTTGTTACTTTTCTCTCACTAATGTCAAATTTTTTATCGTCTTGACACTAGTGTTAGCAGCCATTTTTGCTGCGGCTAGCTGATGCTGTCACTATGTAGTGACGTATTGTAAATACATCGCTTACATGGTGATAAATTTCGGGGATAGACAGCGGTAAACAAATGGATGCTAAGCAACGTCAAATTTGCTTAGCGGCAATTCTTATAAATATACCCCGAGGGTCAAGGATCTGCGGGGCACCCTTTGGGGGTCAGGAACTCACTTAAACTGGGTCCAAATGCTGGTGCAGGATGTTGAGGAGTCTTTTATGTCCCTAAGGCTCAGATCAGGAGGACAGCAGACTAGCCCTTTGAGTCACTTTGGTAGCCCTAGTTTCAAGATTAAGTTGCTGGTCCAGTTCTCCTTCCCCAGGCAAGAGGGCAGCAGGGCAGAAAGGCAGCAATTCAGCAAGGCAGCAGCAGATCAACAATCCAGCAGAGTGACTGTCAGGGATTTACAGGTAGCCACTATCCTTGCTGCCGGCTAAGCACTCTGGTGACATTTGACTACAAATCTGCATTTCTCTAGCCACCTTCCTTGGCATTCCATGCTCCCATCCACACCTTAAGCACTTGCGCCCACGTCACCTTCTGTGCACACTCCCAGTTCCTCATGGTCTTTGGTATTAAGGGTATGTAGGGTATAGAGCTCAACACCTTAGGTCACCTTTTGGGCAGAACATTAGGGGGTCTGAATAGTGGTGAGTCATCTTCAGTTGGAGAGTCATTCACAACAACATGAGACAGGGGGCTGAACACTGGTGAGTCATTCTCAGCTGACTAGTCATCCACAACAACAGTGAGTCATCTTTAGCTGCCGAGTTATCCACAATAACAACATGAGACATGGGGGTTGAATACTGGTGAGTCTTCTTCGGCTGACGAGTCATCCACAACAACAGTGAGTCATTTTCAGCTGCAGAGTCATCCACAACAACAAGACGACCTGAAAAGATCTCGCAAGACCTCAAAGTCTCTGCAGCCATTATTAAAACTCTGAACTAGAAGTAGCCTGACTCCTGAACATTTGATTCTTTGCATCAAGGAATCCAGTCATGACGCATTCTCTGCCAAGCCTCCAAATTTGGATCACACGTCTCCATCTAGATACGATAAGTACTTTATTTAGAGTTCTCCCACGGCGACATTAGCCCCGCGGCTGCCGCGCTCATTGGTAGGGACTTTGATTGCCTTGCTTGGGTCTCTGGCCATGAAACCTGATAAAGAAAAGGTTGGTACCTCTTACCAGCTGTGAGAACTCTGCACATTCAAGCTGCAGAACATTTAAAAAAACAGCCACACTGGGTTTAGATGCACAGCAAATTTTTGTTTTTATTGGGGATATTGTGTTCTCTTTCAACCTCCCTAGGAACTCTTTATTTTTGTGCAATCTGGTGTGCGATTGTGTAAGGAGAAAGACTGAACATTAGTGCGCACTTTGTCAGCATACTAGGGGAGATCACGCATCTACTAGGTGTGAAGTGTGATACTCTACACGAGTTCGGCTTTTTGATATATAATGATGAGCTGTGCAAGAAATGTATGTACATTAGTGATATTTTTGTTTATGTACATCATCGTGAGGTCATAGTGTTTTGTCCCTCCTCCAGTTTGCTTGATTAGTAAGCGCAATATCTTGTTTCCACCTTTAGCAATTGCTTTAGGCAGCATCTGTCAGTTTCCATGTCGGTGATGTATCTGTTCTGCTATCTGTATTAACATTTTCCTTATGATTGCTCATCCAGTAGGTCCAAGTGGGACCTCTGAAGGATAGTGAATCATCACATTTGTTATTTTGGTAAATTGTTTTAGCCTTTTATTTTAGCTTGTTATTTTAGTTTGTAGTCTGTTCCCAAACCTCTTTCCCTTGTGTTCATCCTGACACCATTGCATTCTTCTTCTACCAGTGGTGGTGTGGTGGATGCAGGGGAGAGGCCTTGCATGCTGCTCCAGCAACAGTTTCTCTTGGACCTCGTGGATGATGACCTAAAACTGCAACACGCTCAGACAGAATGTGAAGCCTTTAAACACATCCACCTGGGCAGCATTACTTAAGGGACCTTCTCTATTACCAATTTGGAGAGGATGATACAGGATATGCAAAGACAGTTAGAACTGTCCCAAGTCGAGAGCCAGAGCCTGAGGACTCAGGTCATGACTCTATCTCACAAGGTAGATAGTTTACAGAATCTCCGGGGACCTCCTGGTGTTGGTCTGAGTGGATCTGCATGTAGTCCATCACCCTTAGTGACTCCAGTTTCCACCGCACAGTTAGCAATAGGGCAGTTAGCCACACCCTCTGCTGCCCCTGAACGGTTTTCAGGGGATTCACAGAAACTGAACATCTTTCTCACACAATGCAGCCTCCCTTTCTTGAGTCGTCCAGCTGCTTTTCCTACTGCTAAATCTAGAGTAGCCTTTGTATTATCTTATTTGTCAGAAGGTGCTTCCTCCTGGTCTGTATCGTTAGTGGCAGAGGACAGTCCCATCTTGCACAGCCATGAAGCCTTCAAGCAGGAGCTCCGCCGCATTTTTGACCGATGCACTACCACTCAGACCGTGGACAGTTCGCTCCTGGAGTTGCGTCAAGGCAACCGCGATCTCCTCAGTTATCAGGCTCACTTTATTCGGTTGATAGTTGAGGATGACTGGCCTGAATGGAGGAGAGCCTCATTGTTTTGCAGTGGACTGAGAGATGACCTTAAAGACATGTTAGCTCAGGTGGTACACAGACCAACAAACTGTGATGATTTCATTAATCAGTTAGACCATTGCCTCAGGGAACATTGGAGCGAAAGAAGAAGAAACAAGGTACGACCCTTGCCCAGATTGGACCGCCAGGTCGAGTCCATGCAGATAGGATCAGTGCGAGCCCATTTGTCCAAACAAGAAAAGGAGTGTCGGCAACAAGGTAGTCTCTATCTGTATTGTGATGTGGAAGGACACTTGAAAAAACCTACTCTGGATCCCTCTATCCTTTCCAGCTATCGCCCTATTTCTCTCCTTCCTGGAGTGGCGAAAGTGTGTGAAAAAGTGGTCAACAAACAATTGTCCAACTATGTCGAGCTTCACAGCCTGCTCCATCTGGCTCAATCAGGCTTCAGAGCCACGTACAGCACAGAGACGGCTCTCGTCGAAGTTGCTGAAGCCATTCGGGAAACTTTGGACTTGGATGGTAGGGCAGCCCTGATTCTGTTGGACCTCTCAGCGGCATTCAACACTATGCCACATTGCTTGCTTCTGGACCGCCTCCTGGAAATTGGAATTTTGGGCTATGCCTGGAGATGGTTGAAGTCTTTTCTGGAGGGCAGATCGCAACAAGTCTGGCTTCCCCTTTTTTCCTCCTCCCCTCAGACTGTGACCATGGGAGTGCCTCAGGGGTCCTCTTTGAGCCCCCTTCTTTTTAATATATATGTCACTCCCCTGACACAGATAGCTGAGGAGCTTGGAGCCAAGATCATCGCTTATGCAGATGATACCCAGCTCCTTTTTACATGGAAGAAAAATGATTCCTCTACCTCTCTAGCTAAAATCTGTCTGATGGCTGTCTTCCAATGGCTCTCCTCAGCACAGTTAAAGTGCAACGAGGAGAAAACTGAGATCCTTCTTTTTGAAAGCTTCCCCTCTCAGTTCCATAAATCACTCTGGCCTGACGAATATCCCATGCCAACCTCTGAGGGGCAACCCACCAAAAACCTAGGGATATGGTTCGACGAGAAGCTGAACTTCTTTACTCAGATCAGAAAGCTTACAGGTCAGTGCTTTGGTACACTAAAATCCCTTAGAAATTTTCTACCTTTCCTCCCTAGGTCAGCAAGGGAAACGCTTACCCGTGCTCTGATATCATCACGCATTGACTATGCTAATGCCCTGTATGTGGGCTTGCCGGGCTATCTACTGAACAGACTGCAGGTAGTCCAGACTGCTGCTGCCAGGACTGTTGCTAATATCCCTATAAGGACCAGCGTGAGGCAACATTTGCTCGATCTCCATTGGCTACCTGTGACAGAAAGAGTCAAATTTAAATCCCTTGTCCTGGCTCACTCAACTCTGTACGGACACGGTCCTGCCTATTTGAGAAAACGCCTCAGGTTTTATGTTCCTGTTGGAAATGGCCCTTTTTGCAGGGTTATCCCCAAACTTTTTGCTTTTTCCTCCTACTTTTCCCTGACCTGTTTGTGTTGGTTTTAGGACTCTGGGCACTTTACCACTGCTAATCAGTGCTAAAGTGCATATGCTCTCTGTGTAAATTGTGTTATGGATTGGTGTTTCCATGATTGGATATTTGATTTACCTGTTAGCCCCTAGTAAAGTGTACTGCGTGTGCACATACTGGCCGGCCCCTAACCTTCCCTTTTCTTACATGTCAGACATCCCTCAGGTAGGCCCAAGGTACCCCTGTGGGCAGGGTGCAATGTATGTGAAAGATAGGACATGCCCTGGTGTGTGTGGCATGTCCTAATAGTGAATTACAGCCAATTTCGTTTTTCACTATTGCAAGGCTACCAGTTCCCCATAGGACAGAATGGGAGGTTTGTTTATAACATCGTATAAACATAACTGGACCAGGGAATTCGGTAAGAAAATAAAATTTAGTTTGCCTGAACTCAGAATCTAAAGATGCATCTATTAGTGAAGGTGATTTTTACATTCTGTGTTTGAAGATACCACTTTTAGAAAGTGGGTATTTTCTTGCTCAGTCATTCCGTGTGCCTCTGCTGGAATGTGGATTGCCTGTCTGGGTATTGGATGACAGAAGGCTGGGGGAGCGGGAGGGGCACCAGATGGTCTAGGTAGGTCAGGAAAGGGCTGAAGAGACCTGAGCTGTGATGGGGGAAGGGGGAGGAGATTTCCTTGCACCTCAAAGGGCCTGCTCTGTCTCTGACAAATGCCGTCTCCACCTCCTGCCAGGAATTCACACCAGAGAAGGCAGAACTGGCCTGACCGGGCACAGGCCCTCTCTGCCTAAGAGATCAAAGGATTTTCGGACATAAATGCTGGGTCCCAGACCCCTGAACTTTAGAACTCATCTGGAACAAGAAGACTGCCAAGAAGAAGAGCAGGAGAAGCTGCGAAAAGGAACGACTGCTTTGCTGGGTGCTTTGCTGGGCTGACCTGCAGTGGCTGCTTCTGTCTTGGGCAGTGAAAGGCCTGGACAGGACTTTCTGCAACCTAATTTGTGAGTCTATCCAAGGGCTTGAGGTAGAGCTTGCCCCCTGTTCACGAAGTCTCAGGAACAGCAAAGACTTCAAGTTCTTCGACCCGCAGCACTGGGGACTGTGTGTTTTGTGCAGCCACCCAAAGAACACCAACTCGACGATGTCTACGACGCCGCTGCCGACTCCGTGACCTGAAGGCACCGCAGAGGGCACCGCTGCAACGCCGCACCGCAACCCTGGTCTCACCGACGACGCCTGTTGACGCTGCCACCAAGCCGCTGCTTGCACCGCGACCTGTGGGCACCGCACTCCGCAACGCCTCGCTTCACGCCGAAGCTTTGGCACCGCATAGAGCACAGCTGCAATGCCGCAACGCAACCCTGGTCTCACCGACAACGCCTGTTGACGCCGCCACCGAGCCACTGCTTGCACCGCGACCTGTGGGCACCGCACTCCGCACCGCCTCGCGCCAAAGCTTTGGCACCGCAGAGGGCACCGCCGCAACGTCGCACCGCAACCCTGGTCTCACTGACGACGCCTGTTGACGCCGCCACCGAGCCGCTGCTTGCACCGCGACCTGTGGGCACCGCCCTCCGCACCGCCTCGCTTCACGCCGAAGCTTTGGCACCGCAGAGGGCACTGCCGCAACACCGCACCGCGACCCTGGTCTCACTGACGACGCCTGTTGATGCCGCCACCGAGCCGCTGCTTGCACCGTGACCTATGGGCACCGCCTTGCTTCCCGAGGACACCTTGGCCTGCCTGATGCCGCCACTTCCCGCCAAAATCGACGCCGCTGCTTGCACTGTGGTTCGAGGGCACCGCTCGTAAGTCACACGACGCACCGCCCTCATCCTGCACCGCAGCCTTGGCCTACCGACGCCGGCGCCATTGACTCCAGTTCGTCAGCCGACGACAGCGCTTCAGCAACGACGACACCGCTGCTTGCACTGTGGCCTGCTAGCACCGTGGCGAGCACCGCCTTCATCTCGCACCGCGACCCTGGTCTCACCGACAACGCCATCTGACGCCACCACCGAGCCACTGCTCACACCGCGACCTTGGGGCACCGCACACCGCACCGCTGCACTTTGCACCACAGCACCCGACGCCTGCCAGGTCTCCTGATTCCACCAGAGAGGAGCTCGACCTGCAACGCGAGTAACTTCAAGGGCATCAACGCCCTGTATTTCTCACAGGTACTGTTTTGCGGGTCTTCCTGACACCGTAGCTGGCCCGCGACCAGCCAGAACTGTTGGATTTGTTGTTCATGACGCCGTGGTAGCCCGGACGGAGCTATCCACACAAGGAACTCTTTTTAATTAGCGTATTTTTGGAACTGTGAACTTTTAAGTATAGTATTGTGGATTTTTATCGTTTTTGGTCTTGTCTTAATCATATAAAAATATTGGATATTTTTCTAAACTGGTGTGGTGTCCTTTTGTAGTGCGTACACTGTATTACTGTCGGTTATGTGCAAATGCTTTACACACTGCCTCTAAGATAAGCCTGGCTGCTCGTGCCAAGCTACCAAGGGGGTGAGCAGGGGTTATTTTAGAAGTGTAACTCCCTTATCCTGACTAGAGTGATGGTTTTTGCCTGGCTTTGGCCCACGCCTAGCCTACCAAAAATCCCAGTTCTAACATTGGTTGTCAGCGGTGAGGATAGGACTTGCGTTTGTACTTTACTTACAGTGATTGGTGTGCACTACTACCATATCGCAGACCATTACGTACCACATACTGGTTTTTTTTGGGTCTATTTTTGCCTTTCCATTGGTTTTGAACTTGAACTTTCCAGTACAACATGCCTGAATCAATTGCATCATCTGTTGCATCCTTGGAAGTGGCCTTTGAGGAGGAGAGGTTAGAAACCTACAATGTGAAGGAATTGAAGGCGATCTGCAAAAACCTCAAAATCCAAATCAAGGGCCTCACCAGAAGAGAGAAGCTACAAAAGGCGCTGAGGGCCTGGGTAGCAGCCAGACATGCTAGTGAGCTGTCTGGGGATCTTGGCATGGAGGCAGAGGAGCCTATTCCTAGGGTGGATGTGCTTTTGGGAGGGGGGGCACCCTCTAAACCAGGCAGCAGCAGGTTGTCCCAAGAGGAGCTGGAGGACAGGCGGGAAGAAAGGAGAATTGCTGTGGAACTGGAGAAGCTTAAGTTGGCCATGGAGGAGAAAAGGATGATGTTAGACCATGAGTTTAAAATGAGAGAGCTGGACTGGGAAGCCAGTATGGCTAGGCCCAGCTCAGATGGTGGCAGCAAAAGTGTTAGGTCCAGTACTGAGGATGAGGTACACACACACATCCATTTGGGGCCCTGCTTCAAGGAGGGGGTTGACATACACCCGGGGTTCAGGATTATGAGATTACTCCAGTGGTGCGCAGTGTCCCTGAGGTGGATTGGGGAACGGGCACAGGGGATTCTTTTCCTGGTAGTGGGAGGGACACTCTACTGACTCTAGATGAGAGGTGCAGGGAGAGGTGTTCCCCCATGATAGAAGCCCTAGTAAGTGGTTATGGAGACCAGCCAGAAGAGTATGGGTTAAGAGACAGCAACAGTCAGACACTGTCTCGCCAGTCTTGTGAGAATGATGTGGGGTACTTTTCTGAGGCACTGGAGGGTTGGGTGAAGGGTTAGTTTGGTTAACACCTGTGTGATTCAATTGTTGGAGAGCATATTTTAAGTCCCTGTTTTCCAGAGCTATGCCAACACCCGGTGGATTGTGAGTTCTCTGACCCCAGGGAGCTTGCACTTGAGGCAGACCTTTTGGTGGATTCCAGAGGGTCTGGAGAAGCATCTGGGGGTGACCCAGAAGGAAGTGGCTTAGGTATTTCCCAACCAAGGGTGGTGGGAAAGGTTCGTGGTAGCCCAGATAGGTCCCGGTGTCGTGGGAAGGGTGTAGGGACTCACGTCCTGTCTCTGCGGAGAAGGAGTGGGAATGGGCTGCGGCCCAAGGTGCCCGAAACCTGGTCCCAGAGCCTGGGTGGTTCCAGGAGGGAACACCAGGTGGGGAGCCTAGGCTGTACTGGTAGGCCGTCTGTTGAGGGGGATCTCCTAGTGGCAGGATGGCGTGGAGTGTCTGTAAACAGAACTCCAGTGGTCCTGGTGTCTGGCGGTACCGCTCCTAAGTGGAGGGTGCAGAAGTCCGGACGGAGGGGTGAGAGGGGGATGCGTTCCCCAGTGGGAAAACCAGTGGATCAGGGGCCAGCCAGAAGGGCTGAGCCTCCTAGGAGTGACCATGGCGACACCACTTCTGTCCTGGGGGATCTTCGCGCACTGTCGGATGGACAGGGGTCGGGAGATCTGTGCCAGGCAGACTGTCACACAACACAGGAGTCCTGTGTTACCCTCAGGGGGGGCATGCGTGCTCCCAAGGAAGTACTGGTGCGCCAGGCAGGTGCTCAGCGGCAGGGGTTAGTCCCTGTGTTGGGAGGCCAGGTTCAGCTCCTGCCTGACCTGGAGGGAAGGACGACTGTAAGCAGTGTCCTGACCGGTTTGTCTTCTAGGGGTACCACTCCCGGGGGAGGGTGCAGAACTCTGGAAGGGGGTGCAGAGGGAGGGAGTCCTTGCCTCTGACCCCGGTTCAACCTGAGGGTTTTGATCCGAGGGTGGTGGATCAGTTGCAGGGTCGAGGCCCTGCACTGGTGGAAGAATTGTTTGGGAGGACTGGTTCCAGCGTCCTGACAGTCTTCGGTTCTGAGGGTGTTTCTCCTGGGAGGAGAGCCTCGCCCGAGACCTCTGGTCAGCCTCAGGGTACAGACCCTGGGCTGGTGTACCAGTTGCCAGATAGCACCCCTGAACTGGGGGGTGAATTGCGCAGGACACCTGCCACAGGTGCCCTAACAATTCTGGAAGGGGGTACCGCTCCAGGTGGGAGGGTACCGAACCCCGGGGAGAAGGAGAGGGTGTGGAAGAGCCCACCCCAGTCTCCTGTCCAGCCACAGGGTACAGACCCTGGGCTGGTGGGCCAGTGTCAGGAGGCCGTACCTGACTTGGCGGGGGAGAGAGCGGAGAAAGGGTGCCAGGCACCTGGGGCTACCGCCCCCCACTTTCTGACGCCACAGTGGTTGGAGTGGCCTGAAAGGCATAAGGCCTTGCTCTCATCACTGACATTTGTCAGTGGCCACTGTGGCTGGCGGTCCTGGTGGACAGAGTTGCCCCTGGGAGGGGGACAGGAGTCACACCCCGGGGGTGGGCTGGGCCACACCATTGTGTTGGCCATGTGGGTACTCTCTGCCTGTTGGGACACATCTGTGAGCCAAGTAAGTTTAGGTACTGCACAGATGGGGCCCACAGGTGAGGAGAGGGCTCCCCCTTGGGTCAGCTTAGTGGGCCCTGAGAGTATGGATAGAGGGATCCAACTAGGTTCAGGAAGGCATAGAACAGGAAGGAAACCCTGCTGTTGCGGGCCAGGTTCCGTGTTCTATCGCCTCAAGCAGGAAGCCCATCGGGGTATGGATTGGTCTCCCCTGGCTTTAGGCTGGAAGGGGGTTGTGTTGGAAATGGCCCTTTTGCAGGGTTATCCCCAAACTTTTTGCTTTTTCCTCCTATTTTTCCCTGACCTGTTTGTGTTGGTTTTAGGACTCTGGGCACTTTACCACTGCTAATCAGTGCTAAAGTGCATATGCTCTCTGTGTAAATTGTGTTATGGATTGGTGTTTTCATGATTGGATATTTGATTTACCTGTTAGCCCCTAGTAAAGTGCACTGCGTGTGCCAGGGCCGGTGAATCAAATGCTACCCGGGGACCTGCAGCACTAGTTGTGCCACCCCCGTGAGTAGCCCTGAAAACGGTAACTCAGACCTGCCATTACAGAGTTTGCGCGCAGTTTGTAACTGCCATGTCGACTTGGCCAGTGCACACACTGGCCGGTCCCTAACCTTCCCTTTTCTTACATGTCAGACATCCCTCAGGTAGGCCCAAGGTACCCCTGTGGGCAGGGTGCAATGTATGTGAAAGGTAGGACATGCCCTGGTGTGTGTGGCATGTCCTAATAGTGAATTACAGCCAATTTCGTTTTTCACTATTGCAAGGCTACCAGTTCCCCATAGGACAGAATGGGAGGTTTGTTTATAACATCTTATAAACATAACTGGCCCAGGAATTCGGTAAGAAAATAAAATTTAGTATGCCTGAACTCAGAATCTAAAGATGCATCTTTTAGTGAAGGTGAGTTTTTACATTCTGTGTTTGAAAATACCACTTTTAGAAAGTGGGTATTTTTTTGCTCAGTCATTTCGTGTGCCTCTGCTGGAATGTGGATTGCCTGTCTGGGTTTTGGATGACAGAAGGATGGGGGAGCGGGAGGGGCGCCAGATGGTCTAGGTAGGTCAGGAAAGGGCTGAAGAGACCTGAGCTGCGATGGGGGAAGGGGGAGGAGATTTCCTTGCACCTCAAAGGGCCTGCTCTGTCTCTGACAAATGCCGTCTCCACCTCCTGCCAGGAGTTTACACCAGAGAAGGCAGAACTGGCCTGACCGGGCACAGGCCCTCTCTGCCTAATAGATCAAAGGATTATCGGACATAAATGCTGGGTCCCAGACCCCTGAACTTTAGAACTCATCTGGAACAAGAATACTGCCAAGAAGAACAGCCGGAGAAGCTGCGAAAAGGAACGACTGCTTTGCTGGGTGCTTTGCTGGGCTGACCTGCAGTGGCTACTTCTGTCTTGGGCAGTGAAAGGCCTGGCCTGGACTTTCTGCAACCTAATTTGTGAGTCTCTCCAAGGGTTTGAGGTAGAGCTTGCCCCCTGTTCACGAAGTCTCAGGAACAGCAAAGACTTCAAGTTCTTTGACCCGCAGCACTGGGGACTGTGTGTTTTGTGCTGCCACCCGAAGAACACCAACTTGACGACGTCTACGACGCCGCTGCCGACTCCGTGACCAGAAGGCACTGCAGAGGGCACCGCCGCAACGCCGCACCGCAACCCTGGTCTCACCGATGATGCCTGTTGACGCCGCCACCGAGCTGCTTTGCACCGCGACCTGTGGGCACCGCACTCCGCAATGCCTCGCTTCATGCCAAAGCTTTGGCACCGCAGAGGGCACCGCCACAACGCCGCACCGCAACCCTGGTCTCACCGACAATGCCTGTTGACACCGCCACCGAGCCGCTGCTTGCACCGCGACCTGTGGGCACCGCACTCCGCACTGCCTCGCTTCACGCCAAGGCTTTGGCACCGCAGAGGGCACCGCCGCAATGCCGCACCGCAACCCTGGTCTCACCGACGACGCCTGTTGATGCCACCACCGAGCCGCTGCTTGCACCGCGACCTGTGGGCACTGCCCTCCGCATCACCTCACTTCACGCCAAAGCTTTGGCACCGCAGAGGGCACCGCCGCAACACCGCACCGCAACCCTGGTCTCACCGACGACGCCTGTTGACGCTGCCACCGGGCCTTGGCCTACCGACGCCGGCGCCATTGACTCCAGTTCGTCAGCCGACGACAGCGCTTCAGCAACGACGACGCCGCTGCTTGCACTGTGGCCTGCTAGCACCGTGGCGAGCACCGCCTTCATCTCGCACCGCGACCCTGGTCTCACCGACAACGCCATCTGACGCCACCACCGAGCCACTGCTCACACCGCGACCTTGGGGCACCGCACACCGCACCGCTGCACTTCGCACCACAGCACCCGACGCCTGCCAGGTCTCCTGATTCCACCAGAGAGGAGCTCGACCTGCAACGCGAGTAACTTCAAGGGCATCAACGCCCTGTATTTCTCACAGGTACTGTTTTGCGGGTCTTCCTGACACCGTAGCTGGCCCGCGACCAGCCAGAACTCTTGGATTTGTTGTTCACGACGCCGTGGTAGCCCGGACGGAGCTATCCACACAAGGAACTCTTTTTAATTAGCGTATTTTTGGAACTGTGAACTTTTAAGTATAGTATTGTGGATTTTTATCGTTTTTGGTCTTGTCTTAATTATATAAAAATATTGGATATTTTTCTAAACTGGTGTGGTGTCCTTTTGTAGTGCGTACACTGTATTACTGTCGGTTATGTGCAAATGCTTTACACACTGCCTCTAAGATAAGCCTGGCTGCTCGTGCCAAGCTACCAAGGGGGTGAGCAGGGGTTATTTTAGAAGTGTAACTCCCTTATCCTGACTAGAGTGGTGGTTTTTGCCTGGCTTTGGCCCACACCCTAGCCTACCAAAAATCCCATTTCTAACAGTTCCCCCAGACAGTTGCGTTCAGCAACGCAGCTTATTGCCCACGTCCCACGATTTCGCCTTCAGAGAGTTGGCGGGAGCTCTCTTGCTTTTAAAGCGATCTCAGCCTGGAATCTGCTTCCCTTGGACCTCCGCAGCATTCAGGACCCCAAGCTCTTCAGGAAGAAACTCAAGACGTTTCTCTTTATATAGTGCCCCTTTCCACCTCTCCCCCACCAGGTTTGCGCCGGGACTCTCTTTGAGTAGCTGTGCGTGCTACAAATTTCATAAACATAAACATAAACTTTGTGCGAGACTGTAACGGCAAACCAAAGAGAGCCTGGAGGCAATCCCTACATAATGTTGGGAAGACTGCTCAAGCCACCACCACACATCATGTGACCTTGGATGTATTTTTATTTTTTCCTTGAATTCCCTGTCTAACTATGTCTGTCATGATCGATTCTGGGGCTACGGGGAATTTCTGCAATTGGCAGTATGTGTGTAGGCAAAAAATGCAGTGCAGTGCATTTAACTCCAGAGCAAGTTGGGCAGTAGATGGGTCTCTGTTGCCTTCTGGCCCCATCACACACCAAACACTCATTAGCCGAATGTATTGCCTGGGGGGTCACAAAGAGGAACTGGGTTTTGATGTAATTGACACTCCACAGTATGGCATAATTCTAGGGCTTCCTTAGCTGCAGTTAAACAACCTCATTATACATTGGGTGTTAGGATCCCTTCACTTTACATCAGAACACTGTAAGAAGAAATGCCTATGCATCACCATAGCCGAATGCCCCATACAAGCTGAAGGGTTACCTAACACATACACTAAATTTGGGGGTGTGTTCAATGAACAATTGGCCGACACTTTGCCTCCACATTCCGATTTTGATTGCTAAATAGTTCTTGAACAAGGTGGACAGCTACCATGCAGCCATATTTATGCTCTCACTGAACCTTAGATGGAACACCAGCACCAATACCTAGATAAATAGCTGGCGAACAGTTTCATACGTCATTCTAAATCACCTGTCTTGTCGCTATTATTCTTCATCAATGAAAAAGAACAGAGAACCTGCATCGATTATAGAGCCCTGAATATTGTCACACAGAAGAATCGTTACCCCCTTCCACTAATTACTGAACTGCAAGATCAGGTCAAAAGGGTGACCATCTTCTTCAAATTGGACCTCCATGGGGCACATCATTTGGCACAGATGCGTGAAGGAGACAAGTGGAAGACGGCGTTCCTCGTCAAATTCAGCCTGTTTGAATATCAGGTTATTCCTTTTGGCCTTTGCAATGCCCCAGCGGCCTTTCAACATCTAATGAACTGTGTATTGCAAGAGTACTTAGACATCTTTGCGGTCGTCTATATTGACGACATTCTCATTCATTCCGCATCTGAGAGCGAACACATTATACATGTTAAAAAGGTGCTCCAGGCCTTACATGAGAACCATCTGTATGCAAAGATTGAAAAATGTGAATTCCACGTCCCATCAGTCCAATTCTTGGGACACATCATTTCCACCGAATTACTCACTATAGATGAGTATACGGTACAGGCGGTGCTACAATGGCAGAAACCCACCGCGGTAAAACAGGTGCAAAGCTTTATTGATTTTGCAGATTTTTTGCATCAGTTCATTTTGAACTTCTCTGCCCTTTTGACACCCATAACTGTGCTTCTATGTAAAGAAAACAATTTTTTGGGGGTCACCAGAAGCTGACGAGGCCTATATCTGACTCAAGCTAGCATTCACTTCTGCACTAGAGGTGGGCGGAGCTCGTAGAGTTGTACTCCGCAAAATGGCACGGAGTAAGGTAAAACTCTGCAAAATTCCATGGCGTTCTACCAACCCCACAGAGTTCAGCCGACCCCTTTGCCTGCTACCGGAAAGGATGAAAGGTGCATGCAGCAAAAGTTTTTAGCTAGAAAATGTTAACATTTGGACGTCACACTCCACTAGGTGGTGCATTCACACTATTTATGTTGTGTGCAATTATGCTGTCTTAACAACCACATTAGTATAATCTTGATTGTAGTTCTTTTGGAAATACCAGACCCATTTGAAAGCAGGCAAAACACTTAGGGGCATATTCTCAAGGACTTATCGCCGAGTTAGCAGCACTTTATCGCAGTCAAAGTGGCAATAGAGTCATCGCCCCATTCACAAGATAGTGCTAACAGCCTATACCGCCAGTTAACCTGCGATAGCAGCCGCAAAAAACATCACCACGGATGACACCGCCAACTAACGCTAATGAGATGCAGAGTAGGCGTTCCTGTGCGAAAACACCACTTCGCAACATTCTCAACGACCAGCCAGATCGGCGATAAGAACCCAAAACAGGCGATAAGGCGCATTAGCAGCAGAGATTCAACACCTGCTCTTACCTGGTGTTAAGTCGGACGACAACCTGCACCACAAAAGGGAGCCCAGAGCAGAGCCACACCTGAAGAACAACAGATGCCATGGAGCTACTGATCATGCAGCTCGGAGCCCCAAGAGGGCCACAACACCCACCGCCACCACACCCAGGCCCGCAACCCCCCCGGACCCACCCCTCCCCCCCCCGGACTACCACAGAGGCAGCGCAGACAAAGACAGCGGACCTTCAGAAAACACACCAGCCTCACAGACTTAACACCAGAGGATGTCATTGCCCACTACAGGCTCAAAAGGACAACCATCCTCCGCATCCTCACCCACATTGCCCACAGGCTGACGGTACCAACACAGCGGACAACCAACATCCCTTCGCAGACAAAGCTGCTGGCTGTGCTGCACCTGTTGGCCTCTGGGACCTTCCAACCAACAACTGCCAGGGTCGGAGGAGTCTCACAGCCAGCCCTATCCAAGTACCTCACACCTGTCTTGGATGCCATCATCAGCTTGGTACACCAGCACCTTTACTTCCCACACACTGCGCAGGAACAGCTGGGGACCAAGCAAGGGTACTACGCCATAGCTGGCTTCCTGCACGTGTTGGGGGCAATCGACTGCACACATGTACTGCTCGTGCCCCCTGCCGCCACTGCACACAATTACCTCAACAGGAAACACATGCATTCCATCAATGTGCAGGCAATAGTGGACCACCAGGGACTCTTCACCAATGTCGTTGCCAACTACCCAGGCAGTGTGCATGATTCCTTCATCTTCCGACAGTCCATCATAAACCAGCGCTTTGAGGCTGGCACCTATGGGAATGCACTGCTCGTCGGTAAGTACCAAATGATCACACCACACACCGCAACTCCACAGTCATGCAACTCACGACTCTGGGAATGCCCACGTCACAAACACACATACAACATGCCAAACAACAAGCCCACCTACCAGACACGACAGCACAACTTACTGTGGTAACCTGGGCTAGCCATGTACACAAGCCATAAATGGCATGGCACCTCAGCCACACAATAGCAGGATGTGGGGAGAGGTGGGAACCAGGCATGTGCGAAGGAGGCAAGTGACCCATGAATGTGAATGTACACAATGCCAAGTGTGGCGTTGATGTGCTGGCCAGACTGCAGTATGCAGACCACAGACATGGCCATGTCGACACATACTGCTGGTGTTTGGAGTGTAGTGGACAGTGGACGCAACCATGCCACCCCAGGCAGTGGGGAAGATCGCGGAAGTGTAGCTTGTTATGTCCCCCCCTGTAAGCGTGAGCGGAGTGGGCTGGCCCGGCATACGCCAGGCCAGCGTAGGGATGTGAATAAAAAGCCCGTTGCTTGGGGCGTGGTTCTCTTCCGGAATGGCCAACGTGTCTGCCAGGGCGGCGCCTCTCAGCCCGCCACGAGGCCAACGCCATGAGCGGCGGTGCCTGCGATCCCGTGCACCTGCTGCACCCCAGGCCACTGGTCCCCAGACCCGTCTTGGCCACCCCAGCACAACCAGGCCTGTGTCAAAGAGGGCCCACCACGTGATGGTGCAAGCTCCAAGGCCGAGGCCCGCGACCATGGCAGCCTCCTCAGACCATCACGGCCTCCGCGACACAGGCCCCCAGCACTCCTTTCTCGTTGACATACTCCACCACTGCCTCCGGCCTACACTGCGGTCAAGTAGGTCACACATTTGGAACTGAGTCTTGATTTCATTATGACCGAGTTCATATATTTATGGCAGAGTTTATATCACTGTACTCCCTTCGATCTGGTGCCACCAACTCTGTGCATCGCAAGCCCATGACACATGTCTGTGGGCCCCTTCTGACTACTGCCTTCGGCCCACACTGCGGTGAATTAGGTCACACATTTGGAACTGAGTCATGATTATGCAATGGCCGAGTCCATATCATGGTACGCAAGGAGAGGAGTAAGAGGAAGACGCGGTTCAGTCGGGAGGAAAAAAGGATCATCATCAAGGAGGTGATTGAACACTACCAACAACTGCTCTGGTGCCACTAACTCTGCATCGCAAGCCAACAACACCTGGCTGTGGGCCCCTGCTGCCCGCTGCCCCCGGCCTACACTGCGGTCAATCAGGTCACACATTTGGAACTGAGTCTTTCATCTTTCATTGCAGAGTTCATACCATTGTACAGGCCTCATCGCAGACTGCATCCCCTTTCAGCTCTGGTGCCACTAACTCTGTGCCACGTAATGCATGGACACTCTCAGGTTGAACTTTGGTGGCGTCTGAGTCCATGGCCTGGGGGTTGTCTTTATCATCATGTAGCTGATACTGACTTTGAGTAAAGAATGGGTCGGTAGCATTCATCTCCTCCATATTGCCTGTGCATGCTTGGTTCTGCCCTCTGCATCATGCCCTGGAAGAACACCTTCCACTGTACCCCGACACACTGCGTGACATTCACCTTCGACACCAGCGAGGACCCGCTCAGCTCCCGTGGCCCTACCTCAGTGCACCGCAAGTCACCGTCCCGTGGCAGTGTGCCTGTGCCGGCCGCAGTGCATCCGGGGCCACTAACTCTGTGCAGCACAAGTCATGGACCCTTGCTGTTTGAACTTTGAACTTCTGATTGTCCGATCACTGTTGTAGTTGATGCCAGCACCAACCACTCCCTGAGGGCTGGCTTACACTCACCCCACAGCCATCCACCACAGGCGTCACTGGACATGTGGCCCTGGCAATAAAAGGGGCCGAGCGCACGTGCCCGTAGCCAGGTCCACAAACTATCTAAGTGTGTCCGTGTGGTCACTATGTATGCATGAGGGCCCCGGGCCCTACCACATGACATTGTGCTGTGTACAGCGGACGTAACCATGTCACCTGAGGCAGTGGTGAAGACCTGGGACATGTAGCTGTGTCGTACCCCCCTGTAAGCGTACTGGGCTGACGTACGACAGTCCAGCGTAGGGGTGTGGACAATTAGCCCTGTGCGTTGCCAAGTGTTGGCCTTGCCAAGGAAGTGACTAATGCATGTGTCTCTGTTGTGGTGTTGGCGCCACACGTCCCGCAATGGACAATGTTGCGATGTAGCATGCCCCCGGAGTGCGAGCTCGGCCGAAGGGATGAATGAAGGAGCGCGAGCCCGCTCGGGGTCCGAGATCATACATGCCAACTGTTGTGTGTGTCGCTATTACCGCAGCATAGGGCAAAGGTGTACCCTCAACCGCATCGCGAGGTCAGCCAGCCATGAACTCTACATCTGTGTCTGCCCTATCCTTACCATAGGCCTACACACACGTGGCCGCACACCATCAACGCACAACATCACAGTGTCATCATCAGGCTTGTGGACATGCGCAGACAGGCATGACAATGGTGTGCCGTAGGAGTACAAGTGATGCAACCGCGCTGCGCACACTAGTAAATATGCACGGGGAGGGATGGGCAGCAGTGAGGCTACGTAATACATAGTGATGCCGCTCATTTGCCACAAGCAAGTACCTGTCAAAGGGGAATCACTAAGTCACACATATCACACACCAATGAACTAGTGGGCCTGCCAACACATCATGCAGAACCAACTTTTGACTCAAGTCTCTATGCACTGTCACAGGTGATCAAGGATATGCACTCTGCCCTTGGATGATGACACCCCTCCGAGCCCCGAACACACAGGCCCAGAGGCAGTACAATGCGGCCCACATACGCACCAGGAGCATCGTGGAACACACATTTGGCGTGTTGAAGTCACGTTTCAGGTGCCTGGACATCACAGGTGGAAGGCTCCTGTACAGCCCAGGCATCGTGCGCAAGATGATCGTTGCATGTTGTGTGTTGCACAACATATATGTGCGCACCAATGCCCCATGGCTACAAGTGCCAAATGCACCGGACGATGATGAGGAAGATGAGGCAGGTGGACCACACCCCACTGCAGCAGCAGCAGGACTAGCCCCTAGGAACATCATCATTGACAATTTCTTCACATGAGCACGTCACATTGTCATAGTCCTTGGCAAACATGGAACAGTACAAAATGACCACAGGCACAGCATGTGAAAATAAACTCATTACAACACACATTCCCTGTGTGCAGGTTACTCCTCTCTACAAGCACATCACTCTGACAAGTGTGAGTGCAACATGTAGTGCTAACAATCTCACTAATTGGAAATAGGTGGTGGGTGTGTCACCTCTGTACAGGGGGGCTGTGTGGGTGTCACGTTTTCGGAATGCCATTTCTGTGTGTCACAGATAGTACGGAATCCCACTCATCAGCGTTTCACATGTGTCCCAATTCATTACATATAGTCTGTCATTTGTGACCTACAATTGTCAACAGGGCTACTTTTGGGGTCAAATATGTACCACCATGATGCAGGGATGCACCCTGTGACACAAGTCCCACAACATGAGCTACATGGACGTAAGGGGGAATCACTGCCCCTACATTCGTACATGCTTTCATACTTGATCATTCATAGACATGACACATCTGTTTGTATCAGAATGTATTATTTACGTTCAGTGGAGTGTTGAGGCTGTCTCAGTACTGGGACATGCAGACAACACTTTACAATGTTGCCCCGTGGAGGGCCAGCCTGAGTTCTTTAGGGATTGGCAAGTTGCTCAGAAGGGGAAAATTTCAGTCCGCAGGCTGATTGCTGTGTCATTGTTGAGCATACAAGTAATGGCAGTCCATGTTGAGGTCCAAGGTTGGTGTCGCAGAGTGTGTCGGGGGACAGTGCAAGGTGTCA
Source organism: Calotriton arnoldi (assembly GCA_963921515.1). Classification (NCBI taxonomy): domain Eukaryota; kingdom Metazoa; phylum Chordata; class Amphibia; order Caudata; family Salamandridae; genus Calotriton; species Calotriton arnoldi. The sequence goes on from CAWUFW010009555.1 coordinate 159,551, forward strand.
TTCCAGGGCATGATGCAGAGGGCAGACCCAAGCAGTAACAAGTCATTTGGCGGAGATGAATGCTACTGCTTCCTCCTTACCAATATGGCAGATTCATCCTCATCTTCGTCCTCTGACGTTTCATGTGCCTCACATGTGGGTGTTGGTGTTTGGTTTGCAGCACTGTGTGACACTGACACATCAGGGGCCGGAGATGTGGATGTAGGAGTAGCAGCAGCATTCATCTGCGCAATGTCTTGTGGCATCACTCCCATGATGAGGATCTGCAGGGCATGGAAGATCCCATCTACAGCTTTCTCGTGTGCAGCCGTGGTAGCCATTCTTTGCGCCTGCATCCGCTCCATGTTCTCCATGACCCTCCTTATGTTTCCCAAATCACGGATGACATCGCTGTAGCCACTCTGACTGAACAGTTGTTGTTGTCTCTGAGTCATGACTCCAGCGGCGCCAGCCATGGATTGTTGGAGAGCATGGGGTGGACTCTGGGTGTCCGTTAGGGAGTGTAAGTAGTCCCTGATGGGACTTAGACACCCACGTATGGCATCTAGTTTGGCTGCCATGAGGTCGAACCCCACCCGCACCTGGTCAGCCAGCTCCTTCTGGCAGTCTAACACACGGCGTTGGAATGCCATGTGTTCTTCGGTGAGGTGCTGGCAGCCAGACGTGGTGGTGGGTGCTTCCTGCTGTGTGGTCTGTGCAGGGGGTGGGATCACCACGATGGTGCTGGGCTGCCCTGCTACTGGAGGTGGGGTGCGGTGATTGTCCATGAACCATTGGTGTACGTCGTAGTCGATGTCCTGGGGGTCGTCTCCATCTGAGCTGAAAGCCGTTAGGACCACCACCGAATAGGTTATCAGTGGGGCAGGATTCTTGGAGGCAGTGTGACTACAGGACTACCCCGAAAGCGTGGTCTTAGGAGACGCGTTTCAATCCCCATATTGGGATGGAATGATCAATCGAGTAAATAGCTCGTTCAGTTCAACTCATAAGGAGCAGCTACCTGCCCTTATATTAAAATAGTATAGGGTCTTTCCCGTTACTTTATTCCAGGGGTTACATTTACCGATACCCTGAAGAAAGTCTTGCACCCATTGGGGCGTTTAATGACTGAAACATGTCGGCACAAGGGTCTTAGGACCATAACACTCCTGAAGATCCTTGGTTGGTAAACATTATTTTAATAACGCAGTAGAGGTCCAAGAATAAAGGGAAACTGGGACTTCACTGAGTTTTTTATCTTTATTCCCCTGGTCTTTATATATTCTAAGAGCTCCCTGAAATATTGGTTGAGCCCACCCTGACCTTTAGGCGACAGGGTGACCCGATGATGAAGCATGACACCACTAGGGTGTGTGAGGGTAAATAAAACCAAAAGGACTTGCTTCCTTTCCTTCCATCCTAAGATTGGTAGTATAGCTTTCATCTCGGGATTCTCCAGATCACCATCTTGTTGATAGTTTTTTATATGTATGTTTTTCTAAGGGAGTACTTGTTGTGATTCAGGTTGTCTCCATCATCACTGACGTGTTGTAGGCTCTGCAGGAGGTGTTTATTGTCCCTCTGCAATGTGAAGGGGAGATGCAGTTTCACAGTGTGTTCCATGTATGTTGACGCATTGGCGGAGTTTACATACAGACTGCATGACAATGTACATTGTGACTGTTTGTGAGGAGATGCCTATTTGATGCGGGACAGTGGACATTTGTACTACATCACGGATGTGAGGTTGTACTCGTACAGTGACATCTCACAGTTTCCTGCTATGCCCGGTGTGATTGGCCATTTTGTACACACATGCGGCACCAGTTGTGTCCTGTGTTCTGTTGTGAAAGTGTTGCAGTTTGTACCACATTGTCAACAGTGTTGAGGTGCTCTTATTCTTATGTGTGTGTGCTGCATTGTGGGTGAGTCGCCCCTGCAGCTCTGATTTGGCTGCCCCTTCTCCCTTTCAGGCGGTGTGCCTTTGACTTCTGTGCTTCTACAGTGCTGAGATGTTGCGGGCTTGAGTAAATTGGGCTCTTGGTCGAGTTGTGACTCTTGGGCATGGTTTGTCCGCAGATGTGTTGTTGACGTCGGGGTTGTTTGTGCACGTGGTTGTGTCAGAGTGTGACCTGCTCCTTTCCGGATGTGGGCCACACTCAGTCACCTCAGTGTCGTGGCGTGCACCATGTCATGGTAATTGGACTGCAGCCATGCTAATCGTCATGCAGTGTCACTTGCATTGTCAGTGTGGCTCACGGAGCCGCAGCTTTGCTGGGTTCAGCACATGTGCATGGGTTTGTTGTGAGATTGGTGATGTGTGGGGAGGGCCTCCTCTGGGCACATTGTCGACGGGGGCCTACTTGCTGTTTCTATGTGTGCTGCAGTATGCCAAGGAGATCAGGGACAGGATCCAGAGTCATTGTGGGTGTGCAGTGTGCTCTACTTAATTGTGTGTGTGTGCCATTGTGCCCATCTCCCCCCGTCCCTGGTCGGTACTCACCCTGTTGATGTTGTGTCAGGTCATGTTGAGCAGTGTCCGGATCCACTTCTCCTGGCACCATATCCCGACTGATGACTGTAGCCACCATTTTCTCCATGTCATCCAGCTCCTGGTGTGCCGCTGGACCCCCACATCCATTCTGCGTTGCTGCTTTCATGTTGGCATCGAGTTTCTTCTTGGTTTTGCCCTTCACATCATTCCGGCACCTCTTGACCTCTTCCATTGTCCTCCTCAGCTCTGCAACTGCATTCACATGGTCCAAGATAGTCTGCCATGTTTGCGTCTTTGTTGCCAATGACACGTTGGAGGTGACGAACAGTTGTTGGTGGTGTTCTGTCGCCTCCGTAACGATGGTCCTGTTTTCCTTCGGACTGAACCGCGTCTTCCTCTTCCTCTTCTCCTTGGCCTTCCCCGACCCCGTGGTTCCGTGCTGGTCGTCTGTGGGGCTTGTGGGGTTCGCGTTGTCCTCTGCAGTCCGTCCGGGTGCATCCATGGTGCTACGCAGTTTGAATTGTTTTGTTTGTGTTTTTCGGTGCTTTTATAGTGCATTTTGAAGCATGACGCGTGGGAATTGCAGTCCTTTCGCTGGTTATCGCTGTTTTTGGTTTCGCTACTTGGGGCACCGCACCTTTTTTGGCGTTGGTGTTTTGCATTTTTTCTGCGTCGCGTTAATTTTAACGCAGTCATTTGGCGCGTTATCGTGAGACTATCACATTGTGTCGCAGGGTTGAGAATACAACGTTAACACAGTGTTATTTTCCCGCGATAGGCTGCGATGTGCAAAGTTGCGTTAAGCTAATTTTGCAATGATTATCACACGTTCTTGTGAATATCCCACTCAGCTTCTCCCAGGAGTTTGAATAATTCAGGTCGGGGCGGCTATCCCAAATCCCACTCCGCACTTGGTGATGGGGGTCAGTGCATCTGCAGGATCTTTATGATGTCCCCAGAGAAAGAAGGAGAGTTGAACCCCGAGAGAACAACCTTGCCAGCGTGCAAAACATTGAGGCTGCAACCATGCATATTAAGTGGGGGAGGGGGCACATTTAAAGCTTTGGCAGGAAATTTGAGCAAAAATATGAAACACTGCCCTTTTTGACGACAAGGAGTGGCTGTTTGGCTTAATCGCTATTGATACAACGTTTGTCCTCACCTGCCACCATTCTCTAATGCCGCTGTCACAGAAAAAATGAACTGGACTTCAGGCTGCAGGGAACTGTTTTGTGTTTTCCGTATTTTCATTCAGTGCTGCTCCCAGTCGTGGGTGACAGTGGGAATAAACAATACATACGGCAACCAATCCATCATATTCTCTGCTGCGGAAGATTGCATTTTCGGACTTGTGGCAGCCGGATGTAGGACATGTAAAGCTCTAGGAGCAGCAGGCAGTTTATTATAGCAGTGGAGTCTCAGCCCACATGAGATCGTGACTAGCAAAAGTGCTCCGGCTCACAAGCTATTCCCCTTTGTCGCTGCTTTTTTAGCCTCTTAAATTAAGTGCCCCTCCAATTTGGACAGGGCCGGACTGGGAACCAAAACCAGCCCTGGCAAAGTGCTCGGCTGGCCCCCCCGGGTGTTGGGGGTGCGGCGAGCATTTTGCCAGACCCGGTTTTTGCCGATTTTGTTACAGGGGCCGATATTGCAGCTATGCTGCAAAAATGGCCCTGTAACAAAACCGGCCCCCCAGGGGCCCAAAACCGGCCCACACCCTGGCTGCCCACCGGGGAAACGCCCGGTGCCCGCTACGGCCAGTCCGGCCCTGAATTTGGAATAAGCTCTGTGAAATCTCTGGAGAAAGTGTGTGGCACAGGAAAGTGTGTAGATGCCTCAGCAACCAGTTTAAATCTGCTAGCTTACCGGTGAGCTGTTGACGTGAAGTTAATGAACGTTTAGTTTATGAACTTTGCTGACCTATAGTTATTTTGTTTGCTTTCAGGTGTGCTTTATTGGATATTTCTACACTATGATATTATATGTGACACATTTGAATCCCTATGTGCTTGCTATCAAAAGTAGATGGGCATTTTTTTTCATCAGATATGTAAATTAGAAAGCAGAAACTTCCAATACAATCAGAGATTGACGTCGCGGTGGGACGTCCTAGTCCTATCCATTCACAGATTTGCAGTCAGAACTTATTTTCCGAACCGGGACCCGCAAGCTGTCAACACGAACTTTAAAGAAGCTGCATACAGCCATTGCAACGCCATGCAAAACACAAGTAACACTCCAGCAGAATGGAGTTATCCTACAGGTTAGCAAAACAACTGCAAATTAACAATTCATTAAATATTGATTAGGAATGAGGAGGTTTTGTTAGCAACTCAATAGATGCGCGGTAACAACTCCCCAGAACACCCAAAAGGCAGGAGAGGTCTAAAATACATGCAAAGTAGAGGGACTCACAAACAGGTGAGAAAAACATTCCCAGATTTCTTTCCTGGGTAAAGATGCCCACAGGGGGTCTAATTTATAAATATATGCACATTCACCACCCACCGCACACATAATGCAAAAAAAATAGCGCTCCCAATAGGAACTCCCCTACACTCCCAGAAGCGTTACACAACCACCACTCACTAGTTCATGGTCCCTTACGGGCCCAGGTTGGCCCGCAGCATGTCCTGCAGCCCACGAGCCATGCTGATGTTACGGCCAGAGCTGCTTGTGTCCAAGCTACCTGAGCCTTTGGGTTGAGAGACTAAGGGGCATATTCACAAGGAGCTATCGCCGAATTAACGGCACTTTATCGCAGCCAAAGTCGTGATAAATTTACCTCCCCATTCACAAGCCGGTGTTAACAGCCCACAGCACCAGTTTACCCGCGATAGCAGCCGCAAAAAACATCGCCACAGAGGACCCGCGCAACTATCGCTAATGAGATGCAGAGTGGGCGTTCCCTTGCCAAAAGGCGCGACAACATCACACCTCAACATTCACAACGACCAGTCACATCGGCGATAAAAACACAAAACAGGCGATAAGGTGCGTTAGCACCATGAAATTTACACCTGCTCTGAACTGGTGTAAAGTCGGACGGCAGCCAGCACCACAAAAGGGAGCACAGCCCAGAGCCACACATGAAGGACAACAGATGCCATGGAGCCACCCATCATGCGGCCCGGACACCCAAGAGGGCCACAACACCCACCGCCACCACCCCCAGGACCACCCCTCCCTGGCACCCCCCCGACCAAAGACATGCCACATCAGCCACACCTAAACATGTACAAAATATTCCGCTTGATGCCGCACAATCACAACTGGTGACATGCATGTGTCGTCACAGAAATGAGCAGCACACATTCACTTTCGAAGCAACAAACGAAACTTTATTAAAATGAACAACGAAATGAAATGAAGACACATGGCCGCTCCCCTCGGGACAATATGTAGGTCACAGCCTGTAAGACAAAAAACATGATGAGAAGATGTGTCCTGCACACATCAGAGGACAGAGAGAGAGCAAAGGAGAGAGAGAGGAAGAGAGGGAGAGAGAGAGAAGAGGAGAGAGAGAGGGAGGGAGAGAGAGAGGAAGAGAGGGAGAGAGGGGAAGAGAGGGAGAGAGAGGGGAAGAGAGGGAGAGAGAGAGAAGAGGAGAGAGAGAGGAAGAGAGGGAGAGAGAGAGAGAACGTGCCGCCCCTGCGCACCCAGGCCACACTGCTCACCTGCTGCCACGGTGTGTCCCCAACCACGTGCCGGTATGCATATCTGGACACCAGGTCACACATCTGAGTCAGAGCCGTCAGCTGAAACAGAGCCCAGATACATGACTGGCACAGTATACAAACTTGCACAAGACAACATCGCCTGCCCGCCCATGCACACCCAGGCAGAGGCACCGCAACCCCTCCCGCCGCCCATCGGAGCCCGCCCATGCACACCCAGGCCTCAATGCTCACCTTCCGCCACCGGCGCGTAGACAGGAGGTCCCACCACGTGCCGCTGCAAGCCACAAGCCCGGGGCCCGCGGACATGGCACCCTCCACATCATGCAGCCCCGCTCCGCAGGCCACAAGGTCTCACGTTGGGTGCTGGGTCTTGATTACTCCATGGCAGAGGACATACCAGTGCACCCGGCACCATCGCAGGTTGCACACCCGCTCAGCCCAATGGGTGCCACCAACTCTGGGATCCTAGAAGCGATGCCACGTGGAGGTAGGCCCGCGCTGCCCGCTGTCCCTGGCCTACACTGCGGTCCAGCAGGGCACACAAAACCTGAGCTGCCCGGACCGCCGGGACGAGGCATCATCGCAGGCTGCACACCCGCTCAGCAGCTCAAGGTGCCACCGACTCAGTGCACCCAAAGTCACCGTCCCGTGGCGGGGGGCCTGTGCCTTCCGCAAGGCCCTGTGTGCCACTAACCCTGTGCAACCCCAGTCTGCGCCACGTGGTGGTAGGCCCGTACCGTACTCAAGGCCTCGGATGCCACTAACCCTGTGCAACCCCAGTCTGCGCCACGTGGTGGTAGGCCCGTGCCGTACTCAAGGCCTCGGATGCCACTAACCCTGTGCGCAACAACTCATGGGCCCTATATGAGTGCGAACCGTGGAGCGTCCGTCATCCAGTCACCACCGGAAGAGGGGAATGTGACGTCATCGGCCCCTTATGTTGGCAGAGTCACATGGCCTGTGACGCCTGTGCCAGATGGGTGTAGTGTGTGTGAAAACCTGCCCTCAGGGAGTGGCTGTGACATGCTGACAACTAGACCAGTGACCTGCACACCACCAGCGAGTACGGCTACGACGGGTAGCAATGAGGGCCCCCCCCGGGGCGTAAGCAGAGTGGTCTGGCCTGTCGTACGCTGGACCAGAGCAGGGCTTGCAACAATGACTCGTGGGATCTGGGCGTGGTCCAGTCCATGTCCGGACAAGGAAGTGACTGATGCGTGTGTCCCTGTTGTAGTGTTCATGGGACTCAGTACACAAAATGCAATGTCGCACCCTCTGACTGGCATCCCACAGGATGAACATCATTGACGCAAGGGAAGGCACTGTCCCCACATTCATCCACACATCCATACATGAATGACATAAGACATTACACAGCAGTGCGTCACTGGATGTTTATTTGCACATCCAGTGCAGTCATGCAGCTGGAGCAGTACAGGGCAATGCCGAGCACACTACACAATATGGGCCCGTGGAGGGCCAGCCGGTGTACATCCGGGGATGACCTGTACTGCGGAAGGGGAAGGGTACAGTCCGCAATCTGTCCGCCGTGTCAATGGTCGTCAAACAGGATGTGGCAGTACATATCGCTGTCCAAGGTAAGTGCATCGGAGTGTATCGAGGGTCAGTGGTAAGTCTTGAGGCCATGTGCGGCACCAAGCAGAAACAGGCAAGGTGGCGGAAATGGATGCTAGTACCTCCTTTTCAATCAATCAATCAATCATGTCACTTATAAAGCGCACTACATACCCGCGAGGGTCTCAAGGTGCTGGGGGAAGGGAGGGGGTGGTGCTGCTACTGATCGAAGAGCCAGGTCTTGAGGAGTCTTCTGAAGGCCAGTAGGTCTTGGGTCTGTCGGAGGTTGGTGGGGAGGGTGTTCCAGGTCTTGGCGGCGAGGTGGGAGAAGGATCTGCCGCCGGCGGTCGTTTTCCGGATGCGGGGGACTGTGGCGAGGGCGAGGCTGGTCGAGCGGAGCTGGCGGGTGGGGGTGTAGAAGCTGAGTCGTCTGTTGAGGTAGGCTGGTCCGGAGTTGTGGAGTGCTTTGTGTGCGTGGGTGAGGAGCTTGAAGGTTATCCTCTTGTTGACAGGGAGCCAGTGCAGGTCTCTCAGGTGGGGTGTGATGTGGCTGCGTCGGGGGATGTCGAGGATAAGACGTGCAGAGGCGTTCTGGATGCGTTGCAACCGTCTCAGGAGCTTAGCCGTCGTTCCTGCGTAGAGGGTGTTTCCGTAGTCCAGCCTGCTGGTGACGAGGGCCTGGGTGACTGTTTTTCTTGTTTCGGTAGGGATCCACTTGAAGATCCTGCGGAGCATTCGGAGGATGTTGAAGCAGGATGAGGAAACGGCGTTGACCTGCTTAGTCATGGAGAGGGTGGGGTCGAGGATGACCCCTAGGTTGCGTACGTGGTCGGTGGGTGGCGGGGCTGTTCCCAGTGATGTTGGCCACCAGGAGTCGTCCCAGGCTGAAGGGTTGGAACCAAGGATGAGGACCTCCGTCTTGTCCGAGTTCAGCTTCAGGCGGCTGGTCCTCATCCATTCGGCGACGGCCTTCATTCCTTCGTGGAGGTGGGCTTTGGCGGTGTGAGGGTCTTTGGTGAGGGAGAGGATCAGCTGGGTGTCGTCGGCGTAGGAGATGATGTTGAGGTTGTGCTGTCGGGCGACGTGGGCGAGGGGTGCCATGTAGATGTTGAACAGCGTTGGGCTGAGGGAGGAGCCTTGGGGTACGCCGCAGATGATCTTGGTGGCCTTGGATCGGAAGGGGGCGAGGCAGACGCTTTGTGTTCTGCCAGAAAGGAAGGATGTGGTCCAGTCCAGGGCCTTCTCTTGGATCCCAGCGTCGTGAAGGCGTGTTCGTAGTGTGTGGTGGCAGACCGTGTCGAAGGCGGCTGATAGGTCCAGGAGGATGAGGGCTGCTGTTTCTCCGTTGTCTAGCAGGGTCCTGATGTCATCGGTGGCGGCGATGAGGGCGGTTTCGGTGCTGTGGTTGCTGTGGAAGCCGGACTGGGAAGGGTCCAGGATGTTGTTCTCCTCGAGGTAGCGGGTCAGTTGTTTGTTGACGATTTTCTCCTTTTGATCTCAATCCCATCCATGTCCTCGTCCCCGGATGTGTGCTTTGCCCCACCTGTGGGTGTTGCAGTACCTGTGCGGGACTGTGTGCCACTGACACATCAGGGGCTGGAGGAGGATTGTCGGCCGCACTGTGTGGCAGTGACACATCAGGTGCCTGAGTGGATACGCCTGCAGCACTGGGAGGCACTGACACACCAGGGGACGGAAATGTGGATGGTGTGGGGGCAGCAGCATTCATCATTGCCACACCTTGTGGCAGCAATGCCATGATGCAGACATGCAGGGCCTGGTAGATCCCAGCTACATTTCGCTGATGTGCAGCGGTGGCTGCCATCCTTTCCGCCTCCATCCGCACCATGTCCTCCATGAGCCTCCGCATGTGTGCCAGCTCACGGCTGGCATCGCTGGGGCCACTCTGAGCGGACAGGTATTCCTCCCTCCGCGTCATGACTCCAGCGATGTCAGTCAGGGCTCGCTGGAGACCATGGGGCGGACATAGACATCCAAGGATGGCGTCCAGTTTGGTAGCCATGAGGTCGAACCCCACCCGCACCTGCTCGGCCGTCTCCCTCTAGCCCTCCAGCACACGGTGTTGGAAGGCCATTTGTTGTTCCTGGGGGTCTTGGGAGAGTGCCGGGGCTGTGGGTGCCTCCTGCTGGGTGGTTTGGGTGGTGGGTGGGGTCTCATCGATGTAGCTGGGCCGCCCTGATCCTGGAGGGTGCTGGCGGATGAGGTCAATGATGTCTTGGATGGTTTGGGTGTCGATGCTGGTGTTGTCCTCCTCCTCGTCATCAGTGAAGAGTGGCTGTGACTGCCCTGCAGGAGATGTTGACGATGCCCCTGCTATGTGAAGGGGAGATGGTGTATTACAATGTGTCCACATGTATGTAGCTGCATGGTACAGGTTGACATTCAGACAGCATGGCATTGTACATTGTGACAGTCTGTGGGTCTGGGCGAGGACCCAGGGTCATTGTGGGTGTGCACTGTGCCCTGCTTGCTTGTGCATGTGTGCCTTTGTGGTCATCTCCCCCTATCCCCCAGTACCTGGTGGCCACTCACCCTGTTGCGGTTGTGTTGTGTCCCGTCGAGCAGTGTCCGGTCCCCCGACTCCGGCCACAGTATCCATACTGATGACTGTCGACACCAGCTCCTCCATGTCATCCAGCTCCAGCTGTGGCGCTGGGCCCCCACCTCCGGATTGCGTTGCTGCCTTCTGGTTGGCGCTGAGTTTCTCCTTGGTCTTCCGCTTGATGTCATTCCATCGCCTCTTGACCTCGTCCATTGTCCGCTTGTGCTCTCCGACGGCATTCACCTTGTCGACGATGTCCCGCCATATTCCATTTTTGGTGCCCAATGACACGTTGGAGGTGACGAAGAGTTGTTGATGGTGTTCCATCACCTCCGTGACTATGATCCTGTTCGCCTGCGGACTGAACTTGGTCTTCCTGGTCTTCTTGTCCTTGCCCTTCCCTGTCCCCGAGGTCCCAGACTGGTCGTCCGGGGTGCTTGTGGGGTTGCGCTCGTCCTCTGCGCCTGCTCCGGCTGCCTCCATGGTGCTTGGGTGTTGGTCAGTTTGTGTGTGGGTGTATTTTCTACTTTTATGGTGATTTTTGACGCATGCCAGGTGTGTGCTGCAGGCCTGGCGCTGCTTGTCGCTGATTTCCTCATCGCGCTTTGGCCCATCGCGTGTTCTTTGGTGTTGTGGTTTGTGTTTTTATCTCCATCGTGGTGGTTGTATCGCGGACATTGTCCACGGTTTTGGCAGACTATCGCATGTTGCCGCCTTGTTGTGAATTCCACGTTGACACAGGGTTATTTTCCCGTGCTAGGCTGCGATATTGAAAGTTGCGTTACGCTACTCTTGCGGTAGTTATCACACGTTCTTGTGAATATACCCCTAAGAGCTTTCACGGCAGATTGACATGACTGAATGACTTAGAGATTTTGCCAGGCTATTTGCTTGGAGCAGAGTAATGTGTGCCCACTGGCTGGCTTCAATACGCCACCTCAGAAGGGAAAAGGAGCAGGGAAGTGTGCAGCCAGCATTTCCAGTACAGTCTTATGTGCTGCTTGCTGTTGCCTCCCGATTGGCTGTGAAGGTTCTGGCTTTGTGACACCACCGTCTACTATATCAGAACTATAGTGTAATAAATGTTTGCTTCTAGTGTAGCCATATTAAGTGTAGAAAACCATTTTGGACTGGAATCGGGTGCCGGGAAATTCTGCTACGCGGCGGTTGCAAACTTTTTGCCACACTCCGCTATCCAAGCAGAACGCGAAGTGCCAAATCTCCGCAAACTCAGCCAGCGGAGTGGAGTTTGCTGCACACCCCTACTCTGCACCCATACTCCTTCATCTTAACACCTCGCTATCATTCTATGCAGAGGCTGATGCTTCCAATGTTGCCATTGGGGCAAGTGTTATCCCAAAAGAAAGAGGGCACTGGTCAACTTCACCCTGTAGCATTCTTCTCCCACAAATTAAACAATGCAGAAAGGAATTATACAATTTTTTATCTAGAACTGCTAGCCATTAAGGCTGCCGTCCAGGAGTGGAGGCATTACCAAATGGGGGCGCAACACCCTATCACGATGTATACCGACCATCGCAACCTCCAGTTCTTAAAATCAGTCAAGGCCTTAACTCCGAGACAATTGCGGTGGTCACTCTTTTTTGCAGACTATAATTTCATTCTAATCTATCATCAAGGGGCTAACAATCGTGAAGCTGATGCCTTATCCCGGCCCAACGATTCTGAAGAAACGTACTCAGGTTGATACAGCCAAAGCACTTTTAAAACCCACTAATTTCGTTACTCATGCCTGTGCTTCCCTAATCACCTGGGAATCCAATCTGATACTGGCTGTACGCCAGGTTGACATTCCCACTTAGCTATCTGCAGATTTCAATCAACGACTGGATCAGGGTTTATTGTTCCATTACCAGGCCCTGTACATACCATCTGAGGAGCTATGGGGTGAGCATTTAAATTGGACTAATGCAAGTCTATTAGCAGGACATCAGGGGGCCACTAAAACTTTCGATCCTTCTGATGGGCTTCCATGTTGAAAGACTGCAAGCAACTGGTATCTACTTGTGAAGTTTGCCAAAGGGTCTTCCCAAAGGTTATTGCAACCCCTGCCCAACCCTCCACAGCCATGGCACACTCTTTCCATGGATTTCATAACTGACCTCCCCAAAGACCAGGGATGTACCACCATCCTGGTGATTGTGGACATATTAACAAAAATGTGCCACTATATTCCTTGTGAGGGCTACCAACTGCCCCTGAGTTGGCGGAGCTATTTCTACAGCATATTGAATGCTTACATGGTTTGCCATCCAACATCATTTCGAACCAGGAACCCCAGTTCTTCTCCCGGTTTTGGAGAGCGTTTTGTAACTCCTTGGGGGTCACTCTCTGCTGTCCTTGGCTTACCACCCTGAATCGGATGGACAGACTGAACAATGTAATCAGGACCTGGAGAAGTTCCTCCAGTGCTTTACCAAGGAAGAGGAGTCCTGGGTACTCGAACTCTGTATGGCCGAATTCTGCCACAACAACACCATACACTCTTCCACCTGTTATTCCCCTTTTTTTGCCCTTACTGGGATCCAACCTCTGGTCCTTCCAATTTTTGAACCTATTTCTTCACCTCGTCCCAGTATAGAGGATAGACTGCGCACCATACAAAAGACCACACATCTATTGAAACGTAATCTCACTAATGCAAAATCATAATACAAACATTACGCAGATCTTAACCCCTTGACCGCAATCGGAATTCCGCTCCTGTGCTGGACATTCCGATCGCGGGTGTGGTCGTGACGAGCTCAGCTCGTCATGCGCACAGCGCGACCGCGCAGCATGACGAGCTGAGCTCGTCACGAGCATCGAAGGGGTTAAACACTGAAAGGCACCTACCTACATACCGAGGGATGTAGTTTGGCTTTCCTCCAGACATTTATGCCTTTGGGGACATAAAAAAATACAGCCCTGATTCATTGGCCCATATTCAGTGTAAAACCTATTGGGAGTCAATGATGTGCATTTGACTCTATCAACTCACCTGCAGATCCATCCCACCTTTCATGTCTCCTTACTCAAACCCATCACTCTGGGTACCCAGTTATATTTACATCCTCCACCCGTGGTCATAGGAGGACTCGAGGAATATGAAGTTCGAGCCATTTTGGATTTCAAACATGCACGTTGGGTTCTGTTCTATTTCATTGACTGGAAGGGGTATGGCCCTCAAGAGAGATCATGGGAACCTGTTGACCAGGTCCACACCTCCAGACTGGTTCAACGCTTTCATGCCCAACATCCCAGGAAACCCCGCCCTGAACCTCAGGAGGAGCTATAGGGGAGGGGGTTCTGTCAGGGATTCAAGGGTAGCCACCATCCTTGCCGCCGGGGATTCACTCTGGTGGCCTTTGCCTATAAACCAGCGGTTCTCCTCTACACTTTAAGTGCTTGCACCCACGTGGCCTTCTGCGGATACTTTCAGTTCATCATGGACTTGGGTATGAAGTGTATGGAGGGTATAGGGCTTGACACCTTACGTCACCTTTTGGGCAGAACATTAGGGGGTCTGAATAGTGGTGACTCATCCCAGTTGGCGAGTCATTCACAACAACATGAGACAGGGGAATGAATATTGGTGAGTCATCCTCAGCTGACTAGTCATCCACAACAGTTGGTCATCCTCAGCAGCCGAGTCATCCACAGCAACAACATGAGACTGGCAGCTAAATACTGGTTAGTCATCCTCTGACGAGTCATTCACAACAACAGTGAGTTGTACTCAGCTGACAAGTCATCCACAACAACATGAGAGGGCCGTCCAAAATCCTGCGAGACCTCAAAGTCTCGGCAGCAATTTTAAAGCACTGAACTATAAGTAGCCTGGCTCCTGAACATTTAACGCTTCTCATCAATGAATCCAGACTTGATGCATCTCCTGCCCAGCCTCTGAATTTGGATCACACATCTCCATCTAGATACGATAAGTACTCTATTCAGAGCTCTCCTGCTTTGACATTAGTCCTGCGGCCGCCGCGCTCATTGTTAGGGGCTTTGATTGCCTTGCTTGGGCCTCTGACCGCGAACCTGAATCAAAGAAAGCTTTGGTCCCTCTCACCTCTGTCAGGAACACTGTGAATTCAAACTGCCAAACAATCTAAAAACAGCTACGCTATTGTTATTTAGCTGTGCATCTAAGTTTGTTGTTTATTGTGTATATTGTGTTCTTTTTCAACCTGGTGTTCTATTGTGTGAGGAGAAACACTAAACAACAGTTTGCACTTTATCAGTGTATTAGTGAAGATCACGCATCTACTAGGTATGAAAGTTGATACTCTACAAGTGTTACGTGTTGTGATATATATTGTTGAGCTGTGACAAGTAATGTATGTAGACTTGTGATATTCTTGTTTATGTACATCATCGTGAGGTCATAGTGTGTTGCCCCTCCTCCAGTGTGCTTATATAGTAGGTGCAATATTTTTTTTCCCCCTTTAGCAAGCACTAAGTACCCTTTAGGTAGCATCTGTCAGTCTCCATTTGGGTGATATATCTGTCCTGCTATCTGTACTAACATTTTCCTTATGATTACTCATTCTGTAGGTCCAAGTGGGACCTTTAGAGGATAGTGGATCATCACGTCTGTTGTTTTGGGAAATTGTTTCATCCTTTTTATCTTAGCTTGTTTTTTAGTTCATTGTTTGTTCCCAAACCCCTTTCCCTTATGTTCATCCTGACACCATCACGTTCTACCGGTGGTGGTGTGGTGGATACAGGGGAGAGATGGTCCATGCTGACCCCGTAACAGTTGGTCTTGGACCTCGTGGATAATGACCTAAAACTGTAACACACTTTGTCAGTGGCAGTCCTTTGCAGGGCAGCAGTCCTTCTTCCTGCCAGAGTATCCACAGGTCTAGATGTGGACTGAAGAGTTGATGTCTCAGGCCCTACTTTTATATCCTGGTGCCCTGGCTCTAGAAGGTGGATTTGAAGTGCGTGGAATTTCCTGCCTCTCCTGCCTTGGCTCCAAGCTGGCTGCAGTGACAATGTGAGGTTTTTAAGCCCTTTGTATGAAGGCAGAGCACAGGCTATTCAGTTGCAAGTGGGGCTGTGCTCAGCTCTACCCCCCCATCCTGCCAGCAAATGGCCCATTCAGGTACACCTAATCACTTTATTGTGTGAATGTCTGGGAGGAATTCACAAAGACTAGCTGTCAGTTACACCCCGTCATGTCACGCAAGACAGACTACAGGCACAAATGGCTAAGAGCAGGAAAATGCCAACTTTCTCAAAGTCAAACCTTGGAGGGGTTGGGCCCTTAACAACAACCACCATGGGCCACAAGCAAAATGTAAATAACGTATCAAGGAGGTGGTTGGTTGATTTACGTACTCTTACTAAAGGACAAGATATTTAATAAACTTGGACAATGTTTTCATTACACAATTCTTTAGTTGTGATTATTACATTCTTATCTAGAGTAAAAAGGATAAACACTCTTCTTTTACATTAATGACATGTGAAGCGTTAACAAAACTGAAACGTGGTTCAATGCTGCAACATTAACAAAAACTATAAAGCAAGCACAATGGCATTATCCTCACACAAAACAAAAATAGCATAAATGCATACAGATAAATCTTATATCATCTTGAAAAGAAAGCGTGAGCTGCATTAAATAATGCATTAGTAGACACACATAAGGAAGTGAATTGTGTATAAACCAGTTCAAAACAAGTTTTTTCGAAGGGTCTCTTCATGGCTACTCAGAGGGGGCCAAACTCTTTCTGTAATGTCATCCAGGTTCAAGTGCCATATAAGAAGGAAAGGTCACTGTTCATATCATTTCTTTTCACAATCCATTTTAGTGGATAAGTTGATGAATTCCCAGAGGATTTGTGCCAACGCATTTCGAACCGCAACTGACTGGAGGTTCTCTTCAGGGCTGTGGGCTGGAAAACGCTTATGTGTATCTAAAGAAAGTATGAGAAACACTGAGTTAACTAAAATGTATGTACCCTCTCATAGAGAACGAAAAGCATACTCCGCTTCAGTCATGAATACCTTTTATCTTCAACAAGGGGAGCGACGGGCAGAAATCTTCACATATTTGTGCTGCAGGAATTCCCAAAGCTTTTAAAGTAGACCACGTTTGATGTTATCAGCGGTTCTTTGAAATCCGTGCCTGTAGAAGGCGAACAAAGTTATAGCTAAATTTGTAACCTCACAGCTGCAGTGCCAAACACCAATACTTGGCCCGCTCTAAGAAAGGCTTTATTGAACTCACAGATACAAAGCCAGCAATGCGGTAACACTTACATGAACCGCTAGTGTTCTTGAAACAACGGAGCATCCGCCATCATTTCCAAATCTTTAGTGACAGTGCCCTGTTTCCGTTCGGTATTTAAGTCAGACCAAAGCAGTAGAGTAAGTGTAAGGGCGCTTGGAATTCTGATACCTGTGGTTCGTATGCAACTGAACTGTAGTAATATCGAATGGGAAAGAAATTGTTATAATTTGTTAATTTCGGAAAGTTCGTCCAGGCCATGGGTCACTGTGTTGAATTTGAGAATCAGGTATGACTCTTTTTTCAGCAACTGAGCTTTAAAATCTCCTCCTCTGGGCTGTGGTTGAATGACGCAAAGCACTGTCCACGGAAAGTCCTTTTCTGAATGTTTAAGTTCACAAAAATGGTTGACCATTGGGGCGATAATATTTTGGTCTTGATCCGCGATTTGTGTTGTACTATGCGTTGTTTAACTTCTTGATTGGTTTTCCAAATGTAAATTTTGTTCCAAGGGCAAATCACGGCATAGACCACATTTTTGGTCTTGCAGTTTGAAAATCCATTATGTTTCCAATTTATCTGTCCATGAGTGAATGAAGTACCCTCAATTGTTTGGCAGCATGCAATGCAATTCTAGCATTTATGATGGCCTTGGACCAGTTTTAGATTCCATCTTGACAATAGACCCACTTTTTTAGATGGCTGGTTACAGGTGGCTTTTACGATTTGGGAGCCTATGCTGGCATTCTTCTTCAGGGCGAAGAGAGGGTAATAAAACCGCATTCAGAATTCCTAATTAGATACCAATTGTTGCAGATTATTTGTTTGAAATTGTTAGATTGGGACCAAAAAGTACTGATGCAGACCAATCTTGACGAAGGTGACTTCTTCTTTTTGATCAGTAACTCCTCTTGTGGTGTAAACCAAGCTCGTTTCATTGAATGTTTGAGCAGCTTGTGTGGGTACCCTCTGTCTTTCCCTGGAAGAAGTAGTCCTCTTTTCTGGCGCAGTTCCTGCTGATTCTTAGAAACTGCCCAAATGGGAGATTGTCCCGTAGATTCCTGGGATGGAAGCTTCTATAGTGAAGGGGGTTATTATTATCAGTCAGTTTGCGATACAGTGTTGTCAAAAGAGTGTCCTCCGAGTGTGTGACTTCGACATCAAGAAATGTCGAACTGCGTTTATTCCTTGGCATACTAAATTGAATGTCAGGATGCCTTGTGTTCAGCCAGTTAAAAAAAATCATCAGTTCTTCATCGTTCCCATCCCACAGACACCAGATATCATCAATATATCGGAGCCATTGAACAACATTGCCGGTGAACAGGTTGTTGGTGTAAATGTGTTTCATCCCGAAAAGTGCCAAAAAAAGTACTGCCATTTCCGGTGCAAAGGGACATCCCATGGCAGTCCCTTTGACTTCAAGGAAAAATTAATCTTCAAATTTGAAATAATTTCTTTTCAACGTACTTGAACCCAGATGACATTACAGAAAGGGTTTGGCCCCTCTGAGTAGCCGTGAAGGGACCCTGTCGAAAAAAACTTGTTTTGGGCTGGTTTATACACAATTCACTTCCTTTTGTGGGTCTACTAATGCATCATTTAATGCAGCTCACACTTTCTTTTCAAGATGATATAAGATCTGCCTTTAAGGCTAATCTGAGGGGCAGGCTCCATGGCCTTATATCTTCTAAGAATAGAGCTGAGGCCCGGGCGCTCCATGATATAGAGGAGAGAATTCTCCACTTAGAGAATGAAATGAATAGATTTAGTTATGGGAATCCAGGAAAACTGACACAAATCCAGGGTGACCTGGACTGTGCCAGGCAAGAGTATAGGGGCAAATTAGATCAAAAGTGTAAGGCACAGTGGCTCACTAAGAGCATGCAAAACTTTGAGTATGGGGAGAAAGCTGGTGCCTTGTTGGTCTGGAAAGCAAGAGCGGACCGCTCTAAGAACAATATAAATGAACTGATAATAAACAGCAATGGGGATAAGTCAAGCAACGTTGAGGATATGCAAACTTGCTTGCTTTCCCTTTTTCAGACCTTTATAAAGAAGATCTGACCCCGTCCATTGGTCATATACAAACATGGCTGAGGAGTAAATCTCTACCAATTCTCACAGAAGAGTGTCGTGACATCTTAGATGCTCCTATTACTCTTGAGGAGATCAAAGGTCAAATAAATAAATGTAAAAATAAAAAGGCTTCAGGTATGGATGCACTCCCCAATGAAGTCTATAAACTCCTAACTGAGGAATTGACTCCAGTACTGAGTATAACCTTCGATTCAGTTTATTGTCTTACAGGTAAAGTTCCTAAGTCCTGGAAGGAGGCTACTATTGTATTGATTTTGAAGCCTGGAAAAGATCCTTTAAAAGCTGACTCTTATCGTCCAATCTCCCTGCTGAATGCCGACTATAAGATCTTTATGGGTATTTTGGCGGGGAGATTGGCTAAATTGGCCCCAAACTTGGTTCATATTGACCAGAAGGGCTTTGTATTAGGGAGGTTCATCCAGGAACAGACTCAATTGTTAATAGGCAATATTGACTTGGCCACTGGAAGATCTGACCCATTGGCCATAGTGGCCTTAGACGCAGCCACGGCCTTTGACAGGGTCTGCTGGGTGTACCTCTGGGAGGTATTAGAGGTAATGGGCTTTGGCCCCATCTTTATTCAAACTTTGAGGAATTGCTATCAAGGGGCCTCTGCCAGGATCCTTTTAAACGGCATGTTGACCTCTAGTTTTAATATTCAGAGAGGAACTCGACAGGGTTGCCCTATTTCCCCCCTCCTGTTTAATATTTATATAGAGCCATTAGCGCAAGCCATTAGATTAGACCATCTAATCCCCTCGTTTAAGTCTCAACAATATACCTGTAAATTAGCTTTGTATGCTGACGACCTAATTCTTTATACCAACAACACCGAGGTGGCAATCCCTAGGGTTGAAGCTCTGTTGGAGTAATTTGGCTCTCTGTCAGGCTATTTAGCCAACACCTCTAAAACTGAGGTGATGTGTTGGAACATCGACAAATGGGAAGGTACAACCAGCAAAGAGCTAAGATATTTGGGTATATATATCGTTAAAGACGTGGATAAGATCCCCCTGATGAATTTGAATAAAATCATTAAGGAAATAGATCGTCTTTTAAACTTGGTTAAGATGGTTATTCTCCCTAAATTGACCTATTTGTTTAATGCGATTCCTCTGAGGTTCCCCAGTAAGAGCATAAGTAAGGTGCAGGGTAGGATTGGGAGCTTTATTTGGGGAGATAAAGGAGTGAGGATATCCTGGAAGAAGTTGAGGTGAAGGCTAAATAAAGGGGGTCTGGCTCTTCCGGATATTGGCTGGTATTCGGTTGCATTTCAACTTAAAGGTATTCGGATGTTACTCACAAAACCAGAGGATTCAGCGTGGGGAAGGTTGCTTGGTGAAATGGCTTTGATGGAGGGCGGAGGTGGTGGAGAGGGCTTTTTATATAAATTTGGGGCCCCGAGGTGCTTCAAGCGAGTACGCCTGAAGGTCCTAAGGGCAGCCTTGGAAATGTGGTACAAAGTGAGACGTAGATGGGGAATCGGTTATTATTCTGATCTTGCACCGATTTGGGAATCGCCTGGTACTCCTCTATGTCTTAGGGATAGTTTGGCTGTACCCATTAAGAGGGCGGGTATAAACTTCTGGTCTGATTTATTAGACGCAGAGGGGGTCTACCCATGGAAGTTGTTAAAGGCCAAGATTGGCACCGGATTCTCCAAGTTTAAGTATCTACAACTTGTATCCTGGTTTGAAGCTGAAAAGGAAGATGTTAGAGGAAACTGGAAAAGGGCGTTATCTCTCCAATCAGTGCGTACAATTAAGAAGGAGATATCGTTGTGGTACAACTTTTTTTTTAGATGCTGAAGACCTGGAAATCCTTTCACAGTCCATGGTGTGGAAGCAAACTCCACTTGAGCCATCTATAGATTCCCTGTTTGAGCCTTCCCTGAATATACTATATAAATTCATCAAACCAGCAAGCCTGAAAAAGAACCACTTCTTTGTCATCAATAGGCTATATTACATTCCAGCCAAGATAGCAAAGTTTGCTCCACTACCTACTCCTAAATGCCCTAGATGTATGACTCCCAACGTCAATGACATTCACATCTTCTTTGAATGTTCAGATTTAAGAAACTTTTGGAAGAGGGTAGGAGACACTATTTGTAGCATCTTTAAATTAAGCATAAAAGTCAATTTGTCTTTAGTGTTTTTGGGGATGATGGATTGCTTAGCCATAATTTATCACAGACTAATAGGGGGTTGTTGTTATATTTAGTGATATTAGCTCGGAGAGAGGTCTGTAAGAAATGGAAAGATCCCTTTCCCCGAAGAGTGATGATTGGCTTAAAGCTGTTTTTGCTATGGCGCGTTTAGATCAGGATGGAACAGAGGGGAGCTCGATAAATATTTGGCAGCCCTTTACGACCTGGGGTCGCAATTTGAGGTTAATATAATCAGTCCTATGATTACACCTAGCTCTTGTCGAAAAAGAGCAGGTCTGGGTGACAATAGCAAGTGCGGCAAGCTGAAGGGCGCACAGATCGAAATATCGGCTTTGTAAGATCCGCAGAAGCTTTCTGGTGAGATGAGGACAAAAAAAAAAAAAAAAAAAAAGATGATATAAGATTTATCTGAATGCATTTATGCTATTTTGTCTGATGATAATGCCATTGTGCTTGCTTTCTAGTTTTTGTTAATGTTGCAGCATTGAACCACGTTTCAGTTTTGTTAACACTGCATGTCATTCATGTAAAAGAAGAGTGTTTAGACTTTTTACGTCTAGAAAAGAATGCAATAATCACAACTTAAGAATTGTGTCATGAAAACATTGGCCAAGTTTATTAACTATCTTGTCCTTTAGTAAGAGTACGTAAATCAACCAACCACCTCCTTGATAGTTATTTTCAGTAAACTTTCTAAAAGTGGCATTTTCAAAACTGTAATGAAAAATCCAATTTTACCATTAATGAGGATTTGTCATTCTAATTCCATGGACACCCAACATGACATAGCTACCTGATCCAAATTGGATCTACAGCTTATTAAATGTAATAAGGAACCCAATGTTATCCTATGGAAGAGGTAGGACTCACAGTAATGAAAAACATATTTAGGATTTTTTCACTACCAGGACATGTAAATCTTAAAAGTACATGTAGAACCTTTAAATTACACAGCATCCTTCCCTATGGACTACTTAGGGCCTACCTTAGTAGTAGCTTATATAAGGGGAGTTTAAAGCTGGTGAAGGGGGTCTGAATGCCAAGTTGACATGGCAGTTTAAAACTGCATTCAGGCTGCAATGGCAGACCTGGACCATGTTTTAAGGTGCTTCTTAAGTGGGTGGCACAAAAAAGGCTGCAGGAGGTCCACTGGCAGTATTTACTTTACAGGACCTGGGTATATGATATATCACTCTATAAGGGTCTTGCAAGTAAATTAAATATGCAAATTGGGTACAAGCCAATTTAGCTATATTTTAGGGGAGGAAGCACAAACGTGTTAGCACTGGTTAGCAGTAGTAAAGTGCACAGAGTCCTAAGGTCAATAAAAATAAATGCAGCAAAAAGGAGGAGGAGAGGCAAAAAGTTTGGGGAGAAACCACCCTAAGGCTGACAGGGCCACGAGGTGTCCCCCCAGCAGAAAGTGGGGAGAATTACCAAACCCCTTGGGAGTTCTCTTCACTAAGGCAGAAAAACCTTGAAAGACAATCAACATTAGTGTGGTCTGACCCAGGGTGGTTCTCCACCGTAAAGTCCATTCCCTGTAGACAGATGGACCACCTCATCAATTTTGGATTCTCACCCTTCATGTGCATTAGCCACCTGAGAGGTCTGTGGTCTATCTGAACCCAGAAGTGAGTCCCAAACAAGTATGATCTCAGCTTCTTAAGTGCTCAGGTTGCAGTAAAGGCATCTCTCTCAATAGCGCTCCACCCCTGTTCCCTGGGAAGTAGCCTCCTAGAGATGAATGCTGCAGTTGATCAAGGCCCTTCTCATTCAGCTATGATAGGATTGCCCCTATACCATGCTACGAGGCCTCTGTTTGGACAATAAGCTCATGGGGTAAGTCAGGGGCATTGAGCACAAGGACTGTGCACATGGCCTGTTTTAGGGAGTGAAAGGCTTTCTGACAGGCCTCTGTCCTGATCACCTTCTTGGGCTGCTTCTTGGAAGTCAGCTCAGTCAAGTGGGTAACAATGGTTCCAAATCCCTTGACAAACCTCCTGTAGTAGCCAGTGAGGCCCAGGAAGGCCCTCACCTCGGTTTGAGTTTTTGGGGGCTTCCAGGCCACGATAGTCTTCATTTTGGCTTGGTGGGGATGCACATTACACCCAACCATCAGGTGTCCCAAGAACACCACTGATTTCTGCCCTATCTGGCACTTGCTGGCCTTGATAGTCAGGCCTGCCGATTGCAGGGCCTGAAGCTCTTCCTGCGGGTGAAAGAGGTGGTCCTGCTGAAGACAGCTATGTCATCTAAATATGCAGCAATGGAGGCCTCCATCCCAGCTAGGACCTGGTTCACCAGTCTCTGCAATGCGTTATGTTATATTATGTTATGTTATGTTATATTACAAAGTCTTATAGAGCGCATAGCTACCCGGAGATGGGCTTCCCAACGTTGACAGGAATCATGAGAATTGAAGAGCATTGCTTAAGGGATGTGGTGAGTCTTCAGTTGCTTCCTGAAACTTGAAAAATTACTGTTGGATCTGAGGTGACTAGATGGAATTCCAGAGTTTAGACACTGGATAACCTAACGACCGGCCTCCACCTCTCGCTTCTTTAATTTTGGGGATGACTAGGAGGGAGCGATTGATAGATCTTAGCTCTCTCGCGTTATTGTATGGTGTGACAAGGTGACTAAGGATGTGTGGGCCATGTGCATATTTTACCTTGTGCGCAATGCATAAGGCCTTAAATTCAATTATTTTGCTCACGGGCAGCCAGTGAAGGCTTGCCACAGCTGGACACACAGACTGTGTTTTTGGTAGGCCCAGCAGTATTCAGGCTGCAGCATTTTGAAAAATTTGCAGCTTCTGAATCACATAGGCAGGGCTGCCTAGATAGAGAGAGTTACAGTAAACTGAGCTTGGAAGGACAAGACCATGTACATCTACTCTCCAAGTATCCATAGGGAGCCATTTAATCATCTTTCTAAGGGCTCTCAAGAGACCAAGACATGTCCCTGCCACTTTCTTTGCCTGGGCGGCCATGGTCAAATCTTTATCCATTAGTACCCTCAAGTTCTTTACTTCCATTTTGGGGGAAGAGCGATCACCCAGGCATGAAGGCCAGAGAATGTGGTCCTACAGTGCTCTATTGTTGCCAACAACCATAACCTTATTTTTTTCACCATTCAATTTAACGCAAACAGTTGTCACCCAGTTCTTCACCTTTCTCCAGGCAGATGGACAGAGTTTCCGAGGTTAGGCTGGTATTGGTTAGTAGGGAGACAATGATCTGGGTGTCATCAGCATACAACACCATGGTAAGTCCTGATGAACAGATAATGTCTGCTAAAGGGTGAACAAGGACATTAAAAAGAGTGAGGCTCAGCAATGAGCCGTGAGGCATTCCACATCTGAGCTGATGAGCACCCGACAGACAAGACCCTTCCCTAACCTGAAAGCTTCTATTGTCCAGAAATGAAGTCAGCCACCTTAGTGCCCTTCCAATAATACCTACCACCTCCAATCTATGTTGGAGGATAACATGGGAGAGAGTGTCGAAAGCTACACTCAAATCAAGAAGAATGAGTGCAGCGCTAGACATACAACGTAGGGGTTATCAAAGAAGAAGGACGGCGAGGAAGGAGAGCGGCCATGGTGAGGAGGAGGCAGCCACAGCAGGTAAGTGCCTTTTTATTTACATTATAATTACTTTGGGAGGGGGGAGGGAGTGGAGCGGAGTTTCACAGAGTTTTATTCCAACTCCGTGGAACTCAGCGTGGAGGCACTACACCTGCTCCGCCCGGGGTTAGTTTCCTTCTGGGGGCAGTTGGGCTGTCCCTGCAGGTCAATGCCCCTCTCTTGGTCCTGCTTCTCATCTTCACTTAAGTCCAAGTCCTCCTCATTATCTTCACCATGATCTTCTACTGAGGCAGATTGCTATCTCTGTATCTTCTCAGAGGTTCTGAGAGACACCTGGGGATTTAGTTTGGTAGCCCTCCTGTCTGCTTTCAGTCCCTCTGTTTGCAGAATTTCAGCCCTGCTAGGGTCATCAAAGTTGCACAGCCCCATTTTCATGGTGAGAAAAAGGGAGGCTGGGGTACTTCAATTTAGAAAAGGGAGAAAACAGTCAATGGAAAACTGAGGAGGAATTTAAAAAGGGGTCACTCTGATGTCAAATTATTTATCTGGGAATTTTATGTAACACAAATCACTGTTTGATACTGCAGAAACAAAAGTACTGATCCCACTGCTGCCACCAATGTTAGAAATGGGGTTGTTGTTGACTAAGGTGTGAGCCCAGGTCAAGCAACAGCCAAAATTCCTTGCAGTGTGAACCACAACAAGTCACTAAATTAACCTGTGCTTAAAGCTGAGTAGCTTGGCACAAAAAGCAGTCATGCTTAATACATTTGAGGAAATGTGTAAAGTATTTATGCAGCACACAAACAAAGTGGAAACACAACCCAAGAAAAATCTTACACAAATTTAGAAAAATAGAGTACATTTTGATAAATGATTTGACACCAAAATAACAAAAATACATTCAGTAGAACTGGAGTTATGAATTTTTAAAGTTTTTAGTAAAAACTAGCACCTGAAAGTTCAAAGCCCCAACGGCGGACAGCTAGTAGCGCAAGACAGTTTCAAAGTAGAAAAATATGGCCGAAAGCAATGGAGCATGGTCCGGATGCAAGGTGTGGACTGGGCCTGGTCAGTGTTTACCTTCAGATTTGGAAACATTTCGGAGAAAGATTTTCTGTGAATGCAAAGTTCAGTAGGGCAAGACTGCAGGGGTTGTCTGGAGAGGGAGCGTTGTCATCAGATGGCCCTGGGTCAAAGTCACATTGAAGATTTCTATGTTGGGACTTAGTTGGCCAAATGGAAGTCGAAAATCTTCAGTGGGACGAGGCTGAGGACTGCAACCGAAGACATTTCTATGAGGCTGGATACCCCTTTGGTGAGGGATCGCTGAAAAGCATTTACTGCTGCGGAGAAGAATGTAGCAGGAGAAGCTGCAAAGTCAGTACAACTGGCGATGCGTCTCAGGTGGATAGGCTAACAAGTTGGTCCCAGTCTCCTCCTGGTTCTCAGAGCATTTTTACCAAATATTTTCCAAGTCTGCACTTTGGAGTTTGGCGATCTGAGCACCTCAAGCACCACATCCAAGGGTCCAGGACTATAGGGGCAGCACTCGGAGGGTCAGGAGTCACTCAGGCTGGGTCCAGGTGCAGGTTCAAGTTGGATGAAGACTTTTAAGTCCCTGTGTTTCTGAACAGGAGGCCAGCAAACTAGCCCTTGTGAGTCACATTGGAGGTCCTGGGTCAGTTGATGATCCAGTCCTTGTCCCCAGGCAGAAGTTGGCAGAGCAGCAGGTCAACAGGGCAACAGGGCAGCAGTCCAGTAAGGCAACAGTCTTTCTGGCAGCACATCAGTTCCTCTTCCTGGCAGAGTATCCGCAGGTCCAGGAAGGTGGGAGAAGTTTCTAGACAATGGCTTTGAAGTGCTTGGAATTTGCTGCCTCCCCTGCTCTGGCTCAAAGCAGGCTGCAGTGACAATGTGGGGTTGTTAGGTCCTTTGTGTGTACGTAGAGCACAGGCTATTCAGTAGCAAGTGGGGCTGTGCTCAACTCTAACCCCCCATCCTGCCAGCAGATGGCCCATTCAGGCACACCTAATCCCTCTATTGTGTGATTGTCTGGGTGGAATTCACAAAGTATAACTACCAATTACACCCAGTCATGTGACCAAAGACAGGCTACAGGCACAAAAGGGCTAAGGGCAGGAAGATGCCAACTTTCTAAAAGTGCCATTTTAAAATTGTAATGAAAAATCTGACTTTACCATTAAAGAAGTTTTATCAATACAATTTCATCGACACCAAACATGATATAGTTCCTGCTCCTAATTAGAAATTACAGCATAATAAATGTATTAAGGAAACCCAAATGTTATCCTATGGGAGGGGTGGGCCTCACAGTAGTGAAAAATGAATTTAGGAGTTTTTCACCACCAGGACATGTAGGACTTAAAAGTACATGTCCCACCTTTCAAGTATACAGCACCCTGCCCTATGGGCTACCTAGGGCCTTCCTTAGGGATGACTTATATGCAATAAAAGGGGAGTTATGGCTTGGCAAGGGGGAATAAATGCCAAATTTACATGGTAGTTTTAAACTGCATTCGGGATGCAGTGGCAGACTTGGGACATATTGTAAGCTACTTTTTAAGTGGGTAGCACAATAAGTGCTGCAGGCCCACTAACAACATTTAATTTGTAGGCCCAGGGTATATAGTATATCACTCTATAAGGTGCATACAAGTAAATTAAATATGCCAATTGAGTACAAGCCAATTTAACTATATTTTAGGGGATGAAGTGCAAGGACTTTAGCACTGGTTAGCAGTGGTAAAGTGCACAAAGTCCTGAGGCCAACAAAAATAAGTGCAGCAAAAAGGAGAAGAAACAAAATGTTTGGGGGAAGACCACCCTAAGGCTGACAGGTCTAATAGGCTGTTGTTATGATTGAATTTTATATGGCTTGAAAGTATATAAAAGGAACACAGACACAGGTTTTCATTTTAAAATGCTTTATTGAGATAATAATGTTGATAGTAATTATTGATCAAGGTGGTTATGCTTTATTAATGTTAGTAAGTGTATTTACACATGGTTAATATGGATTATTTTATTTACTCACAAAAATGATGGTGTTTTCAACATGTGGTTTATTGATCTTGAACCTTTGACCAAGTCAATAGACTTACCTTATATGTTTGTATGACCCTTTAGGGGGTCAAAGGTGATTAAGTAATGTCATCAATGGTATTTTCATCTACCTAATGTATATATTTGTAAATTAATGCACAGTATTTAGTAGTGTCTTTGTAATAAATGTGCTTTTCCTTTTTCTGAGCAAAAAGCACTGACTGTACGATCATTTACTGAGTGTTATTATTGCGTGCCAGCGAATGGTGATTACTATCCCACACCACCTCCCCTTAGTAGGCCTTGGACTGCTCTGCTTCACAACCCTGAGAGAGTCAAGCACTACAATGACAACTAATAGCCATATGTCCTACAGCACCAAACATAGGTACTTCCTTGAAATATACCCAATGACACACTTTTCCTTTTTGAACAAAGCCCTCGTGCACTAGAGAGGTGCACATCAAGGCCCTGGCATGAAGCCAGGGACCTGGGACCCAATACAGCTTTGACAAGTCTGTAATAAAGAAACCCCTTCTTTTCAGCTAAGATTTAATGAATTTGTGCATGCCTTACAGTACAAATCTGAACTTGGCTGCAGCATCATCCAAATCTCCCAGCAAAGTTCCAGAGGATTTACAGACGTCTTTAGGAAAGATTCACACACACCTAGTATACTCAACACATGCCACCAGCATTGAAAATTGGTACTGATCTTTGATTATGGATATTTCTTGAAATTGCTTATTGTTTCAGGAGCATTTAGATTTAATACAACTGAATTGGTGGCTTATTTGAGGCTTCGCAGATCAGGTGGAACCACAATTTCTTTGCTCTCTTTAAAGTTGGGGAAACTGTTGGGTATCCAACAGTCAGTACACGACTGCTGGGTCACAGCGACCGGCGCACTACCCTGTTTACATAGGATGACTGTCATTTTCCCGGGAATTTGATTAACCGCTTAACCGCGGCGGCAATTCCGCCACAGTGCGGCGGTTTAGCGGAGTGGGCGGGGCCGCGTCGGCCAACGGACGTGCGCAGCACTACAGAGGTAGTGCTCGCGACGGCCGTTGGCCAACAGAAGCACGCAACGGGTTAATGGCCCTCCACATGCAGAGACAAAGCTCCCTTCATTTCAGGCCATTAGTTTATTTCTTGAAAAAAAGTTGACTGAACAGTCCCCAATGCTTTTCACACGAGTGGTTCTGTCACATCCTGATTTAGGTGTGAGCAGCGCCTTTGTGTATTGGGACCGAGGAGGGTCTGTTAAACATGGGTAAAACAGAGGCTGCCTAGTCCAGATCTCTGGAAGTCTCATGGAGGCTTTGTATTCCAATGAAGCGGGGTCCGTAGAAAAACGTGAAAACAAAACAAAGGGCCAATTCACAAATGCATTTAATAAAAAGAGAAGTATTACTCCAGGAGTACTTGTCAACATACTCTTACAAGACTTTTAATCTGCCCGAAATGTCCAACTGCCTATTAGTAAAAGTGCAAAGAAGGCCCGCTCCTTCCTATTTGTACTAATTGTGTATGAATATTGCATGCATTTTCACGTTTTATCAACTCTTTGAATGTTTTGGGGGCGATTTATAAACGTATGAGAAAGAGAACTAAAGAAGTACTAACTTACGTACTACAAAATGCCTTTGTGAATGGACTCCCACGCGTGTACGTGTTGGTTATTTGAGAAAAACTATTTAGTTCAGCAGGAGTTCCTAAACAAGTATCATGGCATTCAAGCGAATGAAGGGCTGGGCGCATTTATACCGTGTTTGAATATCATATCTGTCTCTAGTGAGAAAAGGTCCCTTAAGTAGATTCGAATTCACATTGGTTGTTGCAATGTAGAATAAACTGCTTTGCGTTAACAAGACATAGAACAAAAAAAACAGAAACGAAGACCATGGTTTTGGAAAACAAAATAATATTTAATAATAGTGAAAGCAGCTATATTCAGAATACTGGCTCCTTAGCGCATATAATTGCAGGTGCACACACGGAATGTTTACTTTTTGCTCATGAGCTACGGAAGTGTGCACGCTTTGTCTCAAAGTGGACTTTAAAGCAACAACATTTCCAAAAGAGAAATGCACCTGTACACCATAAACAGACTGCTCTGTAGTACGCGCCAGTGGTTACGTCTACACTGGCAGCATACAACGGCGTCTAATGCCCCCAAGTATGTATGAGTCAGCAATAACAAGCCTTGAGATATTATAAAAATGTCAGGAAACAGAAATGGTAGCAGGTACACTCTAGGGCAGGGGTCTTCAAACTGGGGGTCCTCGAGTGATCCCAGGGGGGGCTACAGGCTCTAGCCAAAAGAAGCATTATGCTCTGTAATGGGCCATCACTAACATCTTTTGTCATTTATATTCTAGCTGAGAGTATGTGTCAAAAGGGAAGGGACTCCAAATATTCTTCAAATCCCCCAGCCAC
This sequence comes from Calotriton arnoldi, assembly GCA_963921515.1. Taxonomy (NCBI): domain Eukaryota; kingdom Metazoa; phylum Chordata; class Amphibia; order Caudata; family Salamandridae; genus Calotriton; species Calotriton arnoldi. The sequence continues at coordinate 189,456 of CAWUFW010009555.1, forward strand.
ACACTGTGGATACTTTTAATAGATACAATTTAATAAAATAAATGTGAAAAATTATGAGGGGGGGGGCCGATGATTTTTTTTTCCCATGGGGGGGGCATCAAAAAGTTTAAAGACTACTGCTCTAGGGGCAGTATACAGGAAGGTTGAGACATTTCCCGGGATGTCTTGGACATGCTGTGAGGAAACAGGTGCCAGTGTGGTCCTTGTGCCACGCTGCCCAGCAGCTTAGGCCTTTAGAACTGCTCAAGCTTTTTAGGTTTCGCTACAAACAGCTTTGCTCTCTGCAGCAGTTATTGTTACCAATACTTCAACGCATACTTAGAGTGGTCACCAGACTCCCTCGCTGCTCATGATTTGATTTATTTTCTCTCTCAGGCCCCTGCTCCTGATTCAATGCCTTTCACTCATTCTTGTGTTTGTCCTGAATCGGAATAGTTTGGTCAGTGAGCTTTGATTGGGTAGATTGTAGCCTTCTACTACTACGTTTCTATAGCAGTTTACTTTGAGCACTCCATTACCCCCCCATATGTCCTCCTCGTCCCAGTCCTTACAGAAGTGAGGCAATCCTGCCTCCTGACTGGCTACTCTCAACACTAGAATCTCTTTTATGTTTATTATATAAACCCTTCCCAACCACCGCCATGCCTGTTATCAACAAGACCCGAACAGGACTGGGACGAGGAGGACCTTAATCAGGGTAATAAAGATTACCGGTAAGTAACGAAACATTAGCGCAAATAACGCTTCTACCGTCCTCGTCGAGGGCCCGATTCACAAAGGTCCTCCGCACTGTGGCGGAAACCCGGCAGTGGTGGCGGGAGGCCTGCACCCGTGGTGAGACCTCCACTTTGCAGTTTCTTATTGCAGAGGTCCCGCCATGAGTGCGCCCCCCATCACGACTGCTGGGCCTCTGCCAAGAGTGTGGAGGCCCTTTGTGATTCGGGCAGCTGTGTGTCTGGCTAAAAACACACCTGCTGGTGTCCGCTGCTATGCCCACCTTCCTGATCATCAGGGCCGGAACAGGACCAAAACTCTTCAAAGCAGTCTGCCACTTTCCTACTTCCCCTCTATCCACTCATTTGTAAATACATTTTTCACCTCTCCCTCTTTTCTCTTCTCTCTTTTGATCTATCTGCCCTATCTCCCTTTCTTTCTGCTCTCTAGCCCTAATCTCTTTCACTTTCACTCTCGCTCTCTCTCCTCATCTCTCTGCTTATAACCCCTCTGTGCCTGTTCAATAAAACCAGGGATGCTGGAGAGTGTAGTGAGGTAGTTTGAACCTGGAAGGGTCCTATCTGCTGATATTATCTGGAATACCAATGCACTCATAATCTCTCACTCAAGTCTGACCAGGATCAGCCCTGCTTTAACCCCTCACCTGTGCCAGGTTTTCAGAGTGCTTGAGGCTCACAGTTTGATTAGATGCAGGTTCCAGGTGACACATCGTAAAAAGAGAAAATATTGCAATGAATTCTTCAAAAACGCAAGGGAGATTCACTCAGAGCATCAGAAATGACTTCCACCATTATAACTCATCATTGGTTTAGTTCTCAACATCAAAACTTTATTTCGGTTGCCATAGGCACGCATGAAAAGTGCAATACAAATAAAACAATAAAAACCATGTAAAAAATGTAGATCTACAACAGTGAAGAGCTGATTTTTAGAACGCACCAATGACGAGACATACAAATTCCTTGGAAAGTCTCTGTAGCAAAATTAATGCAACTCAGCATTGTTTAAAATTCTATTTTTTCAATATGGGAATTAAGAATCGTCTGGTAAGTCAAACATCAAATGTACAAAAAAAAGTAAAATGCAGTAAAGCCTGATTAGAAATACCATCACAAGGGCACAAGCAAATTTCAGCAGAAATGAATTGGCCCAAGGGAAAACATACAAGACTCCATGGTTTAACAATCCTAAAACGGCAAAGTAAAGCATGCTCCTGGTACCCAGAAATGAAGGACAAATTTGGTTCCACAGTAATATGAGATTGATTAATCACATACTCCCTAACGACAGGCATTTAACTCAATTTCATCTCTATCAGAGCACAGGCATCAAGGAAACAATCTTTCACTCATTCTCTATCATTTTTTGTGATTGTTAAAGGATCATCAAATAACAGTGGGCGTCCCAATCTGGTTCAATTAAGTTTAACGTATTGTAGCTAAAGTATGGACAACCCTTTATCACAAGACAAACAGCCCATGATGATTGGTCGATAAAAAGTGGCATCTGAGTTCATCCCAATAAAAATCCAAAGTAATAATGGAGCTAACTTGATAAGATGCTCTAAGTACTGTAAACCAAGCTCCTCATGGCTCAGACAGTGTGGAGTGATAGTGGGTGCAGACAAAAGATGACTGCAACAACGATTCCCTTCTGAGTAAGTAATAATATTATTGATTGATTAATTAAAATCTTTTCCAATTAAGTTAGTAAGAATAAACATGCAATCAATAGAAGAATAAACCCAGTTTGAGGCGATAAATAGTGGAGCCAGTCCATGACCACTATTTCCATCGCATGTATGATTGACATAAAAAAACAATCGGTGTTCAGATTCTAAAAAAAGCCTCCTTGGAGGGTGGAGTGATTGATATGGGAAGGCCAATCCTGGGATAAAGTGCTTAATTCATTTTACAATAATAAAACGGAGCCAGGCTAGGCCGGGGTACAGTGCTTGATTTGCTAATGTGACAGCACCGACCCAAGGTCAGGTTGAAACAAGTTAGATTTCTGACAAAACGATGGTAAAGTTCTGCTAAGAGAGTTCCACGGATGACAGGTGACAAATCCATTTTGTGGAGCACTGCGGTTCAGATGCTGTGCCCATCCAGCATCTTAGACGTGTAGTTTTGAAACCGCCTAGCCTTGCATGAGGATTCCTTCTTAGCAGGGCTATTACTGCTGGCCGACATGACCTGACATGTATAGATCTTAAGGTTGGATGCAAGAGATTTCACCTGAGTTATAACATGGCCGGACACTCACATAGTAGGTGGAGCAGGGTTTTGTTGGCATACCTGGTTGTTGGGCCAGGACTCCTCCCAGGAAGGGGCAAGGTCCTTGGATGGGAAGACGGCAAGGCAGATAAGCAACAGGCCATGTTTCCTGGCCACAGAGAAGTGAGAGGACAAATAGTGCTGTAGACCCCAGGCCGCGTACTATGGCATGACTGCCCACGCATGTTGTTGCACACAAATGCAGCTTTGAGGTGTTTTATGAAAGCTTTGCTGCTCTGTTGGTGATTCCTTTAAGGCAGCGAATTCCATAGAGGAGTGCCAAGCGTCCTCTAATTACAATGCTTAGATTGCATGCTGGATGACAGAGAACAATGAGTTCTTTGTGTGGGACTACTTTTCGAGTTCCATCCAGCACTGGCGTGAGAACGAGTTCGCATCGGCCATTCTCAGCCTCTAGCACAGTTTTGCTAATGCCTCCTTCCTTACTGAGCCCTGATGGTACAGGCAACCCCCAATGCTGATTTGGGCGTGTGAGATCTGATGTGGTATCAGAAGGAGTTTTTTGAAGAGGCTAAATTGTAGAGTGTTTAAAGTCCCCACATCCTTTCCTTTAAAGCACTTCTGAGCCGTAGGCTAGGGAAGGCAAAAATTTAGCAACCACGACCTAGAGTAGATGGTGTGGCAAGGTGTTTCATGTCTTTTGCTGTAAGGTTTTTAATGCAAACAGGAGATTGTTTGCTATAGCTTGTCTGGATGCAAGTTGAATTTTAAATGTTTAGTGAGACACCAAGATACTTATAGGATTTTGCCAGTTTTAGGGCATTGCCCTTGGCCCACCAAGTAAATTTAGGCTGCGTTTTGTTGTGTGAAATAGAAAAGCTGAGCACCTTGGTTTGCTGAAGTTAAGATCCAACCGCAGGTTATTAGTGTATCCCAATATTTAGTCTATCAAACGCTGAAGGCCGATTGGTGTTTTGCTAAGCAAAACAATGTCATCAGCATATTGCAGGCTTCTGAGATGTTCCTGGCCCAGCCTGGAGGGATGGCTCAGAACTTCGGCCAAATGTCTGTTGAGGTCAGCCATGTAGATGTTGAATAGACAGGGGGCCAGGACGCACCCCTCCTTAAGGCCAATGTGGGTGGAATGTTTTTGTGTGGTTCTTGGGCCATAACCGATCTTGGACCCAAGTGCTGGTTTAGTGGTTAATAAATGCATCCAGGAGTTTAGCTGGGACCCCTAGAGATAGATTTTTTCCCACAACTGTGCCCTTAGAATCTTGTTGAAGGTCGCCATTAGGTTGACGAAGCAGGCATAGAGCCTGCTGGATTTTGCTGTTGCTTTTTCTGCAAGTAGAGCTACAGCCAACAGATTGGTTATTGTGCTCATTCCTGCTCTGAAGCCAGGCTGAGTTTTCGGTACGATGAGTAGACCCAGTCCTCTAGATCAATGAGCAAGTTGGAGGTGCAGATCTTGGCTGCTACATTGATTAAGGTGATTAGTCTGTAATTTGCAGGGTTTTAATGCTAACCATATTTGTAAGTTGACTGTAATATGCTGCCTCGCCAAGAGTCCAGTATAGAGTTTGTTGACGGTGCATAGTTGAATAGTGGTGTTAAGTGTTTAGGCCAGGAAACTGGATCCTTCTTCAATAGCGCATTTGGAGGCCATTGGGCCCTGATGCCCCCTCAGCCCTAAGCCTTTTCAGGATCTGTGCCACCTGTGAGTGATTCAGCTGGAGGGGAGTTGCCTCTGTTGGTTGGGGACTTTGGTGAAGATGCCAATGGGCCTCTGCTTGCATTTTCTGAGGTTGTTCCAAGTCGGCCTGATTGTAGACTGTGACTTTGTGAGTTTACCAAACTGCCTCCGTGATATTGGCGCTATGATGCCGGTGACAGTCGTCTACTAGTTTGTTGATTTTGCCCAGAATGATTTTGAATTGTTCTTCTTGCTTGCGTGGAGCAATTTTATCCAGAGGCCCTTTGTAAAGATGAATTTGCCTGATCAAATGGATTTTTAGCAACCTTGTTTCATTTTGGAAATTTTGAGTTTGGTTTCCTTGCTGAGTTGGCTGCCTGGTGGGAGAGTGTGCCTACTAGCTGCAAGGAAAAACATTTTTCACAGCCCTACACTTCAGCCCCATATGTAGCGATTGATATACATTGGCGTTGATAACTTTCCAACAAGGAAATCAGAGGTTTCTCCCTGTGCTTAGATGGTAAGTTTGGCAGAGAACTCACAGAATAGGGGAATTTCGGACATCTTATGCCAATGTTAGTCTTCCAAGCTAAGCTACTATTGAAAACTAATCCTAAATAAGGACATTTGGAAACCTTTACTAAAGACTGAGTTGTTATAAATAGAGAGAGACTGTCTGCAATGTTGAGCAACCAGCACCATATGGCAAAATTAGTGACATATTGAAATTTGTACTCAAGCCTAAACTAGACATGAAATCAGTAAAAAAAACACCTAAATTACGCACAGCCATTGCTGTGCTGGCTGGTAACACTGTGTCATCAACATATAACAACACAGGCACTGGGGTATCTTTGATTATTTGGACTTCAGTGCATTGTTCCAATAAATAAAAATTAACTTTATTGATATATACAATAAATAATAAAGGGGCCAATAAGCACCTTTAGCGTACTCTTCTTTGTAGTCAAAATGATTCAGGGAGTTTCCCAAACCTCACCTTTCTAGTTAAGTTGGCGTTCAAATTCTCCAAAAAAGTGACACGTGTTTGATCAAGATGCATCTCTAATAAAGGTACCAAAATATGGATCGATTGACTCTACCGAAGACACTTGGTAGGCCCATAAATTCTAAGTGTAAGTTGCAGTCATTGGGATAGTTATGTAGGCCATTGAAAACAAGCAAGAATCCTCAGTAGTGTTAAAGTGAATGTGCAGATTTACATGTTGAATCCATGCCCTCTCTGTGCTCTGCCTACTCCAAATAAAAGCACAGTTAAGATTTTTTTTAGATGTTTACTTTCCACAAATGGAGACATTAAATGGAGACATTTAAGGACATCAGATCTGTTTGTGACTCTCTTGAATTCTAATAATAAGAGGGCAGTCCATGGAAGGCTTGTGTCTGACTCAAGAAACCTCTAGTAGCAATTTAAGATGCTACTGGCTGGTACGGCAGCGTCTTTTCTCTCCCTGAGGTACATCTACTCTGGCTTAAGGTACTGCACACTTTATCAGGAAAGTGCCAACTGTAGCTTTTCAAGGTCATATGAATTTGCTCTTTACAAATAGTAAGACCTGTTGGCTATTGCTTGTATTTGCCTTGAACAGTTAGAATTCTGAGGTTTGTGGTGTCTGAAGCACCTATGAAAGATTAGGCTAAACAAAAGGGGATATGGGTTCAGTCTCGATGGGGCTGTAAAACAACTCGCAAAAAATACAAAAAATCATATTACTAATGCATCTCTTTATTTTTGTCTAGCAAAAATAAAAATTATTGTTTATATAGTTGCTGGCAATAAGCATCCACTGCAGTGATTTGTGTGTTTTCTCCAGGTGGCTGACATAAATCTGAATTGTCACTTATAGCTTGTAAGAGATGTCAGAAAATGCATTGTTGTATGAGTTGTTGTTAACCCTACTCAAGATACAGCCCCAATCCCTGTTAGTTTGAACCACTAAAATCCGTAAATCATCCCATGCTTAGCCCTCTGGTAGCTTGGCACAAAGTAGTCAGGCTTAACTTAGAGGCCATGTGTAAATTGTTATACAAAACACAAACAGTTAGGTCGGTTGTCGGATATAGAAAGTGGATTGGGCCCGGCTGACGCTTACCTTTGGACTTAGAAGAAATTTGAAGAAAAAGTCTCTGAGTAGGTAGCAGTTCAGCAGGGCAAGGCTGCAGGTGGTGTCTGAGAAGGAGGCATCATCGTCATTGAACCACTGGACGAAGTCACTGTGAAGATTTCTACGTTTAGACTTAGTCTCTATTTTGTAAGGTGAAAAACTCCAGTGGGATGAAGCTGGAGGCTGTAGCCGACAAGAGTTCCATGAGGCTGGATATCCCTTTGGTGAAGGACCACTGAACAGGATTTGCTGCTGCAGGGAAGAAAGTAGCGGGAGTTGACGTGAAATCAGGTCGACCGGTGATGCACCTTGAGTGGATAGATGAGACGGTCTCCTCTCAGTATCAGAGCAATTTTTAGCCCAAAATTTACTAAAGTCCCAAGTTTTGGTTTTTGCCTATCTAGGCATCTTTAGCACCATCATCAAGGGTTCAAGACTGGATGGGCACCACTTGGGGGGGTTAGGATTCACTCAGGCTGGGCCCAGGTGTGGGTTCAATATGATTCAAGCCTTTTTTGTCCTTGAGATTCTGATGAGAAGGCCAGCCAACTTGCCCTTGGAGTCACTCTGGTAGTCCTGGGTTCAAGTACTGGAACAGGGCTCAAGAAGCTGGGAAAGCCTCTAAGGGTCCAAGCCAGGCGCCATGCAGCAAAGCAGTCCTTCCAGATGCAAAAGAAGCAGCCTTCTGAAGCACACAGCAGGCCACAGCAGCATGCATTTCTCTGAGAGTCCTTCTACCGTTCCAGAAAGTGAACTGAAGAGTCAATCTGAGGGTCCTATTTTTATACCTGGGGCTGTATTAGACACAGGGTGCACTTTCCCTGTTTGCGTCATGCTGTAAAACGGTGCACCTGGTTCAAACAGGGAAACTGTGCATATTATGGTGAATGCGTTGCCCTCAGGGCAGCCATAAACTTGAGCTGCCCTGGGGGCAAGACATTGAAGTGAAAGTTGCAAGCCACTCTGTGTTTTACTGTGCAGGCAGCATCCGACTGCAATTTTATGAGAGGACAAGAGCCCCCTGCAGGGGGGGGTGCAGTCAGTGACTGCACTCGCCTCAAGGGGGTTTTCTGGGGGGCCCATGGGACCCACTTTCCCACCGCCTGAGAGCTGTCCTCTGGGGTTGCACTAATAGCATGCTACCTGTTAGTTGTGCACTGTCATTGTGCCTCCTGACGCTTATTTGCCTTTGCGCCCATGCCCATAATATGTCGCAGGTAAAGAGGCAAGGAGAGTCCCTCATTTGCATGGGGCCATGCCCTCTTGCAAATGAGGGGATGCCCTCTCATGATAGCGCTGGTGCACATGTGCACCAGCACTATCTAGTATTACAGAAGGGGATGCACAAGCATCTGTGACCCCTTTCTGTAATACCAAAGTGCTATGGGAGTGCAAAAAGCGAGAGCACACACGCATTGCACCCTCACTGCACTTTGTGCACTACGGCTCCTGGTTCCTACTTCAAAGTAGAAGTGTATAGAGAATTTGCTTTGAAGTGCTTGACGTTTCCTGCCTCCCCTGCCCTGGCTCCAAGCTGGCTGAATGAACAATGCAGTGGTAACAAGTCCTTTGTTTGAAGGCAGGGCACAGTCTATTCAGCTGCAAGTGGGGCTGTGCCCAGCTCCGCCCCCCATCCTGCCGTGATTGCCCATCCAGACACAAGTGGGGCTGTGCCCATCTCTGCCACCCCATCCTCCCAGTGATGGCCCATTCAGGCACACCTAATCCCTCTCTTTTGTGGCTGTCTGGGAGAAATAGAGTCTGACTGCCAACTGCATCCAGTCATGTGAACCAGGAAAAGCCTGCAGGCACCAAATAGTTAGGGCAAGAAAATGCCAACTTTCTAAAAGTGGCAATTTCAAAACTGTAATTTAAAATCTGACTTTAATATTAAAGAGGTTTTTCAATTACAATTTCTCGGACACCAAACATTAAATGTTTACCTGTTCCTAATAAAAAGTTAGCACTTATTAAATGTTATAACGCAACCCAATGTTATCCAATGGGAGAAGCATGCCTCAAAGTAGTGAAAACTGAATTTAAGAGTTTTCACTGCCAGAACATGTAAAACTTAAAAGACGTGTCCAACCTTTTAATTACAATGCACCCTGCCCTATGGGCTACCCAGGGCCTACCTTAGTGGTGACTTACATGTAATGCAATGGGAGTTTAACACTTGGCAAGGGGGTTATTTTGCCAAGTCGATTTGGCAGTTTAAAAATGCATTCAGGCTGCAATGGCAGAGGTGGGGCAAAATTTAAGGGGCTACTTGAGTGGGTGACACAATAAGTGCTGCAGGCTCACTAGTAGCATTTAATTTACAGGCCGTGGGTATATGGTTTACAACTTTACTAGGACTTATAAGTAGATTGAAGATATGAATCAGATGTAAGTCAATGTTCCCATGTTTTAGGGAGTGAGCACAAGCACTTTAACACTGGTTAGCAGTGGTAAAGTGCACAAAGATCTAAGGCCGACAAAAATGAATTCAGCAAAATAGGAGGGTGAAGGCAAAAATATTGGTGGTGACCCTGCAGTCAGGGACTAGTCCAAACAATAATAATTGTTCAAAACTTCAAAGAATCTATTTTATTGACTTCAGATTCTAGAGGCCATGTTTAGAGTTTGGCGGATGGAAAACTCCACCACAAACATGGTCAATATCCCATCTTACTTATTACAAGTGCATCATAACCTATGCCACTTTTAATATTGCTGAAGGGCTATCCTCCATGTTTGTGATGGAGTGGCCCATTACACGAAACGTTACACACACACACACCACTCTTGACCTACAAGTTATAGACAGGCCTCGTCAGCCGGAAACTCAAATCAGCTGTTATTGTATCTTATGTTATGTTTATTTGTAAAGTGCACTATCACTCGTGAGGGTATTGTGACACTGAGTAGTTGTACCCAGTCCTGTGTATGGGAAGTTGGTGGATTGCAAAGAAATGTCTTCAGGTTCTTGCGAATTTCAAGAAGTAAAGAAGATGGTCTGATGTGGAGTGGGAGGTTGTTCCACGCTTTAGGTGCTATGTAAGAGAATGTCCGTTCTACTGATCTGGTTCTGTGTATGCGTGGGATGTGTGCAAGTAGGAGTTCTGTCTGAGTGGTTAGTGGAAAGAATTGCCACTGTTTATGTAGGTGGGGCCAAAGTTGTATAGTGCCTTGAATGTGATTGAGGAGTTTGAAATGAGCACGTTCGTGAATTGGGAGCCAGTGGAGCTCCCTGAGGTGTGGTGTAATGTGAGTTTGATATGGGAGGTTGAGGAAAGAGTCTAGCTGCTAAGTTCTTTATGATTTGTAGTCTTCTGGTGAGTTGCTTTGTGATCGGGGTGTAGAGGGTGTTCCTGTATTCCAACTTGTTAGTGACTAGGGCGTGAGTGATAGTTTATTTTAGTGTTGCTTGGGACTCAATTAAAGATCTTCCTCAATATCCTCAAAGTGTGGAAGCAGGATTGTTAGAAATGGGGGTCTCTATTTAGCAGTGGCTTGTGCCCTGTCAAAGTAGGGACCATTCCTTCTAGTCAAAGTAAGGGAGTTACACACCTAAAATTACCTCTGCTCACCCCCTTGGTGGATTGGCATGAGCAGTCAGGGTTATCTCAGAGGCAATGGGTAAAGCATTTGTACATAACACACAGTAACACAGTCAAAACAGTACAAATGGACACCACACCAGTTTAGAAAAATAAAGTATCTTTGTCTAAACCAAACAAGACCAAAACGACAAAAATCCAACATACAGATATCAAAATATGATTTTTAAAAGGTAAAAACAGTTCTGTCCATAGAAATCCATGGATGTGTCACATTTGTTGTAAAGTACCTGGGATGCGTCAAAATTGCAAGAAAAACAGGCTCAGGGAAGGTGATGTGTTGGTTCCTTCCATACAGGGAAGATTATGCCTTGGTTCCTTGCTCCAGGGGAGGTGATGCATTGGTTCCTTACTGCCACGCAGGGGAGGTGATGCATCGGTTCCTTACTGCCACGGAGGGGAGGTTATGCGCCGGTTCCTTACTGGAGAGGAGGCGATGCGTCAGTTTCTTACTGTGAGGGGAGGAGATTCATTGGTTTCTTACTGCAGCCCCAGTGTTGGTGTAGATTTAGCACCCAGGTGCTATGCATGGAAAGCCAAACGCACTGGATGCGACGGAGGTCACACAGGCGTTGCATCGACTTCTTCATCCGCGGTCCAGCTGTGCATCAATTCTTTTAGCCGCTCATCTGGGCCTGCTTCGGAGTCGGTGATCTCGGACTTCGGAGATCGGTGCACGGGACTAGGAGTGAGGCAGTTTTTCGGGCTGCTGACAGGCGCTGCATTGATTTCTTTGGCCACATGGGGCTGTGCGTCAAATAAAACAGCTGCAAGAAGAGTGAAGCATTGATTTTGCAGTTTCTTTAGTTTTTCACAGCTTTCTGTAGCAGGAACAACCTCCAGAACCCAGAACTGGAATAGGCACCATTGGTAGGTCAGAACTCCCAGCAGTGGAGTTCAAAAAGGCTGTAGGAGAAGTTGTTGTGTCCCTGAGACTTCAGAACAGGAGGCAAGCACACGCAAGCCCTTGGAGATTCTTCTCAAGCAGGTTTCACAGCAAAGTCCAGTGTTTGTCATCTTATTAGCAGAAGCAGCAACTGCAGGCCAACCCAGCAAAGCAAAACCCAGTAAAGGGGCAGTAATCCTCCTCACAGCTCTTCAGCTCTTCTTCCTTTTGATTCGAGAAGTAATCTAAAATTCTTGGGGCCAATTCACAGAACTAATCTGAGATAAAATCCTAAACTTACTACTTTTGGTATTCACAGAAGGCATTTAGTAGTAGTAGTAAAGTTAGGACTCCTAACTTTACTACTACTAAACTGAGACAAAATCCTAACTTTACGACTCAGTATTCACAAAAGGCATAACTTTACTACTACTAAATGCCTTCTGTGAATACCAAAAGTAGTAAGTTTAGGATTTTATCTCAGATTAGTTCTGTGAATCGGCCCCCTTGTGTTTTAGGTCTACTACATATACCCCTTTTTCTCTGTGAAGTCTTTGTTAAAAAAGTCTCTCTTGCTCAGTAAAACCAGTTCTGTACTCCCTGGTACAGTTTCACTACAGAAGGTGGAGACAGCATTGTGCAGAGCAGCCACAGCCTATGCAGGTGTCAGCGACAACTCCTCCCACCACTCTAGCCCAGGATGGCCCATCAGCATATGCAGGGCTCACAGCAGCTCCCTTTGTGGGAATGTCTGGAGTGAATGCACAGACAGCCCCTGTCAGTCTAAAAACTAGACAGTGAATCCACAAGCAGGCAGAGGCACACAAGATGGTTAAGCAAGAAAATGCCCACTTTCTAAAAGTGGCATTTTCAAACACACAATTTAAAAGCCACCTTTACTAAAAGGTGTGTTCATAAATTCTGAGTTCAGAGAGCCTAAACTCCAAATCTCTAGATGTTCCCAATTGAAAGTTACCCTTGTAAAATGTTAAAAGGCAGCTCCAATGATAGCCTATGGGAGAGCTAGTCCTAGCAACAGTGAAAAACTAAATTTACAGTATTTCACTGTCAGGACATGCAAAAAACACCAGTACATGTCCCACCTTTCACATACACTGAACCCTGCCCATGGGGGTACCTTGGGCCTACCTTAGGGGTGCCTTACATGTAGTAAAAGGGAAGGTTAGTGCCTGCCAAGTGAGTACACTTGCCAGGTTGACCTGGTAGTTAAAACGGTGTGTGCAGACACTGCAGTGGCAGGTCTGAGACACCTTTGAAAGGCTACTTGTGTTGATGACACAATTAGTGCTGAGGACCCACTAGTAGAATTTGATTTACAGGCCCTGGTCAAACCTTTGCACTTTACTAGGGACTTATTAGTAAATCAAATATGCCGATCATGTATACACCAATCAATAATACAATTTACCCAGTTAGCGTATGCACCTTGGCACTGATTAGCAATGGTAAAGTGTCCAGAGTCCAGAAACCAACAAAAAATGGGTCAAAAATAGGAGGTCAAAAGCAGAAAGACAGGGGAGGGGGGTAAACCCTCTACAAATACCAGATCCAACAATGATGTAGTGACTGCATTGACTTTTACAGTCATGTCCAGTTTGCTGTCTAAGTCAATGATGCCAAGGTTCCTGGCGTGGGTGCAGGGTGTGCGTCCAAGGTCCAGTTGGGGTCCCATGGTTAGGTCTTCTTGATGAAGATCAGTACTTCAGTCTTGTCAGCGACAGTTAGCTTTCATCCAACTAGTGTCTTCTGTATTTCAGGTGGTGAATTTGCTTGTTGTGTTCGGCGTGTTGTCTAAGGTGGAAAGTACGAGTTGTGTGTTGTCAGCGTTGGAGACGATGTTGATGTCATATGCATGGAATATGTTGACCTGTTGGATCATGTATGCTTCGAAGAAGGTGGGGCTGAGCGTTGAACCTTTAGGCACTCCCCAGTTCAATCTGCGGGTTTCCGAGGGGTAAAGCGGGAGGCTGAAAGCATGTGTGCTATACGTTAAGAAGGAGTAAATACTGAGAAAATTAGTGCTTCGATACCAATCTCATGCAGGCATGTAAAGTAAAAAAGAAAATCTCACTGGGTACTAAATTTGCTGTATTCATAATGTATTGCATTTTTGTAAATACTACCCAGAAGTTTCGTGTATCACCCTATCATCGTAGTCATGCTACGCATCAAGTGAATAGTTGTTTTAATATTTTCAAATGTCTCCACTTCTGCAGTTCAACATAAAAAAGAAGAAATAGTTAAAGCACGCATGAGCTTGTTTAAACTCATTGCCTTGAAAATAATGTCCTTTTGCCCCTGACACTGGAATGCATTGTCAAGGAATTTTATAGCAATAATTATAAAGGATGTCCATTCCAAACCATTGAGGTTTCCAAAATTGTATTGCACCCAGCAGACCTTTCTGCAGCAGATCACTTTATTTATGGTCCCCATAAATGTGAGAACTAAGACCATAAAATTAAATGACCACATAGAATTGCCATTTATATGAAAAAGGTTCACATCCTCCATGTAGCTGCAGGTTTATTTTGTAGCATAAGGCAATACTAAATGGTCCACTTGTAGAGAACATTTTAATCACACATTTCCTAACTGCTTCTGTAATATTGCACTGGAAGGACTAGTAAGCATTTTGCTGTAGATGCTAAATGGCTGCTTGCAGTACAACACTGAGAGAAATGCTTGCTGAAATAGAGGTACACATTGTATGCAATTGTTTTATGAGCGATATTATGGTTACTGGAATAACATTTCACCATTACCAACTGCTGAGAGAAAAGCCATTAAGATATTTGGCAAGCCAGCCAATTTTTCAAAAGGACCACGGAACAGCACCTTAAGCGCTGCCGAGCAAAAGTTTGTTGTTATCAAATACATGTCTGCTGTAGTATTTTCTATAAATATTTCGTTTGAGGCCTCCGTAAAATTCAAACTGGTAAAGAGAAGTTGAGAAAGAATGCGCTCTAACGTTTGCCTTACTCTCTATAAAGGGAATGGGTATGGGCATGTTTATTTTGCCTTTAGGCGTAAGTGTTTTTTTCAAGGTTCACTAATATGGACGTCGATCCATCACAAAGCCGACGATAGCGGAAGTGAAATCACTAACCCGTTAGCCCATGATTAAATCCGCGATTTGACGCCTTCTACGACCCTTAGCTCATCAACAGTCTTCAATTGGCTGCCAAGGAGCTGACAAAATAGCAATGAGTGAAAATTACCGAAAGAAATAGGGGGCTTATTTCTGAGCCCTTGAGTCACTTTTACGCCGCGGGACGCACCGGCAGCGTAAAAAATTAGCAATGTTGCACTCTATTTACAAAGTGACGCATCTAGGCAGATGCGTCACTTTGTAAACCCCTGCGCCACATTATACCTGCGCCAGGTATAATGTATGCAGGGTGGGGGTTCCCCTGCAAAAAGCCTAGTAAAAGTGGTGCATTGAAATCTATGAGATTTCAGTGCGCCACTTCTAGGACGCCATTGCGTCAATATCTTACGCCTGCCTCACAGCAGACGTAAGACTGACGCAGGCACTTTCACATGGGGCTTACCCCATGTGAAAGGACACATTGCTGGAGTTGCGTCTGTTTTCAGACATACCCCAGCAATGCGTCACTTTTGCACCTTCAGATACGTCAGAAATACTGACATATCTGGAACTCCGAGCGACATGATGCATCATACAGTAAATATGACGCATCCATCATGTCGCACAAGAGGGCGCATTGAAAACTGTCGCATCGCTGTTTTCACGCAGCGATGCATCAGTTTTCATAAATAAGCCCCAAGATCTTTTTCATTCCTTCTGCTGCCTTCATTAACCCCGAAAAAGTGACAGCAAGCGCAATGCCAGACGTAACAAAGAGCAAGTCAGGGCTTCCATTATAGGCGTCTACCTTATCTAGCGTGGAAGGAAATGTAAAGACGAATGAGATACTACAGTTACTCTCTCGTGCTTGTATTTACTACTTCTTGCGGATCGTGGTTATTAGATTTTTCTAAACCATTCAGTCGGTTTCCATCTTGGAGCAGCAGACATCTTAAGCTATCCTCTTCCAGGTACACCCATTCTAAAAGAGAATATTGGGATGATTGTGCAACACACAGCTGACATGGAATAACTCATATTTTTGTTTTCTTTTCCCAGCCATGTAATAGAGAACAGAGGACTTACAGTACTGCTTGTATTTAGGTGTGGCTTAATTCCAAAGTGCCTTGATAAATACATTACTATGCAGATTAATAATTGTCCATCTTCACCGTAAGTGTCTATCTTCACAGTAAGTGACGTTATTGGTTTCCTGGCAAGACCATTAAAAAAGAAGCCAGAGTGAAGGACTTCATTCCCCATCATCCATGTGCACAGGAAGTGACATCACTGCTTTCCCAATCTTCCACCTGCACTGGTTTGTCATCAAAACCTTCTTAAAAAGAAGAGAGGCAAGAGGACTTCATTCTCTATCTTCCAAATCCACAGGAAGTGATATCACAGGTTTCCTACCAAAATCATCTTTAAAAAAAGAATCCAGGTATGAGGACTTCATTCCCCATCATCCAACTCCTTCCATCTTGTCTCCAGGCCTCCCGGGCAAAAGAAGAACTTAATTGAGAATTTATGAGATCTCCTTTCCATCACGTCCATCTGACATGCCCACACCACCCTCTTGGCTGAATTTCAACCTCTCAGACAACACAAGCTCAAAAAATACAAGAGACATGCTTCTCAACCTAATATACAAAGTCAATGGGGTAAAGCATGTCACACAACCAACACACTCCAAAGGTCACATCCTTGTCTTCTCAGCATCACCAACATTCTAATGCAAAGCACCCATACCCCGGACTGGACCGACCATGTCGCCACCCCTATCTACCTGCTCACCATCCTACGAACAAACCAAGATCAATCTAAAAGAGAAGACAAAAACTTCAGAATCTTCAAAGACTTCTCCAAAGACAACATAATACTTGAACTCATACAAACTCCATGTCTAATGCCAACACCCCACAAAGCAACTTCACCTCTTTTTTGGAAAACTATGTGAACATGCATTCTCCCATTAAAACAAGCAAGTGAAAACCAAAGCTTTCAGCACTCTGGAATTCTGAAATCCATGCTTATAATAAACAATACATCCGAAAACATGAAAGTCAATGGGAAAAAACAGAACTCCCTCTGACCCATTGATACTGAAGTCCCTCTGAGTAACATGCAGACAGGTCATGAGTCAAAACAAAGGACTATATCAACACCATCAGTAAAGCTAGCAGCAGTAGAGGCAGATGCTTCTCAAGACAATCCACGTATTCCTCATTAAATAGAAAAGTGCAATACTATCACCACTTTTGCAGTGAAGAAATACAGAAAATCCAACAGCGAACTGGCAACTCCAAGACTACTTTACCTCTTATGCCCACCCGTTCCCATAAAATCCCACATTGGTCATCGTTTTCAACCCTATCTCTTGCAGTTCTTCAGTCATATTCAACTCCCTCCTAGCTACTTTCTATGCAGATGATTTGTTACCTTCATCATTCAACAAAACACGCTTTGGGGACACTCTCCCACCCCTGCTCACCATTGTCAATGCCTCAAACTCTCAAGACATCTTTCCAGAAACTCTCAAGGCAAGCCAGATCCTCCCACTCCTAAAGAACCTACACTATACCCGGGTTACCTACCAACTGCAGTCCCTTTACTCACATACCATTCATCAGCAATATCATTGAAAAATCAGTTTATGTTCAACTCCAGGATCACATGAATGCTAACCATCTTCTGCATAGCTACCTGCCTGTCTTCTGACCATGCTGAAGCATTGAGACTGCTACCTGACACATCATAGATAATGTAATACTGACCACAGGTGAAAATGACCCATGTCTTTTGATATTGCCTGACCTGTCAGCTACCTTCAACAGAGTCAATCATCACACTCTCATATGAACACTGGAGTCTCAAATGGGATTCACTAATAATGCCCTTTACTGGTTTTCCTCCTACCTTGCCAATCAACACCAGTTTGTTTACCTGAGCACCTGCAGGGCTTTAAAGATGGGTAACACCTGTGGAATTCCCCAGGGTTCCATACTGCTCCCTGTCATCTTCAACTTCTATATGGAGTCACTTGTGTCTCTTCTTTCAGGTAGTATCAAGATTTACCAATATGCCAATGCTATAGAAACTCTACTTGAAAGTCTCCTCTACTTCAGACATACAACACCTAAAACACTGTTTGCAATTCATCCAGACCTAGATGTCCATCACCTACCTGAAATCCAACCCAACCAAGACAGAACTTCTGCAATTTGCCAAAGACTGCAAACAAGAAACAGGACAAACATGATTCAATTACATGGCCTTGATGCCTTTGAACCCAAACTTTCACTGAATGCCAAGTCACTTGGATTCAACCCTGCCCTGACACCAAACTCACCCTAAAGGAAGTAAACTGTTTCTTTCAGAAAGCAAATTCAGAACTTCAGTTCAAGCCTTGAAATCTTCATAGCTGGATGTTGGTAAGGCCCTGCTCCATGGCCTTCAGGACTAAAGGGTGGCTCCATTTAATGGCGATCCTACATGCCGCAGCATATCTCATCCAGGGCCAGAAGAAATACGATCACATCTCCCCCATCCCGATGGAATTCCATTGGCTTCCCTTGCCTGCCCACACCATCTTCAAAATTCAGCTCCATCATTTACAAAGCCAACCCGATCAGCGCCTCTTCTTGCCTTGCAAATAAGCTCACCAAACTAGGTGTCATCTGGGTACCTGCAGCCAGGACTGCATCAGATTGTAGACTAAAAAGTGTAAAGAAGAATAAACATGCAGTAGACCTTTTCCATCTATCCACCTAGGATATGGAGAAACATTCATGTATACATCTGGATGTTGCCAATGGTGTTCCAATTTAGGGAAGAGCTGGAAACGTACCTTTTTAAAGAACACTACATCACAATGCATTAATACCTTTCCTATCAATCGTTTACTTTATTCTCGTCTAAGACCCTGTAGAGTACTCCTCTGCTTTTTGGGTAGGTTCGTACTATAGAAATGATACATATATACACACATAATAAGGGTATGAAATCTAATGAATGGCAACCAGAATTTTTCATTTGAACTTGTAGCAATTTGTAACCACAATCATAAAGAAAGAACATTTATTTTAAAATGTTTGAAAATAAAATATAAAAGAGAAGAAAGGTATGTACTAAAAATGATGCAGAGGATCTGTCTGATGACTTGCCTTTTGAATTATTGCTCCTTATATATTTGTAATATGCACAAGGCTACACAAAAGTGACCAGAAGAAGTGAATACCATTTCAATCAATGTTCCAGCAATTTCTTGAGCTGGAATGGATGGCTGGTGAAATACTATAGGTCAAAGGTACTGATTAGGTTCTTTCTGCTTCTGTGTGTTGCAACCTAAGCGCCATAGTGAGACTCATTTGTCTGTCTTTTCACAATGGATCACATAATGAAAAGAGCAATACGAATACAACCAATCATAATTATTTTTTCTGTTTGCAGATAGCCTACCGTGAGAAGCTTTCTTAATGAACATGGGGCAAACTCTCAATATTTATATTATAGAAGTGACAAAGGTTTGGTTAAGTTGACAACCTGGAGATTTCATAAATTACTGAGAGGTAAACTCATATGGTTCTGGTCTTTATAGCAGCGATGAGATTTGACTACCTAACTATCTATGTGTATATATATTTATATATATTCACTGAAAAAACCACAGGTTTCAGGGATGTTATAGTTAGTGATGTCATCAGTGATGTCATTCGAGATGTCATCAGTGATGTCATCAGTGATGTCATTGACCATGTCATAAATGATGTAATATGTGATGTCATCAGCAGTGCATTGCGGGGGCGCGAGTTATAGTTAGCTGACCTAACTATAACAGCGGAATTTCTCAGGTTTTTGTTGAATGAAATGTCCAACTAACTATACCGTCCCTGAAACCTATGGTTTTTTCAGTGAATTTCTAAGGATTTTTAAATGCTAATTTCTAACTATAACATGCCTGAAACCTATGGTTTTTCCAGTGAATTTCAAAGGTTTTTAAATGCTAATTTCTAACTATAACGTCCCTGAAACCTATGGTTTTTTCAGTGAATTTTAAAGGTTTTTAAATGCTAATTTCTAACTATAACATGAGCAGTCGCGTTTGCAGAGTGGTGGAGAAAGGTGAGCGTGGCCTCCAAACACCTTTTAGCACTCCCACTGTGTGGGATTTAGCGAAGGTAACAGGAGTGATAGTTAGCCCCCAACGTCAACCTTGGGAGCCAACTAGCCCTTTTCTTACCTCCAGTAAGTCCCACACAGCAGGATTGCTAACTTGTTATATCTGGCCCCACCCCTCCCTGCACCACTGTGCAAAGGCACCCCCTGGTGCGTTGTAAATTGGGGGATTAAGTCCCCTTGAATCTTGAGGGTCCCTGGGGGCCAAGTAGCCCACCAGATACCTCCAGTAAGCGCCACAGAGCTGCGTTGCAGAGAGGTGGTCTGAGGCCACGCCCCTTTTTACACTACTGCTGCTCGGAGGATGAAGTCCACTTGTGTCCTGAGGTCCTCAGGACACAAGAGGACCTCATCGCCCCACCAGAAGCCGCGTTTGCAGAGTGGAGTGTGAAGGGGCGTGGCCTCGGACCACCTCTCTGCAACGCAGCTCTGTGGCACTTACTGAAGGTACCTGGTAGGCTAGTTGGCCACCAGGGACCCTCAGGATTGAAGGGGACTTAATCCCCCAATTTACAATGTGCCAGGGGGGACATTTGCACATTTTTTATGTCAGACCCCGCCCCCTCCCTGCACCACTGTGCAAACGCGCCCCCTGGTGCATTGTAAGTTTGGGGATTAAGTCCCCTTGAATCCTGAGGGTCCCTGGGGGCCAACTAGCCCACCAGGTACCTCCAGTAAGCGCCATAGAGCTGCGTTGCAGAGAGGTGTAAAAAGGGGCGTGGCATCGGACCACCTCTCTGCAACGCAGCTCTGTGGCGCTTACTGAAGGTACCTGGTAGGCTAGTTGGCCCCCAGGGACCCTCAGAATTGAAGGGGACTTAATCCCTCAATTTACAATGTGCCAGGGGGGACATTTGCACATTTTTTATGTCAGACCCCGCCCCCTCCCTGCACCACTGTGCAAATGCGCCCCCTGGCGTATTGTAAGTTGGGGGATTAAGTCCCCTTGAATCCTGAGGGTCCCTGGGGGCCAACTAGCCCACCAGGTACCTCCAGTAAGTGCCATAGAGCTGCGTTGCAGAGAGGTGAAAAAGGGGCATGGCCTCGGACCACCTCTCTGCAACGCAGCTCTGTGGCACATACTGGAGGTACCTGGTGGGCTAGTTGGCCCCAGGGACCCTCAGTATTCAAGGGAATTAATTCCCCAACTTACAACGCGCCAGGGCGCGTTTGCAGAGTGCTGCAGGGAGGGGGCGGGGCCTCCGGCGCGATACTGGCTTTTTTTTTTTTTAGAAGGGTGCTGTGTGGCCCCCCTTCTTTTGCAATATTTGGGGCCCTGGGGACCCCATCCCCAGGGTCTGACCTGTTTTTTCTTGAAAAAAAAAATAAACGGGAAGGGGGCAGCGCGGCCACCCTCCCGAGGCCAATTTCGGCCCCGGAGACCCCATCCCCCGGGGCATGGCCACATATTTATTCTTTTCAAAAAATATATTTTTTAAGGAGGGGGGCTGCGTGGCCCCCCTCCTGAGGCCTCTATTGGCCCCAGGGACCCCATCCCCTGGGGCTGTGCCTCTTTTTTATATATTTTTTTATTTTATTGAGGGAGGGGGACCGTGTGGCCCCCCTCCCTGGCCACTTCTGGTCCCGGGGACCCCATCCCCCGGGGCCGGCCCTTTGCGTTGGGGACTGTGGGGGGAGCCCTAATGCCCCCACGGTCCCGCCGGCTCCCCGCCTCCTGCGGGAGCTGGCATTGCTTTTGAGCAAGGGGAGCTGCTGTCATGCAGCTCCCTTGCTCAAAGTAATCCTGCTTAGCTGATTGAAGCGAGAGCAGGTTTCCTGCTCTCGCTTCAATGAAGCAAAGCAGAGTTTGCTATGGCAGGGCGGGAGCCGTGCTCCCGCCCTGCCATAGCAAACAGCAGTGTCCCGGGGGTGGGCACCCCGGGACACTGCAGGAGCCGGCCCTGGGGGGTGGCGGTCCCCAGGGCCATCAAGGACTCCTGGAGCGGGGCCGCACCGCCCCCTTCCAATGTTTGCAAAGCCCCAGGGAGGTGGTGGTCCCCGGGGGTCCATAACGGACCCCCGCATTTGAATAATTAATGCCCCGGGGAGGTGGTGGTCCCTGGGGCAGTGTGGGGAGGGGCAGGAGCCCCCCCCCCCACACTTTTTAATAAAAAATCAGCCCCGGGGAGGTGGCGGTCCCCGGGGTTTGGGGGGCCAGCAAGGCCCCCCCCACCTTTTAAATTTCAATGCCCCGGGGAGGTGGTGGTCCCCGGGGCAGTGTGGGGGGGTTGGGACCCCCCACGCCTTTATAAACAAAGCCCCGGGGAGGTGGCAGTCCCCAGGGCTGCAGGGGGGCCACGTGCCCCCCGCATTCAAATTAATAAGCCCCGGGGAGGTGGTGGGTCCCCGCAAATTAATCACTCATTGCCCCCAGCTTTTTGAAAATGAAGCGCAAGAGCCCGCGCTTCGTTTTTTTAAAATTTTCACGGCAGGATTCGCGACCCCAATGCGAATTCTGCCATTAAAAAAAAAAAATGCTTTTTCTGGCCTTGGAGGTCCTTGTGGGACCCCCTCAGCAGGCCTAGGGGGTCAGGGTGTTTCTACCCTGCCCCCTTTTCTTGTTTTTCAACCTTTTTCCCCACTCTTTTCTTGTGACTCGGTTACCGAGTCACAAGATGGCTGCCAACACTTCCTGGATTGGAGTGCTGGCAGCCAATCAGAGTGAAGCTCGTGCCTAGGAGGGTTCGCGAACCCTCCTCGGTGCTCAGATATCGATATTTTTTCTTTTTTAATTTTCTCAGGACCTACTGAATGGATTTACACCATTAAGGGCTCTTTCTGAACCAATACCTACCTTTTTGCCAAATTTGGTATAATTCCGTTCAGCAGTTCGGGCTGTAGCTTTGTCTAAAGTTTCCTATGGAAATAACATGGGGAAAATGCATTTTGAGACCCCCCTTTTTTCTCGGCCCCCCGCTTCACAAATCACCCCGAAACTTTCAAGACAGGAGCTGACCGGAGCTCCCCACTATTTTTGAAAATTTCGCGAAGATTCGTCAATCGGCGCCAAAGATATTGCCAAAAGAAAAAACCCTATTTGAATAGAAATGAGGTCCTAACTATAACTACCTACTGGTGCCCAGGTATATATATATATTACCTACTGGCGGTCGCCAGTAGGTAGTTATAGTTAGGACCTCGTTTCTATTCAAAAAGTGTTTTTTTCTTTTACCAATATCTTTGGCGCCGTTTGACGAATTTTCGCAAAATTTTCCAAATTAATGGTTCACTCAGGTCAGCTCCTGTCTTGATAGTTTCGGGGTGATTCGTCAAGTGGGGGCCGAGAAAAAAGGGGGGTCCCAAAAATCATTTTCTCCATGTTCATTTCCATAGGAACTTTAGACAAAGCTACAGCCTGAACTGCTGAACGGAATTACACCCAATTTGGCAAAAAGGTAGGTCTTGGTCCAGAAAGCGTGCTTTTTTTAAATGGTGTAAATTAGTTCAGTAGTTCCTGAGAAATTCAAAACATAAAAATATAGATATCTGAGGGCCGAGGAGGATTCGCGAACCCTCCAGATCACGAGCTTCATTCTGATTAGCTGCCAACACTCCAAACCAGGAAGTGTTTGCAACCATCTTGTGACTCAGTAACCGAGTCACAAGAAAACAGTAAAAAAAGATAAAAAGGGGGCAGGGTAGAAACACCCTGACCCCCTAGGCCTGCTCAGGGGGCGCCACAAGGACCCCCAGGGCCAAAAAAAAGCATGTTTCTTTTATAATTTTGGCCGAATTTGCACTGGGTGTGCGAATCCGGCCGAAAACATTAAAAAAAATGAAGCACAGACTCCTGTGCTTCGTTTCTTTGAGCTCCCGGGTAGGCCATGTCCCGGGGGTAATGTTTCATTAATGTGTGGGGGCCTCGCGGGCCCCCGCAGCCCTGGGGACCACCACCTCCCCAGGGCTTAATTTATTATGCGCGGGGGGACCGCCCCCTCCCCGGGGCTTTCTTATTCAAATGCGTGGGGGGGGCTCCCTCCCACCACCTCCCTGGGGCACACTGAATTTCAGGGCGGGGGGGCCTCGCGGGTCCCAAGCCCTGGGGACCGCCACCTCCCCGGGGCTTCAATAATTTAAATTAGTGTGGGGGGCTCCTGCCCCTCCCCACACTGCCCCGGGGACCACCACCTCCCAGGGGCACACTTTATTTAAATGCGGGGTCCGTTGCCAACCCATGGCCCCGGGGCTTTAATCAGTTGGGAGGGTGGCCACACGGCCCCCCTCCTGGAGCCCTAGATGGCCCTGGGGACCGCAACCCCCCAGAGCCGGCTACTGCAATGTTCCGGGGTGCCCACCCCGGGACATTGACTTTTGCTATGGCAGCGCAGGAGCACCACTCCTGCCCTGCCATAGCAAACACTGCTTTGCTTCTTGGAAGCTTCTCTCGCTTCCAAGAAGCAAAGCAGAATCGCTTTTGGACAAGTGTAGCTGCATGTCAGCAGTTCCCCTTTCCCAAAAGTAATGCCGGCTCCCCAGCAGGTGGGGAGCCGGCTGGGACCACGGGGGCATTGGGGCTCCCCCGTGGTTCCCAAAGTAGGGCCAGGCTCTGGGGGATGGGGTCCCCGGGGCCATAATTGGCCTCAGAAGGGAAGCCACGCGGCCCCCCTCCAAAAAAAATAAATAAAGTCTGTCCAGGCCCGGGGGTTGCGGTCCCCGGGGCCAATAGTGGCCCAGGGGAGGGGGGCCACGTGGTCCCCCTCCCTTCTACATATATATACATTTTTTTTAAACAAGGCCAAGCCCCGGGGGATGGAGTCCCCGGGGCCAAAAGTGTCCCCGGGAAGGGGGGCCACGTGCCCCCCTCCTGTTAATTTTTTTTTTTTAAACATAAAAAGAGGCAAAGCCCCGGGGGATGGGGTCTCCGGGGCCAAAAAAGGCCTCAGGAGGGGGGCTGTGCCCCAGGGGATGGGTTCCCCGGGACCGTAATCTGCCTCGGGAGGGGGGCCCCCTTCCCGTTTTTTTAAAATTATTTTAATAAAAAATGGGACAGGCCCTGGGGGATGGGGTCCCCAGGGCCCAAAATCTATTAAGAGAAGGGGGGGCCACACAGCCCCCCCTTCTAAAAAAGAAAAAAGAAAGGAGAAGACAGCATCTTGCCAGAGGCCCCGCCCCCTCCCTGCATCACTCTGCAAACGTGCCTCCTGGCGCGTTCTGGGTTGGGGGATTAAGTCCGCTTGAATCCTGAGGGTCCCTGGGGGCCAACTAGCCCACCATTTACCTCCAGTAAGCCCCACACAGTGGGATTGCTGAGAGGTGGTACGAGGCCACACCCCTTTTTACACCACTCTGCAAACGTACCTCTTGGCGCATTGCTGGTCGGGCGAAGAGGTCCTCTTGTGTCCTGAGGACCTCAGGACTAAAGTGGACTTCATCCCCCGAGCAGCAGTGCGCCAGGAGGTGCGTTTGCAGAGTGGTGTTAAAAAGGGGCGTGGCCTCAGACCACTCTCAGCAATCCCACTGTGTGGGGCTTACTGGAGGTAAATGGTGGGCTAGTTGGCCCCCAGGGACACACAGGAGGCAAGGGGACTTCAACCCCCAGCAAAGAGCGCACCAGGAGGTGCATTTGCAGAGTGGTGGGGAAAGGGGGCATGGCCTGTGTCCACCTCTCAGCAATCCCACTAGCTAGGGCTTATTGGAGGTATCAGGTAGGCTAGTTGGCTCCTAAGGACCCCCAGCAGTGAAGGGGACTTTAATCCCCATACAAGAGCACACCAGGAGGCACGTTGGCAGAGTGGTGGGCAAAGGGGGCATGGCCTCTTATGAGAACTTCGCAATCCTAGTGTGTGTGGGACTTACTGGAGGTAATAGGAGGGGTAGTTGGCCCCCAAAGATGTCCCTGGGGGCCAACTACTCCTCCTGTTACCTCCAGTAAGTCCCACATAGTGGGATTGCTAAGAGGCCTTCGGAGGCCATGCCCCCCTTTCTCTAACACTCTGCAAACATGCCTCTTGGCACACTACGGGTTGGGGGATGAAGTACAATTTACTCCCGAGGGACTTTGGGGGCCAAGAAGCCCTCCTGGTACCTCCTGTAAGTCCCACGCAGCGGAATTCCTGAGTGCTGGTCGGAGGCCCAGCACCCTTTCTCCACCACTCTGCAAACGTGACGACTAGTTAAAGAAGCATTTGCAATGTAATAGGTTTCGCATTTGCGAGAGTTAGAGCTATTGGCGATGTAAATGTGAAAGTTTTTACTAATGTTTTTTGGGGTGGAGTGGATGTACGTTGTGTGTAGTGGAATTAAGTGGTATGTTCTGCAGTGAAATTATGTGGATAGAAAGTACGTGGTAATTAGCTTATAGGAATTATGTAGAGTGGGATTATGTGTTATGGAGAGTAATTATGTGGGATGGTAGTCTATGTTGTGGAGTGGTAACCTCAGGTTTAGTCTTCCTCATTTCCATAGAAGCTAAACTATAAACTCAATGAGACAAAAAAAAGAAGGAACCACTGAGGACCACTTCTGGACATAGTCAGAAGTATGAGCAGGGCCACTGGAATTATGCGACTGTTTGGCTGCACCGACTTTCGCACAATTATACATTTTCCGCATTTGCCACATAATCCATCATTTGCTGCATAATCTGCAGATTTGAACAAAAAAACTTTGTTTCTAGTTCAAACGGCTCAAACGTTACCAAAAATGCAGCGACAAATGTTACAGCCTGGTGGAAGGCCCTTTGCAAACCTGGAATGGTCACCGGTTACTTATTGCTAAATGTGGGTGTTAAATTGGTACTAATGGTGTGCAAAGCACTCTTGCTTCTTTCTGCGCCTCTCTTGGCTCTTTCTGCATTTCTGTTGCTTTTTTCTGCACCTTTCTTTCTTTTTCTGCACTTCTCTTGCCTCTTTCTGCACATCTCTTCTACTTTCTGCACCTCTCTTGCCTCTTTCTGCACCTCTGATGACTCTTTCTGCACCTCACTTGCTTCTTTCTGCACCCCTCTTGCCTCTTTCTGCACCCTTCTTCCATTTTTCTGCACCTCACTTGCCTCTTTCTGCAGTTCTCTTGCCTCTTTCTGCACCTCTGTTGCTTCTTTCTGCAGTTCTCCTAACTCTTTCTGCACCCCTCTTGCCTCTTTCTGCACCTCACTTGCTTCTTTCTGTACCCCTCTTGCCTCTTTCTGCACCCTTCTTCCATTTTTCTGCACCTCACTTGCTTCTTTCTGCACCCTTCTTGCCTCTTTCTGCACCCTTCTTCCATTTTTCTGCACCTCCCTTGCCTCTTTCTGCAGTTCTCTTGCCTCTTTCTACACCTCTGTTGCTTCTTTCTGCAGTTCTCCTAACTCTTTCTGCACCCCTCTTGCCTCTTTCTGCACCTCTTTTGCTTCTTTCTGCACTTCTCTTGCTTCTTTCTGCACCTCTCATGCCTCTTTCTGCACCCCTCTTCCCTCTTTCTGCACCCCTCCTGCCTCTTTCTGCAACTCTGTTCCTTCTTTCTGCACTTCTTTTGTTTCTTTCTGCACCTCTCTTGCTTCTTTCTTCACCCCTCTTGCCTCTTTCTCCACCCCTCTTCCCCCTTTCTGCATCTCTGTAGCTTCTTTCTGCATTTTGTCTTGCCTCTTTCTGCACCCCTCTTGCCTCCTTCGGCACCTCTGTTGCGTCTTTCTGTACTTCTCACTTATCTTTCTGCACCCCTCTTGCCTTTTTCTGCACCTCTTTTGCGTCTTTCTGCACTGCTCTTGCTTCTTTCTGCATTTCTCTTGCCTCTTTCTGCACCCCTCTTCCCTCTTTCTGCACCTCTCTTGCTTCTTTCTGTACCCCTCTTCCCTCTTTGTGCAACTCTCTTGCCTCTTTCTGAACCTCTCTTCCCTCTTTCAGCACCCCTCTTGCCTCTTTGTGCACCTCTGTTCCTTCTTTTTGCACTTTTTTGTTTCTTTCTGTACCTCTCTTGCTTCTTTCTGCACCCCTCGTGCCTCTTTGTGCACCCCTCTTCCCTCTTTCTGTACCCCTCCTGCCTCTTTCTGCACCTCTGTTCCTTCTTTCTGCACTTCTTTTGTTTCTTTCTGCACCTCTCTTGCTTCTTTCTTCACCCCTTTTGCCTCTTTCTCCACCCTTCTTCCCCTTTCTGCATCTCTGTTGCTTCTTTCTGCATTTTATCTTGCCTCTTTCTGCACCCCTCTTGCCTCCTTCTGCACCTCTGTTGCTACTTTCTGCACTTCTCTCTCATTTTTCTGTACCCCTCTTGCCTCTTTATGCACCTCTGTTGCTTCTTTCTGCACCCCTCTTCCCTCTTTCCGCAATTCTCTTGCCTGTGTCTGCACCCCTGATCCCTCTCTCTGCACCTCTTTTGTCTGTTTCTGCAACACTCTTGCCTCTTTGTGCAGTTCTCTTGCCTCCTTCCTGCACCCTCTGTTGCCTCTTTCTGTACCTCTCCTACCTCTTTCTGCACCCCTCTTGCCTCTTTTTGCACCTCTGTTGGTTCTTTCTGCACTGCTCTTGCTTCTTTCTGCACCTCTTTTGCAAATTTCTGCATCCCTCTTGCCTCTTTCCGCACCCCTCTTCCCTATTTCTCCACCTCTCTTGCTTCTTTCTGCACTGCTCTTGCTTCTTTCTGCACCTCTCTTGCAAACTTCTACACCACTCTTCTCTCTTTCTGCACCCCTCTTCCCACTTTATGCACCTCTCTTGCCTGTCTCCACCCCTGTTCCCTCTTTCTGCACCTCTTTTGCCTGTTTCTGTAACTTTCTTGCCTCTTTCTGCATTTCTCTTGCCTCCTTCTGCACCTCTGTTGCTTTTTCTGTACTTCTTTTGCCTCTTTCTGCACCTCTCTTGCTTCTTTCCGCACCTCTGTTGTCTCTTTCTGCACTCGTCTTCCCTCTTTCTGCACATCTCTTGCTTCTTTCTGTACCCTTCTTCCCTTTTTAGCATCCCTCTTGCTTCTTTCTGCAGTTCTCTTGCCATTTTCTGTACCTCTCTTGCCTCTTTGTGCACCTCACTTGCCTCTTTCTGCACTTCTCTTGCTTCTTTCTACACCTCTGTTGCTTCTTTCAGCAATTCTCTTGCCTCTTTCTGCACTTCTCTTGCTTGTTTCTGCACCTCTCTTGTGTCTTTCTGCACCTCACTTGCTTCTTTCTGTACCCCTCTTTCCTCTTTCCTCTTTCTGCACCTCTCTTGCCTCTTTATGCACCCCTGTTCCTTCTTTCTGCAACTTTCCTGCCTGTTTCTGCACCTCTCTTGCCTCTTTCTGTACCTTTGTTGCTTCTTTCTGCACTTCTCTTGCTTCTTTCTGCACCGTTTGCGCCTCTTTCAGCACCTCTGATGCTTCTTTCTGCACTTCTCTTCCTTCTTTCTGCACCCCTCCTGCCTCTTTCTGTACCCCTCCTGCCTCTTTGTGCACCTCTCCTACCTCTTTCTGCACCTCTCTTGCATCTTTTTGCACCTCTGTTGGTTCTTTCTGCACTGCTCTTGCTTCTTTCTGTACCTCTTTTGCAAATTTCTGCATCCCTCTTGCCTCTTTCTGTACCCGTCTTCCCTATTCCTCCACCTATCTTGCTTCTTTCAGAACTTCTCTTGCTTCTTTCTGCTCTGCTCTTGCTTCTTTCTGTACCTCTCTTGTAAATTTATGTATCCCTCTTACCTCTTTCTGCCCCCCTGTTCCCTCTTTCTGCACCTTTCTTGCCTGTTTCTGCACCTCTCTTGCCTCTTTTGGCACCTCTGTTGCTTCTTTCTGCACTTCTTTTGTTACTTTCTGCACCTCTGTTGCACCTTTCTGCACTTCTCTTGCCTCTTTCTGCACCCCTCTTGCCTCTTTCTGCACCTCTGTTGCTTGTTTCTGCACTTCTCTTGCCACTGTCTGCACACCTGTTCCCTCTTTCTGTACCCCTTTTGCCTGTTTCTGCAACTCTCTTGCCTCTTTCTGCACATCTCTTGGTTCTTTCTGCACTGCTCTTGCCTCTTTCTGCACCCCTCTTGCCTCTTTCTGCATCTCTTTTGCTTCTTTCTGCACTTTTCTCTCCTCTTTCTGCACCCCTCTTGCCTCTTTCTGCACCTGTTGCTTCTTTCTGCACTACTCTTGCTTTTTTCTGCACCTCTCTTGCCTCTTTCTGCACCCCTCTTCCCTCTTTCTACAATTCTCTTGCCTCTGTCTGCATCCCTGTTCCCTTTTTCTGCACCTCTCTTGCCTGTTTCTGCAACTCTCTTGCCTCTTTCTGCACCCTTCTTCCATTTTTCTGCACCTCCCTTGCCTCTTTCTGCAGTTCTCTTGCCTCTTTCTGCACCTCTGTTGCTTCTTTCTGCAGTTCTCCTAACTCTTTCTGCACCCCTCTTGCCTCTTTCTGCACATCTTTTGCTTCTTTCTGCACTTCTCTTGCTTCTTTCTGCACCTCTCTTACTTCTTTATGCACCCCTCTTCCCTCTTTGTGCAACTCTCTTGCCTCTTTCTGAACCTCTCTTACCTCTTTCTGCACCGCTCTTGCCTCTTTCTGCACCTCTGTTCCTTCTTTTTGCACTTTTTTGTTTCTTTCTGCACCTCTCTTGCTTCTTTCTGCACCCCTCATGCCTCTTTCTGCATCCCTCTTCCCTCTTTCTGCACCCCTCCTGCCTCTTTCTGCACCTGTTCCTTCTTTCTGCACTTCTTTTGTTTCTTTCTGCACCTCTCTTGCTTCTTTCTTCACCCCTTTTGCCTCTTTCTCCACCCCTCTTCCCCCTTTCTGCAGCTCTGTAGCTTATTTCTGCATTTTGTCCTGCCTCTTTCTGCACCCCTCTTGCCTCCTTCGGCACCTCTGTTGCGTCTTTCTGTACTTCTCTCTTATCTTTCTGCACCCCTCTTGCCTCTTTCTGCACCTCTTTTGCTTCTTTCTGCACTGCTCTTGCTTCTTTCTGCATTTCTCTTGCCTCTTTCTGCACCCCTCTTCCCTCTTTCTGCACCTCTCTTGCTTCTTTCTGTACCCCTCTTGCCTCTTTATGCACCTCTGTTGCTTCTTTCTGCACCCCTCTTCCCTCTTTCCGCAATTCTCTTGCCTGTGTCTGCACCCCTGTTCCCTCTCTCTGCACCTCTTTTGTCTGTTTCTGCAACTCTCTTGCCTCTTTGTGCAGTTCTCTTGCCTCCTTCTGCACCTCTGTTGCCTCTTTCTGTACCTCTCCTACCTCTTTCTGCACCCCTCTTGCCTCTTTTTGCACCTCTGTTGGTTCTTTCTGCACTGCTCTTGCTTCTTTCTGCACCTCTTTTGCAAATTTCTGCATCCCTCTTGCCTCTTTCCGCACCCCTCTTCCCTATTTCTCCACCTCTCTTGCTTCTTTCTGCACTGCTCTTGCTTCTTTCTGCACCTCTCTTGTAAATTTCTACACCCCTCTTGTCTCTTTCTGCACCCCTCTTCCCACTTTCTGCACCTCTCTTGCCTGTCTCCACCCCTGTTCCCTCTTTCTGCACCTCTTTTGCCTGTTTCTGTAACTTTCTTGCCTCTTTCTGCATTTCTCTTGCCTCCTTCTGCACCTCTGTTGCATCTTTCTGTACTTCTTTTGCCTCTCTCTGCACGTCTCTTGCTTCTTTCCGCACCTCTGTTGTCTCTTTCTGCACTCGTCTTCCCTCTTTCTGCACATCTCTTGCTTCTTTCTGTACCCTTCTTCCCTTTTTTGCATCCCTTTTGCTTCTTTCTGCAGTTCTCTTGCCATTTTCTGTACCTCTCTTGACTCGTTGTGCACCTCACTTGCCTCTTTCTGCACTTCTCTTGCTTCTTTCTACACCTCTGTTGCTTCTTTCAGCAATTCTCTTGCCTCTTTCTGCACTTATCTTGCTTGTTTCTGCACCTCTCTTGCGTCTTTCTGTACCTCACTTGCTTCTTTCTGCACCCCTCTTTCCTCTTTCTGCACCCCTCTTTCCTCTTTCTGCACCCCTCTTTCCTCTTTCTGCACCTCTCTTGTCTCTTTCTGCACCCCTGTTCCTTCTTTCTGCAACTTTCCTGCCTGTTTCTGCACCTCTCTTGCCTTTTTCTGTACCTTTGTTGCTTCTTTCTGCACTTCTCTTGCTTCTTTCTGCACCGTTTGCGCCTCTTTCAGCACCTCTGATGCTTCTTTCTGCACTTCTCTTCCTTCTTTCTGCACCCCTCCTGCCTCTTTCTGTACCCCTCTTGCCTCTTTGTGCACCTCTCCTACCTCTTTCTGCACCTCTCTTGCCTCTTTTTGCACCTCTGTTGGTTCTTTCTGCACTGCTCTTGCTTCTTTCTGTACCTCTTTTGCAAATTTCTGCATCCCTCTTGCCTCTTTCTGTACCCGTCTTCCCTATTCCTCCACCTATCTTGCTTCTTCCTGAACTTTTCTTGCTTCTTTCTGCTCTGTTCTTGCTTCTTTCTGTACCTCTCTTGTAAATTTATGTATCCCTCGTACCTCTTTCTGCACCCCTGTTCCCTCTTTCTGCACCTTTCTTGCCTGTTTCTGCACCTCTCTTGCCTCTTTTGGCACCTCTGTTGCTTCTTTCTGCACTTCTTTTGTTACTTTCTGCACCTCTGTTGTACCTTTCTGCACTTCTCTTGCCTCTTTCTGCACCCCTCTTGCCTCTTTCTGCACCTCTGTTGCTTGTTTCTGCACTTCTCTTGCCACTGTCTGCACACCTGTTCCCTCTTTCTGTACCCCTTTTGCCTGTTTCTGCAACTCTCTTGCCTCTTTCTGCACATCTCTTGGTTCTTTCTGCACTGCTCTTGCCTCTTTCTGCACCCCTCTTGCCTCTTTCTGCATCTCTTTAGCTTCTTTCTGCACTTCTCTCTCCTCTTTCTGCACCCCTCTTGCCTCTTTCTGCACCTCTGTTGCTTCTTTCTGCACTACTCTTGCTTTTTTCTGCACCTCTATTGCCTCTTTCTGCACCCCTCTTCCCTCTTTCTACAATTCTCTTGCCTCTGGCTGCATCCCTGTTCCCTTTTTCTGCACTTCTCTTGCCTCTTTCTGCACCTCTGTTCCTTCTTTCTGCACTTCTTTTGTTAATTTCTGCACCTCCATTGCATCTTTCTGCACTTCTCTTGCCTCTTTCTTCGCCCCTCTTGCCTCTTTCTGCACCTGTGTTGCTTGTTTCTACACTTCTCTTGCTCCTTTCTGCACTCTCTTGCTTCTTTCTGCACCCCTGTTCCTTCTTTCTGCACCTTTCTTCCCTCTTTCTGCACCTCTCTTGCCTCTTTCTGCACCCCTGTTCCCTCTTTCTGCACCTCTCTTGTTTTTTTCTGCAATTATCTTTCTCCTTTCTGTACTTCTCTCGCCTGTTTCTATATTCAAATGGGAAGTGCAAGCTGTCAAGTTTAAAGGTCTGCATGCTCTTGTGACTGGGGTATATGTCTACTTGCACATGTATTCTCACATGTGTTATGCATCTGAAGATGGTAGCTTAAAAAGCGGGTAGCTTCTCTTATAGGTGGTCAAATCTTGTTAGTTCTGCTCTGTCATTCGGTTGCACAGGTAAACATGTCTTATGTATGCATGTGTTATAGAGTCCCTCAAATATACTATTGAATACCCATTAGCCCTGTATTGTGAGCAGAAAGAAATGCATATACCTTTTTTTAAACAAATTTACAGAGTATGCTGTTTGAAGCACAGGTATTCAAGTGTTTGTATGTTTATTTTCATTTAACATGTCACTAGGTAAAAGCATAGACACGCATGCATACCTTCACAAACTTGGTCAGACTTACAACAGTGATATGCTTAGGATTGCTGTTTTATATTTGGTAGGCCTAACATTCCGAGCAGTCGATTAATAGTGAACCTTCCAGAAAAAAGTAAGGTTTAAGACATCTTCTTAGAAGGATTAGTGATTAGGGTACATTGTATGAGTCTGTTGTAAGGTACAGTCAAATTTGGCCTCTTTCTGCACCTCTGTTGGTTCTTTCTGCACATCTCTTGCTTCTTTCTTCACCTTTCTTCCTCGTTTTGGACTTCCGTTGCCTCTTTCTGCATTTCTTTTGCTTCTTTCTGCACCTTTCTTCCTCTTTCTGCACATGTCCTACCTATGTAGGCATAGTTAGAAATTAGCATTTAAAAAACCTTAGAAATTCACTGGAAAAAACACAGGTTTCAGGGACGTTATAGTTTGAAATTTTCATTTAAAAAACCTTTGAAATTCACTGAAAAAACCATAGGTTTCAGGGACGTTATAGTTAGAAATTAGCATTTAAAAAACCTTTGAAATTCACTGAAAAAAC
Source organism: Calotriton arnoldi (assembly GCA_963921515.1). Classification (NCBI taxonomy): domain Eukaryota; kingdom Metazoa; phylum Chordata; class Amphibia; order Caudata; family Salamandridae; genus Calotriton; species Calotriton arnoldi. The sequence goes on from CAWUFW010009555.1 coordinate 223,150, forward strand.
CATAGGTTTCAGAGACGTTATAGTCAGAAATTAGCATTTAAAAAAACGTAGAAATTCACTGAAAAAACCATAGGTTTCAGGGACGTTATAGTTAGAAATTAGCATTTAAAAGACCATAGAAATTCACTGAAAAAACCACAGGTTTCAGGGGCATTATAGTTAGTTGGACATTTCATTCATACAAAACCAAAGAAATTCGGCCAAAATAGTTAGTTGAGCTAACTATAACTCGCGCGCCCGCAATGCACTGCTGATGACGTCACATATTACATCACTCATGACATGGTGAGTGACATCACTCATGACATCACTGATGACATCTCAAATGACATCACTGATGACATCATCCTTGTGATAGGGTGGCAGACCTCCTCTCACCCTAATATAACCTTTGATACACACACTCAAAAATACAAACTGACATTTTCAAAACAATGGACATACCAATACCAGTTACAACACACCTATTCAGTAATTCCAAGATCTACACACACATCCACTCATTCACCAACAGTCCCTATACAGTCACTCATACATGTACTCACTCATCATATGTACTCATACACCTATGCATCCTGTTACACACCGCCACTCATCCTTAGAGTTACTCACACACATAGTCACACATGCAAACAAAGTATCAAACATCCATTTACTTGCATATACAGTTATACACACACTACCACACTTACTTCTACAGAAACTTACACATACTTACTCTCTTAAACAATCACTTATAGAAACACCTACTTATTTGTACAGGAACTCTTCCAATCTCTCACTCTCACATATACTCACTTATATACACCAATACTCACATATACTAGTTTAAAACATATGTAGTTACTCATAAAGACACTATTGAGACAGTCATTCACTTACTAACACACCCATACACACACTCATCCACCTATATAGTCCTGCACACATGCTGTCTTCAACACATACAAACAGTGAGTCACTCATTCATGCATCTATGCACTAAGTAATACCCCCACCCGAACCATACAGACACTCAGACACTCATACTGATACTCAAAAAACCAACTAATAACCCATATAGACACTCATGTAGATACTCACCAACCCATGCAGCCACTTATACACAAAGTGAGAGACTGATACAGATATTTTCATATTTAAACATTACTCACTAACCCATGTATTCACTAAGATACACTTAATCAATCAGTCAGTTATACAATCAATTTTACAAAAAAATCATCCATTTAGGCACTTATATACCCATTTATTCTTCCATCGACCTTGAGATATACATATATAAAACATATTTAATTTTCAGAAAAACACACATTCACTGGATGATGTCATCAGTGATGTCATCAGTGATGTCATTTGAGATGTCATCAGTGATGTCATGAGTGATGTCACTGACCATGTCATGAGTGATGTAATATGTGACGTCATCAGCAGTGCATTGCTGGATGCGTTGAATTATAGTTAGCTGAACTAACTATAACGGGAGAATTTCTATGGTTTTGTACGAGTGAAATGTCCAACTAACTATAACGCCCCTGAAACCTATGGTTTTTTCAGTGAATATATATATATATACACACACATACATGCACTGTTAAATTCTGTTTTCTTGTTGCCTTTCCTCCCAGGTTGCCCATGGAGTGCGGGAAACAGACACCTACAATATTGCCATTATACTCTCTAACTTCACAAAGGAATCGAAGACTGCAGGTTACAACTGGTGTGCAAAAAGTGTTCTTTTTATTTGTAATGCACAGAATGTTGTGGACCCTCTGATAATTTTAAAGAGAAAGTGCATACGTGTAAAAGATAAGAAACTGGAAAAAATACAATACATATCTGTGCAGTCTTTCTTCTTTTTACAATCTTGCACCCACCTTTCCATAAAACTCAAATGCTTAATTGCCTAGTACACCATTACAAGCTAATGGGGTAACCCAAGAAGGCCATAGGACTTGAGTAGCATATAGTACATATAACAGTATGGTCCTATTGGCAATTCATCCAAGAGAATTGCAATATTTAAGCGAGAAAACGATTTGAACAGATCACACTTAACGCTGTTTCAAATAGTGAAACAAATTTTGTATTTCAAAATCATTTATAGTGTGTACATTTTTTATGGAGTTCCTTTTATCATGGTTGCTCCAAAAAGTGTGCAAAGAGAAGTGTTTGTAGAGGTGCTCATGTGCTTAGTGATCAGAAAAAAGAAAAGAAATGATAGTAGTTCCCACTGTATTCACTAATTAATATCATTGGCTATGAGAAATTCAAATTAGCCAAAGTCAATAGCCTGTTTGAGAGGTTTATTCAATATTAATGTTCCTTTTTGAAAGAGTGGTGACTGAATCAAATCACGCTGCTCATAGACATATATATACTCAATTCAGCCTTAGAGAATTATTGTTGTCGATGTTTCGACATGACTGCTGCATTAGGTTTATTAAGCTCTTGCACGTGAATCTTCATCAGGAGGGTGATAAGGGGGTGGTTTAATAGGGCAACCTAAAAAAGACACACTGATCACTATGAAGTGGGTCCCATTAAAAACATTTGCTTCGCCAATTGTGCAGGACACCACTGACCTAAAATGGTGCAGCCCACTGTAGGTGGGGAAAGGTGATCTACCTTGATACCCCCTTCTCTCTTGACTGAATGCTTGATGGACAGAACCTTCACCAATTCCATCTGAGGTCATAGAATGAGTGCAATTAGTCCAAAGTGCCATCTAAGTTCACAAGCGTGTTAGAACAGACATGCGAGGAAACCTACCTCATCATAAATGGCCGATCACGTAGATTCAGCTTGATGAGTTACTCAAAATTAGCCAATAATGGAAAGGCTGAGTAGGGCAGGCTTTAATTGAAGGACGTGGAGAAAGTCTCAGTAAGCCTGCATGTGTGAAACAACAAAGGGATAGCACGGCAGTACAGGTTCACTCACCCTTTAATTCTTTCATAAATATATAAATCAATTCCAATGTGTCAGCACGTAAACAAATAATTTGTATTGGAGTCTAAAATATAATAGTGAACAAAAGGACTGTCAGAGTCACAGCAGATAAAAGAGACCTTAATAGGTATAATCGACTATGGAGGAGCGTACACACTCCCGCGCTTACCTCTCCTGATGCTCAGGCCTGAATGTCTGTGCAGATTCAGAGCACAAGATTTCCAGGGAGAGATATGCATGCCGGTGTGCATGTACAATGTGCACGTTGGCTCCGATCTGAATCAGGAAAGTGAAGTCTTTCTTCAGAACAGCTCTGAATGCTTCATTGAAACGTCACAATTGGGAGCATGTAACCCAGACGTTTTAAAAAATTGCCTCCTATTTGAAAGTACCACAAGGATGTAATTACAGCAAAGCTGTGTATATATGCACAATGCCCCTCACATTTACATAGCAAAATTGAATATCTGAAACAAGATTATACCTACACTAAAGTCCTATAATAGCAGTCAGTGTGAATAAACAGAGGGAAAGGCCCCATAGGTAGAGGAGGACAGTTGAAACAGGGGTCACATTACGCAATATACAATGTGATGGAATTATGAGTATGTCATCTATATTTATTGTAAATTGGATGGCATATCGTTAGAATATGGAGAATTATCATTAGGGCATGCGTGGTGCAGGCATACATTATCACAGCAATTATTACAATGTCATGAATGTACAAAGAGACAGCAAGTGTGTTAATGTTACAATGTAGAAGCCTGTCTTGAAACCTCCTCATACTCATGAGCCCTCTTGCAACTGTGTCCAGATTATGTATCTATTTGCATTCTCTCCAGCTTAGGATGCTACTGAAATTCCCACCTCTCGGGTTGGCACTAACCTTTTCTATCACCAACCATTTCAAACTCTCTGCAGGGTGTACAAATGGAACTCACAGGAAATCGCACAGGCACCAGATAATATATATTACGTCCATGCTAATGCAGTTGGTGTGGTCTTTAAGTTGGTGTGCGTGTGAATATTGTGTGTAAATGATTGGCAAGCTACATGCTTTGCAATGCCCACATTTGAAACATTCTTTAATTTGGTGAAGATTCCACTGGGTCAAAAGGATAGTCTTAGTGGGCCCACCCAGAATGGACTTTAAAATATGGGGGCATATTAGCAAGGGCACTATCGCCGCTTTAGCGGCACTTTTTGCCGCTAAAGCGGCGATATTTATATCGCCCTATCAGCAAACTGTCTCTAACAGCAGTTAGCGACAGTTTGCGGGCATTAACGCCCGTTTTTACCGCTTTGCATGTCAGCGATATTTATCGTTAATGACATGCAAAGTGAAGCGTTCCGACGAACAAACCTGGGAAACACTCGCTAACAGGCCTATCGCCTATTAGCAAGGTGGCCATGGCCCCAGTTAGCGATGTGAAAAGTCGCGCTAACCGGGGTCATCGCCATTTATTTAACACCTGCAATTAGCAGGTGTTAGCCATACCTAACATGGGGGGTGGATTATGCTGATACGACCACAGGGTCGTATCAGCAAGGTGTTCTCCCTTCTCCATGCAACATCGCTGGTTTTTCAGCGATGTTGGCTATTTCCCCGCTATCGCTGGAATATTCATCGCCATAGCGCTAATCGTTGCTAATACAGCGTTAGCATGGCGATATATTCCAGCGATAGCCGGCGATAAAAAAAATCACGCTAAGCAGGGTTAGCGATGATTATCGCCTCTTCTTGCTAATATGCCCCATGGTCCTTTATACTTTTACCTTTTTTGAAAGCATGCATGGGTACCTCAAGAGTTTCTATATCATCATCAACCAATGACCAATGTCGATTCATAATTTTCTTGATTTCATTACTGCGTGTGCAAAATGTTCTGATGCAGATCATTCTGTCATGTGCTGTCATTGTCTGTTGTTTGGGCTCCAAGAGAGTTTCTCTGGGGCAGTACCAAGCCCTCTTATGTGACCTTTTTAGCAGATTTTTGGGATAGCCTCTGTCTCCTAGTGGGTTTATTAATTCATCTGATTCAGTGAAGAAATCAGATTTTTTTCGAACAATTCCTTCTAAGTCTGAGGAATTGCCCATAGGGCAAATTGTCCCTCAGACTCCTGGGATGGTGGCTGGTGTATCATAGCAATGTGTTCCTTTCACTCTTTTTCCTATACAGTGTAGTATGGAGTAGGCCCTTTTCTTCTTTAATGGTTATATCCAAGAAATGTATGGGTCGGTTGGTATATTCCAGAGAAAATTGGATGTCACTTGATCTCAGGTTAAGCCAATTGCGGAAACTCCTTAGGGCTTCCTTGGAGCCTGTCCATACCATTAATACATTGTTGTTGTTAAATCTCCACAACCCTATGTTGTTACTGTATGGGTTGTTAGTATCAAATATATGGCTCCTCTCAAAATGGTCCATATAAAGAATAGTCAGATCTGGTGCAAACCCTGCTCCCATGGCCACCCCTTTGGTCTGGATATAATGATGTCCTTGAAAAAAGAAGACCTTTTTGGTCATAGCAATCTCAAGGAGGTTTATTATGAAATCTTTGGAGACCTGTACAGGTCTGGGTCTTTTGTCCAGTACTTCTTTTATTACGTCCCGGGCTGATTTTTGGGAAATACTGGTGTAGAGTGAAGTTAGATCCATAGTCACTAAAAGTTGTTCAGATGGGTTAAAAGTCAGATTGTCTACTAGCTTTATCGTCTTCATGGTGTCCCGTAGGTAGGCCGCTGTGGATTCAGAAAAGGGTTTCAAAAAAATATTGATGTATTTGCAAAGAGGTTCAAGTATTGATCCACATGCAGAGACTATCGGTCTCCCCTGTGGCATTTTCATATTTTTGTGCATCTTGGGTAGGGTGTATATTGTAGGTAGTCTAGACTGTTTCTTATTTAAGAACTCATGTTCAAGTTCAGTGATGAAACCTTGATTAAGGCCTCGATCGGTAACTCTCTTTGATGGATTCAGAAATCTCTCTTGTCGGATCACCTCTTTATTATAGTTAGTTTCAACCTCTAGTTGTGACAAAATCTCTGTCCGTGGTGTTCTGAACCACTATAGCCCCTATCGGCTGATTTGACAACAATGTCATTGATATTCTTCAGTGATTCCAGGGCTTCTCGTTCCATTTTGAATATTTTGTATTTGACATATTCCTTTTTGGAAACAAGTTTCAACACGTCTCTCAATGCTACTTGCTCAAAAGCAAGTACTTTGTGGGACATGAGGTGAGATGGAGGTGTGAAATTCGAAGGTGGTCTGAGTCCTGTGTTGGAAAACTGCGGTTTCAGTGGGATTTTATTGAAATAGTGTCTCAAGCGTACTTTCCAAAAGAATTGATGCAATTCCATTTGAAGGTTAAATGCATTGGGTAGGGCAGTGGGTACAAAAGAGAGGCCCTTACTTAATATGTGTTCTTCATTATGTGTCAGGGAAAGGTTTACAATTGCTTTCAACCAATTATTGTTACGATCCTCATTATCTGTCAGGGTATTACTAGAGAGGTCTTGGGAATCTACCATCTGTTGTACTGTCATCGTGTTTGACTCTCTCCGTGAGTCTCTTGGAGGAATCATACTTGTTCCCTACCTCTGTTCCTGGGCCTCCCCATCCGTCATCTCTGCCCCTGCCATTGATCCATGGTTGACCCCCTCCCCCTGTGTGGGGTCTATTGTATGACCCTAAAAAAGGTACTCATGTTTGTCCCTGATAGGTGTAGTTCGGGTCAAAGATTCCTGCACTTGTGCTTGGTCTCTCTGTATCGCCATCAGCTCCACTTGCAATGGAGGAGTCAGAAAAGGTTGTGTATCTTCTGTAGCCTCTCCAGCCTCTGGTGGTGTATCTACCTTGGGTGTCTTGTTTATGATATTCTTCGTGCAGATACGGGTAAGTCACCTTCTTGTCGTAGTACTTGATATCACTGGCTAGTCTATCAAGTTTATTGTTTTGTGTTGTAGTCTCAAACTACCTGACCGATCTCCCAAGGTGTTCCAACACCTCTTTTGCATTCCCTAAGGCTTTATCATATGCGATCTCCTTTTTCAAATCTGCTATCTCTTTCAGGAGTTTCTGGACCTCCTCGAGGACTGTCTCTATGCCCAGGACCATCCAATGCCTAGAGCAGTTGTTGGCCACAAAACTAAAATGTTCTTTGAATTTGTGGTTGTCTATAAAGAATTTTCTTCTTTACCTGAAGGCCAACTGGAATTATGTTTGCCTGTAAATATTTAGCAAGTACGTGACCGTCAATTGGTGTATGAACTTACTTCCCTGATCAACCTCCTGGGCCAAAAACATTTTGTTTTATTTAATGCAAATTTGCGATTGATTCATGAATCCGTGACAATTTGTTTTTTAAAGGAAGGCACACGCTTCTGTGCTATTAAAAAATAAACACTCAGGGTGGGCCAGGTCCCAGGGGCAGCATATACTTAGAAATAAGGGGGGGGGCCTGTGGTGACTATGCCCTAGCCTTGAATAGGTCCCGGGGCCCCCATCCCTCATTATCAGTTTGATTTTCTTAACGTGATGGGGCACACAGCCCCATCCAAGCCTTTTGCAGACCTCAGGGATCCTATTCCCTGAGGCCTGTAATTTAGAAAAGGGAAGTGGACTGCACACTCCCCTCCCTGTGCAGATGGTCAACCCCGGGGACCCTATCTCTGTAATACTCTTAGTTTTTGCCCGTGAGAGAGTGGGCATACTTTTCCACTCTCACCCAGGCAAAAAAATGAATTTTGCCCCCGGCGGGAATAGGGTAAAATTCTGCTTATGCCTGGGCAGGAGCAAAGGAATGGTCCCGGCTCCTGCCAGCACCACAATAGGTGCTGGACGGTAAGCTGGCTGTGGCTGCAGGAGTCTTGGGACTCACCCCATAGCCCCCAACGACAAGTGGTGGCCCCTCCATTAGGGCGGAGAAGCACCGTGCCACCACCCGCAAATAAAACGATAATAAAACAGATTTTAGACCTGTTTTATTATTGTTTATTTTAATCCCCCTGGACCCGCCCCTAGGACTCTAACGAGTCTTGGGGGCAGGTCCAGGGGGATGACACTGTGGTGGGGGAGTGATAGTGCACTCCCCTGTCCCTTCTCTGCACACAAGGGTTTGGCCGACTGTTCCAGGCCGGCCAAACCCTCATGCGCAGTGAAGCTTTCTCCAGCCCCAGCTGTATTGCTGGGGATGAAGAAAGCAGGCCCAGTCTGCCTGGGAGTGCAAAGTCCCAGCGCTCAGGCCAATCCTGATGCTGCTTTCATGCAGCATCCGGATTAGCTGCAGTGCATTCGGGGCGCCTGTGCCCAGAAGACGGAAGAGGGCGATGCAGCAGACAGTGGCAATCAGGTAAGCTATTTTTTTATTATCATTTTGTCCCCTGAACCCCCCCCCACAGCTCCCTCCTCCGGCCCGCCCAGCCCCGCCACTTAGGCAGGGGACGGGCCGCTACTGCCAACAACCCCTGCAGGGTGGGTTACCCGTTGCCCAAAAATTGAAAAAACTGCTGCCTCTCGCCAGGGGAGCCTGCCTGCAGAGGTTGCAGGGGCTCTTGGGTTCCCACCGCAGCCACAAACAAAATCAAGCATATGGGTGCCCCGGGTGAGCACAGGGGCACCCACCATAAAATAACAATCATGGCTGGGGAGTCTGCCCAGGCCGCAGGGGCCCTGGTGCTCCCCCCGCCACAAAAGACACATTTTGTATTCACTTTTCCGCTAAGGAGTGCCCCATAATGCCCTGAAAGGGCTTTTTGTTCATATTTTTTGCAGCTTGGTTGTATCCCTAAAAGAGGGATGTGCACCACCAAACCTTTTTTGTCGAGCCTACAGAGCTTGCGCTGTCTGCAAGACCTGCTGTAGTTACTTACTTGATACAAAAGGGGATGATGGACGGAACGCCAAGCCATGTCTTCCCTTTTGTATCGCTTTTGTCGCCCTAAGTTGGCGGGGGTATGCCCAGACGTGGGTCCCTTGCTCACTTTGCCACTGGATTCAAGCAAGCCTGGCTGATGACGGCTGAAATGCCAGAAACCGGTCCTAGGATGCTTGTTTCCGGTCCAGGGAAGACATGGCTTGGCAGTTCGGGCTGGACTGTTCCCATGAGGCACAGGGTCAGACTGATTTGCATATGGCCATGTCTGAACTGGGGTGGTGGAGTGAGCTAAAGAATGATGAATGATTAAACCCAGATCAGTTGACTGGGGGTGAGTGTTTGATTGGCTCAAACGTTCCGTCCATCATCCCCTTTTGTATCGCGTAGTTACTTACTTGGCATTATTTCCGTTTGCTGCTTGCCATAGGTTCCCTCAAGTGCCACTCTTAATTGCTGCAAATTGACTTGTTCTGGCAGCTGATAGCTCACTTCCGTTCAAGGCAGAGGAGCACTGGCCAATTACAGTCTCCTTACAGTTTTATTCGTTATCTGTTTTTTTGGCTAACTCTTTTTTTTTAATTGTTACTTTCTGCTTGTGGCCGTTTGTTATTATTAGGAATGAAGGGGCATATTAACAAGGGCTGGCGATAAACTTATCGCCGCTTTAGCGTCCGTTTTCGGGCGAAAAGCGGCGATAACTTTATCGCTTCATCAGCAAGGACACGCTAGCTCGTGTTTTGCATACTTAGCGCCCGTTCCCAGCACGCCTAACTTTGCATCGTTAATGAGATGCAAAGTAGGCGTGCCTCAAAAAAGCTCCATGTATAAATATTGCGAAGGCAGCTTCGCGATATTTACAACAATGGGCCGGCCGGCGTAGCGATGTACAAAATCACACGAGCTGGCCATTATCGCTGGATTTGAACGTCTGGTAAAATCCAGACTTATGTATCCATAACGTTGGGGGTGGATTATGGTGATACGACCACATGGTCGTATCACCAAGGCTATCGCCGTTTTCAGTGCAACATCGCTGGTTTTCCAGCGATGTTAGCTATTTCCTGGATATCGCTGGAATATTATCGCCCTGGGGTAGCAGCGTTGTTAATAACGCGCTAACTGGGCGATAAATTCCAGCGATAGGCAGCGATAAATATAAAGCGCTAAGCGCGCTTTGCGATATTTATCGCCGTCTGTTGCTGATATGCCCCTTAGTCTCTGCCATGTTTCAGCTGTCATCGCTGTTTGAAATTCGAAGCTGCATTTACTTCACAACACGCACTAATGTGCGGAGCACAAAAGTAATTCTTTGAAGGTGATTGCAAATGTTTACTTTACTCTCTCCAAGCTGTTTGAAATACCAACGAAGGACAGCGCAGCCTGTGAGTAAATCAACCTACGTACGTTCAGGTATTTTCATGTCAGGAGCATTCAGTGCTTCACCGGTCTGCAGCGGCCTCTTTCAAGTGCAAAGAAAAAACACAATACAACTGTTCTGCTGGTGCTAACCAATTGCCTGACTGCTAGCAGACACATCAGAACAGCTTCCATGTCACTGCTCCTCCATGTAGCCGTGAAAGAATGCAATCTGCTGCAGGCATGTTTAAGTTCTGACAACACAGCACTCCATCCTGTTCTTAGCCTCCTGGCTGCGGCATGACCGGGAAATAGCCGACTACAGAAGAAGAGGTGTGCGTTTCATTGGGTGATTCAGAATAAAAGCCTCACTAACTCGCATAGTCTTTACATTTGCATCACTAGCATTGAATCACATTATTTCCAAAGGCGATCATTCTTAGATTGTAACATGCATTGTATGATCATTTAGCTTGGCCTGAGTGTCCTGCTGAATGAACTACGACCTAGAGTTGGACCTTATCATTCTTCATCTGCTTTCAGTTTCGATTCCCACCTAGACAAGAGTGTGTTTTTACTAGGACTCCTTTAACTTAACATTAAGATAATTTTCTGGCTAGTGCCTTGGCCTCTGGTGATAAAATAGTAGTTTCAAGCTGCAAGTCCAAACTGTTCAGCCTTTTACTCTTGCTGAAGGAGTAAGTGTAACTGTGTTTTGTTGCTGCTTATTTTTGTGTCATTTTACAAAGTAGGTTTTTCATTCATCTTTTGTGTGCAAGAAATGTCAAGGAAGAGTCATGTTTAAACCATATTTTACAGTTTGTTCCTGCTAAACAATGTGTTCTGGAAAATGGTACATACATGCATACATACATACATACATACATACATTCATTTGCCCGCCAAGATCAGGCATGGAAAAACAAAACATATAAAGTTAGAATGATTGAGTTAATCTCAGCCAGTGGTATTACTCGGGCCACTTTCCAGTCAATACTTAATTCTCCAACATTGCATTTTTGACTGTGTCCAGCCGTCTGTAAATCAGACTTTGTTTTGCTCCCAAAAAAATGTTCAGCTCAAACTCCCAAACCGGGCCCGCTTAAGATGGGAAAAACAAGGATCCTCAGTTTTTGCCTGCCTGCACAGTAATGTGCATTTTGAGTGCAACGGCGCGGTAAGCTTATGACCCATGTCTCCAGTAATACCCAACAAAAACTCTACAGCAAAATTCACCCAAAATACGTCTACACCGTGCAGTCACGCACCTAAATAAAACCTCAAAATCCGCATGAATGTAGCAGGATGTAATACACAACACTAATAAGTATCCACAAAATGACGACACCAGCTTATTTTGCACACTCTCACTCTGTCCCCTTATAGAGCACACTCTGTTTGTTCAATTGGCAGCATCCGCAAAACAGACCCTAGAGGGCAGACTTCATAGTCACTTGAAAATTATCTCATCCTCGGTGGAGAAGAGAGTACTGAAATCAAATGTCCCTATTTTTATCAGTGAATCTTGGAACAGATGTGCAACTCTTACATTTTGTATTGGGTAAGCGGAATGCAATACCTATATTGCAGATATAAAATGTCCATTGCTAAGGGGCCAGGTCATGATATTAGTACTTAAATAACTCTCCTCCAGAGCCGGACTGGGAACCGAAATCGGCCCTGGCAAACTGCTCGCCGGCCCCCAGGGGGGCTGAGGGGGTGCGGCCGAACTGTTTGCAAGGGCTGGTTTTAGCCGATTTTGTTACCAGGGGCCGATATTGCAGGCCCCCGGTAATAAAAGCAGTCCCAAGGGGCCCAAAACCGGCCCCCAATCTAGAGGCCCACCGGGGAAACGCCCGGTGCCCGCTACGGCCAGTCCGGCCCTGCTCTCCTCATACATCCGACATCCGTGTGTCCGTCTTGCACCATGAAGGACCGAAATGGTAGTTTGTGTCTGCTAAATGTAGATAGTTATACATTGCCTAAGGCAATTTAGGCTGAACTTTCAGAACACTTCTAGTCTTGTTCACAGTACTACTTAGATAAAACACTTTTTCCTATCACCAGCCCTCCTTTTGTATCTTACTTCTGATGCATTCCGTAGACTGAATGATTTCTATCTACAGTGCAATCTTCTGGCCGCCCCATCCCAAAACCTCTTGGACCTAGAAACCCTTTTCAATAGGAACACAATCAAATCAGAGACTCCTTTTCTCAAAACAAGTTTGTTTGCTTCCGTTTCACAACCATCTTATTGGGGTGAGGGGTTTGCTGCATCAGCCGAAGCCATATTATATTTTTGGAATGAGCATCTCCATGTCTTCTGCACCGTTGTTAGCTCATCAGTGCTCCTTGGTGCTGTACTACTGTAAAAGCCCTTCCTCCTTATTGATCCATCAAACCTCTGTAGGAAATACTGGGTCATGCACAAATAAATTTAAGGTATTCCTAGGCACATGAGGGAAATACCTTTCAGTTAATTTCTTAAATTACAGAAAGACCAGCAAAAGGGAGTACACCTAAATTGTGTAACAAAGACTAGGATCTAGTCAGTCAAAGCAACCACAGCATTATTATTTGCAGCGCCAATAGCTCAAACTCTCAGTAATGCGAGACCTATTGCATTGCAAATACTTGTTTAATGTTGTGGGGAGAAGGGCTGCAAGGAGTGGAGCATCCCCAGCAACATTAAACAAATGTAATTCTCCTGGGTCATTAAATCCATGACCACTGGAAAGCTTACCATATTTTTTAAATATCTCCTATCTGGAGCTCTATGCTCTTCTGCTAGAGTGCAGAGCCCCCCTTGCTGTTAGATATATGGCTACATTTCGTAGCCTGAAAACTGTTAAAAAGACAAGTTGATAATTTTTTATTAAAACTTTATTAACTTTTTTTAAGTCAATCTCTTTTATTAAACTTTGCAACGTGTGAATTTACAAAATATACACTTGATTATAATTATAGGTGAATTTTTAACGAAGAAAATAGGGGTGCTTTATATATGTTGGAATGGTGACCTCTTCATAAAGCAAATTGGCCCACTTTTTATATTTTGGTGTGCTGGCCTGTTGACAAAGATAGTTGCTCTGCCTTAATTAAAATGCCCCTTCTTATATTCAGCATGCTCACCTGGAGGGATTTGGACTACAGGTCTTGCACCCAACTCCCCCTGCATATGGCTTGGCGCAGCAGGGGGCTTGGGCACCTTCAAGGTGGTTGGGATCAGGGTCTGGCCCATGGCTAACCCCAAACTGCACATGGCCGTAGGCCATGCACAGTGTGGGGTTGGCTGCCTGCGGGGGTTTGGCCACATAGCCTCCCACAGGTCAGGCTCTGCACCAACCCCACGCTGCGCATGGTAAAAGGCATGTAGTTGGTTATTTGAGAGGGTTATACAGAGGGCCTGATGCAGGCCAGACCCTGCAGCCAACCCCAAATGGATCACAGTGAGGGGTTGTCTCCTCCCTGAGGATTGGAGAAAGGCTATGTGCGGTGTGGGGTTGGTGTAATGTATTTAATTGTATAACTAAGAACAGGTGATCCATATCACTCCTGTATAGTCTTTCCTGTCCTGATTAACTTTTTGGGCACCAATCACAGAAGACGGAACATGTGTTAGCAGAATGAATACTTCACAATATTTTAGAGGGTTATGAAATATTGCATGAGCTTTACTGAATGATTTATATAGTATCTTCACTTGAATGACAGGAGGGACACTGCATAATATCTAGGATGCAAATGAACAGTGAATGAATAATACTAGACATCTTATACTTGATTTCCATTTGTCCCTGTGTTTATTGTTTGTGATATACTAAATGTATAAAAGCACACATACTTTTTAATGGATCACTGACATAAGATCGACAGACACAATATCGACCTACCATTTTATCGACACCAAAATATCGATTACACTATTATCGACGACCTATACTTATTGAAACAAATACACAAATATCGACACCATATTATCGCCAAACATAAATATCGTTTTCAGTATTATCGAACGCACAAATATCGTTACATAAAATATCGAACATAGTTAAAAAATATACAACATGTACAACATGTAGACAGCAATAATATCGTCTTTTAAAAAATATCGACATCTTAAAAATTATTAAAACTAACATATATTAACACCTAATTTTTTTCAAACTATAAACAAGCACTCCATACAAAATAAATATAATACGATCTATTTTTAATATATTAAAATATAAAATCCTAAAATAAAAAGTAAACACACTAATAATTAATATTTAAAATATAATTAAATAATATGCACACAGCATTTAACATCAAATACAATATAAAACACATTTAACAGACTAAATCCGTTAAAAAAAAAGGTAGCACTAACAACTTCTTATTTAGCGTTTTCCATATATGGAAAACAACTGCCCAAACAATTAAAACAATAAACAACAACGAATAAAAGGCTCACACTAATAAAATACACCAATCACAGAAAACAATCGTTTAAATAAACACTATGGGGCCGATTCCGATTCCGGTCGTAAACCATACCGACCGACTCGGACCTGGAATGGAGACCGACCGACACGGACCTGCGCTGTACGAACCGCGCAGTACGATGCCTTGTGTGTGAATTACAACCCACCCGCACGGAACACAAGCCGCACGACCGAACTGTTCGGAAATCATTGATTCGCCCGTAAATTGACCGGGAATCGTACCGACCGACAGGCATTACGAATTGACGCGAGCAAAACGTACCCGCGATGCACGAGCCACGTAGTACGATGCAATACGTGTGCAACGCGACCGACTCGCACGGAGCACGAGCATGAAAACCGAGACGTACAGCAAATAGTGACTAGCAAACAATAGAGCCCTTTGCGTCCGAGGCGTACACCAACGTTGAAACACAGCAGATTGTCAGTGTGACAGACTCGGGTCACCCCGCGTGAGCCACAGGCAGCGTCCAACCCGTTCAAACGAACGTCTCCATCATGCACAACAAAAGCAAAGGAAATAAGACAACAACAAAAAAAAGCAATGACACAGCCAATTTATAAATAAAATTAAAAAAAAGGAACAAAGACACACCCACAGCTCCAACTATATAAAGGCCAGAAATCCCTACCATGATCCTTTGCAAACTACAGGCATAGGACAGCAGACAACCCCACCACACTGCAGAGACACACCACAACTCACACAACACACAACTACACCATTTGCACCACTCAAAAACCAAATCACATATTCACTGACAAACTCACACCCACTACACTCACTTACACCCTCACACACACATCAATCACCACAACCACCCAGCACCATGCCCCCCAAGAAGAATCCAAAGTTCACAGATAGTGAGTTGGAAGTTATGATAGACGAAATACTCAGGGTAGAGCCACAGTTGTTTGGCACATTGGTCCAACAGACCCCCATGTCACAGAAAACCAAGATGTGGGAGAGGATTGTCGACAAGGTTAACGCACAAGCTCCTTGTCGGCGCACAAAGGACGACATACAGAACAGGTACTATGATGTCCGCAGGAGGGTCAAGAAGCTCATCAACAGGGAGCACGCCTTGAGCACAGACACTGGCAGTGGCCCTCCTGCCAGACCAACGCACTTCAGGACCTGGGAGGAGAAGGTGCGGGCCATCCTACCACCGGAGAGCATCCATGGATTAACAGGAATACCAGAGCCTGGTGAGTACACAAACAATATACTCAATTTTGTGCGGCAATACACATATATCACTCTTAAGGGGACTGTTAAACCAATTCCTGCCAGCAAAGCCATAGCAACATAAAGGCAAGTATCCTGTGATGTGTATGCCAGTTACCCAAACACAAAACCTGCCATCCCACAGTAAAATGGAACTACGACATAACATGTACAAACCTAACGACAAATACTGCAAGGCATTAGCATAAATCAACAACAAACACAGTCATCCATTTCGACAACAACGTCACACCACCTCACAGGAAAGCTGAGTCAAAATGAAGGAAGGTTGGGCTGCTGGGAATGTGCATGTAGCAGAAAGCATGATGGGAGTTGCAGTCACAGCCAACAGTCCCCCCCCCCCTGTCCCAGCAAGCTCACACTGAATGATGCTCACCTCACAGGGAGTGCAAAAGCACTACCAAGATGGCTGACACTAGGCCCTGCTGTGGGGAGCACAAGGCCCTGCTGGGACTTGGGCTCAAACAAACAGGACACCAATGCCTGACAGCCTGAAAGGTAACTCACACTCCCTGCAATGGAAGCATGCTGCATGGTGGGATAACTGGACTGGGTGAGGAGTACTGCCTGCTCTGACCACATCTACCAGCAGGTACTTGCACACACACACACCCCTTAACACAAACGCAACACAACCCACCTGGTATAATGCATTCCCTCAGAATCCATTTAAATATCCCACAAAGATTTAACACACTGGGTTCTGCAGTGTGAAGCACATGGGCTTGTTGGTACTTTTGTGCAAACAAACACCAGGACAACACTGCCTGCCAACTTGTCAGAACAGGCACACCAGCACATAGGTAAAAAGCTTCACAGGAAGTAAGGTCAGGCATTGTGGGAAGGTGGGTGTAGCCAAAAGCATGATGGGAGTTGAAGTCACAGCCAACAGTCCCCACCCACATGTCCCAGCAAGCTCCCACTGAACCATGCTCACCTCACAGGGAGTGCAAAAGCACTGCCAAGATGGCTGACACTAGGCCCTGCAGTGGGGAGCACAAGGCCCTGCTGGGACTTGGGCTCAAACAAACAACAGGACACCAATGCCTGACAGCCTGAAAGGTAACTTACACTCCCTGCAATGGAAGCATGCTACATGGTGGGATAGCTGGACTGGGGGAGGAGTACTGCCTGCTCTGACCACATCTACCAGCAGGTACTTGCACACACACACCCCTTAACATAAACACAACACAACCCACCTGGTATAATGCATTCCCTCAGAATCCATTTAAATATCCCACAAAGATTTAACACACTGGGTTCTGCAGTGTGAAGCACATGGGCTTGTTGGTACTTTTGTGCAAACAAACACCAGGACAACACTGCCTGCCAACTTGTCAGCACAGGCACACCACCACATAGGGAAAAAGCTTCACAGGAAGTAAGGTCAGGTATTGTGGGAAGGTGGGTGTAGCCAAAAGCATGATGGGAGTTGGAGTCACAGCCAACAGTCCCCACCCACATGTCCCAGCAAGCTCCCACTGAACCATGCTCACCTCACAGGGAGTGCAAAAGCACTGCCAAGATGGCTGACACTAGGCCCTGCTGTGGGGAGCACAAGGCCCTGCTGGGACTTGGGCTCAAACAAACAACAGGACACCAATGCCTGACAGCCTGAAAGGTAACTTACACTCCCTGCAATGGAAGCATGCTGCATGGTGGGATAACTGGACTGGGGGAGGAGTACTGCCTGCTCTGACCACATCTACCAGCAGGTACTTGCACACACACACCCCTCCCACCAACACCAAAATACACACCTAGAATTATGCTCCACAAGAGAGTGAGTGAAAAGTCTCTACCAAGAACACAGACAATGGCCTCTGCTGTGGGGAGCACAAGGCCCTGCTGGGACTTGTGCTCGAACAAACAACAGGAAACTACTGACTGACAGCCTGAACGTAAATTGTGATTCCCTGCAATGGAAGCATGCCACATGGGGGATTACCTGGCCACTGTGGGTGAAGGAGGTCCTGCAATGACTCCAAATGCCATCAATGCCGCATCAAAACACACCTTCTCTGCTCGAACAAATTGCACCCTGGGACCAGTCACTCCAAAAGTAAATGCCTTGGCAAGATGTCTGACACATGGTCCTGATGTATGAATTGGCTGCAAGTCACACCTACGCACTGGCCAACTCAAACACATTTACACTCACAGCCATTGGAACTGTAGGTATCCTCCCACTGTCTGGAGATTCAGTGTCCCTGGGGTGTCCCCTGACCTGCCTGTGAAGGTGTGTTTCGTATTTGACAATTGGGGAGATGCAATCAATCAATCAATCAATCATATCACTTATAAAGCGCACTACATACCCGCGAGGGTCTCAAGGCGCTGGGGGAAGAGGGGGGTGGTGCTGCTACTGATCGAAGAGCCAGGTCTTGAGGAGTCTTCTGAAGGCCAGTAGGTCTTGTGTCTGTCGGAGGTTGGTGGGGAGGGTGTTCCAGGTCTTGGCGGCGAGGTGGGAGAAGGATCTGCCGCCGGCGGTTGTTTTCCGGATGCGGGGGACTGTGGCGAGGGCGAGGCTGGTCGAGCGGAGCTGGCGGGTGGGGGTGTAGAAGCTGAGTCGTCTGTTGAGGTAGGCTGGTCCGGAGTTGTGGAGTGCTTTGTGTGCGTGAGTGAGGAGCTTGAAGGTTATCCTCTTGTTGACAGGGAGCCAGTGCAGGTCTCTCAGGTGGGGTGTGATGTGGCTGCGTCGGGGGATGTCGAGGATAAGACGTGCAGAGGAGTTCTGGATGCGTTGCAGCCGTCTCAGGAGCTTAGCCGTCGTTCCTGCATAGAGGGCGTTTCCGTAGTCCAGCCTGCTGGTGACGAGGGCCTGGGTGACTGTTTTTCTTGTTTCGGTGGGGATCCACTTGAAGATCCTGCGGAGCATTCGGAGGATGTTGAAGCAGGATGAGGAAACGGCGTTGACCTGCTTAGTCATGGAGAGGGTGGGGTCGAGGATGACCCCTAGGTTGCGTACGTGGTCGGTGGGTGGCGGGGCTGTTCCCAGTGATGTTGGCCACCAGGAGTCGTCCCAGGCTGAAGGGTTGGAACCAAGGATGAGGACCTCCGTCTTGTCCGAGTTCAGCTTCAGGCGGCTGGTCCTCATCCATTCGGCGACGGCCTTCATTCCTTCGTGGAGGTGGGCTTTGGCGGTGTGAGGGTCTTTGGTGAGGGAGAGGATCAGCTGGGTGTCGTCGGCGTAGGAGATGATGTTGAGGTTGTGCTGTCGGGCGACATGGGCGAGGGGTGCCATGTAGATGTTGAACAGCGTTGGGCTGAGGGAGGAGCCTTGGGGTACGCCGCAGATGATCTTGGTGGCCTTGGATCGGAAGGGGGCGAGTACATAGCACCAAGCACACACAATGTCACATATACATCATTGACAGTGGACACCTGACAGTGACTAGAATGGACACACACATATAGTTGACACTAGCATGGTGTCATACACAAAATGTGCATTTGTGAGCTGCATGTCAATACCACATCGGTCTGCATTGTAAGCATCATTCACACAACACATCAGTCACTGTCATGGACAATCCAAACACAATGACTATCCTGGACTGCATCGGATGACGCATGCAACTCACAGCAGCAGAACTGTAACACACACACCTCTGCCCATCACTGTCATGAGCATGGAAAAGAAAGAGTGCTGCTGTGCCCAATCCCTCTCACTGTGGAGGAAATAGACAAGATAAAAGATGTTAGCACTGACAAAACTCTGCACCAATATCAGTAGGCACGGTAACACCATGACTTGTTTGTAATGAGATGTGAACTAGGAACACAGATAACCAGAAAGTATCTCACATTGGATCACAGGCATACCGGACTGTGACCATGTTGCACAGACACACCAATGTGACGCACAGAGCAACGCAACAAATTCCACCACACATGCACCAAGCTTGATACATACCCTAAGTGTAATTGTACGTATGTCATCATTATAGCACAAATATGGACAGGGATGATACAGCTGTGTCAGGCATGTGATGGAACCTGAGTAGCAATGGACATGTACAGACAATTGATCAATATAATCAATATATGAGCTGGTCATGCACCCAGCTTGACCTGCACATCGAAATGCTTCTGGTTGCCATGACAAAGTGCTCCAACAATATCAACCTCAGTCTGTCACAACTTTTGACAATACAATGTACAGACTCTCATTATGATGTCCAGTGGCAAATGTAATGTGTGTGAAACGTTGATGTTGGTAGAAACATAACATACATTGTGTGTCTCCTCCAAACACAGGGGATGCTGGGGACACAGCACGACCTGAAGAAGAGTCCCAGTCCCAGACTCTGGCGCACCCTGAGCTCACCGGTGTGGATCAGTCCCTGTCCTCTTTGGACGACGACCCTGAACAACCTGGCACCTCCGGTGTGACTCATCGTGCAGCCCCAGCACAGTAACATCAGCACCCCCTGCAACCACACCTGCCACATCTGATACCACACCCAGTAGCCCTGCTGACACGGACAGGCCGAGGCCACTGAACAACAACGGAACAGGTACACAGGGCACCCTGGAATCAAGGGACAACACCACCGTCGCAAACACTCAAGTGGTCCCAGTGTTGCCTGTGCCGGCCACGGCAGCTCCTGCCCGTGTGGGTAGGGGCGGTGGGAGGGTGGGCAGGCAGAGGACACGGCCTGCAGAGGGGGCTGGACTGCATGATGAGCCATACCTGGGACGCATCATAGATGCCTACCAGGAAAGCACCGGAGGATTTGGACAGGTAGTGGGGATCCTCAAGGACATCAAAGAACAGCATGCAGCACATCATGCCCGCTTGGACTCCCACATGTCCCGGATGGAGTCCAAGTGGGACAAATTGGATGAACTAACAGCGGTGCATAGGGACATACTGACCTGCCTCCGCCAGATCAGCACCAACATGTCCACACCTCCCTGTGCGTCCACAACATCTGTTGCCACAACATCCGCAACTGCCACAGGGAGGGAGGAGGACTCTGGCGGAGATTCCTCTGCACCGCAGCTGCCTGCACATGAGGGTCCCCCGAGAAAGAGGGGTCGTCAAAAGAAGGGGAATTGAGACGCTGATGGCCATGCATATCCCCCAGGAACTCAACACCTGTTCTGTATGTCGTCCCTTGTGTGCAAACCAATTAACCTTGTCGACTGACACACAAATCTCCCACTTGACATGGAGGGTCAAAGCTGTGACAATGCAGCTAATGACTGTGAATTCTACTCTGGACATTTCATCTCTTAAGACTACCAACTCACCTGTGGACTTTGGATTACCATCACATTGTACAGCACTTCAAATTCCGTTCACCATCCTTACACATGTCTGTAAATAAAATCACATTCACACAATACTTGCCTCTGTCATGATTTATACTTTGTCTGTGTCATGACGATGATGATCTGATAAGGAACACTGTGCATGCAAACTACCACAGCAATGTGAACACCGTTATGTGAGTCATGGTAATGTGTCACATATGAGGGAGACACACCACTAGGGCAACACAAGACATACTCACCATGTCCAGCTAACTCATCCTCATAAGTGATGTCAACAGGAAATACAGTGGAATGCACATACACCACACCCTTCCTGGGTCAGTGGCAAGCATTCCACAGGTACAGGATGCTAATGACTGTCTGATGTGTAGATACACACGGAGCACATCCCAAAGTGAAGCACAGGTTTATTAAAGATTCACAACGTGAAAATTCCACAACTGATGCAAGTTAACCTCACGTAACAGTGAGCAAACATTAAACAAGTTGTAAACAAGGAAAGTCCAGGGGTGTGTGGCACATCATTGGTTGGGACAACGACTACTTGCACTCTGGAACAAGGATCTGGGTTTTGGGGTTCAGACCTCACCATACAGCAGCCAAAGTACCCTGTGAAGGACAGACAGAAAACACAATCAAAAACCTTGAATTACAGCATACAACAACAATATACATGCCCACAAATGTAACAAAACTACGTACACACAACATATCAATCAGCTAAACACTGTTTGGGAGTACAGACTACCTGAAAGGACACATCACAGCAAGCATCCTGACAAGTAGCACACAGTCACACTCAAGCAGCACAAGTGCACCACCACCAGATATCAGGCAAACACAATACTTTGAAGACACATCAGTGTATACTCACATTCATGTAAAGAAGTTGAGGATCAGCTGGCTACGAACATCATCCTCACCCTCATAATCACTGGCATCATGCCCCAGGACAGGATCCTCCACGGCTGGCGGAGGTTGGTCATCGTCATCTTGGATGAGAGTCAACTTCTTCATCACTGCCAGATTGTGTAGCATGCAGCACACTATGATGATTCTGCACACCTTAGCAGGTGCATATGGGAGGGCCCCTCCTGTCTTGTCCAGGCAGCGGAATCTGCTTTTCAGGAGTCCAAATGTCCGCTCGATCACTCTCCTGCTCCGACCATGTGCCTCATTGTAGCGCATCTCCGCCGGTGTCACAGGGCTCCTGAGGGGTGTCAGCGGCATGTTGGGGAATCCGGAGTCACCTACATAAAGACAATAGCACATTAGATGAGTCTTAAAAGAGGGTGTAACTAAACTTTAGCAAAATCACACAATAGTAAACAGTCAGTACACACCGACAAGCCAGGCACGCTGGTGCTGCATCTGTGACATAATCGTTGGGATGCGACTACTCCGCATGATGTAAGCGTTGTGCGCTGAACCTGGGAAACATGCACAAACATTAGAAATGGTCATGTCGGCCAGACATACCACCAGAGCATTGATTGAGTGGAAATGTTTCCTATTCCGGTATGTCTGCTCATGTGCCTGTGGTGGTACCAAAGCCACATGTGTCCCATCAATGGAGCCAATGACATGTGGCATCCTTCCCAGGGCATAGAAGTCACCCTTGATGTCAGAGAGTCATTGTGGTGTTGGGAAATGGATGTAGTGGTTGAGGAAATGTAACATCGCCTCCAACACATCTCGTAGCACACTGCTGAACATGGTCTGTGACATCCCACCAGCAGTAGCAACTGTGTGTTGGAAGGTACTGGTGGCAAAGAAGTGTAGGGTTGCCATCACCTTCACCTTGGGGGTCAGAGCAGTAGGGTATGTCCGGCCAGGTTGCAAGTGTGGTGCCAACTGCTCCGCCAAATCTTCAATCAGTGGCCTAGTGAAGCGGTACCGTAGCATGCAGTCACGTTCAACCATGGTGGCAAGGTCAGGGAACGGTCTGTGGACAGCTGGTCTCCTGCAGTACATAGATGAGCAAAGACAGTTTGTCAGTTCCCCTATCTAGGTGCCAGTGTACATGCTAAATAGCACATGAAACAACAGGACACAAAGACATGATGTATGTGCTGTAGTGTATGTGCACACATGTCAGATACATGCCCATCATCTGAAATCTCAGCTCTAGAGGTCCACACAACAAGGTCCATGTTGTGCTGTGACCAATCTATGGGCTCTGCCACAGTACATCAGTATGAGTGTCACATACCAGACACACACCACAGTCACTAGTGAGGACAGATGTCTACCACACATCACAGGTTTTTGACAGACACACACAGGGACCTTGTGTCGCCACAAGGACACCATCATGATGTAGCGTCTCATATACACACCACAACGCACACATGACACACACATGAAGTGCCACAATGTTTTTTTGCATCTCAAACATGGTGTCTGTGACACACAGACGCCACATCAACTCACATTGACAATACACATGGATGTGGTGACCATTTGACATTGAGCACATGAAATCAGAGTAATCTCCGTAGCTAAATGCACACATACTGTGGATGAACATCACAATTGTGGCACTGGGACACCCTGTGACACACATCCCATTCCACCTAAGAGTCAGGGTGTATGTCACATGTCATACACAATGTACCCCGGGAACTGTGTACATGCCTCATGCCCTGAACTGTACAGTCATCAATCACAGTGGTTATGTGTCCAACACACAAAGGTATCTGTCCCCATGACACCTTGCCCTGCCTGGGAGTGGGTGCCACTAAGTGACACATACCAAATCACATGTTTACCCACATATGCACACACAGGTAATGCAGCCTGACATGCCCCTTGATATACTGTGTCACAGGCTGTATTGTTGTTGGTGTGCCCATGTGTCCATGGAAAGCTATTGTGGGTGGAATACTTAGCACATTGCCTGCAAGGGTGACTGACGTGGGTGACCAATTCAAAAGACGCGTCGGACATCTAGGGAACGAGGCGAGCGCACGCCTTGCACACACACCTTGCACATTGACTGCAATGGGGACTGACGCGGGTAACCAATTCAAAAGACGCGTCAGACACCTAGGGAACGAGGCGAGCGCACGCCTTGCACACACGCCTTGCACATTGCCTGCAATGGGGACTGACGCGGGTGACCAATTCAAAAGACGCGTCGGACACCTAGGGAACGAGGCGAGTGCACGCCTTGCACACTGACTGCAATGGGGACTGACGCGGGTGACCAATTCAAAAGACGCGTTGGACACCTAGGGAACGAGGCGAGCGCACGCCTTGCACACATGCCTTGCACATTGACTGCAATGGGGACTGACGCGGGTGACCAATTCAAAAGACGTGTCGGACACCTAGGGAACGAGGCGAGCGCACGCCTTGCACACACGCCTTGCACATTGACTGCAATGGGGACTGACGCGGGTGACCAATTCAAAAGACGCGTCGGACACCTAGGGAACGAGGCGAGCGCACGCCTTGCACACATGCCTTGCACATTGACTGCAATGGGGACTGACGCGGATTTGGCCCTTGTACGATTCGTGTTGTGAAAAATCAGTTGGCTCCCTACAACAATGTATCAGACTCGTTGGTGTAATGGGTTTGAAATATTTGAACGATGCGGAAGGCGTGTACGAGCCATGCAATGCGATGGATTGGCAAGATTCATAGGATGCAAACGTGTTGGACCTATCGCTTTGGACGCATTAGACAGAATCTGCCTCTGCAGCACAGATATAAGGCTGTCTGTTCCCCTGAGAGCTCACTTGCCTGCACTACATGCTCCAGATTGACATCTCTGCTACCACTGCTGCTGTCTCTGCATCCTCTGGCTCCAAGAATAGCACGTACTGTGGATAGGGCCCCATCCTTCACAGATGAGGAGAACAAGGCCTTGCTGGACAGCCTCCTTCCACAGTACAGCAAGCTGTATGGGACACCAGGGGAGCAGGTGAGTGTGCAGTCCACATCCCTTTTTCATTGTGCATGTTGTCTGACTGGCACTAATGGCATTGTGTACACCAGTGGCTAGCATGCTCACTGAGTAGTTGTTACCCCCAAAGTGTGTATGTACCTGTAGTGGACAGGTACTGTGCATGAAAAGTGCATTTTAATACAGTTATTATACTCAGGCAATGTTTCAATTTTGTGTAAATGCAGGACAACTGTCAATCACCATAGTTGCACTACCTGTGTACATCATATGCCCTTGTGATGAAGACATGTATATCCAACTGTGTGTTGCACAAACATGTTGCATGTCTGGTAATGGACTTTTATCCTTGTCATCCTCACAGGTTGATGCCCATCAGCAGCAGGAGATATGACTGACCATTGCCCGGGCTGTTCGTTCTGTGGGGGTCTACAGACGCCGCATCCACAACTGCCAGAAGAGGTGGCAGGACCTTCGTGGCTGGACCCAGACGATGGCCAGAGTCCAGCTGAAGCTGTCGCCTCCTCGCAGAAGGGGCGGACAATGGGCACTGACCCCCCACATGCACCGGATTCTGGCGGTGGTCTTCCCTGACCTGGATGGGCAGTTAAAGGCCAGACAGCAGCAAGGAGGGGGTAAGTGCATGCCTTTTCTGTGAACTATGTCTCACATGCTCTTTGCACTCCTTCATCCTGGTTACACTCCCACAGATCTCCTGTCTGCTTGAACAGGAGTCATGTTCCTAAATTAGTTCATGGCCCATCCTCATCTGATACACAGGTGTGGCCCTTTCAGTCTGTGACTTGTGTCACTTGTGTTGTGTGTCCCTGCTGTTGTCCAAAATTAAAGGTTGTAAACAGCATCTGCTACCGGTGCATTGTTTTGTCCTCATGAGTGAGGCAATTGATTGCCATGTGTCTGCACATTGCCAGAAATCAGACATGTACTCTATGTGGGCAAATGATATGTGTTCCAATTGATGCTTTGGCTCACCATATGTGTCTGGGGTATTTACCACACAGCCATGCAGCAGGTAAGACAATGTTGGGGCCTCATAATAATGTACATCATGTGTGTCACACATGCATGAACACATGCCTAGTGTTCAGGGTAATCCCATGTTGCACATGGAACTGGACAGGTATGCCTACTCCGGACATGAGGAACACTCTGTGCTCCTACTCCTGTGTGTCAGCCTACATTTAGTTCATTGTGAAATATGCAATATGGTGTCTGCCTCGGTGTCATTCTGGAGTGGCCTAGCTTCTTAGACTCCTGTGGTGTTGAGCATTTTGGTTTTGGCAGCTAGCTGAGGTGTGGTTAATGGATCATCATAATGGGGAAAAACATAGGTGTGTGATCACTTGACGGTGCATAATGATGTATTATACATAATAGTGCAGCCAGCCTCAATTCGTTCTCATCAGACTGTGATGTTATCATGTTCACAGATTGGTGCTTGCAGTCACTCAACTGTTGCATTTGTATTACGTGGGATCATCATATGCCTTAAGATGTGTGTAGCAGTAGTGGAACATGTGCACTTGACAGCTGCAGGGCTTACATTCCCCAAAATGATAATGATTGTGACACAGTGCAGACTTTTTTATTTATGGATGCACTGCCCCTGTGACTTTATGCAGTGATGACTGATTAGCCAGACTGGCCCGTAGCATGGTATCCCACTTGCTAATGTGTATCCTGCCGTTATGTCAGTTGTACAGCATACACTTTATTGTGGCATTGACCATCAATACATGGGCACATCATGGTGTCTTGTGAAGGAAGCATATCCATTTTACTGACAATGAGTTTGGCCATCCCTTATCCTGACACATGTACTGAGTCAGTGGCAGGAGATGGGATATGTGTGTACTGACACATTTCATTCACAATTTAAGATGTTCTGAGATATGTCTATGCGGTGCATGTGTGCACATATAAGTAGTGGCATACTACATGCACCAGACAGATGGGTCCATGGAGGGAAGTGTATGAGTGGCATGGTTGACTGGCAGAATGACAGGTGTCTTTTTCAATATGTGCCAGCACTTCTAGCAATATTTAGCAAATGCGGCAAATGTGTCATCTGTAATGTGCTGTAATGACTGAGATGTCTCAGGTGAAACAAGTGACTGATGTGTATCTGTTTATCCAGATTGTTTGCAGAAACATCTTTGGTTACTGGAGGAGACAGCTCCATGGACCAAGAGGAGCCGCAGAGCCAGACTGGGTCTGCTGAAGAGGAGTTGGAGGGACCCAGTGGCACAGAGGGTGAGGGGAGCCACACTGAGGATACCTTAGCTACAACCACCTCGGCTGAGGAACACAGCATCTCCAGTGAGGACTCCCTTGTGGAGGTGGGTGTCAGCAGACCCCAGACAACACCGAGTGAGTCTGTCCCCGCCACCACCACCATCTCCACCCTCCCATCTGCTCCCATCCCAGAGGTCCGTGGAGGCCCCCGTGTAAGGGAGCATGTCTCCTTTGTGCCAGGCACTGCACCCCCTGCCCCTGTCTCCCCTGCTGCCCTGAGTGTGGAGTCTGTGGACTTGCTGAAGCAGCTCCATGTAGGGCAGACAGCGATGCTGAGTGTCCTCCATTCCCACACCAGTCTGTTGACACAACTGGTGTCCTTCATGGAGGGCATCTCATCAAACATGTCTGCCCTACATCGGACTATTCAGGCCATGGCCTCCACACAGACGTCAGCAGTGTCCCTCCTCCAACAGTCACTCACCCCTCCTATCTCTGCCACATCCACAATCCCCACTGGCCTACCTGTCCAACGCACACACACACCAGCACCGGCACGCACCACAACAGACACAAGCAGCACACAGCCACGCAAGCCAAAATCCAGAGCCACAGGCACGCACACTCCGGGGACTGATGGCACACACACAGGGGATGGGTCACAGATGCACAAACGGACATCCACAAGCACTCCGCAGTCCTCAGATGCCTCTCCCTGCAAAACCCCTTCCCTTGCCTCACCTGCAACCCCCCTTCCCAGCAGCTCTTCCTCTGTGACCTTGGCCTCTTCCCCACTGATCCATCTGCTCCAACTCACAAGGGGAAGAATAAGTCACCACGCACAGGGGGGAGTTCCCCTGCCACACAGACACCCTCCCCCAGGCGCACGGACACTGAGGCCCCCATCTGCAAGTCCCCCCGGACTAGGAAGAGCAAGACCCCACCACAATCCCGCAGCTCCATCACACAGTCTCCGTCCTGCAGCCCCCAGGCCACCACTCCACAGGTCCCCCAGCCACACCCTGCCCCTGGTTCACCCACACACCGATACCGCATCCCTAAAATGATTAGGCCCTCCCCCTACCACATGCACTTCCACCCCCACCTCACACGTTCAGCCTGTTCCTGCCACTGGTGTGGAGTCCGTGTCTCCCCCTCTGTCCTGCCCATCTCACCTGGACCCCATGACACTACTTTGGAGGTTGGCACTGCAGTGGAGAGCTCATCCACCCCATCTGACTTTGGCACTGCAGTGGAGACCACGTCCACACCATCTGACCTGCCCACTGCTGTGGTGCCGGGAACCACCTCATCTGACTTCATCCCTGCAGTTGTGACGGTGCCCACTGTGTCAGACACCTCCACTGCAGTTGCCAGTGACACTCCAGCACCCACCACCCCTCCCCTGCCCCATTCTGCTGTCCCCTGATCCTGTCCCTGCGGTGCCGGGCCTGCCGCATGTATGCCCCTCCAAGGGGAGATGTCCCCTGGTCGTAGCAGTGCAGGCAAGCAATGGGTGACAACTTGTCACATGTCACCCTGGTTGAATTGAGAAATGGACTGGCCATTGGCCTTTTGACATTGTGGACTCGAATTACCAGTTTTGAGGAGTTTTATTTTTTAATAAAGCAAATTGTTGTTATCCATTGTTGTTGCATCTAATGTACATGATGTTGATGATGAGTATCATGGACTTGATGTTGTACTTGTGTTCTGAAGGTACAACAAGATGATTTGTTGATGTGATGACTCCATGTGGTCCATGGGATATGTGTACTTTTCTGCTATGTATCCATGACATCCTTTGCTGCAATTACAGGGTGTAATGATTGCAAAATGTTGTAACCAGGATTATCTCTTTGGGTTTGCTACTTCACATCTTTGGCATACACTGTTGCACATATGTTGTACTTACATTTGGGCACATGGTGAGATTCCCTGACTGGGCCCATCTACACTGGACAGGCAGGTTTGTGCATCCATGGTACACAAGTCATCTGTGTCATCAGTGCAACTATCTCTACATGTGTATTGCGTATGTGCAGATGACTGAAGGGACACTCCCGTACACATGTTGCTGTGACCAGAGCTTTCATTGTGTTGTAATTGTTGGCTCACTGTGCAAGTGGTGTGCTGGCATGACAGGACCCTGCACAAACAACGTTTTCACAGCTGACATTCCCCAGGAGTGGAGACCCCTCATGACATTGTGTCATTCTGTGGCATTGCCTGTGCACATGGTGTGTGTTGTGTGAGCATGTCTGTGTGTGTTGCCTTCCCTTTTTTCGACTCAGCCTGTGTTCCATGCAAATATTCCTGTTATGTGCACTTGCTGAGTTGTCCTGTGTTCATCAGACTTCTTTTCCATGGGTTTACTGGGATGTAGGTGCATGGCAGACTACTGGTCATTAGGTTGTCATCCATGGCTGTTTTAGTTGTAATTTCAGGGGATGTTGTCAAACGCACATGGGACACATTCAGGATTCCCATTGGCACTTATGTGTTTCCAACATCATGTTGTTTTCCCTATGTGGTATCTGTCAGTGTGAGGCTCACTCGTATGTGTGTGTGACTACTCTCACTCATCAGGGTCATTACTGCAATGTTGGAAGGTGTCAACAAGTGTTCTTTGTGGGTCTCCTTTGGTTCCTCATTGGTGTAGGTGTGTGGCAGGGTTCCCAATGAATCGTGGTGTCTTCACATTATGCCCATGTTCCGCATACTGTGCAGTGTGGCAGACATTCACAGGTGTTGTTGACAGGCCATGTGTGTTGATTTTTGTGTACCTTAGATACCCCCACCACCCCTGGGATTGTAATGGGTGCTTGAGCAATGTCAACAGTCCCTGTGTGCCTAGCTGATGCACATTGTTGCAGATCAGGGTGTGTGGTGTTGAGGGTGGCCACATGTGAGTTGTTTCATGTCTAGGCCCCTACCTACATTTTGCACATTGGTTGCAGGACATGGCCAGTGATTTGTGTTTATGGAGGGGTGATGTGAGTTTGTTGTTCTGGACACATGACCCAGTATGCACAGCTGACTGTGCTCCACAGTATAGGCAAAACAGACCTTTGTCATCACAGTGGGATTGGCGTACAGGCTACTGTCACCACAAATTAGGGTACTAGAGGGTAGTGCTGTAGTGGGTCTGTCTCTTGCTGTGTTGGTTGCTGTTCCACCCAGCTTGTGTCACATGAATACGTTGCTATACCACTCATCTGACAATGTATCCTTGACCACAAAGGGGTGCCCAGTTCATTAGTTACTTTTTGTATGGCACTGTGGACACATCTGTGTGATTGGAGTTCATCCCACCGTCATGTGTTGTGTACTAGCCTGGGGACACTGAGACACACACACGTGTTGTGTATGATATGCAGTGTGGGTCTGCCTGTCTGTGTTTGTGCATCTGCACCTCTGCATTGGTATTGCTTTTGCGTTCCATTGTGTGGATGTAGTTTGGAGGGTTTTCCCTAATGTCCATGCATCTTGTAGCTCATCATCCTGCACATTGCTCATGTTTGGTATGTCCCATTGCTGCCATGGTATGGGACTTTGTCCCATAACATCGACAGTCTCCACAGGATTCCTCAGTTTGTGTGTCTGTTCGTAGAGATATGTGTGTTTGCATCATGATGCTCACTTTTCACATAGTCTAATTGGACACTGTGGGCATTGTCAGGGCTCATGGCCAATGCTTGTCTGCACATGGCAGAGGGAGTTCTTGTGATACACAGCAATCTTTGCCTCTCAAATCTATGTTTGTATGTGACACAACCACCACATTACCACTACATTGGTTGTGGATTTGGGACCAGTGAGCACAAATGCTGGTCTGGTGATGCTGCTATTATTTTGTCCACACTCACCTTCTGGTCACTGTAGTGATGTGGGCTTTGGAACCCATTACCACAATGTTCCTGAGATGCTGGAGTTTTGAACCCCACAGTCATCTTTTGGGCACAAATGTGATGGGAGTCACATTGTATGTTCACTATCAGAATCAGTGTTGTGGGCATTTGGCACACACATACATAGAATCTTGCAAAGATGGTAGGGGTGGGGGTTTGCTTAGTGACCCTATGCGTGTGAATGCTGGTGGTGCAGGACATCCAGCCCCCTACGAGTGGGGATGTTAGTGGTGCAGGGCATCCAGCCCCCTATGAGTGGGGATGTTAGTGGTGCAGGGCATCCAGCCCCCTATGAGTGGGGATGGTAGTGGTGCAGGGCATCCAGCCCCCTATGAGTGGGGATGGTAGTGGTGCAGGGCATCCAGCCCCCTAAGAGTGTGGATGGTAGTGGTGCAGGGCATCCAGCCCCTATGAGTGGGGGTACTGGTATTGATGGGCATCCAGCCCCCTATGAGTGGGGGGTACTGGTATTGATGGGCATCCATCCCCTATGAGTGGGGATGGTAGTGGTGCAGGGCATCCAGCCCCCTATGAGTGGGGATGGTAGTGGTGCAGGGCATCCAGCCCCCTATGAGTGGGGATGGTAGTGGTGCAGGGCATCCAGCCCCTTATGAGTGGGGATCGTAGTGGTGCAGGGTATCCAGCCCCCTATGAGTGGGGGGTACTGGTATTGATGGGCATCCAGCCCCCTATGAGTGGGGGGTACTGGTATTGATGGGCATCCAGCCCCCTATGAGTGGGGATGTTAGTGGTGCAGGGCATCCAGCCCCCTATGAGTGGGGATGGTAGTGGTGCAGGGCATCCATACCCCTATGAGTGGGGATGGTAGTGGTGCAGGGCATCCAGCCCCCAATGAGTGGGGATGGTAGTGGTGCAGGGCATCCAGCCCCCTATGAGTGGGGATCGTAGTGGTGCAGGGCATCCAGCCCCCTATGAGTGGGGATGGTAGGGGTGCAGGGCATCCAGACCCCTATGAGTGGGGATGGTAGTGGTGCAGGGCATCCAGCCCCCTATGAGTGGGGGTACTGGTATTGATGGGCATCCAGCCCCCTATGAGTGGGGGTACTAGTATTGATGGGCATCCAGCCCCCTATGAGTGGGGGTACTGGTATTGATGGGCATCCAGCCCCCTATGAGTGGGGATGTTAGTGGTGCAGGGCATCCAGCCCCCTATGAGTGGGGATGGTAGTGGTGCAGGGCATCCTGCCCCCTATGAGTGGGGATGGTAGTGGTGCAGGGCATCCAGCCCCCTATGAGTGGGGATGTTAGTAGTGCTGGGCACCCCCCCCCTTAGGTGTGGGCACTGCTGGTGGTGTGGACCATGCTACCCCTGTGGTTTTGCTTTTGCTGGTGGACGGCATGTCCCCCCCCTATGTGTGTGTAGCATTTCGCGTGTTCGTGACGTTTATTTGTGTGGGTGTCTGACTTACCGCCTGCGATGTACGCGTCTGTTTATGATCCCGTCATAGATATATAGTACTGGGATGACCTGTGTGATGGGATTCATCATTGGTTCGCCTCGTACTTGCTGATTGTTGCTCCGTCTCGTACACGTTGTGAGTTGGTCCGTTTCGTAGCAGTGGATCGTGTTGTGGCGCGAATCGGACCTGCTATTCATCTCTCCCGGATGCTGTGACGTGCTGCTAGTGGCGACCCGTTCGGCGCGTAGGATTTGCGCATCGTACTTGTCCGGCCAGAAACTATTGTGGAAACTGCTTCCGGGCGACTCGGATGGGCGTTTGGATAAGCGGCTCGTACGGGAAATGTTGCTGGAATCGAAGCCTACGTGTCGTTCGGAATTGTGGCACTTTTGCACATCGTACTTCATCGCCCGGACGGACCGGCTCCCAGTACGAGTCGGTCGCAAGGTAAGGCTACGGACAGCTCTCGGAGGGCTGTCCGAGTGAGATCGGAATCGGCCCCTTTATAAACAACAAGAAAATAATGTTTATTTTACACCTCAAACCTACAAGAAAGAAGAAGGGGAAACTCTGCCGGATTGCTTCCAGAACGCTAAACTTCATTAAAGAAAAAAGATTTCAAACTGCACAAAGTAAGTAAAATTCTAAGTAAAATGTAACACTACTACTACTCTTCAACACAAAATATTTATAAAGAATAAATAACTAATATCTATCTATTAAATTTATATCTCCTCTACAGATATTTTTCAAAGCATACAAAAAATCCAAGACCAACGGGAACAATAACTCAGAAATAAAGTAAGTATAAAAATATTTTATATAAAACAGTTACCTAAAATACCCACCCAAAACCACACTTTCTCCCAAATTCCCCACCACCTAGTACACAATAGAACAAAAGTATTAAAATTATCTTTTTTTCTACCAACAGAAACATCTTCAACAAATCTGAAATAAAACACCAAAGAAAGTGCATCAGCATTAAATTTTACATCAAACTCAACATTGTAAGTATATCAATAACAATATATATATATATTAATAATAAATCTGTACTGTATTCTTTGTAGTAATTTTTATATACATTTTTCTTAGCATTAAAAAGACCACAATGACTGAAGGCGCCCAATTTATTACCTCTCAAAAAGGAAAGATGTTACTATGTTACATGGGGTACGTCTATACCCAAGAAAAACAAAGTGGAATAAAAGTTAATTGGAAATGTAGTAAATACTATTCCAATAAATGTAATGGGAGGGCTACAATGCAGGAAACAACTGTTACATATGTGAAAGAACATAACCACCCCCCAAATGTGACAGAAATTGAAGTTAGAAGTGCTCCAGATAACATAACAGAAGCTAGCACTAGCTCTGAGAGATCCACCACAGAAATTTTAAAACAACAGTTGCTCAGAGTACCCGAACATACTTCTGCCCAAATGCCCTCTATTTCTTCCTTAAAAAGAACAATAGCTAGACAAAAAAAAGCCACTACCACCACCACACCTGCCCCAAAAACATTTGAAGAGGTAGAGATTCCCCCAGAACTAGCAATAACCCATAACGATGAGCCATTTATACTTTACGATAATAAATGCAAAGATAAAAGAATTATTATGTTTGCTACTTCAAATAATTTAATCAAACTGCAGCAATCAGAAACATGGATGATGGATGGGACTTTTAAAATATGTCCCAAACCATTTTATCAGTTATACACTGTCCATGCACTATTCCAAAACACTAACATTCCTTTTATCTACGCCTTGCTCACTAATAAACAAAACTCTACCTATATGGAAATCCTGAACAAAATAAAACAAGAAACCAATAATTATTTCCCACAGAAAATAATTATTGATTTTGAACAAGCATTCATAAATACAATCCTAAAATGCTACCCACATACAGCAATTCAGGGTTGCTACTATCATTTCAATCAATGTCTATGAAGACACCTACAGAAATCAACACTAAGGGCCCGATTCCGATCTCGCTCGGAAAGCCCTACGACCGACTCTGTCCCGTAGACCTTTCCAACCGACTCGTGCTCTGGGGCTCCGAGCGACAGAGTACGATGCGCTGCAGCGCTGACGGACTCGGGTCACTCGGAGCCCCATTGAAGTCAATGGGAGCCTGTTGTGCGTCGTGTACAGCTCCCATCGTGAAAAATGTACGTCTTGGAAAAGGGCGCCCACTGTCGCGTCTTCGCGTGGGTGCCCCCCGCAACGTACATGCATGGGTGAGGGGGACCCCTGGGTCCCCCCGCTGTCCGAGTCGTAGGGCCCCGGGTGAAGGGGGGTCCGGCGCGGACCCCCGAAGTATGCTTCCTGAAGCTTTGTCGA
Source organism: Calotriton arnoldi (assembly GCA_963921515.1). Lineage (NCBI taxonomy): Eukaryota > Metazoa > Chordata > Amphibia > Caudata > Salamandridae > Calotriton > Calotriton arnoldi. The sequence goes on from CAWUFW010009555.1 coordinate 258,214, forward strand.
GCCAGAGGCTCCGACTCGCACCGGCTGCTCGCAACACGCATTGTACTTGGCCGGCCGGAAACCGTACGCATTGCACTGTACGCGTCGGACAGATTTGAGTCGCTCGGGAGGCATCGCTGACGGGTACGAGTCGGTCGTAGCGCGAGGCTTGAAGCGCATTGTACTTGCTCGCTCGTACAGCTGTACAAGTCGCACGGAAATCACACGTACGACTCGGACTCGCTACTGACGGATGCCGCTAGGAGCCCTTCCGAGCGAGATCGGAATCGGGCCCTAAGTGTTGCATATGCAACTGACAGTACTTTTGCATATCAAGTTAAAAAACTTGTAGCACTGGCCTACGTCCCAGTTACTGACGTGGCCAAACACTACAACCTACTACTAGAAAGTCCATACTACCAAAGAAACTAACAAAAATTAAGTCCCCTTTTAGATTATTTTGAAGATACCTGGGTGGGAAAACTCCACAGATCAGGACACAGAAGGCTACCTAAGTACCACATTCCATGGTGGAATGTAAACCTTAGCACACTAAATAAAGAAGCCAAAACAAACAATGCTGTTGAAGGATGGCATAATGCCTTCCAAGCAACAACAGGCAGAGGTACACCTACTCTACACAAACTCCTACAATCTCTCCAAAAACAACAGAGCTACCAATAACTAAGGGGCCGATCACGATGGCGGGCAGATCGCCCCCGCCGGAAAGACCGTCCGCCGCTTTTCCGCCGGTCGACTCATTGACCGGCGGAAAACGTGTTGAATATGGTGGCGGTGTCTGGAAGACACCGCCATCCATATTACGATGCTGGGTGTGAGCAGCCTTTCCATGGCTGCATTGCCGCCATGGAAAGGCTGGTGGTTCCTGCTGTTGGGGGCCCGTAGCGGGCCACCATATAGTTGGGGGGTGCACATGGGGGGTACCTATGGTACCCCCCTGCTTTGCATGTACAATGTGGCAGGCACCGCGCAGTGCCTGTCACGTTGTGCATGGAAAAGCATGCCATGTTTATTTTACAGTGCGGCGGCTGCTGCTTGCAGCACCGCCGCCGCAATGTAAAATATAGAGGATCCGCCCGCCAGTGTGGCGGGCGCATCGCAATTCGCATTGCGGGACCGCCGCACCTATGGCGGGCGGTCCCTTTTGCAGCTGCGATGCGGGCAGACTTTGTCCGCCCGCCATCGTAATCAGCCCCAAAGAATGGAGCAATCTGTAACCCAAATAGGCCCAAAACTTACCAGAGAAACTAGACAAATGTTTGAATATCTACAAAGTAAAGTAAGACTATATCCAACAACAAAAGGCCTAGAATACCTATCAACAATAGCCAAAAGCCTACTGTAACCTAGAAATCCACCAAAAACACTAACACTTTTCTCCAAAAACAGTTGAAAAATATACATATTATTTTTTTAGATTTTCAGAAATATAAATAATTTGTCACATATTTATTTTAAAAACATAAATATATATTGACATTTTAATTATATTTCAGAAAATATAACACAATAAAAATAAGTTATTTAACATTTCCCTCCCACAATAATATATATAAATAACTTACCGTTTCCGTAGATAAACAAAGGATATCCCAACTCCTGTAAATCCATCCAGATATATCATAATACCAATTGTCCAAAAAAATGCCCAAAAAAGATGAAAAAATCCATCTGTTTAAAAAGCAATCCAAGTTCGATAAAACCAATTCGAATAAACCATAAAAAACCCGAAAACATTAATTAAAAAAATAAACACGCCAGGAAAACCCGAAAAATTAAGAAAGTGTTAAATAAATATTAGTTTACTAAACTAATACACACTTCTTAATAAAAAAAACGCAATCTTCTCCGAACGGCGACTTCCAACAACGAAAACCTGTAAAAAATAGAAAAACAATCCCACCCACACAAACATACACATATACCATAATTAAATATAAATAGAAACATTTCTAACACCATATTCACACATATTTCCCCATATTCTAACCTCTCTAAACTAGGCCGCAAACACTAACTATCGACATCTCGCTAAAATCTAACTTACACATAAAACTCGACAAAATTACAAAAACCTAACACTAGACACACTACCTACCACCTAACTAGCTTCAAATTAAAGTAAAAAGTAAGTTTAATTAAAGAAAATTACACTTACCTTACTCGACGCAACGCAGCTTCCAACCGCGAGCTTCTCCCCTCAGAAATAACCCAAAAGTAAGCGGTTACAAAATACTAAGGGGCCTATTATGATGGCGGGCAGATTGCCACTGCCCGGCCGGCGGTGGCGATCCGCCTGCCATCACAGCACAATTCACCCCCTGCCATATTACTATGGCGGGGGGTAACGCTGCGGACGGAAAGTCCGTCCGCCGCTTTCCCGCCGGTCGGCAATCGTCACGATTGCCGGCCGGGCGGAAAAAGACAACAATATGGTGGCGGTGTCTTGCAGGCACCGCCATCCATATTACGATGACAGCGGAAAAATGCCTTTCCATGGCGGAGACTCCGCTTTGGAAAGGCATACGGAAATTCACTTTGGGGGCCCGTTGCGGGCCCCTGAAGGGGTGGTGGGGTGGGGTGCTGCACTTGGGGGATACCTATGGTACCCCCGACATTGTAATGCCCAAGGTGGCATGCACCACGCGGTGCCTGCCACGTTGTGCATCGCAATGCAAAACATGGGTTTTTAATATTGCGCACGGTGCTGCAGCCAGCAGCACCGTCCGCAATGTTAAACTACCGGGATGCACCCGCCAGTGTGGCGGGCGCATCCTAATACGGCGAGCGGGACCGGCACACCTATGGCGGACGGTCCAAGCTCCACAGGGATGGCGGCCGGACGAAAGTCTGCCCGCCATCATAATAGACCCTTTACTGTGAAACAAATATGGCTGCTTAAATTATTTAAAATTAATACTTTAATTCAAAAACATGTTAAACACTAATGAATAAATTACTAAAATGTTTTCTAAAGATACAACAATATTTTACTTCTTTGTTAAAAATTAAATAACATTGGGGCTCATTACGATGGCGGGCGGAAGCACAACCGCCGTGCTGGCGGATGCAAAAACCACCAGTTACCGCCGGCACGCAGCAGTCCACACGCCCGCCCAATTACGATGCGAAAAGTAGGCCAAACACCGCCGGCAAGCCAGCAACACCGTCCGCCATCAAAGTGCGCCCGTACACGTGGCGGCGCAGCTAGCTGACACACACCGTCCGGCCGAAACACGTCCCGCCCGGCGTATAAATTACGATGCCGCAAACAAACGGCACCCACGGCCAAGAGATACCGTACGACAAACCGAAGCGGTAACACGGACGCCGAGCACGGACAACGAAGAAGCGGCTCCCCGAGCATGAATCCAGCACTGCAGGCCCTCCCCATGCTCCTGCTGATGCACCACCAAGGACGCAACGTGCCGCGGAGACGCAGGTAGGCACACACACAACAAGTGCACGCAAACAGCGCACACAGTGCAAGGGCGGAAAAAGCGGACAACCCCCACCAGCGCGTGTACACTACACATCCACCATTGCATCCACATATGACACACAGGCCAAATCGTAACATCGCGTAACACATGTGTACACACCACCTGGGACTAGGAACCAACAACCCCGTCACGGCCCCAAAGCGGCGATGACGCCGCCACACATGCGCACAACGCAGAGGCCAACCGCAGCGCCATGCATGCGTCGCACACAGACACAGGGACACAACCAAGCAGCACACACATCAGCCCCACCCCGAACGCACATGACACGTGACAGGCCTGCCACAGACATGTCCCCAACGCCCAATTCACGGACAACACCCAACGCCACACAACCGACGCACACATGTCAGTGAAGACACGCAACAGCAGGACACACCCCAGTGTAACAAACATGGCGTAGCACACAGCGGCGGCAACACCAGCTAGGAGAAGCAGGGCCCCTTCGGGAAGAGGAACGCCAGTACCACACTGAAACACCCATACCACCCTGCACATATGAACAAGACATATAAACGGAACACCAAAGAGCCCGGGGACCGACAACAGGTGGCCCAAGAATAACATTCACACACAAGGCCCAACGCAGAGCGGAAAGGCAGCCTGCCGCCCACACAAGGGAGAGCAGACAGCACTGAATGACCTTCCATTCCAACTCCGAAACCACAGCCCTACGACAGAAGCCGGTGAATACAGCCATTGTCCAAGAATAGACCAACACAGGCATGCCGAGGAGACCGACCACAGGGCAGATAGCGCATATCACAGAAGCACACAACGGACGGGGAAGAAAGAAGAAAACACTCCCCATGTCGGCCACATGCAAGTTAATTGGAAGGAGTCACACATCACTGACCTTGAACTGTCTGAGAAGCATGTGGGATGAGGGCCCGTGTCCTCCAAACAAGCCAACAGAACACAAGTCCTGTCTCCCTACGACTACACAGAGCTCACAGCAACCTCGGAGCGTGCACATTGCAGACTGCACACACAGCCGGAGCACGCCACCACAACGCACCGCTGCGAAATGGCAACCGCAACACACCTACCCAACTACGCCGAACAGCTCAAGCTGTACAAAACCAACCTGTTTCATATATTGGGATGCGATCTCCTGTCCCTGCTGAACGTAAGTTACCGACTGACTTACCGCATCACATTGTTCAGCTGCGTCATGCCCGTCTTCTACTGTCGGAGGTGTCCCTACCAGCATCCCGTGGAGATATGCCTCTCCAACCCGGCATGTCTGAAGGCGGACCTGCTACCACTACTCCTCCCTCTGGACGCACACGACAGGGCCTGCTCTGCCTATGGGGGCATGGCGTATGTGGCCAACATCGCACCCGCACTGAAATGGGACCACTGTGCCTCCACACGACGGATCATCGAGAACAGCTACATCGAATGTCACCCAGCATGCCCCATCATGGTCCTCCAAGGGACAACTTACGAACAACACCTTGACAGCCACCATCCGCTACATTGGCTGGCAAACATGTACACCACCAATGACATGGAAGCCCTGCTGGGCGGCATCGCATACCTGACAACCTGTAAATTCGTCGGACCACAACGCAGGTTCCCGATTGACCTATGATGTCCAACCCCGCACCCATGCTTAGCTTCCGCACGGACTGGCCAGTCACCACCACAACAGCCATACCAAACGACCGGCAACTGTAACCACACCATCAACGACATCGCCATGACATCGGATATGACCGGGACATGCACACTGTTCCCCATCACATCCAGGAACACCGCATGCATCGTGGGAGGCAGTGGCATGGGCTCTGTGTATCGCACCCACATGGACGGAACTGCACGAACAACCAGGACACGACATGGATCCAGCGCACATGGACACACACACCGCTCAGTGGACATGAATAGGTCGCCTGGAGTCTGTGGGTGCTGCACCCCTCCCACCCCCGCCCGGGAATCCCATACCAGGACCTTTGCATGGACGACAAGTGCATACAACAACAACACGACCCCAGTGACTGTGACATGTCCAGTAACCACCACAGTGCAACAACAAGTGGCACGCCGCTGCATGCACGCAAGCACATGCCCTGATGTCATCTCACATGCACGTGTGCATGAGGAACAACACGCAGCAAACCTGTCACATGGAACTGAGATGGACTGTGCCCATGATGCCAAGCGGTCTGGTAGGCTACATGTATACCGTCTGTGTCAAAGTCCGCAGCTCCGCAGCTATACGTAAATGTACATTAGCACAGCCTTGGCCAAGCAGATGTCACTCTGAAGCCCACATCCCACATGCAACAGCCAATCACATGTAACCCCACACCCTATCCCATTTGCAATCATGCTCAGTATATCCTCAACATGTATTCCGCTGCCAGTAGTGTCCACTATACTGCATCACAGAGGACAGAAGACTCAATATAATGTTTGAAACCAAAACTGTCTCCGCTGACTCATTTCACAAGTACGAATGAGAGAGGATGAGAGTATGTGAAGTACACGGCAGTCGTGACATGACCATGTAGTCCACTGGTATTGGATGTCAACGCAAATGAGTAGCACAACTGTGGAAGACACACATGTGTCGTGTGAAGTCGTATGGACGCAGTGCTCAGGTGGGTGGGTGTGACGGGTAGATGCGCACATGCCAAGTTGGAGCACGCCGTGTTGGGAGGGGTCATGAACAGTACACCACCGCTTCCCTGGGCATTGTGAGAGGACATCTGTCGGGGGAGTGAACACGTGTGTGCACAGCAGCCGGGCACACGTACAAAGCGGTACCAGGCGCACCTCAGCCCACCCTCTGTGGACAAGCTGGATCCTGTTGTGCGCCCGCCATGCCCCTTGACAAGGCACACACAGCCCCAGTCGACCAGGTGTAACCCCAACATAGTCAATCCGCACAGGCGATACAGGGCACGGGATGGCAGTGGAGCATGGTGTGTGAGAGGTCTCCTCGCGCTCCTCCTGGTCATATCACGCAGGCAATAGAACCTCAACGTCTAGCATGGCACAAGTCAAATGGAAGTGTAGGGGACGCACCACAGCACGAGCAGCACTGACGTCACGGGAGGTGGCTCGCACCATCCCATCCATTGCCCATCATACCAACCACGCCACATGCCATTGCGACTAAGTGCAAGCGCGTGCGCCACCACCCCGAGCCCTCCCCAGAGAGGCCAAAGAGTGAATGTGTGGGCCATCAGCCACAGACGGACGCGGCCTGGCCGCAAGGGCAGCCACAGCCACTGGGTGTCGCAGGTGGTGGATCCGGAAGGCGAAGACTGTGATGCATAGTCCATGCAGGCCGGGTCTCCATCTGGGGCACCACGCAGGTGGGCGGCGTCCCGCCACACATCATACCCTGAGACAGCCCACTCGTGCAACTGGACCCACACATACACTCCTTGCCCTCTCTGGTGCGAGCTTGGGGCTGCCTGTGCAAGCGCTAGCCTCGCAGGTGAGCATGCATATTGGGGGAGCGAGGGGAGGACATGAGGGCTGGGGCGAAGATGACTGTATCACTGTCAGTTAGTACAAGGGATGACCCAGATGTGGAAAGGAAGAGACGTGTCCCGTGTGTACTGCAACTAGTCGCCAATCCAACTACCCCCATGTCCGGAATGTAAGCCCGCACCTAGGCCCGCCCATCCGCCACATCGAACATACCACCAGAACGACAACCTTCCCATTCGAAACACTGACTGGGGGTGGCGACCAGTGAACAATCATGTGTAGCCTACCCACGCGTACATGTGGGCCCTCCATGATCCATGTCACCTGCGGCAAAGTCATGACATGCGCAATGAGGGAAGTGAGGAGAGCTGTCCGCCCCACGCGCAGAAGGTGCATCAGCTCCACAGACCCAGCAGCGAGTCCAGCAGGGGTCACATGTGCAGGGGCAGCTGTGCCTGGTGTGAAGGCACATGCATATAGACAGCACATCGACCAATGTGTAGTCTGCCCACATCTACAGTCCATCATCATGCGGACATAGGAATTGAACACAGGGCAACACATCTTAGTTGGTGCACCCACTGTGACCAACAATGCGCAATCATCGACGTACCCGCCCTGTGCATGGCCCCCCACCCAACGGAGGCACATCCAGTGCCACCATCCCACACACACAAGCCTTCCACGGAACATGCTGTGTCCAATGGTCAGTACAGAGTCAGCGCCCATCTGGTGGATCCTGAACAGGAGACACATGCACACACATGCCAGCTCCCACTATGTACGTCTGCCACCTGGCACGTGCAATGTAACCTCTCACCTGTGACGTGTGACTGCAAGCACACAGCCGTCTTGGCATGGGGCTGTCAATGTGGACACCTGTCAATGTTTCGGGAGGTGTGATCCGTACAGTGCTGTACATAGGGTGCAGTGCTGACACCTACTACGGTCTCATATCCCCTCGTGCCACAGGTCCCACTTGTTTTGGCCGCTCAGCCTGTGCCCACATCGTCGTCGTCGTGTGCCATACTCATCCAGCCGCGGAAGCAGTTCCATGCTCAGCAGACATTCATGTTGCCGTGGCGTTGCCGCTTGACGGATATGCAGTCAGTCCCCATCAGCACGCCCTGCAAGTCATTGGGGCCTAGATCCCCATGTGCATGCACATGGCAGTGGTTTGTATCACTAGCCATTGCCATTGTTGGGAGACCTGTGTAAGTGTATTGTGGCCGTGCCGTCCCAGCTTGACAGCTGGGCTGTGGCTCATGTGCTTGCTCAGTCATGTCAGTGATGTGTATGCGGAAATTGCTATGTGTCGTGTTGCTTTGACATGTGTCCTCTGCCATTGTCCCTAGGCGGAGACCGAACATTGACCGCCCATACCAATTGCTGGCGGACATGGACGATACAGAGGTTATTAGGAAGTTTCGGCTGGACAGGCCAACCCTGCATCGACTGTGTGCCATGTTAGAACCCCATCTCCGTCCCCGCAGGGTGTATCCGACTGCTGTCACCCCCACGGCTAAGGTGATGGCCGCCATGCATTTCTTCGCCACTGGGTCATTCCAGCACACAGTGGGCATTGGAGGAGGGATGTCCCAGCCCATGTTCAGCAAGGTGCTGAGGGATGTACTGGCAGCCATGATGCTGTGCCGAAACAGGTACATCCGCTTCCCCAGGGCTCGTGAATTGGCGGCAGTGAAGGGTGCATTCTATGCCCTTGGCAGAATCCCACACGTCGTTGGAGCCATTGACTGCACACATGTCGGCCTTGTTCCACCACAGGCCACTGAGCACCTGTACCGCAACAGGAAGCACACGCACTCCCTGAATGTGCAAGTGGTGTGCCTTGCGGACATAGTGATCACCCACGTGTGTGCAAAGTTCCCAGGCTCGGCCCATGACGCACACATAATGCGCAACAGCATCTTGCCACGACTGATGTCCAATATGCAACAGGATCGTGGCTGTATTGTCGGTGAGTATGTGGAGTGGTGTAGCGTGCTGGTTGTGCAATGCTGTCCCCTGTCCAGTTGGAATAGCAACGGTTCTCTGTGTCCCTCACACCCAGGTGACTCTGCGTACCCGAATGGGGCATGGCTGCTCAGTCCATTGAGGAATCCTCGCACCCCAGCAGACGATCGCTACAATGAGGCACATGGGAGGACCAGACGTGTGGTCGAGCGTACCTTTGGCCTCCTCAAGTCCAGGTTCAGGTGCCTGGACCGCACCGAGGAGTGCGCTGGCGTACTCCCCACAGAAGGTGTGCCGGATAGTGGTGGCGTGCTGCATGCTGCACAATCTGGCCATTCGGAAGCAGATCCCCCTCATCGTGGATGACGGAGATCAACCAGGGCCCCAGCCCGCAGACCAGGACAGCTCGAGTGAGGAGGACAGCGGAGAGGAGGAAGCTGGTAATGTGCGGCAGCAGCTCATCGCCCGCTACTTCACTTGACGGTGAGTGTCCATGTACGACGGCTGATGTGGCTGTATCTGTGCAGGTGTGTGTGTGCTGTGTCAGGGTGGCCGTTTGTTCACTGCGTGCTGTGTGTCAACGCTCCATGGCCAGGGTAGTATGCCACTGTTGGTGGCTGTGGCATTGTGCCCTATTGCTCTGTGCGATGTGTGTACATTGCTTGTAGTTGTTGACATGTACTGTGTGATGGGTGTGTGACACACTCATTGAATGTGCTCCTGTTCTGTCTCCCACCCCTAGGTCCCTACAGGTCCCTCCGGATTCCATTGCCATGCCACGCATCAGGTGCCTTTCCGCCCAAGGTGGCCGTTGTATTCCGTACAAATAAAACACAGGGCACAAACAGCAGTTAGTGTAAGAGGTGCATTTATTTCAAACTGTGACATGTGATTGTGTGTAAGGTGATGACAAAAGTGGTGCGTGCAGTGACAATGAGCTGTCGGTCATGGCTGCGTGATGCTCAGGGTGTACCCACTGGTTCTATGTCCATAGTCCAACACACACATGCCATCCAGATGGCTGTGTGGAGTGGGATCGTAGTCCAAGTCAATGCAGTGGCTGGTCAAGGAAGGCTGGTGGAAGGCTGGCTGGCTGGCTGCCTCACTTGCGTTTGGAGCGTGCGAAGTCCTCCCGGGAGATCGGTTTCCACTTCGGACGGCCCCTTCCACGTTTGCGAGGGGGTGCCTGCTTGCGACATGCTGGTGGTTGAGGTGTGCTCACTGGCTGTGGACGCAGGGGAACTGGACACTGCTGCTCGACCCTGCGCCCCGGCAGGTGGTGGCGGAGGGGAGCTGCTGTCCCTGGCTGTGACCTCACCGCCACCACCAGCTGGCCCATGAGGTCCACGAGTTGGCCCATACGGGCGTCCATGGACCTCAGCACCCCCAGCACCTCCCGCGTGTCTGAAGCAGACCTGACCCATTGTCCTTGGGCCTCTTCATAGGTCCCAAGGACTCTGGCCATTTGAGGCAGGGCATGGCTCCCAGGGAGGCTGGCGTTTCCCTGACCCTGCTCCTCCTACCAGTCCTGCTGCCACCGGCCTGCCCACTAGCCACATTGCTCACCACGGTCCTCGCTGTGGCTCCCAGGGTGGATCCAGTCGGCCGGGCCACCACCTGACCTGGGGCTGGTGCCAGCGAAGACGTGGTGGTGGTGGCGGCAGTGGTGGTCGGTGCGGCGATGGTGGCGGTTGCGGCAGTGGTAGTGGCCGCAATGACCGTGGGTGTGGCCGCAACGACAGTGGCAGCAGGGGGCTGGGAATGTTCAGCAGCCCTGGATGATGGGTTGGTGGGTAGGAGGGGTCCTGGGGAGCGGCTGGGCCCTGCCACACCAGATGGGCCTGCTTGGTGGTCCGTGTCCGAAGAGGAGGACAGATCCTCCACATCCGTGTGTCCTCGTTGGGGGCTTGTAGGCTGGCTGTGCTGGCTGCTGGCTCCATCCCCAGCATCCAGCAGTTCGTCACCTGTGGAGAGAATGAGATTTGTTATTGTGTTGCACCTGGCGAAGTATGTATTTGTCGTCTGACATTAACAGTTCGTGCAATCTCGTACATGGGTTTCCCGGAGGCGTGTGTGTGGCTGTAGCATTTGTAGTTGTGTGTGCTTGGCAATGGGACTGTGTGCTGTGCACATGTGGCATGGGACGGATTGGCCATGCCGATGGGTGTGTTGCTGTGCCCCTACTTATTGTGACTCTGGTGTATGCGGGCTCCTGGCCCATCCTGGGTCTGGTTTGTACTTTGCTTTTGGTGTTCAGATGGGACGCTTAGGAACGCATATGGCAACATGGGGGCCATGCCCCAGATTCGCATTTGGGAGGGAATATGCTTTTGGGGTTCAAATGGAACGCTTAGGAACGCATATGGCAACATGGGGGCCATGCCCCAGATTCGCATTTGGGAGGGAATATGCTTTTGGGGTTCAAATGGAACGCTTAGGAACGCATATGGCAACATGGGGGCCATGCCCCAGATTCGCATTTGGGTGGGAATATGCTTTTGGGGTTCAAATGGAACGCTTAGGAACGCATATGGCAACATGGGGCCATGCCCCAGATTCGCATTTGGGTGGGAATATGCTTTTGGGGTTCAAATGGAACGCTTAGGAACGCATATGGCAACATGGGGGCCATGCCCCAGATTCGCATTTGGGAGGGAATATGCTTTTGGGGTTCAAATGGAACGCTTAGGAACGCATATGGCAACATGGGGGCCATGCCCCAGATTCGCATTTGGGAGGGAATATGCTTTTGGGGTACATGCTGTGAGCCATGGGTGCCGAACGTGACATGTGTTGTGGCAGCATGACAGTGCATGGTTTGAGGTGTGTGCATGCTTGACATGGCCTGCATATTTGCTGTCTGTTGTGATTACTGGACATGGCATTGGACGCATCGTTATGAGTGAGTGATGGTTGTGTGCCAGCCAACGTATTGCAGTTGTCCCATCTCCTTGGTGTGCGTGCTGCCCTGTGCCATGTGCATCACTGCAGTGCTCAGGGGGGTGTGGCCCATGTTGTGTGTTGTTGCTCACAGTGTGTCGTGCGCTTCATTGACTTCTGGCACATGGTTGGTCATGGGCATGTATCTTAGCGTGACTGCTGTATGTGTGGCAGCTGTGCGGATGACATGCCTTTCATGAGACTGGGGCTGACGGATGGGATGGATGGTATGTTGTATGTGCATGGTGTGTCTGTGTGTTTGATGGGTTCAGTGGTGTTCGTGTGCATTTATGTTGTTCCGCTCTGTTGCGTCTAGTGTTGTTTGTCTTACATAGGCGTAGTTGTGGGGTGTGTGGTTGACAGGCAGTAGGGGCTACATGGACAGGACTTCAATGGTGTTTCGGTTGTGTGTGATGAGTTGCACAGTGGCTGCCGTGTGGTACTATATTCAGTGTGGCTTGTGCATGCAGACGTGGCTCCTTGGGTGTTGCTATGTCTGTGATGGGTCATGTGGGGTGTGAGTCTGTTGTTCATGTCCGTGTGCACATTGTTCACTTGTTCGTGACGGTGGGCGGTGCTGCGTGTTCGTCTGCTACGTGACATGTCCCATGTGTTGGTCGTGTTCCGGTCCTCATGCCTCCAGTAATCCAGCCCTGTCCAGTTTCCCACCTGCAAGTTGTTCGTGCGTGCACTGTACTGGATGCCACATGGCTCTAAGCGGGGGTGCTCCATGTTGCAGGTCTGTGGGGGTGGGGGGGTGTTGTGGGTCGTGGGGGTGGCTGGACACCCACTGACACCGATTGCTGTGGACCGTGATGTCTGCCTTTCGGCTGTCGTTGTGCACTGCGGTGGCTGACACGTGGCTGTGGGGTGTGGGGGATGCTCCTCCTTGCTGTGCTGTGGTACTAGGGGCCTGGTGTGTGTTGTACTTGGGCTGTCCACCGTCCCACCCACTGCACTTTGTGTTCCTGCCACTTACCTGTTACTTGTCGGTTAGTGCAGCTGTGGCGGACACATGGGTGTGGTGGGTGCTCGTTGTGGCGCTTCTGGCATATTTGGGGACCTGTTGGTGGTTACGTGGCTGGCTGAGTGTACACATGTCCCCACGTATCTTACAGTTGTTCGGTTTGGGCTGTGTGTGGTGGTGTCTGTTGCATGTGTGTGTGATGTGTTGTGTATTGTGTGCTGGACATGGGGTGTTTGTCCCTGGGAGCTGTGGCATGGTGGTAGTGCATGTGAGTACATAGCGGTGTGCTGGTATACATTAGTTTGTACTTACCAGCCTCCACTCCCCCTGCTAATCCGGCGAGGATCTCCGGATGTATTATGACTCGCACCTTCTCCTCCCACGCTTTGAAGGTCTTGAAGAGCGCGGGATTCCCTCCGCCAGTGACGGCAGCCAGCTCTCTGTTTTTGCCCTCCTTCTTCTTGACCAGGCTCTTGACGTCATTCCAACATTTGTTTATTTCTCCTCTGTTCCTGGGCAGGGTCCCGACTGCATTGACCTGGTCTACGATCCGGTTCCACATTCTGTTTCTGGTGGCTAGTGGTGTGTGCTGGACCATGTTCCCATAGATTTGTGGGTACACCTTGATGATTTCGTCGACCATGACCGTCAGCTCAATGGGCGTGAACTTGGGCATTCTTTGTGGTGCCATGGTGTTTGTGGTGCTGGTGCGGTGTGTGTTGTGTAATGTGCAGGGGTTTGTGGTGCCGGTGTTTGGTGGTGGTGGTGGTGGTGGTGGTGGTGGTTGTGATGTGTGCGTTTCTGTGGTGTGCTGCTGTCCTTGCTGTGTCTCTGTGTCCTCTCCTCTCCTCTCTGGTTTGAAATGTTGCAAGGGGTTGTGGTCTGTGGGAGTGCTGCTTTTGTACTTACCTATGTGGGTGTGTCCTCATGGTCTGTTGTTTTCAGGTGTGTTGTGTCTGGGGTTCTGGCCTTTGTAGTTTTTGTTTGTCCGGGGGGTGTTTTCGGGATGTGTACTGTGCTTGTGTATTTGTGCGTGCCTTGCTGTGTGGACTTGTTGGCCATGTTGTGTGCTATTGGTTTTGTGAGCAGATGGTTTCTGTGCAGGTACGTGGGCGCCATGGCTTCTGCCGTGTCGATTCTCATCGGCGTTGTTTGCGCTGGCGGGCGGTATATTTGTAGTTTTCCCGCGCTCATGGCGGTGCGATCGTAATTTCACGTGCGGTGTGTCGGCCGTGAGGGCGGGCGGTTTTGTGTTGTCGTGCGTGTTTCCGTCCGTGGCGGGCGGTTTGACTCCGACTCGGACGATGGCGGGCGGTATCTTGTGTGATTTTTCCGCCGATGGGACCCAGGGGGTATGTGACATGTCACACACATACACAACCTGGAAATGTGACCATGCCACATGCTCCGAAATGAACTGTTGCACATCACAGTGGTCATGTGCACAACACACAAAGGACCCTGTCCCCATTAACACATGCACAGCCTGGGTGTGGCTGCCCACAAGTGCCACCACAGAAACCACATGTTAACCCCCATACACAGAAAAGGTAATGCAGCCTTACATGCCTTAGGAAACAGTGTGGACTGGGTGTGGTGTTGTAGGTGTGCCCCTGGGTCTCTGGCAGGTATATGTGGCTGGCATACGTTCACCAGTGACAAGCATGGTGACATATGCGACTGACCTGTACAGGTACGCGTTGTACAGCAATGGACCGATCGGTGTGCCCGGCCGGCCCATTGTATCTGTTGTGAGCGGGTACGCATTGTACAGCAATGGACCGATCGGTGTGCCTGGCCGGCCCATTGCATCTGTTGTGAGCGGGTACGCGTTGTACCCGGAATATGCGTTGTACAGCAATGGACCGATCGGTGTGCCCGGCCGGCCCATTGCATCTGTTGTGAGCGGGTACGCGTTGTGCCCGGAATATGCGTTGTACAGCAATGGACCGATCGGTGTGCCCAGCCGGCCCATTGCATCTGTTGTGAGCGGAGTACGCGTTGTACCCGGAATACGCATTGTACAGCAATGGACCGATCCGGTGTGCCTGGCCGGCCCATTGCATCTGTTAGTGTGTGAGTACAGCGTTGTACAGCAATGGACCGATCGGTGTGCCCGGCCGGTCCATTGCATCTGTTGTGTGCGGGTACGCGTTGTACCCGGAATACGCGTTGTACAGCAATGGACCGATCGGTGTGCCCGGCCGGCCCATTGCATCTGTTGTGAGCGGGTACGCGTTGTACCCGGAATACGCGTTGGCAGCAGCAATGGGCCGATCGGTGTGCCCGGCCGGCCCATTGCATCTGTTGTGTTCGGGTACGCGTTGTACCCGGAATACGCGTGTACAGCAATGGACCGATCGGTGTGCCCGGCCGGCCCATTGCATCTGTTGTGTGCGGGTACGTGTTGTACAGCATTGGACCGATCGGTGTGCCCGGCCGGCCTATTGCATCTGTTGTGAGTGGGTACGCGTTGTACCCGGAATACGCGTTGTACAGCAATGGACTGATCGGTGTGCCCGGCCGGCCCATTGCATCTGTTGTGAGCGGGTACGCGTTGTACCCGGAATACGCGTTGTACAGCAATGGACCGATCGGTGTGCCCAGCCAGCCCATTGCATCTGTTGTGTGCGGGTACGCGTTGTACAGCAATGGACCGATTGGTGTGCCTGGCTGGCCCATTGCATCTGTTGTGTGCGGGTACGCGTTGTACCCGGAATACGCATTGTACGGCAATGGACCGATCGGTGCGCACGCATTGGCTATGGCCTGGCATGGCAACGGACGCGTTTTCGAAAGTTTAACAAGTCTGATGCTGTGAATTCATTGTGTAATCGTAATGGCGTGGTCGGTGTTCAGACGGTGTGTGCGGGCGGATTTTTGCCGCTTCCATGCCTGGCGGATTTTTTTACGCCGGGTATCGTAATGGGCCCCATTGTTTCTACATTGTAAAATTATAATAATAAATATTATAAAACATATAATAATTATTATCATAATTCCATATTTATTTATATTATGTACAATGCTTATTAAAAATAGGTACAAAATGTAACAAATGTTAAATAAATACTTACCTATTACAAAACATGTTTATATAAAATTAAACAATGTAATAATTAATATTATTAATATTTTATATATCAATAATATTAATTAAAAATTACTAGTAAATGATAAAAAATTGTTATACATTTAAAATGTTTACTTGTATAAAAAATTTGAAAAATGTTATATTATTTTATTTTTACAATATATGTAACCAAATAATGTTAAAAATACAAAACAAAACTGTACAACCTTTATAAAAAAGTTTCATTTGTAAAATAAATGTTATAAATAAATGTAAAACAACATTTTTTATTGTTATAAAATATACATACCTGTATTAAAAAATGTACCAATGTTATAATTTTGTTTCTGCAAAAGTATTATATGTGAAATTATATACATTTCAAAAATCTGTTATGTATAAAAAATTAAGATTTTGGGGTCGATTCCGATCTCGGCCGGAAGCGCACCTAACAGTATTCGTCCGGAAAAATACAAGCCGAATGCGTGTTTCCCAACCGAATCATACACTCGTCCGGACCAACAAGTACGATGCGTATAACATCCCAGTTACCGAACGAGCCGTACTCACCCAATCCAGCTCCTGTTCCCCGCCCGAGCCGGATCCGTAAACGCCGATTCGAGCCGCACGGAAGCATTTAACACAGCACCTTCTGGCCGGACTAGTACCATGCGCATTCTGTACGCGCCGAACCCGTCGCTACTTCCGGCACGTTTGAGCATCTGGGCGAGCCGTACATAAGCTCCGTTGTGCGCCACAAGATGATCCATGGCTACGAGACGAACAAGCCAGCGACGAGTACGAGTCGAAGACACGAGAAACCCGAACGAGACGATCCAAGCATGAATCCCATTGCGCAGGTCCTACCTATACTCTACATCTTTTACCGGGACCGGCACTGACGCGTACGGCACAGACGGTAAGTCAAACACCAACAATACAAACAAACTACACGTACCCGAAATATGTCACACACACATAGGGATGCACAAATGACGTACACAAGCAACAGCAGAACCATAGGGTGGGATGGCCAACACCAATGCCATACACACCCATAGGGGATGGATGCCTACCACCAACACCACCCTACAACCACCCCTACTCATGGGTGGCTAGATGCCTGCCACCACCACCACCCCTACTCAGGGGGCTGGATGCCTACCACTACCACCACCCCTACTCAGGGGGGCATGGATGCCTGTCACTACTACCATACCCACCCTTAGGGGGCTGGATGCCTGCCACTACTACCACCCCTACTCAGGGGGGCCTGGATGACTGTCACTGCCACCACCCCTACTCGGGGGGGCATGGATGCCTGTCACTACTACCATCCCCACCCTTAGGGGGATGGATGCCTGCCACTACCACCACCACTATCCAGGGGGGGCTGGATGCCTGTCACTACTACCATCCCCACTCATGGGGGCTGGATGCCTGTCACTACTACCATCCCCACTCATGGGGGCTGGATGCCTGCCACTACCACCACCCCTATCCAGGGGGGGCTGGATGCCTGTCACTACTACCATCCCCACCCTTAGGGGGATGGATGCCTGCCACTACCACCACCACTATCCAGGGGGGGCTGGATGCCTGTCACTACTACCATCCCCACTCATGGGGGCTGGATGCCTGTCACTACTACCATCCCCACTCATGGGGGGATGGATGCCTACCACTACCACCACCCCTAATCATGGGTGCCTGGATGCCTGTCACTACTACCATCCCCACCCTTAGGGGATGGATGCCTGCCACTACCACCACCCCTATCCAGGGGGCTGGATGCCTGTCACTGCTACCATCCCCACCCTTAGGGGATGGATGCCTGCCACTACCACCACCACTATCCAGGGGGGGCTGGATGCCTGTCACTACTACCATCCCCACTCATGGGGGGCTGGATGCCTGTCACTACTACCATCCCCATCCTTAGGGGGATGAATGCCTGCCACTACCACCACCACTATCCAGGGGGGCCTGGATGCCTGTCACTACTACCATACCCACCCTTCGGGGGCTGGATGCCTGCCACTACCACCACCACTATCCAGGGGGGCCTGGATGCCTGTCAATACTACTATACCCACCCTTAGGGGACTGGATGCCTGCAACTACTACCATCCCCACTCATGGGGGCTGGATGCCTGTCACTACTACCATCCCCACTCATGGGGGATGGATGCCTACCACTACCACCACCCCTAATCATGGGTGCCTGGATGCCTGTCACTACTACCATCCCCATCCTTAGGGGGATGGATGCCTGCCACTACCACCACCACTATCCAGGGGGGCCTGGATGCCTGTCACTACTACCATACCCACCCTTAGGGGCTGGATGCCTGCCACTACTACCACCCCAACTCAGGGGGGCCTGGATGCCTGCCACTACCACCACCCCTAATCATGGGTGCCTGGATGCCTGTCACTACTACCATCCCCACCCTTAGGGGGATGGATGCCTGCCACTACCACCACCCCTATCATGGGGGCTGGATGCCTGTCACTACTACCATCCCCACCCTTAGGGGATGGATGCCTGCCACTACCACCACCACTATCCAGGGGGCTGGATGCCTGTCACTACTACCATCCCCACTCATGGGGGCTGGATGCCTGTCACTACTACCATCCCCACTCATGGGGGGATGGATGCCTACCACTACCACCACCCCTAATCATGGGTGCCTGGATGCCTGTCACTACTACCATCCCCATCCTTAGGGGGATGGATGCCTGCCACTACCACCACCACTATCCAGGGGGGCCTGGATGCCTGTCACTACTACCATACCCACCCTTAGGGGGCTGGATGCCTGCCACTACTACCACCCCTACTCAGGGGGGCCTGGATGCCTGCCACTACCACCACCCCTAATCATGGGTGCCTGGATGCCTGTCACTACTACCATCCCCACCCTTAGGGGGATGGATGCCTGCCACTACCACCACCCCTAACCAGGGGGGCTGGATGCCTGTCACTACTACCATCCCCACCCTTAGGGGATGGATGCCTGCCACTACCACCAACACTATCCAGGGGGGCTGGATGCCTGTCACTACTACCATCCACACTCATGGGGGCTGGATGCCTGTCACTACTACCATCCCCACTCATGGGGGATGGATGCCTACCACTACCACCACCCCTAATCATGGGTGCCTGGATGCCTGTCACTACTACCATACCCTCCCTTAGGGGGCTGGATGCCTGCCACTAACACCACCACTATCCAGGGGGGCCTGGATGCCTGTCACTACTACCATACCCACCCTTAGGGGGCTGGATGCCTGCCACTACTACCATCCCCACTCATGGGGGGATGGATGCCTGTCACTACTACCATCCCCACTCATGGGGGGATGGATGCCTACCACTACCACCACCCCTAATCATGGGTGCCTGGATGCCTGTCACTACTACCATCCCCATCCTTAGGGGATGGATGCCTGCCACTACCACCACCCCTACTCAGGGGGCCTGGATGCTTGTCACTACTACCATACCCACCCTTAGGGGGCTGGATGCCTGCCACTACTACCACCCCTACTCAGGGGGCCTGGATGCCTGCCACCACCACCCCCTACTCAGGGGCTGGATGCCTGTCACTAATACCATCCCCACTCATGGGGGATGGATGCCTACCACTAACACCACCCCTACTCATAGGACGGGTAATGCATGACACAACCAGCATACTCCCACATAAGGAATGACAGAAAATTACATCCCCCCCAACACCCTGACAAGCGTGTGTAGTATGTGTCAAATGCCTACAAGACTGAACATGACATTGAACATACAATGTGACCCCCTAACACATGTGTTACAAATAAATGTGTGTGGCCTCCACAATGCAAGCCGACCATGGCCACTGTGGCAATGGGCTCGAACACCCCATCACCACAGTGACCAAAAGGGAAGTGTGGGGTCCATAGCTGATGCACTTTTTGAACAGTGTGGCAATGGGGCCTAAAGCCCCATCACCACAGTGACCAAAAGGGAAGTGTGGGGTCCATAGCTGATGCACTTTTTGAACAGTGTGGCAATGGGGCCTAAAGCCCCATCACCACAGTGACCAAAAGGGAAGTGTGGGGTCCATAGCTGATGCACTTTTTGAACAGTGTGGCAATGGGGCCTAAAGCCCCATCACCACAGTGACCAAAAGGGAAGTGTGGTGTCCATAGCTGATGCACATTTTTGAACAGTGTGGCAATGGGGCCTAAAGCCCCATCACCACAGTGACCAAAAGGTAAGTATGGGGTCCATAGCTGATGCAACTTTTGAACAGTGTGGCAATGGGGCCGAAAGCACCATCACCACAGTGATCATAAGGTAAGTGAAGTCATGGTAAAAGCTGCCAAAGCCAAACTGCATGGATCAATCCTGGTCACACAACAACAAACACATCAGTGGCATAGTATGCTTGTGTCCCATAGCAACATAGATTGGTCGAGGCAAACAGTGCAGTGTCACTGAAACATCGTTTTGGCCATGTGCATACAAACATCACCCATGGGGTCCCACATTGTCAACATTCACAAAAAACACAATGACAGAAGTGACCATCATAATGCTGACCCACATATCTGCACAAATGGACACACAAATGTAGATATCCTGTGGAGACTGTAGATGTGAGGTGAACAAATACCATACCATGGCAGCAATGGGACATACAAACCATGATTATTGTGCTGACTGATGACCTAGGAGTCCCAGGGACAGCAGGGGAAAGCCACCAAACAACATACAGCCAATGGCACACTCAAGATATGCCAATGCAGTGGTGCTAAGGCACAAACACAAACAGGCAGACTCACACTGCATATCAAACACAACGGGTGAAGGGGGTGTGCCAGTGTCCCCAGGCAACCACACAACACATGAGGAGGCCTGAATTCCAACCACACAGATGTGTATACAGTGCCATACAAAAGTTACTCATGGATCGGATACCCCTATGTGGGCAATCAGGCATTGTTAGATGAGAGGGAGCCCAAATTACACATGTCACACAGGCTTGTAGGAACAGCAACTAACACAGCAAGAGACAGACCCACCACAGCACTACCCCCAGGGACCCCACATTGTGCTGACACTAGCCTGCATGATAATCCCACTGTGATGACAAAGGTAGATGTCGTTCACACTGTGAACCACAGCCATGTGTCCTGAGCAACAAACTACCATCACACCTACACAAGCTCTAATCAATCAGCACGGCCTGCCAGCCAAGGCCAATATGGAGGTAGGGGTCTAGCCGTGCAACAACTCACATTTGCACACACTCAACACCACACACTCTGATCTCCACCAATGTGCAGCAGTGAAGCTCACATGGACTGGTGACATTGCACATGCACCCATGACAATACCAGGGATGGTGGTGGGAACTAAGGTGCAGAAAGCCATCACACATGGCCAGTCAACAAGACTCGTCAATGTCTGACACACAGCACAGTACGCTGTACATGGGCATGATGTGAAATCCACCACAATCAATGGGATCCTGGCCATAGTCACACACCAACGAAGAAGCCAAGGTGACACACTAAGAACACACGTACACAACTTCCAACATTGCAGCTCTGACCCTGAGGAGTGGCAGCAGTCACACACACAACGTGTCACAATCACTGAAAGCTACCACAAACTGTAAATCACATGACTTGTGTAAACAACAAGTGCCAAGGGGAATCCTGAATGTGTCACATCTGCGTTTGACCACATCCCCAGCCCTGACAACAAAGACAACCTGGGATGACAACCTCATGAACATTAGTTTGCCATGCACCCACATCACGGAGAAACCAGGTCCAAGATGCTGGATGAACACAGAACAACTCAGCAAGCATCACAAACAGGAACATCCCTAGGGACACAGCCTGTGTAGGAAAAGGGAAGGGAACACACACAGACATGCTTACACAAGACACAACACAGGCCCACGCAATGTCACCAGATTACACACTGCCATGAGAGCACTCCACTCCTGTGGAAGGTCCGCTGTGCCAAACCTTGTCTGTGCACGACCCAAACATGTCAGCAGAACACTCCGTCAGTGAGTCAACAACCACAACACACAGAAGGCTCTGCTCACATCAGCCTGGGTACGGGAGTGTCACGTCAGTCATCTGCACACACACAAAACACGTGTCAAGCAAGTTGCACTGTATACACAGATGAGTCCTTCGACATTGATGTGCAAAACTGCATGTCCAGTGGAGCTGGGCACACAGTCAGGGAAATCGGAACATTGAACAGTGGTAAGCCCACCAGATGTGCATCAGTGTTAGACAAAGATGTTCATTTACAAATGCTAAACGTACATCCCTGTGTCAAATGCTGAACATTACACCCTCAGACTGCAGCAAAGGATGCCATAGATCCAGACAACAACAGGACACATATCCCATGGACCACATGGAGTCCATCACAGCAACACTTCATTTTCCTGATATGAACACTATTACAACTGCAAATGCAGGATGCTACTCATCCACATCATGTACATCAAAAGAAAACTCACAATTAAACAAAAAGAGGCTTTATTCAGCAAATGTCAAGGAAAACTCTGAAGTCCAAAGGAAACTAAGGCCAATGGCCAGTCCAAAATCACAGTCCCAACAGGGTGATAAGTGACAACTGGTCACCCATTGCTTGCCTGCACTGGTACGGACAGGGGACATCCCCTTGGAGGGCCATACAAGGGGCAGGCCAGGCACCGCATGGACAGGATCAGGGGATGGCAGAGTGAGGCAGTGAAGGGGTGGTGGGTGCAGGAGTGTCATCGGCAACTGCAGTGGAGGTGTCTGACTCAGGGGGCCGGCACCACTGTGGTACACAAGTCAGTTGGTGTGGGTGCTGCAACCACTGCAGTGGGCTGGTCTGATGTAGTGGACTGGGTCCCCACTGCAGTGCCCGAGTCAGACGGGGTGGTTGTGGACTCCACTGCAGTGCATGACTCCAAGGGAGTGGAAGGGTGGGCAGATGAGGTGGGCAGGACAGAGGGGGGACCCAGTCTCCACACCAGTGGCACTAACAGGCAGAGCGTCTGTGTTGGGGGTGGAAGAGCAAGTGGCAGGGGGAGGGCCTAAGCAGTCTGGGGATGCGGTATCGGTGTGTGGGGAACCTGGGGCAGGGTGTGGCGGGGAACCTGTGGAGCGGTGGCCTGGGGGATGGAGGAGAGAGACTGGGTGGTGGAGCTGCGTGGTGGTGGTGGTGGGGTCTTGCTCTTCCTGGTCCGGGGGACTTCCGAATGGGGTCCTGTGTCTGCCTGCGCCTGGGGAGGGTGTCCGGGGGTGAGGGGCACTCCCTCTGTGTGGGTGGACTTCCTCTTCCCCGGTATGCTGGATCAGCAGGATCGGAGGGGAAGAGGCCGAGGTCACACAGGAAGATCTGCTGTGTAGGTGGGGTATCAGGTGAGGCAAGGGAAGGGGTCTTGGAGGGAGAGGATTTGGAGGACTGCGGAGTGACTGTGGATGCCTATGTGTGTGTCTATTCCCCATCCCCTGTGTGTGCACATCTTGCCTTTCTCTTGGGTGTGTCTGTGCTGCTCGTGTCTGTGTGCTTGGGTGATTGTGCAGGTGTGCATGTGCTTTGGACAGGTAGGGTGGCAGGAAGTGTGGATGGGGCAGAGGTGGGAGGGGTGAGGGACTGTTAGAGGAGGGACACGGCTGCCGTCAGGGAGGAGTCCATGGACTTATTGCTCCTCTGTAGGGCAGACATACCTGTCGAGATGCCCTCCATGAACGACACCAGCTGTGACAACAGAGTGGTGTGTGCATGGAGGACACTCAGCATTGCTGTCTGCCCTACATGGAGCTGCCGAAGGAGGTACACAGACTCCTCACTCAGGGCAGCAGGGGACACAGGGGCAGGGGGTGCGGTGCCTGGCACGAAGGAGACACGCTCCCGAGCACGGGAGCCTCCACGGACCTCAGGAATGGGAGCCAATGGGAGGGCGGTGGTGGTGGTGGTGGCGGGGCCAGACAGACTAGCTGGCCTTTGGTGGTTGCTGAGACCCGCCTCCACAAGGGAGTCATCCTCCGAGCTGCTGTGGTCCTCAGCTGAGGTGGATGGTGCTGAGGACTCCTCGGTGTGGCTCCCCTCGCCCTATGTGCCACTGGGTCCCTCTGACCACTCGTTGGATGCTGACCCAGTCTGGCTCCGCTGCTCCTCCTGGTCCATGGAGCTGTCCCCTCCTGTGGCAGTGGATGTATCTGCAAACAATTAGGGAAACAGACAAACATCAGTCACCTGCACTGACCGCACACACCACAGTAAGTACAGCACATCACAGAGCAAGCCCTGGCATCCTTAGTTGAACATTGCCAAAAGACCTCACACAGATTAGGAGAAGCCAATTGTCAGTCTATTGGTCAACCATGGGACTCACACCCCTCCTGCCCTTGCACCCATCTGTCTGGTGCCTGTCTGATGGTAAGACCCCAGTGTGGACACATGCACCACCTACACAGTTGTTGGACATTGCAGGGAACACAGTGAAGTATGTGAACATGCACACATCACATCTCTTGCCACTGAGTCAGTGCAAGTGTCCAGAGAAAGGGATGGCCAGAGTCTAAATAGAAATGCATGTGATGCATACCAGCACCAGACACCATGATCCACCCATGTCCGGATAGTCAATGCCACAATGGGGTGCATGTTGCACATGTCACTCCCCTGCAGGATCAGTCTTAGGAAGTTTAATGCCATGACACAGGCATGCGTGCAATGTCATACATCACTGTCTCCAGTCACATGGCCATGGCAGCCAGCCAACAACAGTCTGCACTGTGTCACAATCCTAGGACATGGTGAATGCAAGTTATGTAACTGACAAGTGCACATGTCCATCCCCCAAAAACAACATCATCTGAACTACTATTTGTCCACGTCATACCAATTGGACATATGGGGGACACGAAACACAACTCTCTGAACATGAGCACCTCACGGTGTGCTGTGAATGAAAAACAGCTGCCTGAAAGTCACAGTCGCATACACCTGTGTGCACAGTCAAGTGATCAGACACCTATAAGTCACAGAAGTATCGTCTCTCATGGTCACATCTCAGATGGCATGCTGAGCCCTAACCGACAAACATACCAGTAGTCCTGACAATGAAGCCACAGCACAATGACACAGAGGCAGACACCTGAGGGAACATGTCACTGATCACAACATGTCAGATGATCCACGGGAGTGGGAGTACAGAGTGTATTGTATGCCCTGGAGTAGGCATGACTGTCCAGCTCCACCTGTAAGAGGGATGAGTCCTGGACAGTAGGCAGGTGTCTAAGCATGTGTGACACACTTGATATACATACTCCTGAGGCCCAAACATTGTTCCCACCCACAGCATGGGGTGTGCCAAATACCCCAGGGACATGTGGTGAATCAGATTAGCAAGTGGACCACATATCAAAGTTACACCCAGATTACATGTCAGGACTTGGGCATTGTGTGAGCAATTGACCCACCCATGAATCCCACAACATAGTCACCGGAACAAATGCTGTCCCCCACCTTGAGCAAAGCAAAATGCAATGACACAGTCCCCAAGTGACACAATTTCCTGACTGTAAGGGCCACACATATGCGTATCAGATGAGGAGTGGGCATGTCACAATAGAGGGACATGGGTCCTGGACCACAAGACTGATGTACTGTG
Source organism: Calotriton arnoldi (assembly GCA_963921515.1). NCBI lineage: Eukaryota > Metazoa > Chordata > Amphibia > Caudata > Salamandridae > Calotriton > Calotriton arnoldi. Next base: position 283,813 of record CAWUFW010009555.1, read on the forward strand.
GAAGTTTAACCAGGCCAGAGGAAGGCACATAGCATGTCAGACAAAGTGCACAGTGCTGTCATGGACTCACCCCCTCCTTGCTGCTGTCTGGCCTTCAGCTGCCCATCCAGGTCAGGGAAGACCACCGCCAGGATCCTGAGCATGTGGGGAGTCAGGGTCCGGTGTCCGCCCCTCCTGCGAGGAGGCGACAGCTTCAGCTGGACCCTTGCGATCCTCCGGGTCCAGCCTCGAAGGTCCTGCCACCTCTTCCGGCAGTTGCGGATCCGGCGCTTGTAGACCCCCACGGATCTTACTGCCCGGGCGATGGTCAGCCAGATTTCCTGCTTCTGGTGGGCATCAACCTGTGAGGATGACAAAGTGAAAAGGCCATTACTACACATGCAACATATACGTGCATCACACAGTTGGATATACATGTCTCAATCACTGGGGCACATGATGTACACAGGCAGTGCAACGATGGCTATGAACAGTTTGCCAGCAGTTACTACATGGTATCATTGCATGGAAAGTAAACCTTGTTGGAATGCACTGTTACTGCACTGTACCTGTTCAGTGCATATAACTACACACTTTGGGGGCTCACAACTACTCAGTGAGCATGCTAGCCAGTGGTGTGCACACTGTAAGTCCTGCTAGTCAGACAACATGCAAAATTAGAAAGGCAGTGGACAGCACACTCACCTGCTCCCCTGGTGTCCCATACAGCTTGCTGTACTGTGGAAGGAGGCTGTCCAGCAGGGCCTGGTTCTCCTCAAGGCTGAAGGCTGGGGCTCTCTCCACAGTACTTGCCATTGCAGTAGCCAGAGGATGCAGAGACAGCAGCAGTGTTGGTGGCAGATGTCGTGCTGGAGCATGTAGTGCAGGCAAGTGAGCTCTCAGGGGAACAGCCAGCATTATATGTGTGCTGCAGAGGCAGATACTGTCCCATGTGTCCAAAGTGATAGGTCCAAGTCGTTTGCATCTTCTGAATCTGACCAATCCATGGAATAGCAGCACTAATACACGCCCACAGCATCCTTCAAATCTTCAACTTCATGACACCCATGATTTTGCAACATTGTTGTGGCTGGCCAACTGAATTCACTGCATCAGACTCGTTGGAGCTTCGAAAACGCGTCCGTTGCCATGCCAGGCCCCAGCCAATGCGTGCGCACCGATCAGTCCATTGCTGTACAACGCGTATTTCGGGATACAACGCGTACCCGCTCACAACAGATGCAATGGGCCGGCCGGGCACACCGATCGGTCCATTGCTGTACAACGCGTATTCCGGGATACAACAGATGCAATGGGCCGGCCGGGCACACCGATCGGTCCATTGCTGTACAACGCGTATTTTGGGATACAACAGATGCAATGGGCCGGCCGGGCACACCGATCGGTCCATTGCTGTACAACGCGTATTCAGGGATATATCAGATGCAATGGGCCGGCCGGGCACACCGATCGGTCCATTGCTGTACAACGCGTTTTCCGGGATACAACAGATGCAATGGGCCGGCCGGGCACACCGATCGGTCCATTGCTGTACAACGCGTATTCCGGGATACAACAGATGCAATGGGCCGGCCGGGCACACCGATCGGTCCATTGCTGTACAACGCGTATTCCGGGATACAACAGATGCAATGGGCCGGCCGGGCACACCGATCGGTCCATTGCTGTACAACGCGTATTCCGGGATACAACAGATGCAATGGGCCGGCCGGGCACACCGATCGGTCCATTGCTTTACAACGCGTACCTGTACAGGTCAGTCGCATATGTCACCATGCTTGTCACTGGTGAACGTATGCCAGCCACATAAACCTGCCAGAGACACAGGGGCACACCTACAACACCACACCCAGTCCACACTGTTTCCTAAGGCATGTAAGGCTGCATTACCTTTTCTGTGTATGGGGGTTAACATGTGGTTTCTGTGGTGGCACTTGTGGGCAGCCACACCCAGGCTGTGCATGTGTTAATGGGGACAGGGTCCTTTGTGTGTTGTGCACATGACCACTGTGATGTGCAACAGTTCATTTTGGAGCATGTGGCATGGTCACATTTCCAGGTTGTGTATGTGTGTGACATGTCACATACCCCCAGGGTCCCATGGGGGAAGGCATGTACGTCACAGGATGACCCATTGCCACAATAGTGATGTCCCTCCACAGTCTGTGTGCATGTTGTGTTTCTGATGTCTCTGATTCCATGTGCAAGATGGGAGACAGTCTCCACATCAACGTTGTTTGTGCATGGACTTTGATGTTGTGCGTCACTGGCGTCCATGTCTGTCCTACGGAGGCGACCGGGGCCACTACCTGTGGCAGTCATGTTTGTTTTTCTGACGTGTACATGATACGCCATGTCATGCCAGTGTCCATGTGGCGAGACAGGGTCACTGGGAATCTACCTGTCAATGAGCTGTGATGCCTGTGGCGCATCTGTCCAGACATGTCACTGTGGTGTGTGTGTGGAACGTGACAGCAGTAAATGGGTACTGTGACACAGCCTAATGGTTTCCCATAGCACAACCTGGTATCTGTTGTGCACACATGTTGTACTGAGAAGTTAGATGATGGGCCTGTAGGTGTGAGTTATGTCCGAACAGAACGGCACACACATCAAGTACTTGTGTCTCGTAATGATGTATCATGTGAAATTGAGTATGGTGAATGGCACATATGTGGGGTGACTGACAATCTTTCTTTCTTCAACCTATGCACTGCAGGGCTCCAGCTGTCCATAGACCATTCCCTGACCTGGCAACGATGGTGGAACGTAACAGCATCCGACGGTACCGCTTCACCAGGCAGCTGATTGATGATTTGGCAGTGCGCTTGGCACCACATTTGCAACCTGGCTGGACGTACCCTACGGCGCTGACACCCAAGGTGAAGGTAATGGCAGCCCTACACTTCTTTGCCACCGGTACCTTTCAACACACTGTGGCGACTGCCGGTGGGATGTCACAGACTATGTTCAGCCGTGTGCTACGCGATGTTTTGGAGGCAATGTTGAGATGCCTGAACCAGTACATCTATTTCCTACACGTCAACAACTCACTGACGTCAAGAGTGACTTCTATGCCCTGGGGAGGATGCCACATGTCATTGGCTCCATTGATGGGACACATGTGGCTTTGATACCACCACAGGCACATGAGCAGGCATACCGGAACCGTAAACATTACCATTCGATCAATGCTCTGGTGGTATGTCTTGCAGATATGAGCATCACACATGTGTGTGCCCGTTTCCCTGGTTCAGCACACGATGCCTACGTGATGAGGAGTAGTCGCATCCCGAGGATGATGGCACAGATGCAGAACCAGCGTGCCTGGCTTGTCGGTGTGTACTGACTTTGTACCATTGTGTGTGTTCTGATCTGTAGTATTCCACCCACTTTTCCAACTCAGCTAATGTGCACTTGTCTGTCCGTAGGTGACTCCGGATACCCCAACATGCCGTGGTTGCTGACACCCCTCAGGAACCCTGTGACACCAGCCCAGATGCGCTACAATGAGGCACATGGTCGGACCAGGAGAGTGATTGAGCGGACCTTTGGTCTCCTGAAGAGCCGCTTCCGCTGCCTGGACAAGACAGGAGGGGCCCTCCCATTTGCCCCAGCAAAGGTGTGCAAGATTGTCATCGTCTGCTGCATGCTACACAACCTGGCAGTGCGGAAGGAGTTGCCTCTCATCCTGGAAGACGATGACCAACGTCCGCCACCTGTGGAGGATCCTGGCCTGGACCACGATGCCAGTGATGATGATGATGGTGATGTCCGCACACAGCTCATCACCAATTCTTCAGCTGAATGTGAGTATCCAGGGAGATGTAATGTGAATGATGTGAGTTTGCATGATATGTGTGGGTGGTGCTCTGGTGCTGTTTGAGTGTGGCCATGTGCTACTTGACTGGATGCGTGCAGCAATGTGTCCTTACAGGTAGTCTGTACTCCCCAACAGTTTTGACATGCTAACTTGGTTTTGTGTAGTTGTCCTGTGACATGTATTGGGCATGAGTATTGCAGTTCTGTTCTGTTCTTCAGTGGTTTTAACTGTGTGTCATGTCTGTCCTTCACAGGGTGCTTACTTAGGGGCACATGCATCAAAGGTTTTTGCGATCGCAAACGGTGCGAATCGCAAAAATCGGCCGTTTGCGATCGCAAATTGGCCTTTGGAGATGCATGAAAGTAGTTTCCTATGCGCAATTTAAGAATTCGCAATTAATTGCGAATTCTAAATTACGATTGCATTTAAGGAATCGCAATTTGCGATTCCTTAAATGCAATGCTAGAAGCACTTTCAAATAGCGATTTCGCTATTTGGGACCGCAAATTACAGACAAATCAAACTTGTCTGTAATTTGCAATACCTTCGAAAAATGCTCTAAAATGCATTTTTTAAGTTTTAGGTTACACACACACATGCCCTTGGGGCATGTGTGTGCGCAACATGGGTGCACATCACAATTTCAGGGGTGCAACAGGGTGTCATTTTGACACCCTGGCACCCTTGAAATTGCATTCTCAATTTGCGATTCTCTAATTGCGAATCGCTAATTGAGAATGTATTCCAATTCATTCCTATGGGCCTCTAGGCCCATAGGAATTAATGGGAGGTATTCCTTAATTGCGACTCGCAATTAGCGAGTCGCAATTAAGGAATGTTTAGGAATCGCTATTTTTATAGCGATTCCTACATGCATAGGCTTTGCGATTCCTTAATTGCGATTCCTTAATAATCGCAATTAAGGAATCGCAAAAGCCTACCTTGATGCATGTGCCCCTTAGTACTTTGGTCAACTTGGATCCCCCGACACCATGATTCAGCTTTCAGGGTGGCAGCAGTAGCTTGCCTACAAGTGATGTGCCACACACCCCTGGACTTCATATCTTCTGCACTTGTTGACTGTGTGGCCACTGCCACGTGGGTAAACCTTGCATTTGTAGTGGAAACAACATGTTGCAAATGTGTAATGAACCTGTGCTTCACTTTGGGATGTGCGTTGTCTGTGGTCACACATCTGACTGACATTTGCTTACTGCACCTGTGGGCTAGTTGACACAGACTCTGAATAGGTGTGGTGTCTGTGCATTCCACTGTATTTCCTGGCAACATCACTGTGGGCGATGAGTCCGATGGCCCTGGTGTCTCTGTGTTGTGTAGCCCTAGTGGTGTGTCTCCCTCATATGTGTCACGTCACCATGACTCACACGACGGTGTTGTACTTGCTGTAGCAGTTAGCATACACAGTGTAATTTAGCAGATCACCATCACCATAACAGTATCAACATTTGAATAACAACAGAGGCAAGTATGGTGTACTAGTGATTTTATTTACAGAAATGTGTGTGTGTATAATGCACAGGTTGGTGGGTGCTGTACATTGGGATTGTGATCCAAAGTTCCCAGATGAGTTGGAAGTCTTGGTAGCAGAAATGTCCTGAGTGAAGTCCACAGTCATATGATACATTAGTCCAACTTGAACTCCCCATGTCATGTGGGAGAGTAGTGTTGCATTCGACAGGGTGAAACGTTTGCACACAAAGGAGAATTTCCGGAACAGGTGTTGGCTTCCTGGGGGATATACGTGGCCATCAACCTCTAAGTTTTCCTTCCTCGGACGACCCCTCTTCTTTGGGGGGGGACCCTCACGTGCAGGCTGCGGCGGTGCAGGGGAGTCTCCGCCAGAGTCCTCCTCCCTCCCTGTGGCGTTGTCAGTTGTTGCAGCACCAGATGTTGTGGGCACACAGGGAGGTGTGGCCATGTTGGTGCTAATCTGGCGGAGGCATGTCAATATGTCCCTATGCACCGCTGTGAGTTCTTGCAATGTGTCCCACTTGGACTCCATGCGAGACATGTGTGTCTCCACACGGGACATGTGGGAGTCCAAGCGGGCATGATGGGCAGCCTGCTGCTGTTGTATGTCCTTGAGGATCCCCACGACCTGTCTGACCTCTCCGGTGCTATCCTGGTACGCATCAGCGATGCGTGCCAGTTGTGGGTCATCATGCAGTCCAGACCCCTCTGCAAGCAGCGACCTATGTCTACCACCCCTCCCACCATGCCTGGCGACATGTGCAGGACCTGCAGTGGCACACACAGGTGACCCAAGGCACCCTTGGGGGTTGTTAGTGGTGTTGTCGTCCATTGCTCCACGCTGGGCCTGGGGCTCTGTGCTGTTGCCATCGGTGGTCCTTGGTCTGTCCATGTCGGCGGGGGTGGTCTGTGTGTTGGCAGTTGTTGGAGGGGTGGGTGTAGAGGGTGCAGGTGTTGGTCCAGCTGGTGCTGCATGATGACTCACACCGGAGGTGCCAGGTAGGTCTTCGCCATCCGAGGAGGGCAGAGGCTGTTCCACACCAGTGAGCTCTGTGTCCCTCGGAGCCTGGGACAGGGACTCCTCCTCGCCTGCTGCTGTGTCCCCATCATCATCACCTGTATTTGGAAGAGACACACATTGTATGTTATGTTTCTACAGGCATCAATGGTTCACACACCTGACAGTTGTGACTGTACCTCTGGATGCGGGCATGTACTTGCATTGTCCTAAGTTGTCACAGTAAGAGGTTGATATTGGTGTAGCACATTGTCATGCATACCTGGGGCATTTCAATGTGAATGTTGAGGTGTGTGCATGGCCAGCATTTGTTGTATTTGGTGGACATCCGGCCATCCTTCTCCACCTAGCCCAGTTATCCCACCATGAAGCATGCCACACTTGCAGTGGGTTCAAGTTGACTTTCAGGATGTCATTCAGTGGTGTCTTGCTGTTGGTTGTTGCACAGTTCCCAGCAGGGCCTTGTGCACCCCACAGCAGTACCCAGTGTCAGCCATCTTGTCAGTCCTTATCCACTCCCTGTGATGTGAGCATGGTTCAGAGTGGTGTTGATGGGCCAATTGTGAGGGTGAGCAGTATCTGTGACTACAACTCCCATCATGCTATTGCCTACACCCCCTTCCCAGCATGCCCGTACTTCCTTCCTTTGGACTCTGCTTCCCTGTGGGGTAGTGTGCCTGTGCTGACAGGAAGGCTGACAGTGTTGTCCTTGTGTTTGTTTGGCTACAAGTCCCAAGAGTGTCCCTGTGCTTCACACAGCATTACCCAGGGTGGTGGTTCTTTGTGGGATCTTCATTTGGTATGTGAGGCATAGCATTCTCCCAGGTGGGTTATGTGAAGTTTGTGTTGAGGGGGTGTGTGAGGTGAGCTGCTTGTAACTATGGTCAGTGCTGTGAGTCCTCCTTCCCACCCAGCCAGATATCCCACCATGCAACGTGCTTGCATTGCAGGGAGTGCAAGTTGGCTTTCAGGATGTCAGGCAGTGGTGTTGTGCTGTTTGTTGGTGCACAGTTCCCAGCAGGGCCTTGTGCTCCCCACAGCAGTACCCAGTGTCAGCCATCTTGTCAGTCCTTTTCCACTCCCTGTGTTATGAGCATGGTTCAGAGTGGTGTTGATGGTCCAAATGTGAGGCTGCCCATTATCTGTTACTACGAGTCCCATCATGCTCTTGGCTACACTGACTTCACCAGCATACACAGGATTCTTTCCTTTCTGTGAGCTTCCCTGTGAGGTGGTGTTCTAGTGGTGGCTAAATATCTGACAGTGTTTGTTGGTTAGATTTGTGCCACTGCCTAGCTCAATTTGGTATTGGATTTGTACATGTCATGACACAGTTACATATCACTATGAGATGGCATGTATTGTGTTTATCTGACTGACATACACTTTTTGGGATGAGTATCGTTTGTTTGCTATTGATTTGCTAGGGGTGCATGGTTTGACTGTCCCCTTGACAGTGATGTGTGTGTATTGGCACACAATATTGTGTATATTAGTTGTGTACTCACCAGGCTCTGGGATGTTTGTTAGTCCATATACGCTCACTGGTGGTAGGATGGCCCGCACCTTCTCCTCCCAGGGCCTGAGGTATACTGGTTTGGCAGGAGGGCCACTGCCGGTGTGCTGGCTCAGGAGGTAATCCTTCAGTAGGTCCCTGACCCTCCTGCGCACATCATACCACCTGTTCTGGATGTCTTCCTTTGTGCGCAAACATGGTGATTGTGCGTTCACCCTGTCGACGATCCTCGCCCACATCTTGGTTTTCTGCGACATGGGGGTCTCTTGGACCAATGTGCCAAACAACTGTGGCTCTACCCTCAGGATCTAGTCTACCATGACTTCCAATTCACTATCTAGGAACTTTGGATTCTTCTTTAGGGGCATGGTGATGGGTGGTGGTGGTGATTGATGTGTGTGTGTGTGCAAGTGAGGGTGTGTGAGTGTAGGTTTTGCTGTGTGTGTGTGAGGGTGCTATTTGTTGAGGTGCTAATGGTGTGTGGCTTTTGTGTTGGATGAGCTGTGTGTGTGTCTGTGTTTGCTGTGTGATGGTGTTCTGTGCTGGCAGGTCAGTGGAATTTGCAAAGGATCATGGTAGGGATTTGTGGCCTTTATGTAGGTGGAGTTGGGGGTGTGTCCTTGTTCCATTTTTTTCACCCCCTGTATTTACTGGCTTTGTCATTGCTTGTTTGGCCCTCTTTTTTTGTATTTTTTCATTTGTGATTATTGTGCATGTTGGAGTCGTTCTTCTGACCGAGTAGGATGTTGCAGTTCTCGTGCGTGCCTCTCCGAGTCGTTCCCGCTGTGTTTCAGCTCTGTTTCATATGCGGCGTACGCGTCGGTCGCGGTGTATTGTGTTTGTTCGGCTGTGTTTTGTATGCGTGTCGGTCGTACGGCTTGGGCTCCGTGCGAATCGGTCTGCTTTTGCACCCATTGCATCGTACTGCGCGGGTCGGAGTTCGCGGGTACGTTTCGTTCGGGTTTCTTCCTGGTGCGTGTCGGTCGGTTCGATTCGCGTGGTTTTCCGGCAGGATAGCTTGTTTCCGTCCGGGTCGGTCGTTCGCCTTGAGTTCCGTACGAGTCGGTCGTGATTCACATGCATTTCATCGTACTTCCCAGGTCGGGCAATGCAGGTACGTGTCGGTCGGACTATTATCCCGTACCGAGTCGGTCGGTATTTTTTCCGGCCCGAATCGGAATTGGCCCCAATGTTTTTTCTCTGTGTCTTAATGTAAATTATATGCATTAAATAAAATATGTTATTTTACTATTACTACCTCAATGACCAAAAATAAACATCATTCCAAAAATTTACACGTCTGATTATTTGTCTATCAATTAATTTATATTTTATGTCTAATAAAAATATATGTTTTAATGCAATGTACTTTTATTAAATAATATATCTTTACTAAAAATATTTATGTAATTGTTTTAATTATCATTTTAAAATGTTATAATTCACACACATTCCCACTACACACTATATAAATATTTTAAGTTCACAAAACTATACACATATATAATTTACTATTCACACTCCAGTTAATATAAAGTCAGGGAAGGTGCTGGACACAACACATATATAATTTACTATTCCCACTCCAGTTATTATTAAGTCAGGGAAAGTGCTGGACACTACACATATATAACTTACTATTCCCACTCCAGTTACTATTAAATCAGGGATGGTGCTGTACACTAAACCTATATAATTTGCTATTCCCACTCCAGTTAGTATTAAGTCAGGGAAGGTGCTGGACACTACACAAATATATTTTACTATTCCCACTCCAGTTAGTATTAAATCAGGGAAGGTGCTGGACACTAAACCTATATAATTTACTATTCCCACTCCGGTTAGTATAAAATCAGGGAAGGTGCTGGACACTACACATATATAATTTAATATTCCCACTCCAGTTAGTATTAAGTCAATAAAGGTGCTAGACACTAAATATATATAATTTACTATTCCCACTCCAGTTAGTATTAAGTCAGGGAAGGTGCTGGACACTAAACCTATATAATTTACTTTTCCCACTCCAGTTAGTATTAAATCAAGGAAGGTGCTAGACACTACACATATATAATTTACTATTCCCACTCCAATAAGTATTAAATCAAAGAAGGTGCTGGACACTAAACCTATATAATTTAATTTTCCCACTCCAGTTAGTATTAAATCAAGGAAGGTGCTAGACACTACACATATATAATTTACTATTCCCACTCCAATAAGTATTAAATCAAAGAAGGTGCTGGACACTAAACATATATAATTTAATATTTCCACACCAATTACACTTAAGTTATTAAAAATAATAAATAACACACATATAATTTACTATTCCCCTAAAATTAAAATTACATGTGTAAATAAACTGTACATTAAACTAATTTCCTTTAATAATAACATTCACAAATATTTACAATATTTAAATAACTCTCAATATTTAAAAAAGATAAATCATAATTTTTGATTTCACAAAACAGTAAATATAACAATATACATTAAAAATGAATATATTCCACACATAAATTATTTAATTTTATTTACATTATACATAATAATTTTTTTCCCTAACATTATTTTAATACATTATTAATTTATAATTTATCATTAATTTCTATAAATTATATTATAAATATTAATCTTTAATATATATTTTCCACAAAACAAAAATATTAATTATTAACACAAGTGAAATATTACATATTAAATATTTTGAAATATTAATAAACTATAATTTATATTAGTATATTTCAATGTATCCACTATTAAAACAACATATTAAAAAAATGTACATTGTAATTTCACTCAAAATTCTTTTTAAATATTTTAATAACAATATTATATACATTACATCAAATTACACACCTTCATTCTAAATTAAAAAAACAAAAAGAAATATTATAAATTTATAATCAATTTGTTAAAATTATTAATTATTTTTTAATAAATATTAAATTATTTTTAAACACTCCCCACCCCTCCCCACAATTATTTTAAAAATTTAACATTTATTTAACATTTCTAATCAATTTTTTAAAACACTACCCACCCTTATCCCCGATAAACCCAACATCCCGCTCCTAAAAATGAAAATTCAATTTATATTTTTCATAACATTAATCAACTAATATAATACCTAAAACAAACATAAAATATAAGAATAAAATACTATAACGATATTTTGACTTTACGATATTTTAACATTCAATATTTCAAACTTCGATATTTTTAACAACACTTATAATCGATATTTATGACATCGATATATATAACATCGATATTTAGTACTGTCGATATATTAAACACGATATTATGGTATATCGATATTACAAACTCGATATTATGACCACTTACCCTTTTTAATAATGTGCTAGACATATGAGTGTATGATTAGGACCACAAAAGTATTCCAGAGCAGATGCCCTTGTACTATGGGGAACCTTCGGTTTTATCACCCAGAATCAAATTTTTCATATTGTAATTGTTCTCTCTTGTAATTATAATAGAACGTTCAGAGGAGTGCACTCTAGTTCTCTCTGGTTGCCCAATTTCTGCATTCTTCTACATAGTTACAGGTATTTCCTGTCCATGTAATACCCGTTGCACACCCATTTTGCTGAAACTGATTATGTACTTTCTGTTGGTGACCAAGCAATCATCAACTAGGTGGAGTACAGCAAATCAGGACAATTGAGTCAGGAGGCCATGGGAGATGTTGACCATGCAAAACTGACTCACCTGGAACTAATGCCCATGGCATAGGTTTCACAACCTTGCTCCAATTGTAGACAGAGATGTCCTAACAACTCAGGGATATTGCATGTTTCAAAGCCTAAGGGTACTGAGATTAACTGAAGATCTGTATATATTTTAGACATAAAGGTTTTCTTAAGTGCAGACTTAATAAGGGTTTGCTAAGACGTTCGGATATTGGTAATTTCCCAGACAGTAGTGTCAGAACTGGATTTTGGGACTTAAAGTGATAGGATTGATTTTTGTACTTTAGTGTATGTATTTCGTTGCTATCCTTTTTAAGTTATTATGCTGCCTGCATAACATTGCCAACTTTTGCAGTAGAATGATGAGGTTGAAGAAAATCATGCAGTTTGTACAATAGGAAATTTCCCAGACAATATGTCAGAACTGGATTTTGGGACTAAAAGTGGAAAGATTGGCTTTTGTTCTTTATTGTGTGCATTTCATTGGTATACCTTTTGAGCTATTATACTGCCTGCATGAGATTGTTGCGTTTTGCAGAAGAATGATGAGGTTGAAGAAGATCATGCAGTTTGTAAACCATACCTTATTCTAAGCAAACTTATTATTAAACATCTTACGCCTTTCATCCTTTTAATTGTATAAAATTGTATGGTTGTGCTAATTCTTGTAATTCATCGCTAAGGAAGCTTCCCCTATTGTCCCAAATACTTGTGCATATATTTGCAACTTTGATGCAGACTGCTTGTATTAATCCAATAAAATAAATATCAGCGCCACAGAGATTTGGTAGCACTACAGTTGTGTTGAATTAACAGAATAACAGTAAAAGAATGTGATGTCAAACTACTTTTCTGTCTTATATGATGGCTTGTTGAATTCCCTTTAACATACCTTGTTTCAAGAAGCACCTTGTATACTAGCATGAGCCATTATTGTCAAAACAAAGATGACATCATACAGATTTTTTCAAAATTACTTTTTCAGCACTTGAAAGCTCGGTAGAGAATAAAAGAGAAATGCAGAGAAATCAGGGACAATTCAGGATGGGCCAAAACACCACTGACCATGGAGTTATGCTACTATATCTGGTGTGGGCCCACCACCCTCCGACTCCCACAGACCACGCCAGAAGCCTCGGCATCGTACTGGACTCCTCCATCGCCATGAACCGACAGGTCAATGCCGTTGCTTCCAGCTGTTTTAACACCCTCCGCATCCTCGGTAACACTTTCAAATTGATCCCCCCTGAGTCAAGGAAGACAGTCACCCACAAACTCATAACCAGCAGACTTGACTACGGAAACGCCCTCTACGCCTGCATCAACAAGTCTCTACTCCACAAGCTCCAGACGATACAGAACACCGCCGCCAGACTCGTCCTTGGCATCCCTCGACACGAGCACATCAGCCAACACCTCCGGAATATCCACTGGCTCCCCGTCGAGAAGAGAGTCACTTTCAAGATACTCACTCACGCCTACAAATGCCTCCACAACACCTGACCCCAATACCTCAACGAGAAAATCACCTTCCACGTACCCAAGAGAAACCTCAGATCCGCCACCCTCGTCCTCGCCAAAACACCACGCATCTGCAGAGCCAGAACAGGGGCAAGAGCCTTCTCCTACATCGTGGCCAAGACCTGGAACGAGCTCCCGATCGACATCAGATGCGCCCCCTCCCTGAACACCTTCAGGAAGGCTCTCAAGACCTGGCTCTCCGACTGAATGGATCTGCGCCCCCCCCCCAGTGCCTTGAGACCCTGACGGGTGAGTAGCGCGCTTACAATTCCCTGATTAATTGATAGTGGAAGTCACCATCTTTAGCAGGACAGCTTTCTATCTGTTTTATCAATTTTAGTGTCTCCTGTGATGTGCTAGTTTCAACTACCCTGTGGGTAAAGATGAAAAATGGGGTATTCAGGAGAATGAACGAAAACAATCTTTGAATGTTCCACTGTAAGTAGAGCTCCCGGTTTAATGGCTTATTTTTTAACATTTCCGTCTGTATTTATCCACATTTATTTTTTGGCCAATTTATTGGTATTTATCCATATTTATTTTATGTTTTGAGAATAAACTGAGACATAAAATGGTATATTTCCAAATTTATTTAACTGATCAACATGCACTCATACTTTGATCCCTGTCGCGTTTTAGCAAATTAAGTGAGCACACATAACAAAACAACACTCAGACAGGTAAATTTTAGCATTATATACAAATACATGTTAACATATGCCTGTATTTAAGGGAATCTCATTTGTTTTTAAATCCCCATGGTGTCTATCTGCTTAGCAGATGTTCTGGAATTCATAAAGGACAACAAGAAGAGTCACTCACAAGAGGCACACTTTTTTGTATTTTTCCGCTATTAAAAATAAATACAGATAGGAAATAGATTGTTTTCTGTCTGTATATATCTGTAAAAATCAACAAAAACGGAAAACTGGAAGTCTTAATTGTAAGACATGGTATAAAGTTGATATTAATTAGTTGGGCTCTACCACTAACAAGTTGAAATTAAAAAACATGTTTGAAACAAGGCTTCATCATAGCACCTATCCAATCTTATTATTATATTTCTGGCAAATCTCTTGGTCTGTTTTGCTGTTTCAAGATGTTTTATCCACGAGACGAGCAGTTAATATGGTTTTCTTCCGCATGCTTGTAACTTGATCATTTTAGATAGCACTCCAGTGTATATTCAAAGGTGCCGTACTAAGCTAGGCAAATGTTGGAAGAAGTACTGTCAAACTGTTAATAAAAAGTATTATAGAAGAATGGTTTGTTGGGCAAAAGGGGAGCAGCTCGTCATGGCTGCTGCACAGTAAAAAAATGAACTAGTAAATAGTTCTATTTGGGTTTGTATTAACAAGGAATTTGTCATGCACTGGGAACATACACTCACCCAAGCTTTCTCTTCCACCATCGGCTCGTCCTAATTTAAAGACGATTTTGGCGCAGCTATATTGATCTACTATTTAGAGCTTTAATGGGTAAGATAGTCACAGTTACCCTTCATGCGAGCGACTGAGGAGAACATTTCTAGCAGCTGGGGGGCAAATGTTTGGGGTTAAAACCCTGATTTAGATGATTAGTAACAAATTCCACGATTCATGGGATTGATGTAAAGCTCACTATATGCTCACTCGAAGCTCGTTGAAAATGAAAATATTGAGATGCATATTGCAAGAGGAAAGCGTGGCAGTGAAGGGAATGCAATCAAAATTGATAATGGTGTAGTCAAAGGCGTTTCTCTATGTGGAAAAATGTTTTCCCCATAAAGAAGCAAAACAAATATTATGTTATTCAAATGCCTTTTATCAACAAACTTTCTGCAAATGAAAATGTCAACTGTTTATTTAATTGTGATAACTGGTTATGCATTTAAATAATCTTGCGTATGTTTCACAGTGTCAGGTCTCTGGGGTTACTGTTGGCATTCTTTGTGAATTCCATGAAAGTCAGCAATGTATGCAAATGTAGTCCCAGATGAATGCATTTCAGACTGTCAAGCGTAGAGTTGTGTTACTCATTCCCAAATTTACTATCACAAGAACATCCCAGTGGCTTAACAACATGATCACACTTTTTGCTAAAGGTGTGGTAAGTGGAGTGTTATGATCATAATTGATCTTAGAAAGTATCAAATTATGAATGTATCGATTTGCAAACATGTGTCACATGAACGGTGTGGTACCAAATATTAGTTAAATGGTGAAATAAAAATACATAGCTATCCATGTAGCATGTAACATGTGGCAATGTTAGGAAATTCAACATAGAACACCATCTGGTATAGTATACAGTGAAACAAAGTCAAATAGATAATAATGAGAACACAATTTACAGTGCTTTGTGTACTTCTGAGTGGGTAGATGGGGCATATTCATTTCCGGAAGCATGTGTACTCTGTTACAATTGTAGTTGAAGGGTTCCAAACACTGACCACACTTTGCTAACCGTCTTCCAATACCAATATGCCTAATATACAGAAATTCAACAATTAATATGAGGAGGATCCCTGTCTTTCCAGATGGAGATGATTATTTGAGTACACAGATTTCTAAATCTGGTCAGCTCCTCTGATCTTTCAGCAGGACTTCAAAGCTGTGGAGTAATAGATGCATCAGAGTTTCCAGTGAGTGGTATAGGCCGTGGAGCAGGCGTTTTCAATTTTTTGTAGTTGTGTGTGACCTATTTTGGTATAATGAAAACATTAGATCTTCACAGTAAACATTGCAGATTTGTCACTTCTTTCTCCAACCTGCAGCAACTAATATTTTGTTAGAATTTTTAATGCACAATCTACATGGAGTGCAGGGAAGTCCTTGGAAAAGAAAGCACAGGTTTAGCACTTCGTTATCTTTAAAAAGCCCACATTATGGGGCATATTATCTAAAAAGTGCGCTAAACATCGCAAAGCGTGTTTAGCGAGCACTTTTTTATCGCCGGCTATCGTCGGAATAATTTGCCATGCTAACGCTGTATTAGCGACATTTAGCGCTATGGCGATAATTATTCCAGCCATAGCGGTGTTTTCCATGAAACATCGCTGGTTTTCCAGCGATGTTTCATGGAAAACGGCGATAGCTTGCTGATACGACCCTGTGGTCGTATCAGCATAATCCACCCCCCATGTTAGATATGGCTAACACCTGCTAATTGCAGGTGTTAAATAAATGGCGATGACCCCGGTTAGCGCGACTTTTCACGTCGCTAACTGGGGCCATGGCCACCTTGCTAATAGGCGATAGGCCTGTTAGCGGGTGTTTCCCAGGTTTGTTCGTCGGGAACGCCCACTTTGCATGTCATTAGCGATAAATATCACTGACATGCAAAGGGAGTAAAAGCTACGGGCGCTAATGCCCGAAAACTGTCGCTAACTGCTGTTAGAGACAGTTTGCTGATAGGGCGATCAGAATATCGCCGCTTTAGCGGCAAAAAGTGCCGCTAAAGCGGCGATAGTGCCCTTGCTAATATGCCCCTATGTTTTATATTTTTTTTCGTTCTGTGGAGAGCATAGTAATTTTAAGAGTGTCTTTCCATTTTAATTTATAATGTAATTCATATCGTAAGTCTAATAAACTCTGAGATATTTAGACATGACTGAGGCTTTGTGTTATAGATTACTATTTTTGAAAAGGATGTGCTTTACATTATTAGACTTCAGATAGACTTCTTTATGAATAATGGTGAGCACATTTTTTAGAAGCAAAGTTTGCCTTTTTTGTCCCCCTGAAGAGTGGGATTAGGTTTGCTCCACTGCACAGCAGGCAGAAAAAAGCCCAATACGGTTGCCAGACAATATGTTTTTCCTAAAGTAAAATACATTGCCAAGAACCATCACATTATTCTTGAAAGCTACTTCCCCAGCAGGGAAGTTTGTATGCAGAATCTTTCTGGAGGGTCCTCCTGGCACTCCAGTAGGTAGGCACTATGCTTAGGCTTCCCTGCTGAGAAACTTGCTTTGATGCACTGTCAGGAGTTGGCAAGTGTAACTAACTTAATTCAATTATCATTAAAGTAATTATGGGGCATATTAACAAGGGCAGTATCGCCGCTTTAGCGGCACTTTTTGCCGCCAAAGCAGCAATATTTTTATCGCCCTATTTACAATGTGGTGCTAACATGCATTAGCGCATGTTAGCACCCGTTTACCAGACGCCTCGCTTTGCATCTCTAATGAGATGCAAAGAGGGCGTCACTGGGCGTACCCCTGACGGACTACCTTGTAAAATATCGCAAAATGTACATCGCGATATTTACAAGGAGGCCCCCGCATTTTAGCAGATGTTAGTTTTTGGCGAAAACCGCGGTTTTCGCCAAGAAATAACGGCTGCTAAAATGCTGACTTACCTATACCTAACAATGGGGGTGTGTGAGAAGTTGGCCTGGTATATGCTGTCCACTAATTATAGTGGGCACCTTGCACCAGTCCAAACAACCCCTTATTGGAGATAGGTTAAAGACAACCTTATTGAAAGCTATCCTAGTGGTAGCTATGGAGAGCAGCCTTCAGGCTAAGTCTTGAAGGAATGTAAAGCAGCTTGTTTTACCAGTCTATAATCTCTTGAGTGACCAAATGAAAGAGCACCACACCAGGTATATATTCAAAATATATGTATTTATTGCTAAACACACCCCTCTAGTCTCTTTATGCGGCTAGAGTTCGAAATACATAAGTTAGAAGTTATTTAAACACAGTAATAGCACAAATACACGTTTGGGCCCTAGGGGCGTACCAAACCATATACCAATAAAGTGGTATAAGAACCACGACTGGACTAGACACTAGGCCTAGAGCCTCTAGAAGTGCTTGGACCACAAGGAACCACCCAAGGTAGTGACACAGGGGACCCACGGGGACGCGTGCAGTGTAAATACACAACCGCGATACGCCGTTGACTTCTATGGAGAAAGTCGCGATCAGGAAATTAAAGAAAAGGGACACTTAAAGGAGGACTTGGAGCAAACCCTTTGAGAACTAGTACTTTGAAGAGTCTCTACCCATGGGAGCACCAGAGTACTCGTGTTACCTCACCCAGGGAAGCCTGGTGCATAGGTGCCTTTCGGGGTCGGGTTTCGTCGTCGATTTGAATGGCGATCTGCTGCAAAGTGCTGCTGGCGACCAAGTGGAAAGTGTCCGGGTGGATCCAAGAGTGGATCGGAGATCTGAAGAACCTGAAAGCATAGGGGACAGAGTCTGGGTCACTAGCCAGTGACCAGGAGGGCGATGGACAGATGCCCACCGATGTCGAGTGCTTCAGGTGCATTGACGGTCATCTTGACTCTTCAGCCACGAGGTCCAGGAGGCGTTGTCGGCAACCAGGAGCAGGATTCGGGCTGGTACACGATGTCTGTCGAGTGCTGAGGTGTCGGCGACCGGATTGGACCCAACAAGCCTTGGCAACGGCAAGTCTTGATGAAGATGAAGATCATCGATGGTGCAGACCAGCAAGGTCTGGGGAACTCACCCAGCAAGGGTAAGTGAGGGCAGGCCTGGAGCAACCAGGATGCCAAGTAAGAAAATGATTGGCCTTCGTTAAGGGCTACTAGCCAACGGGCTAGCAACCGCGAAGGAGCCTCAAGACGTCGCACGTGGATCTGGCTCACAGGACACTCGTGGAGTGGAGGCCAGTGATCTTCGGTGCAGTTGGTGCTGGAGGCTAGGACTACTCAGAGCCCAAAGCACGACTTCGTGGGAGACCCAGAAGAGGATGCACTTGCAAATGTGCTCGGTGTCCAGGGGTCACGGTCTCAAGTCACCCACGAAAGCTACGGGCCTCAGCTTTGCTGGGGACTCAGGGTAGCCTCGGGGAAGTCTGAGAATCCACCTCTGGTGATGCGATGACTTCGGCGTCCGACGGGAGCTTCAGAAATGCGAACCGGACAGATGCTTCTTTGGTGCCTGCCAAGCAGGGGAGTCACTCCTTGACCCCAAGGGAGATTCTTCTGTCCTCTAATCGTGAGTAGAGCGTCGAAGGTCCAGGATTCTGTTTCAGAGTTTTGTCCAGGGATAATCTAAAGTCCTAAGGACTGGGTTCCTATACTTATACTAAGTTTAGGGGTTGGACTACTCTGTGGCCCCACCTATGGGTGGGTCAGGGCAGAGGGGTGGCTACACCCCTTTTCCTTTGTCCAGTTTGCGCCAAAGCAGGGGCTGCAAGCCCCTGATCCGGTTTGAACTGGGGTATGCACAGGGACACCAAATGTGCCCCCAGTGCAGGACTTCAAAGCACCCGAAAGTGCTCCCGCACAGCCCCAATACACATTATCCTATCTGGGGAGGTGGTCACACCTCCCTGGGACAGGAAACCTATTGTCCAGGCCTCCCCTGCCGGATTTTCGTCCAGCAGCAGGAGGCCAGACTCGTGTCTGTGGCAGCAGCATCCATTTTGTGATGCCAGGGCTTTGGAAAGAAGTTGCCGGGCTAGCCAGAGTTAACATGTCTTTCCCTCTAGAAGGGTGGAATGCTACCCCCGCCGCCAGAATTGGCGGGGGGTAGTATTCCAAGATGTTTGACACCAAACACGACATGTTTAGGTGCAGCCATTCCAAAGTTAGCATTTAACGCGAGGTTATAATGCGCTTAAGAGTATATGGTCAGGCTGCACTACAAACAGCATCAGAGAAGGGTCTCCGAACGCTGCAGAGGGGCCCTGCTCATGCAGGGGCACCCTCTCACATAGGAACCATGCACTCTGCCTTCAGGATTGATAAGGCCTGCCTTAGGAGTGACTTATAGGTTTATATGTGTGTATGTATTTAGTGATATAGGTAACCTATATCACAGTAAGGGGTGCATGCACCACCTTACCCAGGCTGCAGTAGCAGACCTGTGGTGTCAGTTTGGATGGCTTTCCAGGGGTGGCATAATACATGCTGCAGCCCCTGGTAGGCCTCTGAGGTACCTATGCCCTTGGTACATAGTATACCATATACTAGGGACTTATAAGGGCACTCCAGATCCCAATCAGTGATGTGCCTAAGGCACATGGAAACCATTTTAGAGAGGAAGCAGCTAGGCTGGGGTTCTGATTAGCAGGGCCCCAGCCAGACTAATGTCGAAAAACAGTGAAGCATCAGCAAAAAGTGGGGGTACCCATGTGAAGCAGATCCTACTCTCCTACAGGGTGGATTATGCTGATACGACCACAGGGTCGTATCAGCAAGGTTATCGCCGTTTTCCATGGAACATCGCTGGAAAACCAGCGATGTTCCATGGAAAACACCGCTATCGCTAGTAAATTATCGCTATTGCGGTATGCTTTGTTAATACAGCGATAGCATGGTGATAATTGGCAGCGATAGCCGGCAATAAAAAAGTTCTCGCTAAGAGCGGCCAGCGATAATTATCGCTGCTCCATGTTAATATGCCCCTACATTTTCTGGTCCCTGAGACACTGGACAGTGCAAATATTCCTTGGTCTGTGCATTCCTCATTGCCATCATGAGAAAGTCTCGTGGTGCAGGGCATTCTATCTACATTCCACCGTTTTTTTAATTCAGCCAGCGGAAAAGGGAAGAATCACTCACAGATTCTCATCTGATTACCATGGATTTAAAAAACTGAATTCAAGCTGCCCTAATCATGAGCTGTTTTAGTAATATCTCTGCTTATGTCTAAGTCTCTTTTTCTAGGCTTGGGTTCAGTGAAGTGATGTGAATGATAGTACTTGCCGGTTACTTAGAACTAGTTGATCCATGCAAATTGCTTGTGGTATATATATATATGACAGGAAGTTTTGGTCATTTTATGTATTGACTCTGGTTGATTAATTTTGTTAGTTTGCATTTCTTTTCCACTTTAGCCAGGTGTTTATGCCCCTTCCAAATGTCATTTTTAGCTAATCAATTATTTACATTCATTGTAGAGAATGCACAGAGTGGATATGGAGAACTTGAATGTTCCTTGAATGTACACTAAGGGCCTGATTACGAGTCTGGCGGTCCGAGAACCTCCAGACTCATGGTGGCATGGCAGTGGCGGATCCAGCCACCGCCGCACTGGCGGTATGACTGCCCCATTAGTAGTTGGCTGGTCGGACTGCCCTGGGACCGCCAGCTCTGCCAGGGAACCGCCGTTCCCTGGCGTTGGAGCAGTGGTCAAAGGCTGCAATATGCTTGGCGGGGCTGCCACAGTTGCGCCAAGCATATTATGAGTTTCCTCTCCTCCAAGGTTTACATGGAGGTTCTTCCTCCATGTAAACCTTGAAGGAGAGCAAACAAAGGGGGCCATACAGGGCCCCCCTGTGCCTCAACCACATGTGGATGTACACAGGAGGGCATAACATTTACCGCCTGTGTGCATGAACATAGGTTCCTGCACGGCATAGACTCGAAAGTCCATGCTGTGCAGGAACCTTGTAGTGCGGTCCCATTGTGGTGCCTTTTTCAAAGACACCACACCCTTTAAAAGAGGCAGCACCATGGGACCACCACGCCGCCCGCCTGCCACACTACTTAAAAGTCGCAATCTGGAGTGCGGGCGACGGTGATCTTTGGCGGAGCCGTGGCATGGTGGTTTGCACCGCTGCACCACAGCTCCACCAAAAAGTCGTAATCAGGGCCTAAGGAGCTGTTCAATAAAGCTACAGCATGTGCCAGTTGATTCTTTCTTAAAGCATTCGCATACTGCATGATATTTGGAAACTTTACTTCACCTTTTTTTTGTTTTCTTCTCTAATTTCTATACAGGAATTCTGGGCATTTCTCAGTTGATAGTACTTAGATAAAGTTTTAGTGGTATTTCTATAAGATGTTTCAGAAAAGACAATGGACAAGAACTTATAATATCCACGGGTTCAACATAATTTTATTAGTGCCTCATTTTCCCCACCAGGAAGGTATGCATAGAGACCATTGCAAGGGATTTTTCTTGATATTCTCCAAAATGATATATACAAAAAAAAAACTAGTTTATTGTTGTAGTCAAACACCGTCTCAGGGTGTGAATGCAGTATGGTAAAAACATTATTTCTAACATACTTTTGGATCGAAAAACTCTATAGTTCAAATGTTCATGGGTGTACTACTGTTTTTGTGAGGCTACGCTCCTGGATTTATATCACAACTGAAACATATGCTTCAAATAAGTAAAGATGGAGATACCTCAGAAAATGAATCGCTGTGTTCTGAGCTTTTCATCATTGCTGCAATCCCTCTACTGAAGGGGCCCTTCCCGTTTTGGATGAGATCAAGGACTTTCTCCTGCCCAATTTATAGACAATTTTCTAGCTGGGATGTGGAGACTTCTATGGTTCTTCTATTGCCAAGATAACTTTCTAGGATTGAGTTGGTGGCTATGTGAGTGGTGTGGGTGCATATCTGTAATTGGGAAGATGAGGACAATATTCTTCTTTTAAAATGTGTCTAGGTACACAGATTAAACTTTATTACTTTCATCCCAGGCCCATATTAAAAATGGATATCACATCCATTCAAGGTGTTTATCAGGTGATGGCAATTTCTTCGGGACCTGAGGACAGTAACACTTAGGGCTTGATTACGAGTCTGGCAGTCCACGGACCGCCAGACTCATGGGGGCATGGTGGCAGCGGTCTCCCGACGACCGTATTATGACTAGGGCAGTCGGACCGTCATTGCTCTACTGCTGCCTGGGAACCGTCATTCCCTGATAGTGTTGCGACGGTCAGGAGGCATCAATATGCTTGGCAGTACTGCCACGATCCTGTCAAGCATATTATGAGTTTCCTCTCCAACATGGTTTTCGCGGTGGCTCCTCCTCCATGAAAACCCTGGTAGGGTAGGGCCTACAAGGCCCCTTTGTGCCTCTGCTCCCAGGGGTGCATGCAGGGGGGCACAACATGTGCCCCCTGTGTGCATGCACCCCAGTTCCTGCACGGCATGGACTTTTCAATCATACCTTGTAGGAACTGTTTTGGCGCTCCCATTGCGGTGCCCATTTTTAGAGGCATCACCATAGGAATGCCAAAAAAAGCCCGCCAGACAGGAGGCAACTCCTAATCTGGTGGGCGGCCCGACTACAGCTTTGGTGGTGCGGCAGCGGGGCGGATCTGGCACTGCACTGCCAAAGTCGTAATTAGGCCCTTACTGTTTGTGCCTGCAAGGGTAATACGGCTATCCTGATAAAGACTGCATCCTTGAAAGAAACCATACAACAGTACATAAGTTTCCAAAATCCACAAAGATTCTCTTCATGTCAATGTCACTTTTCTACTCCAGTGAAAGTACCTTAAATGTTGAAATAGACATAACAAGTGTATTTGTAAAGTGCATGTTCACCCAGAAAGGTATCTTGGCACTAAATAACAGATATGGATTGTTACCCAACTCAATGATACTCACTTTAACAGTCTCAGAGGATGAAAGTCTGAGGGGAGCTGCCGGGATTTGAGCCTATGATGAGGAGGTCAAACACAAGCTCTTACAGTGGACGCATTAGTCCACTAAGCCAACAGATCCGGCTATACCAGATCAAGGAATATACAATACCAGGGATATCTTCAGTTAATTCTCTTTAGTCACTATAACAACAGTAGCAGAGGGTACCCTGACTTTGAAGGGTGGTAGAGGATATATTGTGATGCATGATTCCTAGATAAAAAATGCTTCCTTGTTGCAAGTTAGTGAAAAGTAGTGCAAAGCTCTAGTTTGCACTACTTCAGGCATACTTTCCAGCACAAATTATAATTGACAAGACTTGATAAATGTAACCCTAGCAGTTTTGTAGAATGAGGGCTTGATTTAGAGTTTGACAGATGAGTTACTCCATCACAAACTTGATACATATCCTGTCTGCTTTATCACAAGGGCATTATGTCCTGTGTCACTTGTAATAACACAGATGGAATATCCATGAGGTTTGTGACAGTGGCTCATTCACCAAACTCTAAATAAGCCCCTGAATTAGAAAGAACGAAGGTCCTGGTTTAGAGCTTTGTGGATAGGAACTCCATCACAACAGTGACAGATATCCCGTCTGCCTTGTTACAAGTGCATTATATCCTAATGTACTTGTAATCAGGTGAATGGGATATCCAACACGTTTGTGATGGAGTACTGGTCCGCCAAACTCTGAATTATGTCCAAGGAGTTGCAAAGTAAGACCTCCCTGTCTGTCAGTAACACACCAGGGGATGTATTTATGAGCCTCTTTACGCCGCTCTTGCACCACGTAACATGGTGCAAGAGCGACGCAAATGAAAAATGAGATTTATGAAGCCACGCAAAGTCCACCTTACGTGGCCCTGCGTGACTTCATAAATCTCGAGTAATGTAACACAGTGCAAATCACTGTGCTGCATTACTCTGTACCTGGGAGGATGTTCCCACGCAACATCCATGCATTTTGAATCATTCCCATGAACAGGTAAACCAGGGAACGCACCAAAAGATGCGCCTCCCAGGAGAGGCATAATGAGGAGAAATATATATTTTTTCCTCGTTTTTTCCTCTTTCTATGTGTGCTGCATTCTGCAACATACATAGAAGAGGGAAAAGCCTCTCAGGATTCTTTTTGTGCAGGAAGGTGCCCATTCCTGACAAAAACAATCATGCATGCAATGCAGGCACTCTTGCGCCATGGTGTAAGTGTGCCTGCGTTGGCGCAAGGCAGCCCATTGTGTGCCAGTGCTTAGGAAAGGACAGGAATGTGCCGTATAGCATTAAATATGGCACATTTCTGCCCTTTCCTTGTAATGCAGCACAGAAAGGTGACTTGCTGTGCTGTGTTGGATTACTTTCCCATAAAAATGGGCCCAGGTTTCAACAATACAATCACATCTATTTTGGTATGAGTCCCAATGTGTCGTTTAGACAATATTTTGCACGTATCTTTAGTTATACTGAGGGTTACTTTTACCAATAGGAGCAGGTCAATATTCTTGAAGATTTTATTGACTCATTCACTGGTTATGTTGCCAGCTATTAAAAGATGCAAAAATAAATGTATTTCAGAACATTTTTAGAGTAAAACCGTTAAGCATTATTTTTCAAAGATACTTGTTAGCCTGATTGCCTTTTAGAAAGACCTTTTTAAAAGTCTTATCAGTAGCGGCCCGTGGAGGGAGTTCCGTGGGGTGGTGAGGCGGGGCGGGGGAGGGGCAGGGTGGGGGGTAGTAAACACCGGAATATGGATGAACGGAGGTAAGTAAACAATTAAATAAATAAAACGAATTTAGTTGCGCGCGCTGCATCGCATTTTGCATTTTCGCATTTTGCGATGCAGCGCACGCAACGAAATTCGTTTTATTTATTTAATTGTTTACTTACCTCCGTTCATCCATATTCCGGTGTTTACTACCCCCCACCCTGCCCCTCTCCTGCCCCGCCACACCGCCCCACGGAACTCCCTCCACGGGCCGCTACTGAGTCTTATCGTGGAGAGGTGTGGTGCAGCGGCCAGGGCAGCTGACTTCGGAGCACAGGGCTCACGGTTCGATCCCCAGCTGCGGCAGCTCAGCTCAGCTCAGCACCATGTGACTGGGCAATAGCTCACTTAATTTCTACGACGGCCCCCAGCGCCTTGAGACCCGTAAGGGTGAGTAGTTCGCGCTTTACAAATACGGATTTACATTTTACATTTTATTACATTAATATTCAAAAAGGATTCAGTCTAGTTTAGCTGATCAGATATTCCATAGTGTTAGCTTAATATAAGGGCGATTGATGTGTGAAATGACTCCCAGTTTAATGAATCAGAGAAAAATGCATGGCAAATAATTGCATATAATAGCATACAAAATGCTCCTTTAATCCTTTACATTCCTCATCAGTTTCATTATGTTTGAACTCATTTAAAGCTGAGAAACGATTCAAAAATCTTCAATGGGCTAAAATAAATACCGCAAATAGCGTTTTATAAACACCACTTCAGTGAAGGTCATTGCAAAATCTAAAGTAGCTCATTATTAAAAAAATTACTTTTGCTATTTCAAGTCAAGTCAAGTCAAATGAAACTTTATTTCGGCTGTACAGCCATAAAAGCACACTTAAATAAAACATTTAAAAAAATTGTTATAAAAAGAGTTGGGATTAACAACAGGTATAATTGGCAAAAATGATGAGGGGTAGCATTAAGCAAAAATTCATTGTTAAGCTTCACAGGTACAAAAATTGATCTTATCCCCAAGTCTGGGTCATCACTAAATAGGCAACAAACAAATACATCATCTGGTGTCAAGTGTCATATAATAGTAAAAAATTTAAAAAGAGTTTGAACAATTAAATTTTTACTTTAAGAAGAAAAATTAAAATTAAAATTAATTAAAAACATTAAAACCACTTGTCCAGAGTAGCATTGTAAACAGATTTTTCTCATTTAGAAATACAAACAAATACAGTGACTTATCTGGGGAGAAGCAGATTTGTATTGTTACCTGACTCTTTTTACTATATGATGCCTCTGCGTATATTCCACATCGCAAATAAAAATCTTGAAGTAACAATTACAAATAATGGCTGCATCTCATATTTTAAAAGCCTAAACACCTCAATGTAATATCTAATCCCGAGGTTCCTACATAGCTGAAGTACCCACTTAGACCTAGCCTTACTGTATGCAGGGCAGAAAAGAATGACGTGAAGTTCTGTTTCTTCTGTGTGGGTACATCCCGGGCATTCTTGTTTTATTACTCCCTTCCATTTGTTGGTGAATGCACGCAACGGGAGCGTCCCATGCCTAAATTGTAAATACAATTTCTTTGCCATAAATAGTTGGATAGTATCCAAGGCAGGCTCTAAAAAATATTGCTGCTTAACGTCCAGGAACCTGGACGTTAGGGTTGAGGATTCTAAACTCTGAGAAATTTGGCCCAATTTGTGACTTTTAAAAGCAATGGTTAGAGATTTTTTAGGGATAGCTGGGCAGGTCACTTCTGGAGTTAACCACATATTAGCCCTCCCCATTTGATGGCACGTGTTCCTAATATGGGTCAACCATGGTAAATTACCTGCTCCCAAAATGGACAAGACATCCTTCAATTCCTCCCTGTATGTTTCTAACTCCGGCGTGCTCCAAAGGCGTCGCCAATATTGGAGAGGGCGGGAGGCAATTAAATCGGCTATTGGATCTATGCCCAAATCCATCCTGAGTGGAATTAGAGGAGTACTTTTGGGGAGACCCGTCAGCTGCCTAATGAAGGTATTCTCAGTTTTTATCAGATTGTTAGGCAGGCAATAACCCCAAAGTTCGGCACCATATAGCGATGCTCCCTCGCTTGAGTTTTATAAATTTCAACTGGGGGACCTAGAACTTTAAGGGTACAATTTTTATATACTTTTAAAATTCCCCCTGTTGACTGTATTACTTTAAGATCTGCTTTCTTTACTTGGGTCCCCCAATCCATCATGTCATTTAGTGTAAGACCCAAGTAATCAAAGATGGTCACTCGCTCTAACGATCTGCCATCCAATCGAGGATGTGGGCAATTTCTAGTGTTAGCACCAAAGACCATATACTTAGTCTTCTGGAGATTTATCTCCAGGTCTCTTCTCTTACAGAATAGACTGAATTCTTCCAGTACCCGCTGCATACCCATAGGTGACTTGGATAAAAGCAGCGTGTCGTCTGCAAACATTAGGGCTGGCATTTTACGGTTCGCTAACCTTGGGGAATCTATGTCTTTAACTAAAAGTAGGGTTTCAATTAAACCATTAAGGAAGAGGGAGAACAGGGTCGGTGCCAAGACACACCCCTGTCTCACCCCCTTCTCGACCGGAAATGGAGCTGACAGTTCCTTGTTCCTACCGTACCTTATCCTTGCATAGGTGCCTTCATTGCTATTTCGTATGAGCTCTTTCTCATTTTCCTGCTCTGGAACTGATTTTGGCCTTCTCATAGTTAATAATTTTTTCAGAGCACAAATTGACATTATTTTGCCTGCAATCAGCCAAGACATAGAGTAATCAAAGACTATACAACCAGCTTTGTAGGTTAGGAAGTGCAGCTGTGGGTCTTTAAGGGAACCACCCCCTCCAGAGAGGAGGTTGGTTGAAAAAAACGTAGATATGTTTAACAAAACAAACTACACTTCTTCACTTAATTCAACTCATATAAATGGAAACAAATAGAATAAAATGAATATTTATCATTAATCATAGGGCCTTTGTTTCAAACAATGCAGTGCCTCGAAAGTCAAGGTGCATGAAATGTGCTGCTCCCATACTGTTTGTTTGGGTGGTTCCGGTGCTACAACAATAAGATTTTTACCCGAACTGACTTATTTGGTTAAGAATGTTCAGAAAGTGACCACAACCCCTTAATTGTCCACCTACTCCCCCAAGCCTTCTTGCCATTGCCCAGACTCTCAGAAAAAACCTGGCAAATAAGAACAATATAAATGTTTCTAACAACAGGAGAAGATTAAAGTGGGCTCATGTATCACCCTAAGTCATTGTAAACCCAATAAACTCCCTTGTAGCTGATGTCCTGGACTCTGTAGTGTAGTGTCTCAGGACTGTAAGCACTAGGACCCCGCGGCACTGGATGGACTCAATGAAAGAATTACTTAATTATTTGGGTGTTAAGGTGTGGTCGTTAATGGTTATGAGATAATGAGAAGTTCAGTTTGAATGTTGTACGCTGATGAATAAAGACGTTGGTTACGAGCTCTGCATGTGGTGTGTTCTTGTGCTGCTCTCCCTAAGAGTTTGGAAGGATACAGCAAACTGCTTGTGCATGCCAAGTGCAACCCAAGCCAGTGCAAAGGAGCCTGTAGTTGGCGTATGTGGAGTGCAAGCTCTGCTCCAGCCCGTACAAGGCCTTACAGAGAAGTTGAAGGCCTAGCAGAGGAGTGCCAGTGGAACAGCCTGCTGAAACTTTCCAGCCAGGCTGAAGAAGAATGCGGTGCTGACAACATCAAGCCATCATTCATTCAAACAAAACACAAAAGGCAGAGACAACCAGGTATGAGAAACAGAGATATACTCACCAGCGAAAGTAGAACACTCTATAATTCCCAACCTGTTACAGAGGCCAATTCATGCAAAGTAGCAAGTGGCATCCACTGCATTCCGAGTCTTGCCTCGAGCGTAGTGACTCGAATGCATGGCCTAGCGTTATCAAAGTCACAGGTTGCTAGCTAAGGGGAGAATAAGGGAATTCGACGGTCAGGACATAATACACAAATATTAGAGTGTAAATGTTAGTTGATTCGGTGCTCAAAAGAGGAAGGATGTTGTCCCTGCAACCCTTAAAACAAAGTTATGACAATTGACACAAGCCTCTAAGCACACGCAGGCTGGACCGTGAGTGGTTAAAGCTGTCAAAACAAGAGTACGACTATTGTGCATAAGCCAGGCAAGAACCAAAACGCTGCAGATTATTCCTCACAAGTACCACCATAGCTGCACAGCTCAACATCAAAAACTGCTGAGAAATTCATCAACTTCATTGTAAGCTCCAGCACACCAGCGGCTTTATCCATTGAACAGATTGTTGCTGCTACAAATGCAGATAAAGACAGTATTGCCCTTAAAAACATTACTTCAGCACAGTCATGGAGACAGAGTGTTCAGCCTTGGAGTGACGATGTTGAACTTCAAAAGTATCGAAATGTGCACGATGAACTGTCTGTCACTAAAGAAGGCATTGTGCTAAGAGGCTCCAGGACTGTCATACCCGAGAGTCTGAAAAAGCAAGTCCTTGAACTTGCTCATGAAGGACATTGTGGAATTGTCGCCACCAAAACAGCCCTGAGAGATTGAGTGTGGTTCCCCAGCTTGGTCGAGAGAGTTGAGACGGAATTATAAAGAAGTGTCACTTATGCAATTGCCTTTCTCCGAAAGTGACCCAGCATCCACTAACCATGTCTGATCTTCCTTTATGTGAGTGGGAAAGAGTGGCCGTAGACTTCTTTGGGCCCTTAGTGAATGGCCATCACATGATGGTGATCATTGACGAGTATTTCCGTTTTCCTCTGGCAGAGGAAATGTCATCAACAACCCACGACAAAGTCATTGAGTGACTGGACGACATATTTGCAGTGTGGGGCATAACAGACATTCTCAAGTCTGACAATGGTCCACCATTCAATAGGAAGGAGTTTAAGAAGTTTCTCACCAGACTCAATGTCAAGCTATAAAAAAAGTACACCCTTGTGGCCTCAGGCTAATGGCGTTGTGGAATATTTTATGGGAACTCTAAAACGAGTGATTCAACGTGCCTCGATGGAGTTAATCAAGCTGAGTCATGCAAGATGATATTATTTGTTTTGGTTGCTCGGTGACAGAGCTATCACAATAGAATAAACAATAGTGGTTGGACTGGGGCTTCGGTATGGTAATATGGGAGATGTTATTATATACACAACACCAAGCATTTCTTTAGAAAGAGGAGCATTTTGCTGGCACCGAGAGGTGTTAGGGAAAAAATCCTCCACAGCTGAGTAAGTAAACCATATGCATTGACTTTAGGCTCTTCAAGCTTAAACTTTTCAAAGGATTGCCCCATAGAGGTACCCTCTCTGATTCCACATATTCAAATGTCTGAGGATGAACAAACACTTAACATACCAGCTAACTGAAGACATGCAGTTACACAGATGCTGTTACAACGTAGTTTGCCCAAGACATGTGGAGATTTTATCTTCATGGTTGAGGCCCACAAAGCATTCAGAACAGAGGTATTCTATTCACGGGTACATTCCCAGCAGCAAATACAACTTCAAGACTGGTTCACACATACAGTGCAGATAAAGTTCCTAACAACTACACAGCTTATGACACACTAGACATATCACTAGCTTACCAAGAACATCAAAATTGGTTTAAAGGCGCCCTACCCCATACAAACAATAATGTTAGACGAGGTCCCCTTAGCAATGAGGGGCAACATGGCCAATCTTAGCCGGTTACATACCCTATCCAGAAATAGATAATCTGACAGCTCCAGAACTACACATACTATACACAGATCTGGCTTAAACATATAAATGTTTAACACAATTTGTCATGCAAACAATGACAAGAAGTCTTGCAAGGACTGCATAAGCTGTGGGATACAGTGGGCCAACCGAAATTGGCCTGCACCTGGAATTAATCCACAAACCATCAATGCAGTCATGGATAAAATTCCTATCAGAAAGGATGAAATTCTGTTGTGAATTGCACAAAAATCAAGCAAGCTTAAAGCAGTGTTTGCCCATACGTGACCTCAGGAAAAACATAGAATTCTCATAATATGTCTGCAAATGGGGATGGCTCCCCCAGTGGAATACTGCACCACTTGGGGTTCAGTCTTTACTGCAGTATATGCCAGAACTCATGGTACACCCTCATTAGCTGCTTTGCCAGTGGTGCTTAAACAGATCCAGAATGTGTACGGGGCAGTCCCTGCACTGGATTTGGAGATAAAACTGATGGGCAACTTTGCCACAGTATCTGACAAAATGTTAAGTACCATTAAAGTGGAAGCAGCAGCGTTGGCGGTACACCAACAAGTCACATACTTGACTTAAAGAGAACAGGAGCACGAGTTACCAAAATTTATTGAGGAAACAGGTACAACAATAGGTAGAAAAAATTTGGGAGCCAGACATAGTAAACTACAAATAAGGAGTAATTCTGAAAAAGATAACTTGACCCCGGCATCAGTCTCTTCTAAGATGAAGTGGGATGATAAGAAACATAAAGAAAAGATTAAATCACTGGGCGGATCTCCTCATCAGTGGGCCACTGAAAAGCTTTATAATTTGCATAACCGTGATAATATTAAAACTCCTGACAGGTATCAGGTTACTGATACACGTTCATATAGTTCCTTTCAGGAGTCAGCCGAAAAACGCTCTGAGAGAGGTGGATGATCAGAGCACAGATCAGAAGAGAACATGAAACCGAAGAAGGACTCACAATGGTCTTTTGACTTCAAAATAAAAAGGAAGATAAACCTATACAATCCAAGCTTCAATTAAAAAAGAAGACGGTGGCTGGCATTAAAGTAAAGCATGCCACTGATAATGAGGACACTGCTTCTGAGCGGGGAGTGGGCTCTGACCATGCTGGACAGCATGTTAGAAGTTGCAACAGTTCGCCGGGACCTGATGGATTTTCTGGTGGCAGTAGGTTGAGTGAGTATATCCAGGTGGAAACATCGGATATGAGAGTGAGTGTCCTGCATCGATTATACAAGCTGCAACTCTTAATGGAGAGGGTTATACCACGCATAATTATTTTTCTCTTTTGGGAGACCTTGTCATTTGTCTATGACATTCTTTTGACTGAAAATGATTGCCCACCAGAATTTGTCATGGACTGCTCCTAGGGAGAAACTGTAGTTTTACCTGCTTTTTCTGACCACGTCCCAGATGCAGTTAAACATTCATACACCAGGGAGTGGGCTTTAGCACTAGCTCCTGAGTTATACTGCAACCATGTGGGGTAAGATGGCAGTTCCTCTTATCACGTTATATGAGTGAGGTTAACCCAACAACCTCAAAGACAAAACTCCATTAGAAATGAGGCCAAAAAATAAGAGAGATACTCACAAAACTTGAATACCAAGGTGTAATAGAAAGTTGCAAATCCCCTATGAATAATACTTTGTTTCCAGCAATGAATCCAGACCAGTCATATTGTCTAGTATTAGATTACAGACACCCGAACACAGCTACACATACATTCACAGTACAAAAATAACATAGTGCGGAAAAAATGCAAAACCACTTTACACATTTCAAATGGACTTTTCTGCCAAAACATAGCGCCTGAAAGCTAGCACTTGACTGCATTCAGCATGCTCGGGTCTCAAAAGTGTTCTGTGATTGACCCAGGGGTAAAAGAACGGCCCTGGATGATTTTCAGCCAGGGTTACAGAACTTTTGCAAGATTATGATGACCAGGCATTGTCCTAAGTTGATGATATATACCTAATGGATGATGACCTTTCAACTCATTTGGCCAGAGTAGATCACATAGTTTAGGGATTTGCTCACATGGGATAAAGATTCAATTTAAAAAAAATCAAAAATGTCCCACCTCAATCTGTTTTTAAGATACGAGTAGTCAAGTGAAGAGAGAAGTCTCTAGACACATTTCCTTGAGAATTGTGAGCTCCTACAACCACCAAACACACTAAAGAATGTCCAATCAATAATGGGTTTCATGAGCTATGGCAGAGCATACATTCCAGACTATGCAGAATGGGAAAAAACATTCTACGACTTGATACATCAAGACTTTTCAAGCACACATTGGAGAACTGAACACACACAAATACTATGTTCAGTAGAAGCTGACATGCTAGCTTCAAAATACTTACACACACATGTAAACACCATGAACCTGGTGATCCATATCATTGTGGGGGCATCAGGGTATACATATTTCACTTTCAAACAAGGAGACACTGTGCCAATTGCATATAAATTGCATTTAAACACCAATGCGGAGATGCATTTTGCAGCAACAGAAAAGATCTTGACGGTGGTACAGACTGCTGTAGTGATAGAAAGATCCTTGGCTTAGGGGAAACGCATTATTGTCAAGACTCCAGATCCAGCCTTCATGGCTGTCATAAAGGCCAGCGTTCCAAACGCAAAAACTTTATATCCACAATGGATACAGTGGGCCAAGTCTCTCACTGCAACAGATGTAGACCACGGATTTGACTCTACACCACAAACACAAACATACCTGCAATATGAAAATGAATATCCTCTGCCTAATGAAGTCATGCCTCTATATCAAGTTGAATACATCATTTATACTGTCCAGGACAGCCTGCCATAGAGACAAAGCACCAATACTCTGCGGCATGCTCTGCTGTTAAGAGTAGAATGGAGGATAGTGAATTCCACCCTCATAAAACCTACACACAGTGACAAGGGGATTACAGAGCGCGGCTGGCTGAACTTAGAGCTCTAGTTCTGGCACTTGAGAATATGGAGCCCCTCACTTTTTGTTTGTGATTCATATTATTATGTCCATTCTTACAATGAGTACTTACACTACTGAAGCCAGAATGGATTCAGAGATTCCAAAGGGCATACCATAAAGCACAAACAGATTTTGCGACAGGTGGAAAAATTCTAAGAGTGTTTGCCACAGACTCATGTAATATACACTGAGTCATCAGCGTGTGGAATACACGTTGCAGGCAATTCCATGTCTGATGAAGTTGCAAAAGCGACGTGCAAGCTGCTGCAATCGCTGCAATTACTCATTCAAGTACAAGAATAGATCAAGACATCATAGTTACTCTCATTGCTGTGTGCGATGGCACCCACCTACCAAAATACTTTTAATTAAAATACTCCTTCCAGTTAAGAGCTAAAAACATTCCATTTGCTTAGATTCCCAGAGAGGGGGAGCGAGTGATACCTAATTCATTTCAAAGGATAGGGTTAAATCCTAGCAGCACATGAGGGTTTAGCATCTGCTCACACAGGGGTGGCAGCTACAATTTTATTTTTGCAGCAATGTATAGGTCTATACAAACAAACCAAGGACTTTGCCTCAAATTCGACATGTGCCAGCAGATGAAGGTCTCCACCGTGGTGTGCCCACCACAGACACCTCTATTCATCTCAGACAAGCGTCTTGCTTGTGTTTACTTGGACCACTGCGGCCCTCTACTATCTGATGGGGCTTACAAATACATCCTGGTAGCAGTGGATGCCTATTCTCGATTCCTATGGGTTTGGCCACATAGATCAGCTAACACCCAAACTGTTATAAAAGATCTGCAAGTCCTTATCAGGATATACACAGTAGCCCTATTCCATTCAGACCAGGGTCAGGCGATTGCCTCCAGGGCTTACAAAGAC
This sequence comes from Calotriton arnoldi, assembly GCA_963921515.1. NCBI lineage: Eukaryota > Metazoa > Chordata > Amphibia > Caudata > Salamandridae > Calotriton > Calotriton arnoldi. The sequence continues at coordinate 318,629 of CAWUFW010009555.1, forward strand.
ACCATGGGAAAATAGATGTGACTGTGCGGTACTCCTCCCCCTATCATCCCAAGGGAACTACGGTAGTGGAGAGGAAGAACCAGGACTTAAAGCAGTCTTTAACAGAAAGGGAATTTGAGTTTGGGTTCGGGTCGCATTTGGGTTCATCACCTGTACGGGATCCAGAGAGCCCTAAAAAATCTTCCTAGAAAATTCCTGGGTGGTCAGACTCCCAATGAGATCCTGTTTGGGGTTAAGATGTGGGTTCCCAACCTCTACAGTCCCAGTACAGTGGCAGCTGAAACACCATTTGACATCAATGAATGTTTGGATGCTTTAAAGGATCTGAACAACTTTCAAGAAGCTCAGAGCAACATCCAGAAGAAATGTTATGCCACTGGAGAAGTGAGAGAAGCAGCAGCAACTCTTGGTTGGATCCCCAAGATTGGTAACTAGTCCATCAGAAAATTGTGGACAAGAAGGAATTCCTGTACCTGTCCTGGCAGTTGAAGGTATGAGAACTGTACTTCTACCACCCCTTGCTGGTTGCAAAAACAAGAGATTTGTGTCAATAGTTACCTGCATCCTCTCACTACCCTACAGGAAGTCCCTATGGAAGCTTTGATTAGCAATGAAGCTTCTTCTCCGCTGCAGGGGACAGCTAACTATGAAGTATCACTTCTTTGTGCTAAATCAACAAACGCCTTACAAACATCATGCACAGAAACTCAGATTTAAATTAGGCAAACAAAGATGGTGTCACCACAGCGTACCACGACAAGAGTCAACTCTCAGTTCTACACAGCCTCCAGAATTGCCAAAAATAGATCGAACAGCCTCTAGCTACTTCAGTGATTTTGATGATTTCTCTTTGGATTCATCTGACCCCCCACCACTGCTGCCCCGAGGTAGGCTGCATGAATTCTACTTTTGGCTGACAAAAAGGCATACTTTACCCATCCGTGGATATACATTTGGATTATAATTTCATTATTTTTCCTCTTCATTTAGATTGGTTTTGTGCCATCTTGTCTTGATTCTGAATGGACACTATCTCCCAGAATGCTCTGCTGTTGAACCCCATTCCTCATCGCATAAAGCGCAAAGAGACCTTTCCTCTGGTGAACATTTCTGCTGTTCCAGTTCCTGATAAAATTGTTTGGGATAAGGTATCCTATGATATATTTGGACCAACTTAATTAACTCAAATTCCATATGTGTTTAAAATGTCTTTGCATGACTATATAACTCCTAGTACTATCTCTGATGACTGGAACATTGATACAGTGCATGAAATGCTAAATGATCTGCAGCATTCAACTGTTTTTAATGGAAATGTAATCTATGAAGGCATATCTAATTATGATGAAATGTTCTGATTTCACCATTATGGTAACCTTTTCCTACATAAAGCAAATACTCCATGTGTAGTATTTAATTACACACAAAGGGAACATTGTCCTACACCACCAAGGGGTAGCTCAAAAACCTTTGCACAGAAGTTTGCATATTTTTTAGATCATAATCCTGCTGACCCAGAGTTTTATTATTATTATAAACTGACACCCTCACAGGCTAAGAAGCCTATTCTAACTGACACTAAGCTGATTTATTCTGCATCTTTCGTTTCCCAACTGTCTGTACAAGGGTTTGACTTTTGGAAAGACAATGTCGATTTGAAATCCATTTGGGGAAGTAAAGATTGGCAGGTTCAGGGAACAAGGCTTTATTTAGAGCATGACTTACACCACAACAAATGATTTTCCTGAACAGAATTATGCAGCAAACATCCTGGCTTGGCCTGGCCAAGATAAAATATTTAAACACACCAAACATTCCCACATTTGCACGATTTGCGAACTGGCAACAGTTCACAAATTACATGGAGGAAACATTAGACACCATGCTTCGCAATGGCGCATACAATTTTTCAGGTACCAATCAAGAGGGATTGTTAGTGTGGCTGTAAGAGTCTAACATATGTCAGGCTTGTTTTCTGGGTGACACCTATGGGTTTAGGATCAGTAGGCCCAACCCACAATATCCACAGACACAACACTCGGGCTGGTAACAACTTACAGTGTTGGGAAGCTATGCCTTCAAGACCACGTCAAAAGTGCTTTCTGTATGCTATATAGAATGAAGTGTGGAAGATTTCAAAGCAGGAAGCTGCTGAGATGCTCGAAATTGTCAGTGCAAATTTAGAAAGGCCTCTGGCAGCAGTAGATAATGGTATGACTACTCTATCTACCAGAATTTACTTTCTGGGTAACATTGTGTCTTCTGCAATTGATATCATACAGAGTGACTTGTCTTCTTTACAACATGGGCAGTCACAGTTTAGGACTGACTGCGAGAGTACCATGGGACATTCCTTACTTTGCAGGGAAGTTTCGCTTCATGGCACATGTAATGCATCTAAGGCAAACTCGTCATGTTATTTGAAGGGTTCTTTGGCTGCTGTGATTCATCCAGCTTTCAGATTACTCTCTAATGGGAGTTACTTGATGCTGAATGATCAAAGCTGCTGTGGGAAGAGACTGGGAATTGCCAATCTGGTAACGGTCTCTGCGGTTCGGACCTGTAGTACACAAGTACTGTTTCCACCTGCCCACACAGTTAGGGATGCAATGCTTTGGCCTTCAATAAAGCATACAAACATGCACTTTGATGCTTTAAGCAGACTGAAAACCTTATTGTTCCAGTAAGATGTGATCTTAACAACTGCAAGGGAGCCATTTGATCTTCAAGTTGCAATCTCCTCTTCTCAGATACAGTTTTACTCCACACTAATTTCCCTCACCATTTTGGGGAGCTTGTGCTCTGCATTTTTAGCATGTCTAGTACTGCGGGGATAGCTTACTATTTTTAAGATAATTGGCTCCAGGTTGGTTAGAACCTTTTAGACGGTCTCCAGAGATATTCCATCATTCATACACTCCATGCTTGGAAGCATTTTTGGAGGCTTACCGGTTGTCCCGTTCCTAGTTGTCGGGACTGTGCTTTTATTTTTTCTGCTGTATAATGGATGTCTCATCATGAGGCCAAGTGGAGGTAGCACTAATACACGTGCTTCTGTGTTGTGAACGCATGATACAGTACTTTGGGGCACCGTTGCTTCAGAAAATTAATGACTGCTGTTTTTTTCTTTTTTCGGCCTGTCTGACTACACTGTGTGCAGCCCATTTTCCTCTCTCTGCTGTGCACTTTCGAGTGTGCTCTGGACATATGCTTGGTAACACAATTCGTTCAATCTCCAAACATTTACCTACTGGGGGCTCTGTTAATGGCTCACTTGTACTGTTGTCCTTCGCACTTGCCATTGCTCCTGAATGCATACTGTGAGCCCTCCTGGTATGCTTCGGCTCCTTGGAATCTGGATCCCGGCTTGTATTCTGTTGAATCAACACCGGCTGTTTCTCCCTTGCTGGACTCTGAGGGGAATGGACTGGAACATGATTGTTCTATGGACTTAATGCATTGGGTGACTCTGGAAACATCGTCTGCGGATGCTGGGAACAGCAATAGCAATGATTTGTCAACTTCTCGGAACACATAAACAAGCTGGTAGTTTTGAGTTGCAGGAACATTTTTAATTCAAACATGTTTTTAACATCCCAAATTGTTTTTAAGACATTGCACCGCTTTTAATTTGCTTTATAAATTGGTATTTATACTTTTGAATTTGGCGTTCTGAATGCTTTTACCTTCAAACTAGCACACGCAAGAGGGCTGCGGGGAAAGTACATTAGGGCCGATGCCAGGGACGCGCAGCAGACACAAGTAAGCCGCGTTTGAGAACTTGGCAGCGCTTCGATTTTACTCACTTTCACCCTTCTTACTTTTTAAAAAACAGAATAGCATTTCGGCTATTTTTACCTTTTTGCTAATATCCTTCTGCACTGAAGACCTCTCGCACGTACTGCACGCTCCGACCCCGGTCCACCGCAGCTGTTGCTGTTTGTGTGGAGGGCGGACGGCACAGCGTGACACACCTCCTGTGTCGTCACACGCAAGAGGGCTGCGGGGAAAGTACATTAGGGCCGATGCCAGGGACGCGCAGCGGGCGTGCGCAGTGGGCGCGCCGCTGGCGCGCCGAAGGCGCGCCTAAGGAAAGCCCGTCTGCGCCCGTCCGCGCCTGGACCGGGCCAAGGGCCAGAAGTCCTGGCGCTCTCCCCAACTGCCATCAACACCCAGTTGCAAAACAAACTGCAAATCACGAAAAAGAGGCTGAATCTTCAGTTTGCACTAAAACCACCAGGTGGCAATATTCATCAAAACAAATAAAATCCTATTGCCCCCATCCATCTCATAAGTGTGCCTGCCTATTTTTTGACGGCAAGATGGAAACATGTGCAAACTGCGGTTTTTCTTTAAAGAGGAATCCAGGCTATGTCAATAACATTATAAATGAAAATTTGGCAAATGCCACTCTGACAGCTCCATCCCATAAAAACTTTTCGTTCCTGTATACTGTCGTTCCCTCCCTAAACATAAATTGGATATGTTTGACCTGTTGCATGACGAACGACCTGATGCCGTTTTCTTGACGGAGACTTGGCTCCATGAAAGTGCGGGCCCGGATGTCGCTGCCGCCCTTCCATATAACTATGCAATAGTTAGGAAAGATAGAGCTATAAAAACAGGAGGGGGCATAGCCATTATTTTTAAAAAGGATTCCCAATGTTCCTTTGAACCTTTTATGGCTCAGAACAGCGAGGCGGCACTATTTAAGCTGACCCTGACCCCTAATTTTACTTTCTCAGGTATGCTGGTATATCGTCCCCGGGACCGTCTGCATCCTGGACTTCTTCCTTCCCGAACTTATAACCCCTCCAAGTATGAAAACAGCAAATTTTACAATCTTGGGTGACTTCAATCTTCATCTGGAAGACCCCACTTGTAAATGTAGCACCAATCTTATCTCGGATTTAGCAGCTCTAAATATTAGCCTTATGAACTCAGGCCCCACACACGAGGCAGGTCACCTGCTGGACCCCATTTTTTCGAATCTTCCGGGGATCCACTGCTTTCCGGCCTCCCCTCTAAACTGGTCGGACCACTTTCTTACTAAATTCCACTTAAAACTTCTAGAGAGTCCTGTACCTATTTATGTAACCCCAGACATTTTTATCAGGAACTGGAAAAATCTAGATGCCACAGTCTTAAATAACATTTATATGTTCCCACTTGCCCATTTCCAAACAATCAGTGAACTCACTCTCTACTTCGGTACAGAAATGGCTTCTTAATGCCATTGACATTTGCTTACCTTTGGCAAGAAAAAAGACAACAATCATCGACCCCTGCACCTTGGTTCACTGAGACTTTAAAGACAGAGAAAGCCAAATGTAAAAATGGAACGCAAGTGGAGAAGGAACTACACCCCTGCTTCCAAAGAAATTATAAAGGAGCGAAAAAAATATATCATGATCTTTGCAAAACAGCTAGGGCGGATTATGTCTCATCTACCATTTCAAGAGCTTTAAATTGCTCTAAAACACTTTTTAACATGGTTAAGGAACTTGCTGGTTCCAAAACTCAAACCAAACCCCCTGCACTTAATAAAAAGCAATGCGAGGACCTGGCCACTTTCTTTGTTCAAAAAGTTGATAATATATATCAGGACATAGTACGAGGGCAGGTTGACAACTTTCTCCCTCCCCAGGAACATCTACACCATCTTGCATGGATGACATACCCCCAACCAAGTTTGGAGCCCTAATTTACTTACTAATCAATTGGACACATGGCCTCTGCTAAACATCACCACCCTAAAAAAACTTTTGGGTAGTATAAAATCATGATCACCAAGGGATCCCTTGCCCATTTCCGTACTCCAGCAGCTGGAACCTCCATCACTGCAGGTAATCATGGATCTTTTAAATGCCTCCCTGCTGGAGGCAATTGTCCCGTCTGATTGGAAACATGCCATGGTAATGCCTCTTCTTAAAAAGGCAAATGCTGACCCTGAACTACTCTCTAACTATCGTCCCATTTCACTTTTACCGGCCTTCTCTAAAATCTTAGAAAAACATATCCATGCACAGCTTTCACTGTTTGTCGATGCGCAAAGTTTTCTCCATCCTTCACAGTCGGGTTTCAGAGCCGGTTTTTCAACAGAAACCACCCTGCTGGGAGTAAACGAAGACTGCGCCACCATCTCGATGCTGGAGACACCGTGGCCCTCATTTTGCTGGATTTAAGCGCAGCTTTTGACACGGTGTCCCATGCTGTGTTAATTAAAACCCTTAGCTTGATGGGCTTATGTGGGCCGGCTCTGAAATGGCTCATTTCCTTCCTCACAAGTCGCACTTTCCAAGTTTTTCTCCCATAACTAGCTCTGATATCCACTCTCTGACTCATGGGGTACCTCAAGGCTCTATCCTTAGCCCCCTACTTTTTAACCTATATGTAAGACCCCTGGCAGATATTGCAGAGAAATCTGGGCTGACCCTTTTCTCCTATGCGGATGATTCGCAAATCATTTTTCTCTATCTATGAAGAGCACGACAGGGACTTCTCCCCTTCAGCTGGGGCTGAGGAATATCGCATCATGGATGCAGTCTAACTACCTCAAACTGAATGGAGGAAAAACCGAGGTTCTTATATTTGGGAAAAATAGGGAACTTTGGGGTCCTCAACATTGGCCCTGCGAGATGGGTGCTCTTCCTACACCGGTCCGCCAAGCTCGAAATTTGGGTGTAATCATGGATGATACACTAAGTATGCATAACCAAGCTGTTAAAGTAGCTGCTACTTGTTTCACTATCCTGAAGTGGCTAAAAAAGTCATCTGGATGCTACCAGAACCCACTCAGAGGACTGTTGTTCATGCCTTGATTACTTCAAGACTTGACTACGGCAATGTTCTGTACTTGGGTTCTAACAAAAGAGGTGACACGCAGGCTGCAATTGGTTCAAAACTCTGCAGCTAGGCTCTTATGCCGAATCCCCGGAACTTCCTCTGTCTCCGGCCATCTCCGTGACTTGCACTGGCTCAGGGTGGAGAACAGAGTTAAGTTCAAAGCCCTGAGCTACATGTTTAAAATCAAAAGTGGTACGGCCCCCAAATACCTGCAATCACTGGTTCATCCCTACGTCCCTTCTCGTGACCTTCGTTCATCTACGCAGGGAGGTTTTCTGTCCCAAAAATCAAACTAGCAAGGATGGGCGGTAGGTCTTTCTCTCATCTTGGCCCCTCACTCTGGAATGCTATGCCCCTAACTCTTCGAACCGAAACTAACTACATTCATTTCCGTAAATCCTTGAAGACATGGCTTTTTAATCATTAGCCTGCTGCCTCTGCCTTGACATCAGCCTCTGCACTTGCGTTTGCGCCGGGAAACCCTTTTTGGGTAGCTGTTGCGCATTATAAGTTTAATCAATAAATAAATAGTGCCATTTTGTACTTTTAGGGTTTTATGCCTTTATGTATGTGTTTAGCATTGTATTAAGATAGCTTTTTAGTCATCTCATGCCCAAGGAGTGGGTGTTACGTGGTTACACTAGGCTCAATTAAGAAATGCCAGATTACATGCTCACAATCCTAAATTGCCTTCTATCTCTAAAAATGCTGACATTTGACACACATTCATTCTGTGCACATGCAGGATAATATTCTTTGAACTCAGTTTTGCTTACACTACCGCTTCATAGGCACTCTATCAAAACACCTTAAACATTTTGTACAAGGTCTAAGGTTATCACAGACGATGTTGGTATTTGGTTTGGCTTCCCGGCGACAGAGCTATCGCAATAGAATAAATATTAGCGGTCTGACTGGGTCTTCAGCATGGTAATATGGGTGATGTTATTATATATACAACACCAAGCCTTTGTTTAGACAAAGGAGCATTTTAATGGCACAAGAGGTTGATCCATGCCGAAATTCCAGCTGTACTGATTCCTGTTTACCTCTTGCAGGGATGCTGTCCAGCTCTACACCAAGAGGGGCAGCTAGATGACACTTACCCACAGGCAATGGGGAGTTACATCACCCTACAGGGATTTGGCAGATTCACTCACCCTAGACATAATAGGTTAGGATGCACTAGGTAGGAGCACAACATATAATAGTACTTATATGCAAGCATAAATTCTCTGTAATAAGCAAAATCGTTGAACTGTTTCACTTTTTTACCATTCTTGTAATGCTAATCACATTATTCTGTTTACTTCCAATGATTATTGCAGCAAAACTATTTTACTCAAGAATGACAATGCTTCAATAAATATTGAAATGCTTTACTGTGTATTTCTTGTGTATCTCTTTGGGTATGCAGTAGTATCTAGGCAAAAGGGTTCTAGATCTGTTATCATGATTACCTTGGGAAGTCAGAGTTTCCATGTTCTGAGGTTGCACATCCATTTGTTACCCTGTAAGGTTAGGGGTACAGATGGTGCACTGTGAGCTAGCAGGACTCAGGCCAACATATCTGGAAGGTGTGCGTGGAGTCAGTCTTTCACAGTTCTGATGGTTATGTTGTCCAACAATCACAAAGTTTTACTTTGGAAAGTATAAGCCGTATGACAGGTTCTTGTCAAACAAAAGCGGAAGCAAAAAAACATATCCTATTTTTGCTGTTAAACCTCTGAAAGTTGTTACACACAAGGGACACATGATAATGGCGCAATGTACCGGTAAATCCATCACAAAGAACTCGTCACATTTTTTACATCTATCTCGATAAACATTAGTCCCTGTAATCCCAGATGAGGCTTCCCCACTTAAAGGCCCAGATTCGACATTAGATCCTGTACCCTGGGTGTCCACTCTGGGTACAGTTCAACTACCTCATACCACGCGGTGTGGTCGAACTGTGCGATAACCTCGACGACTTATCGAGGAAATATGATGCTGCTGTTGTTTATATCTCTTTATTTAACAAAGAGGGAGATGTAGTGTCTTAGTACTGTGAGCACTAGAACCCCACAGCCGTAAGCGGACTCAATGAAAGAAATACGCAATCATTTGGGAGGTGTTAAGGTGTGCTGTCATGTGTTCTGTGCAGGCCCATGGTCATTTTCCCTATGTTAGCCTGAGCAGGTTTCAGGCTGCACTCTGCTTAGCGCACGTTACTATAGAAATGTATTTTGCTTTGTGCCACGCTGTACTTTCACACAGAACATGCCATTGTTTTTGCGTTCTGTTCCTTCCTGGGATTTAGTCTGAACAGCGTAGACAAGGTCAAACAACAATACCCCTTGTTATTCTGTTCTGATCAGGCTATAGCACCTAGACAAAACACGCAAATGCCGCTGTTGTTTCGGAACACGTACTCTTTGTCATTATAGATATGCACCAATAAGCAAAAAACACACTGGGAGAGAGATTTTCAGAGAGGAGATCACGACTACACCTGAGATGTAGAACTTTCGTCTGTGCATGCTAAGGTATGGGGTCTGCTGCAAATACCCATAGATCTTCTGATATATAATCACTTTGCTTCTGTAGAAAGGGGAGAGGGTTAGTCTGCCCTGTCTAAATATCATGATAGCTCCTTTTATGATTTATGGATTACTTATTATGCTGACCATATTTGTGCTAGGCATTTTCTTATTGTGGCACGTATACTGCATACTAGAGCATGATAGTTAAAATAAATATTTTAAATGTTTCTAGTGTCTCTGTCAGATCTTACTGAAGACAAGTATGAGTGTGAGAGCGAACGGGTGTGTCCTGTTACTGCGATTCCTGAGAGAGTCCGGAGTGTTGTGTTCTGTGGTGTCTACTCACTTGTTCCTCTGTGAGTGAGTAGGAGGGCTAGCGTGGCACTATAGCTAGTTGGTCCCGGGCTCATGGGTACTAAGGTGGTAGGATAACTCAGTCACTGCCTACTAAGGGTCTATGGTCCCACGCATAGTTCTGTGACTCCGCAGAATCCCTGAAACAGTAGTTATTAATGGTTATGAGAAAATGAGAAGTTCAGTTTGAATGTTGTACGCTGATGCATAAGGACGTTGGTTACAAGCTCTGTGTGTGGTATGTTCTTGTGCATGCTCCCGGGCCGGGGTTGACACGACATGCAGAAATGCCACCATGTAACCCATACCATAACATAAAATTGCACACTTCTATCTTTTGTTATTTTGCTCCACAATTCACCAAAGCAACCCACAGTTATCTATTAGATTTCGCCACCATCTCTGGCGTTTCAAGGATTGCGGATGAGCAAAGGTACTGTTACTTGATGCCATAAAAGGCAGTAACAGAAGGCAAATCATAGACAGCAGAGCACTCTACAAAGCTCTACTGAATAAGAAGAATCTGAACACATAAAATGGCAAGATGATTTGATTCACTCACCTATTGTCATATCAAAGCCAATGTTAGTAAGTTAAGTGGCAACCAGAGGTGTCTACCACTGAAGGTCATTTGACACCTCAACTTTATCTAAAAGGAACTACACAGCAGAGCTGTATCGTGCAGATCCTTCAAATCGGGGCCATTTAATTGAAAAGAGATTCTTGTATCGATCAATAAGCAGAAGAGGGGCAAGGCTCCTCTCCCTGACAAAATACTAATCAAATTGTACAAAACTGAAGCCATTCTTTGGGGGAGCTATATCACTTTTATGAGTAACACTATATTAAGCCAGGGCACAATATCACCTTCTCCTGTGTAGAGCTGTCCAGATTAGAAGCATGGGTCAAGACAAATAAGTTCCAAAACAGGCACATTTGACTAGGTGTTCGGTTTTTACCTGATTCTGTAAAACGTTTGTTAACTTGAACAGAGTATGCTTGTATATGGTAATCTTGGATCTGTGATATGCATTTTACAATATCCCAAGGAACTTACTTTGGAAATCTTTATAGGATATGGACATGCCTTTGGATCTTTTGCACATCCTGATTTGGTTTTTATGACAAAAAATTGACCCTGGCAAATGGCAGCCAGCAGGAGAAACTGCTGGTTGTTCCTTAGCTCCCCTTTTGTTCAGCGTGTAAATATATAATATATACTGTTGTACCTGACATCCTTGGTGAGTTTTTTCCCCAGCTTTTTGCCTTCCATCCTTGTGTTTTTGCTGACTTAGTTTTTGCTTGCTTTATGACTCTGCACACTTTACAAGTGCTAACCAATGATAAAGTGCTTGTGCTCTCTCCTTTAAACATGATAATATTGGCTTACACCCAGTTGGCAAATTTAACTTACTTGTAACTCCCTAGTAAAGTAGTGCAACATGTACCCAGGGTCCACAAACTAAATACTACTAGTGGGCCTGCAGCACTAATTGTGCCACCCACTTAAGCAGACTTTTAAACATGCCTCTGGCCTGAGATTGCAGCCTGTGTGTATTGTTGTAAAGTGCCATTTTGACCTCGCAAAATAAACCTTTCAGGCCCATACTCTTTCCTTTTCAATACATATATGCCATTCCTAGGGCAGGCCCTAAACAGCCCATAGGGCAGGGTGCAGTGTATTTAAAAGTGGGACATGCACTTTTAAGTTTTACATGTCCTTGTAGGGAAAACTCTTCAATTCGTTTTTCACTACTGCAAGGCCTACGTCTCCTATAAGATAACATTGGGTTACCTAATAACATTTAATAAGTGCTAACTTTCAATTGGGAGAAAGTAGGAATGCTGAGTTTGGTGCCCAAAGAATTGTAATTCAAAACCCTCTTTATTGGTAAAGTTGGATTTTAAGTCACAATTCTGAAAAGGCCTCTTTAGAAAGTTGGCATTATCTTCTTCTAAACATTTGGTGCCTGCAGCCTGTTTACTGGGTCACATGACTAGGTGTAGCTGGCAATTTGTGTTTGTGTGTTGCTTCCAAACAGTGGGACAAAGGAGAATAGGTGTTGATAGGATGGGTCATTTCTGGCTTGTTGAGGGGAATAGCTGTCACCTACCGCACTTATTCACAATAGTCACAAAAGGTTTGATACTAAACATTTGTGACCCCAGACAAGCTGGGGACAGGGCAGGGAGGTAGGAAACCTCCAGAACATTCTCCTACTTCAAATTGGGCAGCAAGTATAAATAATGGACCCTCTGACCCAACTCTTCAGTACAACTCTGGACCGATGTAAAACTCAGAAGGGCTGCTGTGCTCCTCTGCAAAAAGGGCAGGTACTCTTTTGCCCTGTTGCCTGAGTGAAAGGACTAGACCTGCATCTTGAACTCAGGACCACCAGAGGGGCTCCAATCGCTAGTTGGTAGGCCTCTTGATCAGTGCCACAGGGACAGAAAAGCCTCCTACTATTTGAACCCAGCACCTGGACTCTGCTGCGGGTCCTAACCCCCAAGTGGTGCCATTCTAGTTCTGGAACCTTGGAAGTGGCCCTGAAGGTGCTCTGTCAGCTCTATCAGCCCAGCTGTGGTCAGAACCAACACAGTGCGATGCATCTTCTTGCAGCCCTGATTTGGAACCACCACAGCACAATCCATCCCTAATGCCGAACCTTGCATCGCACCCTCACAGTCTCCACGCAACCACCACTGTGCAACGCATTCTCGACGCAGGCCTTTGCATCACAAGCCCCTCATCGATGGCATCCTCAACGATGATGCAGGACTCCGCCTTGCAGCCCTGCAATGTTTTTGGAACTGCCGGTGTGTAATGCATCTTCAAAGCAGGACTTTGCATTTCAAGCCCTTCATCATCAGCAACTTCAATGATGAAGCAGGACTTTGTATTGCTGCCTCATAGCTCCTGGGATCCGCCACTGACCAATACACCTTCAACGCCAGATTTTGCAACACTCTGCAATGAGGATTTAAGGTACTTTGTTCAGTGCACATAACTTAGCCCCTGTAGCTGGCTCGTGCTCCGTCAAAGTCAACCTCAACTTGTGGCTTTTTCCTGGTATGGGATGACCAGATAACCACAGTTAGGGCTTCGTGATTCTAGTCACTATTTTCACTTAACATTTTAAAATTGCACATCTCAGGTTCTATGGATTGTATTTTTGCTGTTTTGGTCTCAAATATCTTATTAAATTTTGCTAGATTTTTCTAAATTGGTGCTTGATTTTTCTTTTGTTGTGTTTTCACTTTATAACTGTTTTGACGTGCTGCATACATACCTTACACATTGCCTCTACGCTAAGCCAGACTGCTTCTGTGCCAAGCTACCAGAGGGTTAGCACAAGGTAATTTGGGATTTGCTTGTCTTTTACTCTGACAGGAATTGTGGCTTCTGCTTGAGTAGGGTTTTACCCCCAACTAGTAACCCAATTTCCTACATATACATAAGTGTAAATCAAGCGGTCAAGGAGGTCAGCAACTGTATTAATAATGCCCAGTAGATATCTCCTGATGTCACCCTCCTGATCTCTAAGACTCCCAGGGACCTCCAACTCTTACTTGATAAGTTTTCAGAGTTCTGAAGATTCAAGAGCTTAGCAACTAACACAGATAAAACAAAATTAATGATGTTCCAACCACACAAAGGCATCAATACCAACTTTATTTTGAACAATTATACCTCTGAACAGGTAGAAGAAGTTACATACCTAGGGATTAGCCTGTAATCAACCATCATGTTAAGCCTTGTATCTTTAGAATGAAGAACATTAAGAGCAGGTGAACAGTCTGATTTGAACCGAAAATGGGTGTCTTTTGGTGTCCCCTTCTCTTGAGGAATACAAGGCACATTCTTTGCATGGAGCTCTGGGATTAATCAAACATCACACAACTGTCAATGTTTGTAAAAGGGTCCCTCAAAAGACTACTTAGACTTCCCCTTGGCACAATCACAATACCATTGTATCTGGACCTGGGGATTACAAACATTGCATCCTGTACTAAGCTCAGATGTTATTTCATTGGAACAGAGTATGGGGCAAAGCAAATTGGTATTTTGCATCTCTGGCAATTTTGCAATGCTAGGACACCTGATACAGTTACAGAAGTCAAGACAGCATACAGACTGGTCACAGGGGAAGCAGTTCCTAAATCCTCTACATGGTAGTGTGATAAATCATTCTTGAGCGACAAATGTACACTTGAATCCGAAGCTGTCTTAGAAGAGGTTATTCTAATGTTAGCCAGATCACTGAATCTGAAACTCAAGCTTGACATCATTCTATTGAACACTTTTACCTCTAATGGGGGTGCCTTATCTTTTCAAATAGACTACCATAACAGCTGCGAAAATTCGGTTTAAGGTGAGATACAGATTTTGTTCCTCTATTCACAACATGCTGCCCCAAGACAAAAGTTGATGCGCCCATTATTAAGAGAATGAGATGTTCGAAATTTGAAACCAGCCCTGGAGCTAACGAAGACTCTTGGGGAGAGGGTTTAGCCTAATGGCTAGGGCGGTCTATCTCAGCTCTGGGGAACCAGGTTCAAGTCTCGGCAACGATGCTCAACATCCTGTGATTCCTGGCAAATTACTTAATCTCCCCGTGCCTAACAAAAATGAATGTGTCCTTGTGTAAGCAACTGGTGCTCATGTAAAGCTCTCTGATACCCGATACCTTTGGGTCACGTTTGCACTATATAAAACTCAGGAAAAAGTTCAAGCATTATGGTGGTAGCAATATCTCGTTACTTGCTTGCAGCTTAATACATCAGGAGCCAGGCTAGTGACTTTTGATGATGTTTGTAGTTTTTAATGTTTATATGCACTCTATTATTTATTGTAGTTTATTTTATCATTTTAACTTTTTATGGCTCGTACCCAAAATGTATGTAAATGAAACACCGCCTGGAGGCTGTTTCAAAGGGCGAATGCACATGAACTTACTGGACGTGAAAATGACACAGCTCAGTTCTTATTCAACTAACTGTGAGCTAGAAATTCAGACTGATGATAAAGAAGAAAATGACCTAAATCTACTTCCAAATTTAGTCCATCATAAAAAATATAGAATTATGATGCTCTAGACCTGGTGCTGGTGACACATGGCCAATGTAAATTACATAGAAACAACCACCCAAAGGTCAACTTCACAGTACACTGAAAGTTTCTTTTTTCAAAACCCTTAAATATGGTTATAGAATGACATCAGAAGGAAGCAATAGGATGTGCCCTTGGATAGCTAAAGGACAATAGATGATGAAAGCGGTAAACAAAGGAGTTAGTACATGAATGCAACTTCCTAGTTGGTGAGAATCCAAAAATATAACTTCAACAAGGTACAATAATGGACAGCAGCAATTGTAACTGGATTATTGCATCTATGGCTAAGGTTTCAGCAGAATGCTCTTCATCCATTAGGGCACAGCCACTATGTCAAGTTAAAAGCATGTTACAAAGCAGATATCAGACTTTTTAAATAACATCTAAGCACTGTTTATGAAAAATCCATCTACAGCTCTAGTCTACACAGTCTTGAAGTTTATTTGAAATGGCATTACATTCAAGCAGGTTTCATTATGGCTGCATCGTGCAGCAATATGGAATATGCAGATAGGCTTACTGTTAAAGAATCTTTCAATCTAAAACTGCACCTATGGATTATATTAAAACATTCTAAATGTATTCTTGAGGAAAACTCTTTTAATATTTAATTGTCAACTGTATTCACATATTAGAGGGGCCAACAGATGTTCATGTCTAGCACCGTAGCACTCATACCTTGTTCTTGAATGACGAGAGAAAGCAGAAAACTTGTTTTTTCTTGAATTTTAGAAAATTGAGATGTTCATCAATAAATGCAATACATATTTTCTTATGGTGAAAAAAATAAATAAGGAATCGAATCACCTTATCTATGATCGAAAAAAAATGAGTGTCCTCTTTATTTATTTGTTGCACTTGCAATCAGTTTAGGGCGGTTATAAACCCCCTTCCGGTAATTGCACTCAAGGGGTCTATATGTTTTTAGGCATTTGCAAAATATCTGAGTTCATCGTGGTATGACACCATCTCAGAAATGTTGGGTTCCCCAGAGACATTTTAAGGTAGGATTCAGAGATGTGGTGTAGCAAACTGTAGTTGGTGCCTCTGCCTTCTTCAGGGTAAGGATGGGATGAGTTTCCGGAGGCAGTTTATTGTACAGTGTAACTTGATGGGTAGATGTCACGTATCTCTTCTTCCATTTTTGTCTAGTTCAACAGGAAGGTGTAGTGTTTCTACCTCTGGTGCACCTTTGATCATCAGTTCTGATTTTAACTCATTAGTTTCAAGCATAATGACTTGTGAATAAATTTCCACCCTAGACAGTAGCACTGCTAGAACTCTTGGTGCCTCTGCCAATAGTATAAAAGTGTGCACATATAGAGGAAAAATTGATTTTCTGGTCACAATAACTTGGGACATTCACCCCCAGCAAGCATGAGCAGAGGCCATTGGTATATAACCTGATAAAATATGCTTGTTTCACACCATTGTTTAAGTGTACTTACCCTGATTTTACAGAGAAAGACCAAGGGGTATATTCACAAGAACGTGTGATAATTACCGCAAGAGTAGCGCAACGCTACTTTCAGCATCGCAGCCCATCACGGGAAAATAACCCCGTGACAACGTGGAATTCACAACACGGCGGTAGCATGCGATAGTTGTCCGACACCGCGGCCAATGCTCGCGATACAACCACCTCGACGGAGATAAAGACACTAACCACAACGCAAAAAAGCTGCGATGGGCCAAAGTACGATAAGAAAACAGTGACAACCAGCGCGAGAGCAGCAATACTCACGCACAATGTGGGAAAAAGCACAAGAACAGCATACGGAAAATGCCACCGAACAAAATACACCAACAGCGGAGTACCACGGATGCACCCTGGCCAACTGCAGAGGACAACATGCACACCACAACATCCAAGCACCGTGGAAGACCAGAACCCACAGGCACACCTCATGAAAGAGACCAGTGGCAGACAAATCGGAGCCGCAGGAGCGACACACCCACCATGCAGCATACGCACAAAAGCAGAAGTGCACCTCGACATTGACAACATCCCGGTACAAACAGTAACACCTCCACAACTGAACACAGGACACAACTGGTTCAGAAAATGTGCACAACGTGGCAAATCACATCTGAAACCCCCAGGGATATGTAACATGACAATGTACAATTCCAACCTGTAACCTGCAAATATGTTTTATTCACACATGCAGTGCAATTGGACATCTACTACTGTCCCATGAATGCCACGGACGGTCTCAATGTGACGTGCTCATGAGAAGTAAGTGTCAATGATGGAGTCCCTATGGGCCATTCCTGCCGCAGCTGCAGTGGGATGTGGGCCACCTGCCCCATCACCACCATCATCGTCCGGTACCTCTGGAACTGGGATCCATGGGGCCCTGGGGCGAACACAGATGTTGTGCAACACACAACATGCAACGATCATCTTGCACACGACGTCCGGGCTGTACAGGAGCTTCCCACCAGTGCCGTCCAGGCACCTGAAACGTGACTTCAACATGCCAAATGTGCGTTCAACAATGCCCCTGGTGCGTATGTGGGCCGCATTGTACTGCCTCTGGGCGGGTGTGTTCGGGTCCCAGAGGGGTGTCATCATCCAAGGGCAGAGTGCATATCCTTGATCACCTGTGACAGTGAAGGGAGAAAAGAGACAATACTTGGTTCGGCAGGATGTGATGGCAGGCCCACCAATTCAGTGACGCCTGTGCTGGCTGTGTGTGGGGTGAGTGTAAGCCAGCCCTCAGGGAGTAGCTGGTGCTGGCAACTACACCAACAGTCATCAGGCACACAGACATGCGATGTCAGAACTACAAGGGGGGATGACTCAATTCGCACAGGGCTAGTCGCCCCGGATGCACAGCGGCCGACACGGGCCCACCGCCACGGGACGCTGACCTGCGGGAGACTGGGGTAGGGTCATGAGGGCAGAGCAGTGCCTCACATGTGTCATGGCTGCATTCCGCATCTCCACACGTTCAGCTGGTGCAGGGGTAGCCCAGGATGACCATGGAGTAGTGTAGTCGCGTCTGGTAGGTGGTCGTGTAGTTTGACATGTCGGATGTGGTTTGGTCACGTGTGCATCCCCACAGTTGTGCTTTGTGCGTTGGTGGCTGTGGGATGTGTGGTGTGTTGATTTGGTACTTACCAACGAGCAGTCCTGTTCCATATGTGCCATCCTGGAAGCGCCTGTTGATGATGGACTGTTGGAAGATGAAGGAATCATGCACACTGCCTGGGTAGTTGGCGACGACATTGGTGAAGAGTCCCCGGTGGTCCACTATTGCCTGCACATTGATGGAATGCGTGTGCTTCCTGTTGCGGTAGTGGTGTGCAGTATCCGCAGAGGGCACAAGTGGGACATGTGTGCAGTCGATTGCCCCCAACAAGGCCGGGAAACCGGCTATGGCATAGAAGCCTTGCTTAGTCTCCAGCTGTTCCTGCGCAGTGTTGGGGAAGTGAAGGTACTGGGGTATGAAGCTGATGATGGCATCCAGGACAGGTGTGATGAACTTTGATAGGGCTGGCTGTGAGACCCCTCCGAATCTGGCAGTTGTTGGTTGGAAGGTCCCAGAGGCCAACAGGTGCAGCACTGCCAGCAGCTTTGTCTGCGGAGGGATGTTTGTTCTCCGCTGTGTTGGGACCGTCAGCCTGTGGGCGATGTGGGTCATGATGCGTAGGATGGTTGTCCTTTTGAGCCTGTAGTGGGCAATGACTTCCACGGGTGTTAGGTCTGTGAGAGTGATGCATTTTCCATAGGTCTGCTGTCTTACTCTATGCTGCCTCTGTGGTGGTCCGGGGGGGGGGGCGGGTCCAGGTCCTACGGGTGGTGGCAGTCCTGGGGGTGGTGGAGGTGGGTGTTGTGGCCCTGTTGGGGCTCCGAGCTGCATGTAGAGTAGCTCCATGGCGTCGTTTGTTCTTCGGGTATGGCTGTGTGCGGGGCTCCGTTGCCTACTGCAGGTAGACGTCCGTCTTTACACCTGCTTGAGGCAGGTGTTAAATACCTGCGGCTACTGCGGCTTATCGCCTGTTTTTGGTTCGCTTCGCAGTTCTGTCAGTTCGTTGTGAAAGTGGTGGTGTTGTTTTTTCATGTGTTTTTGTACGGGAACGCCTACTCTGCATCTCATTAGGGTTAGTTGGTGGTGTCCGCCGTGGTGTTAGATTTTGGGGCAGTTATCGCGGGAATACTGGCGTTGTCTGCAGTTTGCACCAGCTTGTGAATGGGGTGTTAAATCTATCTCCACTTTTGTTGCGTTAAGGTGGCGATAAATCGGAGTTGAATCCTTGTGAATATGCCCCCAAGTCTTTCTTATGTTAACATTTCCTTGCATAAGGTTCCCTTGATCATAAGCAGTAAAAGATCAAATGTCAGGTCTTATATTTTCAGCCACAATATTAATCTCTTCACCATATCGAAAACTTGTTGAAATTCAGAAAGGCAAGATAAAGCAGGAGAAGCTACTTCCCAAGTACGAATTTAGTGAGCAGAGGTTTCAGTGTCAACGATATGAGGCTTTTCCGAAAGCCTCCCTTAAATCCGGCTATAATAATTTCTGAAAAGATCCAGGTTTGACCGGCAATTAATTTACATTCAGGAAAGTGCAGATAGTCAAGATGCCTACATTCAAAAAGAAAAACTGTTTACCAATCGATGCTGGGTCTGGTCCTATTAGTGGAGAAGAGGACGAACTATGCGCGATACCTGCTCTCATCCTACCACCAATTAGGAGGTGGTCAGCTGCTATTTTACAGCTGAATGCTTTTGTTCTGGGCAACGGTCTGAGAGCGTGTAATGGAAGAACTCCATCAGACAAGGAGGGGAGGCACACGTTCAACTGGCAGGGGTGCCAGATCCGAATAGATTACATTCAGTTGGACATTAGGTTATGGCCCCTAGTTGTTGACATGGAAGTAATATAGCGATATAGTAAGATAGTGATCACAATGCCTTGGACCTCACACGTCATTCATTGGGGCCCAATGCCTCCTCTTGTGCCGATGAACCATTTGATAGGAGGCTTGCCCCTCAAGCAATCGTCGAGTTCTGAGGTGGTGTGTTATCTCCAAAACTATCAAAAAACAGATCTATGAGGCTCTTGTCACTGCCTTGGAAGCAGTCTTATTGATGGGGGGAATGCACTGATGGCTGCTGCATGGGCCGATCTCAGTACTATCCATAACTCCATGTTTGGCACATTCAAAGACCTTTATATGGTGTTATCTAGATCCCTCCATAAGAAGGCCAAAGTGGCTCCATGGTACACTAACAACTGTAGGGTGGCCCGGAGATCACTTTCAGACGCCATTAGGAACGGTAGGAGGGACTCAATCAAGGAAGCAAGGGCTTTTTACAAAGTTTCGCTAGCTAAGGCTAAACGTGAATATGAGATGGAGAAATGGGAAGTTCTGTTAAATGCTGTGAAATTGAAAGACCGTCGGCTATTCTGGCATACTTAGGCCAATAGGACTCCGGATTTAGCTGCCACGTCAAATTCTAACATCTCGGCAACAGCATGGACCAACCACTTTTCGGGCTTGTATGATGGTGGGGCCACTGATGAGGCCAGGACGTACACTGGTAGTGTTGAGGTCCACACTGCCACAGCAGTAGAGACTGCCCATGGAGAGAATGATCCACCTAGGGTGGCCCTGCCTGAATTGACTGTAGGTAAATTTCCCCCTATCATTGTAAGAGAGGTTATTAACGCCATAGACTGAATCACTCCAGGAAAAGTGCCAGGGCTAGACAAGGTGCCTGGGGATTTATTTAAGGCAGATAAGGCAATCTGGGGCCTGTATTTTGCCAAGTATTTTAATTGTATTTTGGAAGGCTTACATACTCCACCCACTTGGGCAGGGGAGAGATTGTACCAATCTATAAGAAAGGCTCACGGTCCCTGCCATCAAATTATCGGCCAATCAGCCTTATTGACAGCTCCCAAAAGTTTTTTTGTTATATATTGTTAGATAGGCTGTGTGAGTTGGTTGAGGATGTGGGTCTTATAACTTCCCTCCAAACAGGGTTTAGATCTGGGACCAGTCCCATCGACCAAGTATTCAGATTACAACTTATATACTGGAAGCATGTCATTCTGGGAGGTGGTCGGCTCTATGTAGTTTTTCTTGACCTCCGTACTGCCTTTGACCTTGTGCCAAGGGAGGCATTAGGGAAAGTTCTAACTGAACAGGGTGTCTCAAATTATCTTGTTGATGTCATTAAAAGGCTGCACCAGGAGAACTACACGCAGGTTAGATATGGCAACATGGGGAGTTAACACCATCAATACCTGTTACAAGGGGGGTAAGACTAGGCTGTTTCCTAGCCCTAACTCTGTTTTTACTATACATTAACGATCTGGTAGCCAAGCTAGAGAAGTGCAATCACGATGCCCCAAGCTTAGCGGGTTTGAAGATCCCTGCCCTTCTGTTCGTAGACGATACCCTATTGGTATCCAAATCCACTATGGGTATTCAAAATCTCCTGGACCGGTTTGGCACCTTCTGTGAGCAGAGAGGGCTTGAAATAAACCTTCAAAAATGAAGTATATGGTTTTCAATCCCAGCCACACAACCTGCCCTAACCCGTCTCTGAATGGTGTTCCCCTTCAAAGTGTCTGCACCTTTGAGTACTTGGGCCTCACCTTGTCAGAGAATTTTGGCTGGTTTGCCCAGATCCATAAGAACAAGTTGAAGCTCGAACATTATGCAGGGGGCATCCTGAGGGGTTTTAAGGATTTTTGCTTCTGACCAGCATATCCGGCCATCCAAATTGTCAACATACAAACAGCAGGCAGGGCCTTGTATGGGAGAGAACTATGTGGACATGAGAGGAATACCACATTGGACGTGGGTGAGAACCAATGTTTACAATCTTTGGCGAATCTTCCAACTAGTACCCCACTCCTGTCATTACGGTGGTATTCAGACAAAATATTGAGTGGGAAATGTCGACTAACACTAATATCGAGTTTTAAATATCGTGACACAGAAATATCCACAGCAAGAATATTGTGGTCAAGAATATTGACTTTAAGGTAAGAAATGTCGATTTTAAAAATATAGTAGTCATTAATATCGTTTGCAAAAATATAGTTGTTTAAAATATCGATTTTTTAATTAGTGTTATGTATTTTAGTATATATTTTACATGTATGTGATGTATTTTTTTGTATAAGTATTGTTTATGTTCTTTAATATATGTGTTAAAGTTTTAGTAGTTATTAATTTTATTTTAATTACATTTTGCGTTTTTTAGTTCCGTAGCGGGTTTATAGGGGAATAGGGTGGAAAGTAATTTAATTATAATAAATTAATGAATAATTTTTATTTATTAATATTTATTTAATTGAGGTTTTATAATGTTAATTGTGTTTTTAATTTTTGGGGGTAAATTTTAGGTGCGGGTTGTGGAGTTTACAGGGGTAAAGGGTGGGAAGTAATTTATTTGTAATTATTTAATAATTAGTTGTTAATTAATATTAATTAATTAATTGACAATTAAATATGGAAATTGTGTAATTAATTTTTGTTGTGTGTTTTAGGGGGACAGGGTGGGAAGTAACTTATTTTTAATTAATTAATAATTAGTTGACAATTAATATTAGTTGATAGTTAATTAGAGTGATTTAAAAAAAAATTGTGTTTGTGTTTTGGGTTTATAGGGGTGATGGGTGGGGAGTAAATTAATTTTACTTACTTTATAATTAGTTGTTAAATACTATTAGTTATTTAATTGAAAACATTTTTAATTGTGTAGTTAATTTTTTTACACTTTACTTTTAGGTGTGGGTTGTGGGGATTATAGGTGTAAAGGGTGGGAAGTTAATGACATTTTATGTGATTTAATTAGTTTTTTTCATTAATGATATTTGTTTAATTGATAATTAATTATGTTAATTATGCAAATACATTTCTTTTTATTTTCGTTGTGAGTTGTGTGGTGTTATAAGCTAGGAAGTAAATAGACAAAATGTATGTCATAATTAATATTTTTTTAATAAATAATTTCTAAATAAAAATATTTATTTGTTTCAAAACTATTTTTTATTTTACTTAATGTAATATTTGTAGGTATTTGTGATATGTATTTAACATTATAATATGTTTTTATTTTTAATATTAAATATATTTTTATATTAATTTGTAACATATTTATATAATTTTTGACTTACTTTTAAAAAAAATATTTTTATTCTGTTGATGATATTTTGTTTGTTTTTAATTTTGAACTGACTGCAGTGAGAATAGTAAAGTTTACCCCTCTGCTATTCCAACACTTTCCGTATTAATGCACTGAATGGAGTGGGAATAGAACATTTTATCCCTACCTATCAAACACTTTCTCCAACTCTCGCACTCACTGGAGTGGAAATACAAATTTAATCCCACCGCTATTCAACACTTTCCCTACTGTTGCACTCGCTGTAGTGGGAATAGTAATTTTTACGCCTCCGCTATCCAACACTTTCCCTAATGTTGCACTGACTGGAGGGGGAATAGTAATTTTTACCCCTCCGCAATCCAACACTTTCCCTACAGTTGCACTCATTGGAGTGGGAATAGTAATTTTTACCCCTCCGCTATCCAAGACTTTCCCTACTGTTGCACTCACTGGAGTGGGAATAGTAATTTTTACCCCTCCGCTATCCAAGACTTTCCCTACTGTTGCACTCACTGGAGTGGGAATAGTAATGTTTACCCCTCCGCTATCCAACACTTTTCCTACTGTTGCACTCACTGGAGTAGGAATAGTAATTTTTACCCCTCAGCTATCCAATACTTCCCCTACTGTTGCACTCACTGGAGTGGGAATAGTAATTTGTACCCTCATCTATCCAAGACTTTCCCTGCTGTTGCACTCACTGGAGTGGGAATAGTAATTTTTACCCCTCCGCTATCCAACACTTTTCCTACTGTTGCACTCACTGGAGTGGGAATAGTAATTTTTACCCCTCCGCTATCCAACACTATCCCTACTGTTGCACTGACTGGAGGGGGAATAGTACATTTTATCCCTCCGCTATGCAACACTTTCCCTACTGTTGCACTCACTGGAGTGGGAATAGTAATTTTTACCCCTCCGCTATCCAACACTTTCCCTACTGTTGAATTCACTGGAGTGGAAATAGTAATTTTTACCCCTCCGCTATCTAACACTTTCTCTACTGTTGCACTGACTGGAGTGGGAAATTTAAGTTTAAAGATTTTTAAATAGTTTAATGTGTTAATTTATATTAGAATGTTTTTTTTAAATAGATTTTATGTTATTGGTATATGTGTATATATATATATATATATATATATATATATATATATATATATATATATATATATATATATATATTCACTGAAAAACCATAGGTTTCAGACACGTTATAGTTAGAAATTAGCATTTAAAAACCTTTGCAATTCACTGAAAAACCATAGGTTTTAGGGACAGTTATAGTTAGTTGGACATTTCACTCATACAAAACCATAGAAATTACCCCTGTTATAGTTAGTTCAGCTAACTATAACTCGCGCCCCGACAATGCACTGCTGATGACGTCACATATTACATCACTCATGACATGGTCAGTGACATCACTGATGACATCACTGATGACATCTCAAATGACATCACTGATGACATCACTGATGACATCATCCAGTGACTGTGTGTTTCTGTAAAGTTTAAATATGTTTAATATATATAGGGAAAGGCGTATTGAAGAATGAGTGGGTGTATAAGTGTCTGAATGGATGATTTAGTACGTGAGTGACTGACTCTACAAGTGAGTGATTAAATGTATCTTACTGAATGTATGGGTTAGTGACTAAACTGTGTGAATGTCTGTATCCGTCTGTCTGTTGGTTTGTAAGCGGCTGCATGGCTTTCTGAATAGCTACATCAGTGTCTACATGGGTTATTGATTGATTGTCTGAGTATCTGTATGGGTGCCTGAGTGTTTGTGTGGGTGGGGTGTGTGTGACTCTGTGCATAGATGTGTGAGTTAGTGATTCACTGGGTGCATGGTTTCAAGAGTGCATCTGTGATGGACTGTATGGGTGGGTGAGTGTGTGTATGGGTGTGTTAGTGATTGAATGTATATCTCAGTGGTACATGTGTGAGTAACTACATATGTGAAAGGCAGTATATATGTGTGTTGGAGTATATAAATGGCTATAAGTGAGAGTGTGTGATTGTGAGAGTGGCTGTATGGATGAGTGTGTACTTGTATCAGTGATTGTATAAGAGCGTAAGAATGTGCTAGTATTTGTATGAGTAAGTGAGCTGGTGTGTGTATAACTGTATAGGTGAGTAAATGGGTGTGTGATTAAGTTTTTTAGATGACTGACTAGGTGTGTGAGTACCTCTATGGATGAGTGGCGGTGTGTGAGTGTTTATATAGGTGTATGAGTGCATATGATAGTCCTGTACTGAGTGACTAAGTATGAGTGACTGTACGGGTGAGTGGATGTGTGTGTAGACCTAAGAATCAGTGAGTGGGTATGTAGTTTTTGGTGTTGGAGTGTCTATGGTTTTGAGAATGGCAGTCTGTAATTTAGAGTGGGTGTATCAAAAGTTATATTAGGGTGTGAGAAGATGCATGAAATTATCACATGGATGATGTCATCAGTGATGTCATTTGAGATGTCATCAGTGATGTCATCAGTGATGTCACTGACCATGTCATGAGTGATGTAATATGTGACGTCATCAGCAGTGCATTGCGGAGCGCGAGTTATAGTTAGCTGAACTAACTATAACGGGTAATTTCTATGGTTTTGTATGAGTGAAATGTCCAACTAACTATAACTGTCCCTAAAACCTATGGTTTTTTCAGTGAATTTCAAAGGTTTTTTAAATGCTAATTTCTAACTATAACGTGTCTGAAACCTATGGTTTTTTCAGTGAATTTCAAAGGTTTTTTAAATGCTAATTTCTAACTATAACGTGCCTGAAACCTATGATTTTTTAAGTGAATTTCAAAGGTTTTTTAAATGCTAGTTTCTAACTATGCCTACAGAGGTAGGACATGTGAAGAAAGAACAAAAACGCACAGAAAGAAGCAAAAGATGTGCAGAAAGAACCAACAGAGGAGCAGAAAGAGGCCTTGTTGCAAAATCATCCTGTGCCCACAACTTTTTCAGACGGGTACTGGTGGTAACTGACTCTGACTAACCAGAGCCAGTGCTATGCTAAAAGACACTTAGAATACAGTGAAAACACCTACATACACTAGGGAACACTATGCGTTGGGGTACCCCTGTGATTAGCATGACCTCCTCTGCAAGTCCCTAGTACATAATAGGGCAGGGGATTAAAACTACTCTCTTAAAATGCACTACAGGGTGCTTAAGTTGCGGATTAAGTCCCTGAATCGAGGGTCCCTGGGGCTCCAACTAGCCCCCCAGGACAGTTAGGACCACAGAGCTGAGTTGCAGAGAGGCGTTCCGAGGCCACGCACCTTTTTTTCACCTCTCTGCAACGCAACTCTGTTGTGCTTACTGAAGGTACCTGGTGGGCTAGTTGGCCCTCAGGGTCCCTCAGGATTCAAAGGGAATTAATTCCCCAACTTAAAACGCACCACAGGGCGTGTTTGCGCACATGTCACCTGAGGCCCCGCCCCCTCCCTTCACCACTGTGCAAACGCGCCCCGTGGTGCGTTTTAAGTTGGGGGATTAGGTCACCTTGAATCCTGAGGGTCCCTGGGGCCCAACTAGCCCACTAGGTACTTCCAGTAAGCACCACAGGCCTGCGTTGCAACGCCTGTAACAAATTGTGCAGTTGTGTTTAGGTAGTGAAGAGGGTCGTGCTGGGGGTAGTGTTTTAGGTTTAGGGTAGTGCAGTGGTGTTTGTGTAGTGTAGGGGTCATGCTGGGGGTAGTATTTAGGTTTAGGGTAGTGCAGTGGTGTTTGGGTAGTGTAGGGAGTCGTGCTGGGGGAGTGTTTTAGGTTTAGGTAGTGCAGTGGTGTTTGGGTAGTGTAGGGGTCGTGCTGGGGGTAGTGTTTTAGGGTTTAGGGTAGTGCAGTGGTGTTTGGGTAGTGTAGGGGGTCGTGCTGGGGGTAGTGATTTAGGGTAGTGCAGTGGTGTTTGGGTAGTGTAGGGGTACTGCTGGGGGTAGTGTTTTAGGGTTTAGGTAGTGCAGTGGTGTTTGGGTAGTGTAGGGGTACTGCTGGGGGTAGTGTTTTAGGGTTTAGGGTAGTGCAGTGGTGTTTGGGTAGTGTAGTGGTTCAGTGCTGGGGGTAGTGTTTTAGGTTTAGGGTAGTGCAGTGGTGTTTGGGTAGTGTAGGAGTCGTGCAGGGGTAGTGTTTTAGGGTTTAGGGTAGTGTAGTGGGTCATGCAGGGGTAGTGTTTTAGGTTTAGGGTAGTGCATTGGTGTTTGGGTAGTGTAGGGGTCATGCTGGGGGTAGTGTTTTAGGGTTTAGGGCAGTGCAGTGGTGTTTGGGTAGTGTAGGGGTCGTGCTGGGGGAGTGTTTTAGGGTTTAGGGCAGTGCAGTGGTGTTCGGGCAGTGTAGGGGGTCATGCTGGGGGAGTGTTTTAGGGTTTAGGGCAGTGCAGTGGTGTTCGGGCAGTGTAGGGGTCGTGCTGGGGAGTGTTTGAGGGTTTAGGGCAGTGCAGTAGTGTTCGGGTAGTGTAGGGGTTGTGCTGGGGGTAGTATTTTAGGGTTTAGGGTAGTGCAGTGGTGTTCGGGTAGTGTAGGGGTCGTGCTGGGGGTAGTGTTCTAGGGTTTAGGCAGTGCAGTGGTGTTTGGGCAGTGTAGGGGGTAATGCTGGGGGTGGTGTTTTACGGTTTAGGGCAGTGCATTGGTGTTTGGGCAGTGTAGGGGGTCGTGCTGGGGGTGGTGTTTCAGGGTTTAGGGCAGTGCAGTGGTGTTCGGGCAGTGTAGGGGGTGGTGTTTCAGGGTTTAGGGCAGTGCAGTGGTGTTCGGGCACTGTAGGGGTCGTGCAGGGGGTGGTGTTTCAGGGTTTAGGGCAGTGGTGTTCGGGCAGTGTAGGGGGTCATGCTAGGGGTGGTGTTTCAGGGTTTAGGGCAGTGCAGTGGTGTTCGGGCAGTGTAGGGGGCGTGCAGGGGGTGGTGTTTCAGGGTTTAGGGCAGTGCAGTGGTGTTCGGGCAGTGTAGGGGGTGGTGCAGGGGGTGGTGTTTCAGTGTTTAGGGCAGTGCAGTGGTGTTCGGGCAGTGTAGGGGGTCATGCAGGGGGTGGTGTTTCAGGTTTAGGGCAGTGTAGTGGTGTTCGGGCAGTGTAGGGGGTCATGCTGGGGCTGGTGTTTCAGGGTTTAGGGCAGTGCAGTGGTGTTCGGGCAGTGTAGGGGGTCATGCTGGGGCTGGTGTTTCAGGGTTTAGGGCAATGCAGTGGTGTTCGGGCAGTGTAGGGGGTCGTGCTGGGGCTGGTGTTTCAGGGTTTAGGCAGTGCAGTGGTGTTCGGGCAGTGTAGGGGGTCGTGCTGGGGCTGGTGTTTCAGGGTTTAAGGCAGTGCAGTGGTGTTCGGGCAGTGTAGGAGGTCATGCTGGGGCTGGTGTTTCAGGGTTTAGGGCAGTGCAGTGGTGTTTGGGCAGTGTAGGGGTCGTGCTGGGGGTGGTGTTTCAGGGTTTAGGGCAGTGCAGTGGTGTTTGGGCAGTGTAGGGGTCGTGCTGGGGGTGGTGTTTCAGGGTTTAGGCAGTGCAGTGGTGTTCGGGCAGTGTAGGTGGTCTTGCTGGGGTGGTGTTTCAGGCTTTAGTGCTGTAGTGGTGTTCGGGCAGTGTAGGGGTCTTGCTAGGGGTGGTGTTTCAGGGTTTAGGGCAGTGCAGTGGTGTTCGGGCAGTGTAGGGGGTCTTGCTGGGGCTGGTGTTTCAGGGTTTAGGCACTGCAGTGGTGTTCGGGCAGTGTAGGGGTCGTGCTGGGGCTGGTGTTTGAGGGTTTAGGGTAGTGCAGTGGTGTTCGGGCAGTGTAGGGGTCATGCTGGGGCTGGTGTTTCAGGGTTTAGGGCAGTGCAGTGGTGTTCGGGCAGTGTAGGCGGTCGTGCTGGGGCTGGTGTTTCAGGGTTTAGGCAGTGCAGTGGTGTTCGGGCAGTGTAGGGGGTCGTGCTGGGGCTGGTGTTTCAGGGTTTAGGCAGTGCAGTGGTGTTCGGGCAGTGTAGGGGGTCGTGCTGGGGGTGGTGTTTCAGGGTTTAGGGCAGTGCAGTGGTGTTCGGGCAGTGTAGGGGTCATGCTGGGGCTGGTGTTTCAGGGTTTAGGGCAGTGCAGTGGTGTTCTGGCAGTGTAGGGGGTCGTGCTGGGGGTGGTGTTTCAGGGTTTAGGGCAGTGCAGTGGTGTTCGGGCAGTGTAGGGGTCATGCTGGGGGTGGTGTTTCAGGGTTTAGGGCAGTGCAGTGGTGTTCGGGCAGTGTAGGGGGTCTTGCTGGGGGTGGTGTTTCAGGGTTTAGGGCAGTGGTGTTCGGGCAGTGTAGGGGTCTTGCTGGGGGTGGTGTTTCAGGGTTTAGGGCAGTGCAGTGGTGTTCGGGCAGTGTAGGGGTCTTGCTGGGGGTAGTGTTTCAGGGTTTAGGGCAGTGCAGTGGTGTTCGGGCAGTGTAGGGGGTCGTGCTGGGGGTGGTGTTTCAGGGTTTAGGCAGTGCAGTGGTGTTCGGGCAGTGTAGGGGTCGTGCTGGGGCTGGTGTTTCAGGGTTTAGGGCAGTGCAGTGGTGTTCGGGCAGTGTAGGGGTCGTGCTGGGGGTGGTGTTTCAGGTTTAGGCAGTGCAGTGGTGTTCGGGCAGTGTAGGGGTCGTGCTGGGGGTGGTGTTTCAGGGTTTAGGGCAGTGCAGTGGTGTTCGGGCAGTGTAGGGGTCGTGCTGGGGCTGGTGTTTCAGGGTTTAGGGCAGTGCAGTGGTGTTCGGGCAGTGTAGGGGTCGTGCTGAGGGGTGGTGTTTCAGGGTTTAGGGCAGTGCAGTGGTGTTCGGGCAGTGTAGGGGATCGTGCTGGGGCTGGTGTTTCAGGGTTTAGGCAGTGCAGTGGTGTTCGGGCAGTGTAGGGGTCGTGCTGGGGGTGGTGTTTCAGGGTTTAGGGCAGTGCAGTGGTGTTCGGGCAGTGTAGGGGGTCGTGCTGGGGCTGGTGTTTCAGGGTTTAGGGCAGTGCAGTGGTGTTCGGGCAGTGTAGGGGTCGTGCTGGGGCTGGTGTTTCAGAGTTTAGGGCAGTGCAGTGGTGTTCGGGCAGTGTAGGGGATCGTGCTGGGGCTGGTGTTTCAGGGTTTAGGGCAGTGCAGTGGTGTTCGGGCAGTGTAGGGGGTCGGCTGGGGTGGTGTTTCAGGGTTTAGGGCAGTGCAGTGGTGTTCGGGCAGTGTAGGGGGTCGTGCTGGGGCTTGTGTTTCAGGGTTTAGGGCAGTGCAGTGGTGTTCGGGCAGTGTAGGGGGTCGTGCTGGGGCTGGTGTTTCAGGTTTAGGGCAGTGCAGTGGTGTTCGGGCAGTGTAGGGTGTCGTGCTGGGGGTGGTGTTTCAGGGTTTAGGGCAGTGCAGTGGTGTTCGGGCAGTGTAGGGGTCGTGCTGAGGGTGGTGTTTCAGGGTTTAGGCAGTGCAGTGGTGTTCGGGCAGTGTAGGGGGTCGTGCTGGGGTGGTGTTTCAGGGTTTAGGGCAGTGGTGTTTGGGCAGTGTAGGGGGTCGTGCTGGGGGTGGTGTTTCAGGGTTTAGGGCAGTGCAGTGGTGTTCGGGCAGTGTAGGTGGTCTTGCTGGGGGTGGTGTTTCAGGGTTTAGGCAGTGCAGTGGTGTTCGGGCAGTGTAGGGGTCTTGCTAGGGTGGTGTTTCAGGGTTTAGGGCAGTGCAGTGGTGTTCGGGCAGTGTAGGGGTCGTGCTGGGGCTGGTGTTTCAGGGTTTACGGCAGTGCAGTGGTGTTCGGGCAGTGTAGGGGGTCGTGCTGGGGCTGGTGTTTCAGGGTTTAGGCAGTGCAGTGGTGTTCGGGCAGTGTAGGCGGTCGTGCTGGGGCTGGTGTTTCAGGGTTTAGGGCAGTGCAGTGGTGTTCGGGCAGTGTACGGGGTCGTGCTGGGGCTGGTGTTTCAGGGTTTAGGGCAGTGCAGTGGTGTTCGGGCAGTGTAGGGGTCGTGCTGGGGTGGTGTTTCAGGGTTTAGGGCAGTGCAGTGGTGTTCGGGCAGTGTAGGGGTCGTGCTGGGGCTGGTGTTTCAGGGTTTAGGGCAGTGCAGTGGTGTTCGGGCAGTGTAGGGGTCGTGCTGGGGTGGTGTTTCAGGGTTTAGGGCAGTGCAGTGGTGTTCGGGCAGTGTAGGGGGTCATGCTGGGGGTGGTGTTTCAGGGTTTAGGGCAGTGCAGTGGTGTTCGGGCAGTGTAGGGGTCTTGCTGGGGGTGGTGTTTCAGGGTTTAGGGCAGTGGTGTTCGGGCAGTGTAGGGGTCTTGCTGGGGGTGATGTTTCAGTATTTAGGGCAGTGCAGTGGTGTCTCGGGCAGTGTAGGGGGTCTTGCTGGGGGTAGTGTTTCAGGGTTTAGGGCAGTGCAGTGGTGTTCGGGCAGTGTAGGGGTCGTGCTGGGGATGGTGTTTCAGGGTTTGCAGTGGTGTTCGGCAGTGTAGGTGGTCGTGCTGGGGGTGGTGTTTCAGGGTTTAGGGCAGTGCAGTGGTGTTCGGGCAGTGTAGGGGGTCGTGCTGGGTGTGGTGTTTCAGGGTTTAGGCAGTGCAGTAGTGTTCGGGCAGTGTAGGGGGTCGTGCAGGGGCTGGTGTTTCAGGGTTTAGGGCAGTGCAGTGGTGTTCGGGCAGTGTAGGGGGTCGTGCTGGGGTAGTGTTTCAGGGTTTAGGGCAGTGCAGTGGTGCTCGTGTAGTGTAGGGGTCGTGCTGGGGTAGTGTTTTAGGGTTTAGGGTAGTGCAGTGGTGTTTGGTGTAGTGTAGTGGGTCATGTTTTAGGGTAGTGCAGTGGTGTTCGGGTAGTGTAGGGGTCGTGTTGGGGGTAGTGTTTTAGGATTTAGGTTAGTGCAGTGGTGTTTGGGTAGTGTAGGGTGTCGTGCTGGGGGTAGTGTTTTAGGGTTTAAGGTAGTGCAGTGGTGTTGGTAGTGTCGGTGGTCTGTGGGGTAGTGTTTTAGGTTTAGGTAGTGCAGTGGTGCTTGTGTAGTGTAGGGGTCGTGCTGGGGGTAGTGTTTTAGGTTTAGGGTAGTGCAGTGGTGTTTGTGTAGTGTAGGGGGTCATGTTTTAGGGTAGTGCAGTGGTATTTGGGTAGTGTAGGGGGTCGTGCTGGGGTAGTGTTTTAGGATTTAGGTTAGTGCACTGGTGTTGGGGTAGTGTTTTAGGTTTAGGGTAGTGCAGTGGTGTTTGTGTAGTGTAGGGGTCATGCTGGGGGTAGTGTTTTAGGTTTAGGATAGTGCAGTGGTGCTTGTGTAGTGTAGGGGGTCGTGCTGGGGCTAGTGTTTTAGGTTTAGGGTAGTGCAGTGGTGTTTTTGTAGTGTAGGGGGTCATGTTTTAAGATGCAACGCTCCAATACCTGACCAGTCTGCACTACATAAAACTGCAAAAACTAAAAATAAAAAGTGTTTTGCACACTTTTGTCATTGGGCTATATGTGGGCTACATCTGGTAATATTTGTGCTACATTTGGGCTCTTTTTTCACTGGTGGCCATCTTGGAAGACTTCTTTGTTATGAAGTTTCCTAATTTCCTCATTTACTGCAGTCTCCTCAGTAGGAAATGCTTTCAGTTTTTTACTTTGATTCCATCAAGAAGGCATTCAGATGTGTCACACATTTGCCATAAATTCAGAATGTTAGCACTCTAGTTGTTCATTAGATCACTGTAGTAAAGCTACTGCTCACCAAGGAGTTAACTGGAAGTCTACTGCTGGTATTGAAAGTGATTGTTTCAGTCTGCATGTCAGAATTTTCTAATGAAATTGAAGAGGATTTGAGATCTCACTTAAAACATGCACTAAATTTTCTTTTGCAGCACTAACCATAATTTCTATGGCAAACTGAACCCCCTCATTTTGTTCCTTTTTAAATTAAATGTTTTAAGTGTTACCAGTTTATTCCAATCAAGATGGCTTCAGGTGTGCCATACTTTTGTCATAAGTAAGACTGTTAGCGCTCTAGTTGTTCTTTAGAACACTCTGGGAAGCTGCAGTAGAACACAAAGGCATCAACTGACAGGCTGCTCCTGTTGAAATATAACAGGAAGATATTTGAGATCACACTTGAAACATGTCCTAATTTTTCTTTCCAGAGCACTAACCATAATTTCTATGACAAGATGAACCCCATCATTTTGTTCCTTTTTAAATTAAATGTTTTAAGTGTTACCAGTTTATTCCAATCAAGATGGTTTCAGGTGTGCCATACTTTTGTCATAAGTAAGGCTGTTAACACTCTAGTTGTTCTTTAGAACACTCTGGGAAGCTGCAGTAGAACACAAAGGAATCAACTGACAGTCTCTGCCCTTGTTGGATGTACATGTTTTACTGAGAATGTCAGACTTCATTCTCACATGACTGAGAAAGATAGTGAATTTACAGAAAATATGCTCTCATTTTAGCTTCTGGAGCACCTTCCAAAACTGTATGGGACAAGCATGTGAAAATAGTTTTCTCTCAAACATGATTCATGATACCCCAGCAGAAGGTTTTTCACAGGGTAAAATCACCTTAGAACACACTACAATTCCTGAAATTAGTATGGTACCATCAACAAATGAATTCTAATGTAACTAAAGTCTGTTATCACCCTTTATAGTTCTCCTTTGGTAACCCTCAAAATCTTCGATTCACTACAATGCATTTCAATGGGGTACTATCATTTATATTGGTCTCAAGATGGCTGCCAGCAATTCTAGGATGAAGTGCTGACAGCCAATCAGATCTCACGATGACATGTGTGGTTAGGCTCCGCCCAGATATATATGTGTTTTTACTTTTGATTTTCTCAGTAACTACTGAACGGATTTACACCATTTAACAAAAAGGGTTCTTTCTGAACCAAGAACTACCTCTTTGCCAAATTTTGTGTAATTCCGTTCAGCAGTTCAGGCTGTAGCCGTGGCTAAAGTTTCCTATGGGAAAATGAATGGGGAAAACACGCTTTAGGACCCCCTTTTTCTCGGCCCCCGCTTGACGAATCACCCCAAAACTTTCAGGGTTGGAGCGGACCAAAGCGGGCCATAAAGTTTGAAAAATTCGCGAAGATTCGTCAACCGACGCAAGAGTTATTTCAAATAGAATGTCGCGGATTTCCTATGGAAAATAGGTCCTAACTATAACTATCTACTGGCGACCGCCAGTAGATTATATATATATATATATATATATATATATATATATATATATATATATATATATATATATATATATATATATATATATATATATATATACATATATACATAAACGCCACAATTCTTTCCTCTTCGGATTGAAAATAAGCACTCACGGGGTATCAATCTCGCATCATTCGATTTTAATTGATATAGCCAACATGACGCGCTTTCGCTTACGCCTCCTTAGTCTGATGTTTTTAAAATCTCGCGCCATAATGCGGTCATTTTTTTATATACGTAAAAAAAACACATTGTCAATCAAGTCACATGATACGCTGCATCATCACTGTCCACAACGAAGGACTACCAACTTACATGCATACAAAGGCGCCATCTTTAAACATGTCCTTTGTTAGTATATATCTATGCATGAGCGAAACTCATTCATTGTAATGCATCGTTGTATAATGAAAAACGGATACTTAGACATATTATCAAGCCGTATATCGGCAAAACCTCCACTTCATCAAGCCGTAAATCATCCAAAAGTGTACATTAATGTTCTCTCCCTTTACCATAGGTTTCAGGGGCGTTATAGTTAGTTGGACATTTCCATCGTACAAAACCATTGAAATTCCCCCGTTATAGTTAGTTCAGCTAACTATAACTCGCGCGCCCGCAATGCACTGCTGATGACGTCACATATTATATCACTCATGACATGGTCAGTGACATCACTGATGACATCACTGATGACATCTCAAATGACATCACTGATGACATCACTGATGGATGACATCATCCTTGTGATAGAGTGGCAGACCTCCTCTCACCCTAATATAACCTTTGATACACACACTCAAAAATACAAACTAACATTTTCAAAACAATGGACATACCAATACCAGTTACAACACACCTATTCAGTAATTCCAAGATCTACACACACATCCACTCATTCACCAACAGTCCCTATACAGTCACTCATACATGTACTCACTCATCATATGTACTCATACACCTATACATCCTGTTACACACCGCCACTCATCCATAGAGTTACTCACACACATAGTCACACATGCAAACAAAGTATCAAACATCCATTTACTTGCATATACAGTTATACACACACACTACCACACTTACTTCTACAGAAACTTACACATACTTACTCTCTTAAACAATCACTTATAGAAACACCTACTTATTTGTACAGGAACTCTTCCAATCTCTCACTCTCACATATACTCACTTATATACACCAATACTCACATATACTAGTTTAAAACATATGTAGTTACTCATAAAGACACTATTGAGACAGTCATTCACTCACTAACACACCCATACACATACTCATCCACCTATACAGTCCTGCACACATGCTGTCTTCAACACATACAAACAGTGAGTCACTCATTCATGCATCTATGCACTAAGTAATACCCCCCACCAAACCATACAGACACTCAGACACTCATACTGATACTCAAAAAACCAACTAATAACCCATATAGACACTCATGTAGCTACTCACCAACCCATGCAGCCACTTATACACAAAGTGAGAGACTGATACAGATATTTTCATATTTAAACATTACTCACTAACCCATGTATTCACTAAGATACGCTTAGTCAGTTATACAATCAATTTTACCAAAAAAATCATCCATTTAGACACTTATATACCCATTTATTCTTCCATCGACCTTGAGATATACATATATAAAACATATTTAATTTTCAGAAAAACACACATTCACTGGATGATGTCATCAGTGATGTCATTTGAGATGTCATCAGTGATGTCATGAGTGATGTCACTGACCATGTCATGAGTGATGTAATATGTGACGTCATCAGCAGTGCATTGTGGACGCGCGAGTTATAGTTAGCTGAACTAACTATAACGGGGGAATTTCTATGGTTTTGTACGATGGAAATGTCCAACTAACTATAACGCCCCTGAAACCTATGGTTTTTTCAGTGAATTTCTAACGTTTTTTAAATGCTAATTTCTAACTATAACGTGCCTGAAACCTATGGTTTTTTCAGTGAATTTCTAAGGTTTTTTAAATGCTAATTTCTAACTATAACGTGCCTGAAACCTATGGTTTTTTCAGTGAATATATATATATTTATTATACTATGTATACATGTGAAAATGTCTCGGTCCCCTGTTTGCCTCGGTGGCACGGAAAAATGGGTGGAACTGACGTCAGCACGCCGACGAGGTCCTCTTATGGCTCCGATGACGACATACGGTGTCACGAGCGGAGCCGTGCTCGTTGACGTGGGAGAGCTAGGAAAGAATTTCCGTGGAATGCTGGTGCAGGGGATATTCACCTAAGTGTTCAGGCTAGTCCTTTGGGAGCAACTGTTTATGTTGCCACTCCAGAAACCGAAACCAGTGATCCGAGGGCAGAGGCCCTGCAGATGGCACACGAGGTGGGGTGCCCAGCCGTGTGCACCGGCGGGGCAGCGAAGTGACAAGCACCACAACCCACAAAAAAGGCAACGAGGGCACTGAATAACACAGGATCTTCTCTTTGTATCTGGCAGGAACAACGAAGTTAAAATGCCCTAGTACCAAAATGTAGAATTAGATGCCGCTTCTGCCTCCCGTACCCTGGAGGCGGCACATGGGTCACGCGGTACGGTCATACTGCGGTGGGACGCACACTCGTTGACCTCTCATGGCACTGCTCCACACTTCAGGGAGGACGCTTTCCATTATCTATGTTTTCTGATGACATGTCGCGCCGGCCCCGTCCAACAACAGAACTCCTTTAGATCCAAACAGACTCTTCCACTCTCTCACCGGAAGTGAAACCAGGCCACGCGGACACTTTCACAATACAACAGCCGGGAATGCACTTTTCGGTAAAAAACACATTCCTTCCTCCTAATTAATCAAATAAACGTCTCACTGAAGAACAGGGGCCAGCTTCGATCGGTAAACAGCCGTTACAACGACTTTTTTACTTTGCGATACCATTACAACGCATGCATTACCACGCATGCGTTGTACATCACGAAGTCATTACTACGCATTTTTTTAGAACGCATGGTCATTTACCACGCATGCCTTTACAACAAATTTTGTTGTAAAGGTATGTATGGTAAATGACCATGTGTTCTAAAAACATGTAGACGATCCATGTCGTTGTAAGGAAACAGAGGCTGTTCCGTTTCCTCACAACGACGTGCACCGCCCTCAGAGATGACGTGAAGCAGGAACCATGAGGAGAGAGGAACCATGAGGAGTGAGAGGTAAGGGGGATTGGGCATGGGGTGGGGGTTTCTTTTCTAGGGTTTAGGGTAGTGCAGTGGTGTTTGGGTGGTGTAGGGGTCGTGCTGGGGGTAGTGTTTTAGGGTTTAGGGTAGTGCAGTGGTGTTTGGGTAGTGTAGGGGTCGTGCTGGGGGTAGTGTTTTAGGGTTTAGGGTAGTGCAGTAGTGTAGGGGGTCGTGCTGGGGGTAGTGTTTTAGGGTTTAGGGTAGTGCAGTGGTGTATGGGTAGTGTAGGGGGTCGTGCTGGGGTAGTGTTTTAGGGTTTAGGGTAGTGCAGTGGTGTTTGAGTAGTGTAGGGGGTCATGCTGGTGGTAGTGTTAGGGTTTAGGGTAGTGCAGTGGTGTTTGTGTAGTGTAGGGGGTCATGCTGGGGGTAGTGTTTTATGGTTTAGGGTAGTGCAGTGGTGTTTGGGTAGTGTAGGGGTCGTGCTGGGGGTAGATTTAGAGTTTAGGGTAGTGCAGTGGTGTTTGGGTAGTGTAGGGAGTCGTGCTGGGGGTAGTGTTTTAGGGTTTAGGGTAGTGCAGTGGTGTTTGTGTAGTGTAGGGGTTGTGCTGGGGGTAGTGTTTTAGGTTTATGTTAGTGCAGTGGTGTTTGTGTAGTGTAGGGGTCAGTGCTAGGGGTAGTGTGTTAGGGTTTAGGGTAGTGCAGTGGTGTTTGTAGTGAAGGGGTCATGCTGTGGGTAGTGTTTTAGGGTTTAGGGTAGTGCAGTGGTGTTTGGGTAGTGTAGGGGGTCGTGCTGGGGTAGTGTTTTAGGGTTTAGGGTAGTGCAGTGGTGTTTGGGTAGTGTAGGGGGTCATGCTGGGGGTAGTGTTTTATGGTTTAGGGTAGTGCAGTGGTGTTTGGGTAGTGTAGGGGTCGTGCTGGGGGTAGATTTAGGGTTTAGGGTAGTGCAGTGGTGTTTGGGTAGTGCAGGGAGTCGTGCTGGGGGTAGTGTTTTAGGGTTTAGGGTAGTGCAGTGGTGTATGGGTAGTGTAGGGGGTCGTGCTGGGGTAGTGTTTTAGGGTTTAGGGTAGTGCAGTGGTGTTTGTGTAGTGTAGGGGTCATGATGGGGGTAGTGTTTTATGGTTTAGGGTAGTGCAGTGGTGTTTGGGTAGTGTAGGGGTCGTGCTGGGGGTAGATTTAGGGTTTAGGGTAGTGCAGTGGTGTTTGGGTAGTGCAGGGAGTCGTGCTGGGGGTAGTGTTTTAGGGTTTAGGGTAGTGCAGTGGTGTTTGGGTAATGTAGGGTGTCGTGCTGGGGGTAGTGTTTTAGGGTTTAGGGTAGTGCAGTAGTGTAGGGGGTCATGCTGGGGGTAGTGTTTTAGGGTTTAGGGTAGTGCAGTGGTGTATGGGTAGTGTAGGGGTCGTGCTTGGGTAGAGTTTTAGGTTTAGGGTAGTGCAGTGGTGTTTGAGTAGTGTAGGGGTCATGCTGGTGGTAGTGTTTTAGGGTTTAGGTAGTGGAGTGGTGTTTGTGTAGTGTAGGGGGTCATGCTGGGGGTAGTGTTTTATGGTTTAGGGTAGTGCAGTGGTGTTTGGGTAGTGTAGGGGTCGTGCTGGGGGTAGATTTAGGTTTAGGGTAGTGCAGTGGTGTTGGGTAGTGTAGGGAGTCGTGCTGGAGGTAGTGTTTTAGGGTTTAGGGTAGTGCAGTGGTGTTTGTGTAGTGTAGGGGGTCATGCTGGGAGTAGTGTTTTATGGTTTAGGGTAGTGCAGTGGTGTTTGGGTAGTATAGGGGTCGTGCTGGGGGTAGATTTAGGGTTTAGGGTAGTGCAGTGGTGTTGGGTAGTGTAGGGAGTCGTGCTGGGGGTAGTGTTTTAGGGTTTATGTTAGTGCAGTGGTGTTTATGTAGTGAAGGGGGTCATGCTGTGGGTAGTGTTTTAGGGTTTAGGGTAGTGCAGTGGTGTTTGTGTAGTGTAGGGGGTCATGCTAGGGTTAGTGTTTAGGGTTTAGGGTAGTGCAGTGGTGTTTGGGTAGTGTAGGGGGTCGTGCTGGGTGTAGTGTTTTAGGGTTTAGGGTAGTGCAGTGATGTTTGTGTAGTGTGGGAGGTCATGCTGGGGGTATATTTAGGGTTTAGTGTAGTGCACTGGTGTTTGGGTAGTGTAGGGAGTCGTGCTGGTGGTAGTGTTTTAGGGTTTAGGGTAGTGCAGTTATGTTTGGGTAGTGTAGGGTGTTGTGCTGGGGGTAGTGTTTTAGCACTAATTTTTCTTTCTACAGCACTAACCATAATTTCTATGACACAATGAACCCCATCATTTTGTTCCTTTTTAAATTAAATGTTTTAAGTGTTACCAGTTTATTCCAATCAAGATGGCTTCAGGTGTGGCATAATTTTGTCATAAGTAAGGCTGTTAGCACTCTAGTTGTTCTTTAGAACACTCTGGGAAGCTGCAGTAGAACACAAAGGCATCAACTGACAGGCTGCTCCTGTTGAAATATAACAGGAAGATATTTGAGATCTCACTTAAAACATGTCCTAATTTTTCTTTCTACAGCACTAACCATAATTTCTATGACAAAATGAACCCCAACATTTTGTTCCTTTTTAAATTAAATGTTTTAAGTGTTACCAGTTTATTCCAATCAAGATGGCTGCAGGTGTGCCATACTTTTGTCATAAGTAAGGCTGTTAGCACTCTAGGTGTTCTTTAGAACACTCTGGGAAGCTGCAGTAGAACACAAAGGAATCAACTGACAGTCTCTGCCCTTTTGGATGTACATGTTTTACTGCGAATGTCAGACTTAATTCTCACATGACTGAGAAAGATGATGTGAATTTACAGAAATATGCTCTCATTTTAGCTTCTGGAGCACCTTCCAAAACTGTATGGGACAAGCATGTGAAAATAGTTCTCTCTCAAACATGATTCATGATACCCCAGCAGAAGGTTTTTCACAGGGTAAAATCACCTTAGAACACACTACAATTCCTGAAATTAGTATGGTACCATCAACAAATGAATTCTAATGTAACTAAAGTCTGTTATCACCCTTTATAGTTCTCCTTTTGGTAACCCTCAAAATCTTCGATTCA
Source organism: Calotriton arnoldi (assembly GCA_963921515.1). NCBI lineage: Eukaryota > Metazoa > Chordata > Amphibia > Caudata > Salamandridae > Calotriton > Calotriton arnoldi. The sequence goes on from CAWUFW010009555.1 coordinate 358,905, forward strand.
CTACAATGCATTTCAAAGGGGTACTATCATTTATATTGGTCTCAAGATGGCTGCCAGCAATTCCAGGATGAAGTGCTGACAGCCAATCAGATCTCACGATGACATGTGTGGTTAGGCTCCGCCCAGATATATATGTGTTTTCTTTTCAAATTTCTCAGAAACTACTGAACGGATTTACACCATTTAAACAAAAGGCACGACACTGAACCAAGGGCTACCTCTTTGCCAAATTTGGTGTAATTCCGTTCAGCAGTTCGGGCTGTAGCTGCGATGAAAGGTCCCTATGGAAAAATGAATGGGGAAAACACGTTTTGGGACCCCCTTTTTCTCGGCCCCCGCTTGACGAATCACCCCGAGACTTTCAGGATAGGAGCGGACCGGAGCGCCCCAACAAGTTGGAAACTTTCGCGAAGATTCGTCAACCGGCGCCAACGTTATTGCAAATAGAATGTTGCGGATTTCCTATGGAAAATAGGTCCTAACTATAACTATCTACTGGCGACCGCCAGTAGATAATATATATATATATATATTTGTTACATTTTTATATAATTTTAAAATTACAAAATACATTAAAATTAAGAGTTTAATAGTAGTTTTAAAGTAAATATATATATAGATATAGATATAGTAATTATTATATATATGTGTTTAACTTGTTTAAATTACGTTTATTTGTTATATTTGTTAAAATGTATATTACATTTAACTTATTTTTTAAAATAATTTTATTCTTTGATATATTTAATATTTATTAATTTATTTTATATATATAAAAACGATATTTTGTACAACTATATTCATGACAGATATTTTTTTCTCTCGATATTGTTGTACTTATCATTATAAGTATAGGATGTAGATATTTTTGACATTGATATTTTGGTCTTTTTGTATGGGGATATTTTGAGTGTCGATATTTTGTCAGTGTACCCATTACGGTTGGATTTGAGCCACAGGTCCATCGCTCATAAAGCAGCCCTTAGACCTCTGCTCGATTGGAGTCGGCCTTCTGGACCTTCTTCTATATCAGGCGGATTTGGAGGAGGTACTCAGGCAGCCTGGAGTTTCTAGGATTCCCTGGTTTGGGCACATTAAGACTATGGGGCCGATTCCGAATCGGGCTGGAAAACGTACCGACCGACTCGGTACGGGAATTTAGTCCGACCGACACGTATCGGCGCTGCCCGATCCGCGTAGTACGATGCAAAGCATGTAAAATACGACCGACTCGTACGGAACACAAGTCGAATGACCGAACCGCACGGAAACCAGCTATCCGGCCGGGAAACCACGCAAATAGAACCGACCGACACGCACCAGGAAAGAACCGGACAGAAACGTACCCGCAAACTCCGACCCGCGCAGTATGATGCAATGCGTGCAAAACCAGACCGAGTCGCACAGAGCTCAAGCCGTACGACCGACACGCATACAAAACGGAGCCGAAGCAACCCAATACTCCGCGACCGACGCATACGCCACACATGAAATCCATCAGAAACACAGCGTGAAAGACTCGGAGAAGCTCGCACGAGCCAACTGCAGCGTCCGACTCCGTTAGAAGAACGTCTCCTACATGCCCAGAAACTACAAAGGAAAAATTACAAAAAAAAGAGCCAAACAAGCAATGACAAAGCCAATAAGTACTGGGGGGAAAAAACATGGAACAAAGACACACCCCCAACTCCACCCATATAAAGGCCACAAATCCCTACCATGATCCTTTGCAAATTCAACTGACCTGCCAGCACAGAACACCATCAGACAGCAACCACAGACACACTCACAATTCATCCATCACACAAGCCACACACCATTAGCACCTCACAAATAGCACCCTCACATACACCCAGCAAAACCTACACTCACCCACCCTCACTTGCACACTCACACACACATCAATCCCCACCACCACCCATCACCATGCCCCCAAAGAAGAATCCAAAGTTCCTAGACAGTGAATTGGAAGTCCTGGTAGATGAGATCCTCAGGGTAGAGCCACAGTTGTTTGGTACATTGGTCCAACAGACCCCCATGTCGCAGAAAACCAAGATGTGGGAGAGGATCGTCGACAGGGTGAACACACAATCACCATGTTTGCACACAAAGGAAGACATCCAGAACTGGTGGTATGATGTGCGCAGGAGGGTCAAGGCCCTACTCAAGAAGGATTACACCTTGAGCCATCACACCAGCAGTGGCCCTCCTGCCAAACCAGTATACCTCAGGCCCTGGGAGGAGAAGGTGCGGGCCAGCCTACCACCAGAGAGCGTACATGGACTATCAAACATCCCAGAGCCTGATGAGTACACAACCAACATACCCAATATCGTGTGACAATACACACACATCACTGTCAAGGGGATAGTCAATCCATGCACCGTTAGCAAAGCCACAGTAACCAAAACATAATCATCCCAAGATGTGTATGTTAGTCAGACAAACACAATACCTGCCATCCCATAGTGATATGTAACTGTGTCATGACATGTACAAACCCAACAACAAATAGAGCAAGGCAGTGGCACAAATCTAACCAACAAACACTGTCAGACATTTTGCCACCACTAGAACACCACCTCACAGGGAAGCTCACTGAAAGGAAGGAATTCTGTGTATGCTGGTGAAGTCAGTGTAGCCAATAGCATGATGGGAGTTGTAGTCACAGATATTGGTCACCCTCACAATTGGCCCATCAACACCACTCTGAACCATGCTCACATCACAGGAGTGGAAAACAACTGACAAGATGGCTGACACTGGGTACTGCTGTGGGGAGCACAAGGCCCTGCTGGGAACTGTGCAACAACCAACAGCAGGACACCACTGACTGACATCCTGAAAGCCAACTTGCACTCCCTGCAATGGAAGCATCGCTCCATGGTGGGATATCTGGCTGGGTGGGAAGGAGGACTGACAGCTCTGACCATAGTTACCAGCAGCTTTTCTCACACACCCCCTTAACACAAACTCCACACAACTCACCTGGGAGAATTCATTGCCTCACACTCTAATTAAATATCCCACAAAGAACTACCACACTGGGTTATGCTGTGTGAAGCCTAAGGACACTTTTGGGACTTGTAGCCAAACAAACGCCAGGACAACAATGTCAGCCATCCTGTCAGCACAGGCACATTACCCCACAGGGAAGCAGAATCAAAAGGAAGGAAGTATGGGCATGCTGGGAAGGGGGGTGTAGGCAATAGCATGATGGGAGTGGTAGTCACAGCTCAACATCCCCCACCCACATGGCCCAGCAAGCTCACACTGAAGCATGCACACCTCACAGGGAGTGAAAAGCCACTTCAAAGATGTCTGACAATGGTGCTCTGTTGTGGGGAGCACAAGGCACTGCTGGGAACTGTGCACCAACAAACAACAGGACCACACTGTCAGCCACCTTGCCAGTGCTGTCACACTCACACACAGTGAAGTCCACTCAAAAGGAAGGAAGTATGGGCATGCTGGGAGTGGTAGTCACAGATATTGGTCACCCTCACAATTGGCCCATCATCACCACTCTGAACCATGCTCACATCACAGGGAGTGGAAAAGAACTGACAAGATGGCGGACACTGGGTACTGCTGTGGGGAGCACAAGGCCCTGCTTGGAACTGTGCAACAACCAACAGCAGGACACCACTGACTGACATCCTGAAAGCCAACTTGCACTCCCTGCAATGGAAGCACGTTCCATGGTGGGATATCTGGCTGGGTGGGAAGGAGGACTGACAGCTCTGACCATAGTTACCAGCAGCTTTTCTCACACACCCCCTTAACACAAACTCCACACAACTCACCTGGGAGAATGCAATGCCTCACACTCTAATTAAATATCCCACAAAGAACCACCACCCTGGGTTATGCTGTGTGAAGCACAGTGACACTCTTGGGACTTGTAGCCAAGCAAACGCCAGGACAACACTGTCAGCCATCCTGTCAGCGCAGGCACACTACCCCACAGGGAAGCAGAGTCAAAAGGAAGGAAGTATGGGCATGCTGGGAAGGGGGGTGTAGGCAATAGCATGATGGGAGTGGTAGTCACAGCTCAACAGCCCCCACCCACCTGGCCCAGCAAGCTCACACTGAAGCATGCACACCTCACAGGGAGTGAAAAGCCACTTCAAAGATGTCTGACAATGGTGCTCTGTTGTGGGGAGCACAAGGCACTGCTGGGAACTGTGCACCAACAAACAGGACCACACTGTCAGCCATCTTGCCAGTGCTGTCACACTCACACACAGTGAAGTCCACTCAAAAGGAAGGAAGTATGTGCATGCTGGGAAGGGGGTGTAGGCAATAGCATGATGGGAGTGGTAGTCACAGCTCAACATCCCCCACCCACATGGCCCAGCAAGCTCACACTGAAGCATGCACACCTCACAGGGAGTGAAAAGCCACTTCAAAGATGTCTGACACTGCCCTCAGCTGTGGGGAGCACAAGGCCCTGCTGGGAACTGTGCACCAACAAACAGGAACACACTGTCAGCCATCTTGCCATTGCTGTCACACTCACACACAGTGAAGTCCACTCAAAAGGAAGGAAGTATGGGCATGCTGGGAAGGGGGTGTAGGCAATAGCATGATGGGAGTGGTAGTCACAGATATTGGTCACCCTCACAATTGGCCCATCATCACCACTCTGAACCATGCTCACATCACAGGGAGTGGAAAAGAACTGACAAGATGGCTGACACTGGGTACTGCTGTGGGGAGCACAAGGCCCTGCTGGGAACTGTGCAACAACCAACAGCAGGACACCACTGACTGACATCCTGAAAGCCAACTTGCACTCCCCGCAATGGAAGCACGTTCCATGGTGGGATATCTGGCTGGGTGGGAAGGAGGACTGACAGCTCTGACCATAGTTACCAGCAGCTTTTCTCACACACCCCCTTAACACAAACTCCACACAACTCACCTGGGAGAATGCAATGCCTCACACTCTAATTAAATATCCCACAAAGAACCACCACCCTGGGTTATGCTGTGTGAAGCACAGGGACACTCTTGGGACTTGTAGCCAAACAAACGCCAGGACAACACTGTCAGCCATCCTGCCAGCACAGGCACACTACCCCACAGGGAAGCAGAGTCAAAAGGAAGGAAGTATGTGCATGCTGGGAAGGGGGGTGTAGGCAATAGCATGATGGAAGTGGTAGTCACAGCTCAACATCCCCCACCCACGTGGCCCAGCAAGCTCACACTGAAGCATGCACACCTCGCAGGGAGTGAAAAGCCACCTCAAAGATGTCTGACAATGGTCCTCTGTTGGGGGGAGTACCAGGCCCTGCTGGGAACTGGGCACCAACCAACAGCAGGACACCACTGACTGACATCCTGAGAGTTAACCTGCACCCACTGCAAGGGTGGCATGCTCATGGTGGGATAACTGGGCTGGGGGAGAAGGAGGTCCGGATGTCAACCAAATACCACCAATGCTGGTCATGCACACACATCAACATTCACATTGAAATGCTTCAGGTTGGCAGGACAATGTGCTACACCAATATCAACCTCTGACTGTGACAACTTAGGACAATGCAATGTACAGGGCCGCATCCAGAGGTACAGTCACAACTGTCAGGTGTGTGAACCATTGATGCCTGTAGAAACATAACATACATTGTGTGTCTCTTCCAAAAACAGGTGATGATGGGGACACAGCAGCAGATGTTGAGGAGTCCCTGTCCCAGGCTCTGGGGGACACTGAGCTCACTGGTGTGGAACAGCCTCTGCCCTCCTCGGATGGCGAAGACCTACCTGGCCCCTCCGGTGTGAGTCATCATGCAGCACCAGCAGGACCAACATCTGCACCCCCTTCACCCACTCCTCCAACAACTGCCAACACACAGACCACCCCCGCCGACACGGACAGACCAAGAACCACCAATGACAACAGCACAGGGACCCCGGCCCACCGTGGAGCAACGGACAACAACCCCAGTACCAACCCCCAAGGGGGCCTAGGGTCACCTGTGCGTGCCACTGCAGGTCCCGCACATGTGGCCAGGGGTGGTGGGAGTGGTGGTGGCATAGGTCGCTGTTTGCAGAGGGGTCTGGACTGCATGATGACCCACAACTGGTACGCATTGCTGATGCGTACCAGAATAGCACCGGAGAGGTCAACCATGTAGTGGGGATCCTCAAGGACATTCAACAGTAGCAGGCTGCCCATCATGCCCGCTTGGACCCATACATGTCCCGTGTGGAGACACACATGTCTGGCATGGAGTCCAAGTGGGACACATTGCAAGAACTGACAGCGGTGCATAGGGACATATTGACATGCCTCCGCCAGATTAGCACCAACATGGCCACACCTCCCTGTGTGCCCACAACATCTGGTGCTGCAACAATTGCAACTGCCACAGGGAGGGAGGATGACTCTGGCGGAGAGTCCTCTGCACCGCAGCAGCCTGCACGTGAGGGTCCCCCCGAAAGAAGAGGGGTCGTCCGAGGAAGGAAAACTGAGAGGCCGATGGCCAGGTACATCCCCCAGGAACCCAACACCTGTTCTGGAAATTCTCCTTTGTGTGCAAACTGTTCACCCTGTCGAATGCAACCCAACTCTCCCACATGACATGGGGAGTTTAAGTTGGCCCAATGTATCAGATGCCTGTGGACTTTACTGAGGACATTTCTGCTACCAACACTTCAAGCTCATCTGGGAACTTTGGATTCCAATCCCAATGTACAGCACCCACCATCCTGTGCACTATCCTCACACATGTATGTAAATAAACTCACTAATACACCATACTTGCCTCTGTTGTGATTCCAACGTGGTTTCTGTCATGGAGATGATGATCTGCTAAATGACACTGTGCATGCTAACTGCTACAGCAAGTTCAACACCGTCATGTGAGTCATGGCGACGTGACACATATGAGGGAGACACACCACTAGGGCTACACAACACATACACACCAGGGCCATCTGACTCATCGCCTACACTGATGTTGCCAGGAAATACAGTGGAATGCACAGACACCACACCTATTCACAGTCTGTGTTAACTAGCCCACAGGTGCAGTAAGCAAATGTCAGTCAGATGTGTGACCACAGACAACGCACATCCCAAAGTGAAGCACAGGTTTATTACACATTTGCAACATGTTGTTTCCACTACAGATGCAAGGTAATCCCACGTGGCAGTGGCCACACAGTCAACAAGTGTAGAAGAAATAAAGTCCAGGGGTGTGTGGCACATCACCTGTAGGGAAACGACTGCTTCCACCCTGGAAGTTGAATCATGGTGTCGGGGGATCACAGTTGACCAAACAACTCTGAAAGTACCCTGTGAAGGACAGACATGACACACAGTCAAAAGCACTGAAGAACAGGACAGAACTGCAATACTCATGCCCAATACATGTCACAAGATACTTACACAAAACCAAGTTAGCATGTCAACACTGTTGGGGAGTACAGACTACCTGTAAGGACACATCGCTGCACGCTTCCAGTCAAGTAGCACATGGCCACACTCAAACAGCACCAGAGCACCACCAACACACATCATGCAAACTCACATCATTGACATGACATCTCTGGATACTCACATTCAGCTGAAGAAGTTGGTGATGAGCTGTGTGCGGACATCACCCTCATCATCATCATCATCATCACTGGCATCGTGGCCTAGGCCAGGATCCTCCACAGGTGGCGGATGTTGGTCATCGTCATCCAGGATGAGAGGCAACTCCTTCCGCACTGCCAGGTTGTGTAGCATGCAGCAGACAATGACAATCTTGCACACCTTTGCTGGGGCATATGGGAGGGCCCCTCCTGTCTTGTCTAGGCAGCGAAAGCGGCTCTTCAGGAGACCAAATGTCCGCTCAATCACTCTCCTGGTCCGACCATGTGCCTCATTGTAGCGCATCTGGGCTGGTGTCACAGGGTTCCTGAGGGGTGTCAGCAACCACGGCATGTTGGGGTATCCCGAGTCACCTACATACAGACAATTGCACATTAGCTGAGTTGGAAAAGAGGGCGGAATACAACATTGCAGAACACACACAATGGTACAAAGTCAGTACACACCAACAAGCCAGGCACGCTGGTTCTGCATCTGTGACATCATCCTCGGGATGCGACTACTCCTCATCACGTAGGCATCGTGTGCAGAACCGGGGAAACGGGCACACACGTGTGAGATGTCTCATATCTGCAAGACATACCACCAGAGCATTGACCGAATGGTAATGTTTCCTGTTCCTGTATGCCTGCTCATGTGCCTGTGGTGGTACCAAAGCCACATGTGTCCCATCAATGGACCCAATGACATGTGGCATCCTCCCCAGGGCATAGAAGTCACTCTTGACGTCAGTGAGTTGTTGACGTTTAGGGAAATAGATGTACTGGTTCAGGTATCTCAACATTGCCTCCAAAACATCGCGTAGCACACGGCTGAACATGGTCTGTGACATCCCACCAGCAGACGCCACAGTGTGTTGAAAGGTACCGGTGGCAAAGAAGTGTAGGGCTGCCATCACCTTCACCTTGGGGGTCAGCGCTGTAGGGTATGGCCGGCCAGGTTCCAAATGTGGGGCCAACCGCACCGCCAATTCCTCAATCAGCGGCCTGTTGAAGCGGTACCGTCGGATGCAGTCACGTTCAACCATCGTTGCAAGGTCAGGGAATGGTCTATGGACAGCTGGTGCCCTGCAGTGCATAGGTGAAGAAAGAAAGATTGTCAGTCACCCCACATATGTGGCATAGACCATACTCAATATCACATGATACATCATTACGAGACACAAGTACCTGATGTGTGTGCCGTTCTGTAAGGACATGTATGGCACCTACATGGCCAACATCTAACATCACAGTTCAACATGTGTTGACAACGAGTTCCAGGTTGTGCTATGGGATATCATTAGGCTATGTCACAGTACCCATGTACTGCTGTCACGTTCCAAACACACACCACAGTGACATGTGAGGACAGATGTGCCCCAGGCATCACAGCTCATTGACAGGTAGATTCACAGGGACCCTGTATTGCCACATGGACACTGGCATGACATGGCATATCATGTACACGTCAGCAAAACAACCATGACCCCCACAGGTAGTGGCCCCTGTTACCTCTGCAGGACAGACATGGACGTCTGTGACACACACACGCACAACATCAAAGTCCATGCACAAACAACGTGGATGTGGAGACTGTCTCCCATTGTGCACATGGAATCAGAGACATCAGAAACACAACATGCACACAGACTGTGGAGGGCCATCACTATTGTGGCAATGGGTCACCCTGTGACGTACATACCTTCCCACATGGGACTCAGGGGGTATGTGACATGACATACACATACACAACCTGGAAATGTGACCATGCCACATGCTCTGAAATGAACCGTTGCACACCACAGTGGTCATGTGCACAACACACAAAGGATTCTGTCCCCATGAACACGTGCACAGCCTGGGAGTGGCTGCCCCCAAGTGCCACCCAAAAACCACATGTTGACCCCCATACACAGAAAAGGTAATGCAGCCTTACATGCCTTAGGATACAGTGTGGACAGGCTGTGGTGTTGTAGGTGTGCCCCTGAGTCCCTGGCAAGTAAATGTGGCTGGCATACGTTCACCAGTGACAACCATGGTGACATATGCGAGTGACTTGTACAGGGACGCGTCGTACAGCAATGGACCGATCCGTGCGCACGCATTGGACATTGCATATGATGTGAGCGGGTACGCGTTGTACAGCAATGGACCGATCGGTGCGCACGCATTGGACATTGCATATGATGTGAGCGGGTACGCGTTGTACAGCAATGGACCGATCGGTGCGCACGCATTGGACATTGCATATGATGTGAGCGGGTACGCGTTGTACAGCAATGGACCGATCGGTGCGCACGCATTGGACATTGCATATGATGTGAACGGATGCGTGTTGTTTTCGAAATACGCGTTGTACAGCAATGGACCGATCGGTGCGCACGCATTGGCTAGGGCCTGGCATGGCAACGGACGCGTTGTCGAAGCTTTAACGAGTCTGATGCAGTGAATTCAGTTGGCCAGCCACAACAATGTTGCAAATTCATGGGTGTCATGAAGTTTAACTTTTGAAGGATGCTGTGGGCGTGTATAAGTGGTGCAATTCCATGGATTGGCCAGATTCAGAAGATGCAAACGACTTGGACCTATCACTTTGGACACATGGGACAGTATCTGCCTCTGCAGCACACATATAATGCTGGCTGTTCCCCTGAGAGCTCACTTGCCTGCACTACATGCTCCAGGACGACATCTGCCACCAACACTGCTGCTGTCTCTGCATCCTCTGGCCACTGCAATGGCACGTACTGTGGAGAGAGCCCCAGCCTTCACCACTGAGGAGAACCAGGCCCTGCTGGACAGCCTCCTTCCACAGTACAGCAAGCTGTATGGGAAACCAGGGGAGCAGGTGAGTGTGCTGTCCACTGCCTTACTAAATGTGCATGTTGTCTGACTAGCAAGACTTACAGTGTGCACACCACTGGCTAGCATGCTCACTGAGTAGTTCTCACCCCCAAAGTGTGTAGTTACATGCACTGAACAGGTATAGTGCAGTAACAGTGCATTCCAACAAGGTTTTACTTCCCAGGCAATGATACCATGTAGTAACTGCTGGCAAACTGTTCATAGCCATCGTTGCACTGCCTGTGTACATCATATGCCCCTGTGATTGAGACATGTATATCCAACTGTGTGATGCACGGATATGTTGCATGTGTAGTAATGGCCTTTTCACTTTGTCATCCTCACAGGTTGATGCCCACCAGAAGCAGGAAATCTGGCTGACCATCGCCCGGGCAGTAAGATCCGTGGGGGACTACAAGCGCCGGATCCGCAACTGCCAGAAGAGGTGGCAGGACCTTCGGGGCTGGACCCGGAGGATCGCAAGGGTCCAGCTGAAGCTGTCGCCTCCTCGCAGGAGGGGCGGACACCGGACCCGGACCCCCCACATGCTCAGGATCCTGGCGGTGGTCTTCCCTGACCTGGATGGGCAGCTGAAGGCCAGACAGCAGCAAGGAGGGGGTGAGTCCATGACTGCACTGTGAACTTTGTCTGACATGCTATGTGCCCTCCTCTGGCCTGGTTAAACTTCCACAGTACATCAGTCTTGTGGTCCAGGACCCATGTCCCTCAATTGTGACATGCCCACTCCTCATCTGATACCCAGGTGTGGCCCTTACAGTCAGGAAATTGTGTCACTTGGGTACTGTGTCCTTGCATTTTGCTTAGCTCAAGGTGGGGGACAGCATTTGTTCCCGTAACTTTGTGGTGGGCTTCATGGGTGGGTCAATTGCTTACACAATGCCTGAGTTCTGACATGTAATCTGCGTGTAACTTTGATATGTGGTCCAATTGCTGATCTGACTCACCACATGTGCCTGGGGTATTTGGCACACCCCCATGCTGCGGGTGGGAACAATGTTTGGGCCTCAGGAGTATGTATATCAAGTGTGTCACACATGCTTAGCCACCTGCCTACTGTCCAGGGCTCATCCCTCTTTCACGTGGAGCAGGACAGTCATGCCTACTCCAGGGCATACAATACACTCTGTACTCCCACTCCCGTGTATCAGCTGACACGTTGTGCTCAGTGAAATGTTCCCTCAGGTGTCTGCCTCTGTGTCATTGTGCTGTGGCTTCGTTGTCAGGACTACTGGGGTGTTTATCGGTTAGGGCTCAGCATGCCACCTGAGATGTGACCATAGGAGACGATACTTGTGTGACATATAGGTGTTTGATCACTTGACTGTGCAGACTGGTGTATGCGACTGTGAAGTTCAGGCAGCTGTTTTTCATTCACAGCAGACTGTGAGGCGCTCAGGTTCAGAGAGTTGTGTTTCATGTCTCCCATATGTCCAATTGGTATGACGTGGACAAATAAGAGTTCAGATGATGTGGTTTGTGGGGGATGGACATGTGCACTTGTCAGCTACAGAACTTGCATTCCCCATGACCTAGGATTGTGACACAGTGCAGACTGTTGTTGGCTGGCTGCCCTGCCCATGTGACTGGAGACAGTGATGTATGACTTTGCAGGCATGCCTGTGCCATGGCATTAAACTTCCTAAGAGTGATCCTGCAGGGGAGTGACATGTGCTACATGCACCCCATTGTGGCATTGACTATCAGGACATGGGTGCATCATGGTGTCTGGTGCTGGTATGCATCACATGCATTTCAAATTAGACTCTGGCCATCCCTTTATCCGGACACCTGTACTGACTCAGTGGCAAGAGATGTGATGTGTGCATGTTCACATACTTCACCGTGTTCTCTGCAATGTCCAACAACTGTGTAGGTGGTGCATGTGTCCACACTGGGGTATTACCATCCGACAGGCACCAGACAGATGGGTGCAAGGCCAGGAGGGATGTGAGTGCCATGGTTGACCATCAGACTGACAATTGGCTTCTCCTAATCTGTGTGAGCACTTTTGGCAATGTTCAACTAAGGATGCCAGGGCTTGCTCTGTAATGTGCTGTACTTACTGTGGTGTGTGCGGTCAGTGCAGGTGACTGATGTTTGTCTGTTTCCCTAATTGTTTGCAGATACATCCACGGCCACAGGAGGGGACAGCTCCATGGACCAGGAGGAGCTGCAGAGCCAGACTGGGTCAGCAGCCGATGAGTGGTCGGAGGGACCCAGTGGCACGGAGGGCGAGGGGAGCCACACTGAGGAGTCCTCAGCACCATCCACCTCAGCTGAGGATACAGCAGCTCGGAGGATGACTCCCTTGTGGAGGCGGGTGTCAGCAGCCACCACACCCCAGCTAGTATGGCTGGCACCGCCACCACCACCACCACCGCCCTCCCATCGGCTCCCATTCCAGCGGTCCGTGGAGGCTCCCGTGTTCGGGAGCGTGTCTCCTTCGTGCCAGGCACCGCACCCCCTGCCCCTGTGTCCCCTGCTGCCCTGAGTGAGGAGTCTGTGTACTTACTTCGCCAGCTCCATGTGGGGCAGACAGCAATGCTGAGTGTCCTCCATGCACACACCACTCTGTTGACACAGCTGGTGTCGTTCATGGAGGGCATCTCATCGGGCATGTCTGCCCTACAGAGGAGCAATAAGTCCATGGCCTCCTCCCTGACGGCAGCAGTGTCCCTCCTCCAACAGTCCCTCACCCCTCCTACCTCTGCCCCATCCACACTTCCTGGCACCCTACCTGTCCCAAGCACATGCACACCTGCACACTCACCCAAACACACAGACACGAGCAGCACAGAAACACCCAAAACAAAGTCAAAACGTGCACGCAAGCATCCTCAGGGGACTGATACCACACCCACAGGGGATGGGGAACAGACACACACACAGGCATCCACAGTCACTCCGCAGTCCTCCAATTCCTCTCCCTCCAAGACCCCTTCCCTTGCCTCACCTGCAACCCCACCTAAAAAGCAGCTCTTCCTCTGTGACCTCGGCCTGTTCCTCTCCAATCCAGCTGATCCAGCATACAGGGGGAAGAGGAAGTCCACCCACACAGAGGGGAGTGCCCCTCACCCCCGGACACCCTTCCCCAGGCACAGACAAACTGAGGCCCCCACCCGCAAGTCCCCCGGACCCGGAAGAGCAAGACCCCGCCACCGCCCTGCAGCTCAACCACACAGTCTCCTTCCTCCATCCCTCAGGCCCCCACAACACAGGTTCCCCCACCACACCCTGCCCCAGGTTCCCCCACCCACAGATACACCATCCCCAAAATGATCCGGCCTTCTCCCCTACCACTTGCTCTTCCAGCCCCACACCCCCGCTGCACATGTTTGTGCCACTGGTGTGGAGACCGTGTCCTCCCCTCTGTCCTGCCCACCTTACCTGAACCCCATTCTACTCCCCTGGAGATAGGCACTGCAGTGGAGTCCACTACCACCCCGTCTGACTTGGGCACTGCAGTGGGGAACCTGTCCACTCCATCTGGCCAGCCCACTGCAGTCGTGCCGGCACCCACACCATCTGACTCATGCCCCCCAGTTGTGCCGGCACACACCATGTCAGACACCTCCACTGCAGTTGTCAGTGACTCTCCAGCACCAGCCACCCCTTCCCTGCCTCCTTCTGGTGAGCCCTGATCCTGTCCCTGCGGTGCCTGGCCTGCCCCCCGTATGCCCCTCCGAGGGGAATGTCCCTGGTCCGTAGCAGTGCAGGCAAGCAAAGGGTGACATCTGCCACTGTCACCCTGTTCGGACTTTACTGATGGACTGGCCATTGGCCTTTGTGTTTTTTCAGGACTTTCAATTTTACACCCACATATGCTGAATAAAGCTACTTTCTGTTCTCTAGTGGTTTTGCTTCAGATGTACATGATGTTGATGATGCTAACCATGCCCTTGCTGCAGTGATGGTGATTTTTGATATCAGGAAAATGAAGTGTTACTGTGCAGGACCCCATGTGGTCCAGGGGAATGTGTCCTATCCTGGTGTGTATCCATGTCATCCTTTGCAGCAATATGAGGGTGTCATGTTTTCAATATTTGCCAATGGGATTTCCTACTTTTATTTGCAATATCACATCTGTGGCTTACACCCCTGCACATCTGTTGTGCTTGCCATTGTTCAATTTGTCTATTTCCCTGACCGTGTGACCATCTCCACTGGACATGCAAGTTTGGGCATCAATGGGGAAGGACTCATCTGTGTTATCAGTGCAACTTTCTATACATGTGTGTTGGATCTGTGCAGATGATTTCGGTGACACTCCCATGACCAGGCTGATGTGACGAGAGCCTTCATTTTGTGCTAATTGTTGACTGAGTGACCAAGTGTTCTGCTGACATGATAGAGCCCTGCAGAGACAACGTATGGCACAGCTTTCCTTACACAGGAGTGGAGTCCCCTCATGGCAGTGTGTAATTCCGTGACATTGCCTGGGCCCAAGGTGTGTGTTGTGTGAGCATGTCTGTGTGTGTTCACTTCCATTTTGCTACGCAGGCTGGGATCCCTAGTGATGTTCCTGTTTGTGATGCTTGCAGAGTTGACCTATGTTCCCCCAAAATCTTCGCCCTGGGTTCTCTGGGATGTGGGTGCATGGCACATTACTGGTCATCAGGGTGTCATCCATAGGTGTGTTTGCTGTCAGGGCTGAGTTTGTGGGCAAACACAGATGAGACACAGTCAGGATTCCCCTTGGCACTTGTTGGTTACACAAGTCATGTAATTTACAGTTTGTGGTAGCTTTCAGTGATTGTGACACGTTGTGTGTGTGACTGCTGCCACTCCTCAGGGTCAGAGCTGCAATGTTGGAAGTTGTCTATGTGTGTTCTTTGTGGGTGACCTTGGCTTCTTCATTGGTGTGTGACTGTGGCCGGGATCCCATTGGTTGGTGTGGATTTGACGTCATGCCCATGTACAGCGTGCTGTGCAGTTTGTCAGACATTCACGAGTCTTGTTGACTGGCCATGTGTGATGGGTTTCTGCACCTTAGTTCCCACCACCACCCCTGGGATTGTCATGGGTGCATGTGCAATGTCACCAGTCCATGTGAGCTTCACTGCTGCACATTGGTGGAGATCAAGGTGTGTGGTGTTGAGTGTGTGCAAATGAGAGTTGTTGCACGGCTAGACCCCTACCTCCATATTGGCCTTGGCTGACAGGCCGTGCTGATTGATTTGTGCTTGTGTAGGTGTGATGGTAGTTTGTTGCTCAGGACACATGACTGTGGTTCACAGTGTGAACGACATCTAGCTTTGTCATTACAGTGGGATTATCATGCAGGCCAGGGTCACCACAATGTGGGGTCCCTGGGGGTAGTGCTGTGGTGAGTCTGTCTCTTGCTGTGTTAGTTGCTGTTCCTACAAGCTTGTGTGACATCTGTAATTTGGGCTCCCTCTCATCTAACAATGCCTGATTGCCCACATAGGGGAATCCGATCCATGAGTTACTTTTGTGTGGCACTGTATACACATCTGTGTAATTGGGATTCAGGCCTCCTCATGTGTTGTGTGGTTGCCTGGGGACACTGGCACACCCCCATCACCTGTTGTGTTTGATATGCAGTGTGAGGCTGCCTGTTTGTGTTTGTGCATCTGCACCACTGCATTGGCATATCTTTAGTGTGCCATTGGCTGTATGTTGTTTGGTGGCTTTCCCCTGCTGTCCCTGGGACTCCTAGGTCATCAGTCAGCACAATGATCATGGTTTGTATGTCCCATTGCTGCCATGGTATGGTATTTGTTCACCTCACATCTACAGTCTCCACAGGATATCTACATTTGTGTGTCCATTGGTGCAGATATGTGGGTCTGCATTATGATGGTCACTTCTGTCATTGTGTTATTGATGAATGTTGACAATGTCAGTCCCCATGGGTGATGTTTGTCTGCACATGGCCAAATGTATGTCTTATTTGCACTGCACTGTTTGCCTCACCCAATCTATGTTGCTATGGGACACAAGCACTACTATGCCACAGATGTGTTTGTTGTTCTGTGACCAGGAATCATCCATGCTGTTTGGCATTTGCAGCTTTTTCCATGACAACACTTACATTTTGGTCACTGTGATGATGGCGGTTTAGACCACATTGCCACAATGTTCAAAATGTGCTTCAGCTGTGGACCCCACACTTACCTTTTAGTCACTGTGATGATGGGGGTTTAGACCCCATTGCCACAATGTTCAAAATGTGCTTCAGGTGTGGACCCCACACTTACATTTTGGTCACTGTGATGATGGGGGTTTTGACCCCATTGCCACAATGTTCAAAATGTGCTTCAGCTATGGACCCCACACTTACCTTTTGGTCACTGTGATGATGGGGTGTTAGACTCCATTGCCACAGTGGTCATGGTCTGCTTTCATTGTGGAGGCCACACACATTTATGTGTGACACATGTGATAGGGGGTCACATTGTATGTTCAATGTCATGTTCAGTGTTGTAGGCATTTGACACAGACTACACACGCTTGTCATGGTGTTGGGGGGATGTGTTTTTCAGACATTCCTTATGTTGGAGTATGCTGGTTGTGTCATGCATTACCCATCCTATGAGTAGGGGTGGTGTGGGTGGTAGGCATCCAGCACCCATGAGTAGGGGTGGTGGTAGTGGTAGGCATCCAGCACCCATGAGTAGGGGTGGTGTTAGTGGTGGGCATCCATCCCCCTATGAGTGGGGATGGTAGTAGTGGCAGGCATCCAGCCCCCCATGAGTAGGGGTGGTGGTCGAGGTAGGCATCCATCCCCTATGAGTGGGGATGGTGGTAGTGGTAGGCATCCAGCACCCATGAGTAGGGGTGGTGGTAGTGGTAGGCATCCAGCACCCATGAGTAGGGGTGGTGGTAGTGGTAGGCATCCAGCACCCATGAGTAGGGTGGTGGTAGTGGTAGGCATCCAGCACCCATGAGTAGGGGTGGTGGTAGTGGTAGGCGTCCAGGCCCCCATGAGTAGGGGTGGTGTTAGTGGTGGGCATCCAGCCCCTATGAGTGGGGTTGGTAGTAGTGACAGGCATCCAGGCCCACATGAGTAGGGGTGGTGGTAGTGGTAGGCATCCATCCCCCTATGTGTGGGGATGGTAGTGGTGACAGGCATCAAGGCCCCCCTGAGTAGGGGTGGTGGTAGTGGTGGGCATCCATCCCCCTATGAGTGGGGATGGTAGTAGTGACAGGCATCCAGGCCCCCATGAGTAGGGGTGGTGGTAGTGGTAGGCATCCAGGCCCCTATGTGTGGGGATGGTAGTAGTGACAGGCATTCAGGCCCACATGAGTAGGGGTGGTGGTAGTGGTGGGCATCATCCCCCTATGCGTGGGGATGGTAGTAGTGACAGGCATCCAGGCCCACATGAGTAGGGGTGGTGGTAGTGGTAGGCATCCAGCACCCTATGAGTAGGGGTGGTGGTAGTGGTAGGCATCCAGCACCACATGAGTAGGGGTGGTGGTAGTGGTAGGCATCCAGTCCCCCTATGCGTGGGGGTGGTAGTAGTGACAGGCATCCAGGCCCACATGAGTAGGGGTGGTGGTAGTGGTATGCATCCAGGCCCCCTGAGTAGGGGTGGTGGTAGTGGTAGGCATCCAGGCCCCCATGAGTAGGGGTGGTGGTAGTGGTAGGCATCCATCCCCCTATGAGTGGGGATGGTAGTAGTGACAGGCATCCAGGCCCCCTGAGTAGGGGAGGTGGTGGTGGTAGGCATCCAGCCCCCTGGGTAGGGGTGGTGGTGGTAGTGGTAGGCATCCAGCCCCCTGAGTAGGGGTGGTGGTAGTGGTAGGCATCCAGCACCCATGAGTAGGGGTGGTGGTAGTGGTAGGCATCCAGGCCCCTATGGGTGTGTATGGCATTGGTGATAGCCATCCCGCCCCTATGGTTCTGCTGTTGCTAGTGTGCATCATTTCTGCATCCCTATGTGTGTGTGACATATGTTGGGTACGTGTCGTTTGTTTGTGTAGTGGGTGTTTGACTTACTGTCTGCGCCGTACGCGTCCTTACCTGTTCCGGTAATAGATGTAGAGTATTGGTAGGACCTGCGCGATGGGATTCATGGTTGGTTCGTCTCGTTCGGGTTTCTCGTTGCTTCGACTCGAACTCATCGCTGGCTTGTTCGTCTCGTAGCTGTGGATCGTCTTGTGGCGCGAATCGGAGCTTATGTGCGGCTCTCCCGGATGCTCTGACGTGCCGGACGTAGCGACGGGGTCGGCGCGTACAGAATGCGCATCGTACTAGTCCGGCCGGAAGGTGCTGTGTATTTGCTTCCGTGCGACTCGATTCGGCGTTTATGGATCCGGCTCGGGTGGGGAACAGGAGCTGGAATGGGTAAGTACGGCTCGCTCGGAATCTGTGCTGTTATGCGCATCGTACTTGCTCGTTCGGACGGCTGTTCGAATCGGTCGGGAAACACGCATTCGGCTGGGTTTTTTTCCGGACGGATAGTGTTAGGTGCGCTTCCGGCCCGAATCGGAATCGGCCCCTAACTTGGCAAAGTTGGGATGCGAACAATTGTGGACTAACCCGGGAGCCATTTCCAGTGTCTAAACAGCATTTAAGGGGGTTTATTGGAGTTCCATAGATGGAGAATTGAGCAGGAAGAGTAGTTTGGGTACCATGACACTAGCCTTCCTGGAATTCAAAGATTCTTTCCTCATGGAAGAATATATGGATTCCATCGAAGCCCCTTTATTAAAAACCTTGTATATTAAATTCCGATTTGGGACCCTATTGTTTTGCACCTTTACTGCTAAATGGGGGCAACATGATATTAACCTAGACCTGTTCTGCCCTTTCCCCCAGATCAAGGAATGTATCAACAACATATTGTTCTTTTGTCAGTGCTATCATAATCACAGGAAGAAGTGGATATTACCCCTCTCTCCGAGCATGGGGATTGGGGATTTTAGGGTAGTCTCCAGAATCCTCAGATCTATTGATTGTGTTTGCTCTGTCCCACTTCTTAATGGGAGTATGGAGAATCAGACAGGGCAGTGTAAGGTCCTGAATACTGTATTACGCTGCCCACCGATGCTGTTGGCAATGTGACCTAAATGCTCTAGTTACACCTTTAAACCCAAAGGCCTTCCTTAACGAGGTGCTAATTCTTCACTAGAATCCAGAAGTATAAGGCATATGGCTGTAGCGTGTTTTATGAAATCCTAAGACAAGCAATGTCTATTGATTAAGCATTGTTCAAAATGGCCTTATGACAGCTTTTATTTTTTTATTATATTGGTTTTATTGCTTTTAACGTTTTTTATGTCAATTGTATTTACAGAAACATTTATGGCAGCATTTGCTGAATAAAGAAATAAAGGATAAAGGTTTACCAAATCAACTTTCACTAAATAGTCTTTCACAAGGCATTTAAAATTAGTAAGGAAATTAATTTAGAAATGTACTTGGGCAGAGCTTTTCACAGTTTGGTACTAATGATTTTAAAAAATGTTCTCGACCATTTTTCCATTCAATATTTGCAGCATAGCAGCTTCTAGTCAGAACATGAACAGAAATGTCTCCTGGCTTCCTCAATTCCAGATATTTCCCTAAAATAAGGTGTAACAGAAATGTGGATACATTTCCACAATTGTTTTGACTTACCTGTCTTTATATAGTCAGGATAGCAGCACATACAGATCTGGAAAAATGTGCAACAATTTGACACCAGGTTTTTTGATATGCCAATTTACAATGTCGTTGATTACTTTACTAAAGAAATGATTACAGACTGGATAGATGGCCACCTGTCATTTCCAAGCAAGAGTGGACAAACCTTTGTACCTTCCTGTCAAGCCACATTTTTGCTCCTTTAGATACATGTATGTTTGCAGTGACACTTCCATAGCACACATAGCTGGGAAGCAAAGGAGTGCTGAACAGTGGTGGAGAGGGCCAAGATGCAGATATAAGATAAAACTTCATGAAAGTGTGTGTTTTCAGCATCTTTGTGAATTTCAGGCGAGTTGGAGCAGTTCTAATGTTGATGAGGATATAATTCCAAGTTTTGGGAGAGTTGAAGGCTTGTCTTCAGTTTTTCACCTTTTTTACAGTCTATGGATGACCTGGCTCCTATTGTAGGGGTGTCTGCCTGAGATATTAGTCTTGTGGCTAGGGGTGTTGGTATATCATTCCTGAGTGCCTAGTAGGTGATGCAGCTGTTCTTGAAGAAGATGATGGATGTAGTGATTGCAGCTTTTGATCATTGGGGTGAAGTAGTTGAATACTTAATGCCCTAAGCAACTTGTAAGATGCCTTTCAGGGGTGCCACAGTGGAGAATGTCAGGCAATTGTTGTGTACACCTTTTTATTTAATTATTGTATTTACTAGATTTTGGTTTACCTATTTCATTTCATTTCATGTATCTTTCTTTTTTTCATCTTCTTCTGAGTAATCCCATTGTTCGATATGTTTATACTACCCTGGTTCGTTTGGTTATATAATTGACCCCGTTTATTGCTCCAGTCTATTGAGTGGAACATTACCAGCACCCGGGTCAGTGAGAACCAGCAATTGCACTTCAGTCCAGAAATTGGCTTCTAGTAGAAAGGCTCTGACCCTTAATTCACCGCACACATGTATGTCTACAGGCAGAAAAGGCCGGCAGAAGCGGCTCGTGTGCTGGATGAGCGGTGTGGCGGACGGGTCGGTAGGGGGGATAGGGGACACAGGTGGGAAAAATACAAAAAACGAATAAAAAAAACTTACCTGCAGACGGCCGCGTCATGCTCCTCTTCTCCAGGTGGCACAGGCTCCTAAAATGCCCTGTGAACAATCCTGAAGCTGCTCTCACCCATGAGAGCAGCTTCAGGATTGGCCTGAGTGCCCTTGATGTGCTCTCCAGGACAGACTGGGAGTCTGTGCCTGTTCTCTCCAACCCAGCAGCGTTGCTGGGTTGGAACGAGCTTTCACTGCACATGATGGTTTGGCCGGCCTGAGCCAAACTGTCATATGCAGTGAAGGGAGTGCACCTACCACTCCCCTCAGTGTCTGTCATCCCCCAGACCCAGCCCCCAAGACTCAGTAGGAAATGAAAAATAAAATGAGTCTTTATTATCTTTTTATTTTTCCTTTCCTGCCGTTTTTTGGGGGGGGGGCAACGCTCCTCCGCCATAGTGGAGGGGCCACTGTCTACAGGCATGTCCAAACACTCTTTGCAGAGTTTCAACAAATACAAGTACGTTAAAAAAAAAAAAAATGATGTAACATATTTTTGAAGTAAAAAAATGATGCATGATAGTGGGAATGGAAACTCACCTAGTCAGGTAAATGATCTGAAGATCTGCGCAGATTTCACATTACACAAACTCTGGCTGCATGTCTGGCATTCATGTGCTTAATTTCTAGTATAATCCATAATCTTCATAAAGAAATCAAAACATTTCCCAAATGATATTCACTCATTCTTGTTTAGACTGATACATTATTGTTAAATCAATACATCTGTCAGGTGTCCCTTCTTCACACACCTTGTTATGTACAGCACTTAGATTTGGGAGAACAGAAGTTTCAATCAAATAAATGCTTCTGCTGAAGAGTGAAGCACAAAATGCCTTGAGCATGGATTCACACATGTTGGGTTTCATAGTTATCAGAAGAAGTGCTGCAACATGTGGTTGGTCGTAGAACATTTGCCATTCACTGGACGTTCTGGAATTTTCTTTCATATACCTGTGAGTACAATTATTTTTCCTACCTATACTTTAAAGTTTGCTGGGCATTCTGAGTCAGAAAACGTGCTGGGATCCACCTCAGACATTCCAATCTAGAGTTATCTGGCTGTCTAGTTTTCAGAACTATCATAGGTTGTTAGAGTTGCTTAGTGGATAGGTGACCCCGGACCAAAATTCCACAGCCATCCCCATGGAAAGTTGGAGAAAACAGAGGTGTTTTAGCCATAGTTTTGACGTTTAAAGGAACTCTTGGGTAACAAATGTGTTGAGATCCATGTAAGCCATGCCACTCTTGATTTCTCTAAGTGCTAGATACAGGCCATCATGGAGAAATTTGGAATTGACTTTGGAAGGCAGGCTGAGCATGGATGTCATTTCGGAGTAGTCAGGGGGCCGCAGCTGTGTTTTGCCCCCTCTGAGGCTAGTTGTCGCAAAGGAAGTGCCAGGAGTAGCAGGGAGCAAGCTAGAGGTCACAGCTGCGACCCTTGACTACTCTCAAATGACATCCATGAGGCTGAGGATAATGATTTCAACAACAATGGAGCCAATTCCAGCCATGCTGCTGGAAAAACACCTGCAGTGACCTTTCCACTGGTGATAGTGATGTCAGAGTGGAAACACATTTTGGAATGGCACCTCAAATGTTATCCACATTGTTTATTGTTGCTGTCCTAGAAGACAGCATGCACATTAGCAGTGAAGGACAGAAAGCAATACTCTTGTGCCGAAAAAAGTTCCAGAACACTAGCAACTTTTAGGGCCTGATTCACAAAGGTAAACTTATACTTTTATGTATGTTTATGTCTGTTTTGGAATTCACAAAACCTAAATTTAATAGTTTGTTTATGAGTGGGGAGACTCCAAAGTTAGGGCGTGGAACTCCTCACAAAGAAAGATAGTCATGTTGTATCTTTTTGTGTGCAGAGTTCTTTGACCCGATGTCGGAGCCTCCGCACTCGTAAACTTACTATTAAAATGCAGTTTTGTGAAATCCAAAATAAATGTAAACTTACACAAACTCTTAGTTTACCTTTGTAAATAAGGCCCTTATTTCTTATGCAAAACGTATAAGACATGTAATAAAGTGAACAAACTATAGCAAGTGTAGTTCAGCAAAGGAGCCAATACAACATAAGAAATTGTCAGGCACCTTCCCAAGGGAAGTGTACAATTTGTAAGTACTACTGCCACTTCTGACCTGGAAGCCCTAACCCCCTGACATTCTAAGCTAGATGTACTGGTGCCCGGGCTACTATATACCGGCCTCTAGGGGATTCCAGTGCAGCTTCTATTGTGTATTCTTTCCACAGCTCGTCCTTATCTCTGCATACCCTGTTTGTTTCTGACACACACTCCCTGCCAGCCAAAAGCCATAAACACACATGTTGAGCAAACCAACTCACACACTGGCAGCCAAATTCCACATATACATATACTGCCAGACATAAGTAACTCACCGCCGCTTACCGATGCCACACACAGGTGCTGCTACCAACAACCACACAGACATATCACCATTCAGCTTTGATGTCAGTTTCATTCAGTAACATTGATAAAATTTGCACTTCACACACACAAAAAAAGAACTTAAAAATGTTCAACTAATGACAAGACATTACAATTTAAATTTGTAAGTCTCACCAGGGACAGCCCATGTGCAATCTATTGCAAGACCTTTTGTTACCTCACAAGGAGTTTAGAAGCCACCCATTACTTACAATTGGTTGGCTTCTTTGCTATTTTCGTGGGTTAGCCCCTTTCCTGGAGCACGGACGTCTCAATTAGGAAACAATTAATTCATGAACAACTGGCAATTCCTGAAAGAAAATATAAATGATAAAAGCATGCAAAATTCACAGATCCAACACGGAGCAACACAGCAATTCACATCATAAAGCAAAATGAAATTGAAAGAAAATGCAGAAAACAAAAACATTTATAAAAATGTTTTTGCAGAAGGTACTAACTTGGAAAACACATGCCAAGCAAAAGTAAGGAAAACACCACAAGAATCACAACTTGCACTGCAACATGTTTCAAAGAAACCTTAAAAGTAATCTCAAAATTGCAGCCAATTAAAACTCTCAGTGCAGAAATGGAGAAATACAAAATAGTAGTGCAACTACTGGCGGCACAAGCTTGAAGAAACTGCAAGATAAATAAACTTAATCACATAACTCAACCAACTGTATATAAACAGCAGTGTCCTGAACCAAACATGAATGCATGAATGTCATGTGCAGTTAATAGCATACGTCACTGAAACGCAAACAGAGGCACTGACAAAGCACCTAACAACATAAAAGAGAACACACAGGTGAATGAAAATATAAATTCAGGTCAACAGCAGTATGAAAAAGAATGCAGTGAATATGGTAAGCACAAATCAAAACATGCTTCTAGTTATCACATACACCAAAAACATACCAGAAAATAACCTACATTCTAAAAAATAAAACATTTAATTAACAACATTTCCAGCAAATTGTTTGAGAAGTGCAATTTGTTTTTACAAAAAACAACCACAAAGAACCCCAAAACAAAGGCCTACATGACCAACAAGCACATGTACTAGCATACTCACAAGACAACATATTTTGCAAGACCCACAAAAAACTCACACAAAAAAGATCTTCCATACTTGAAAAATACCAAGCAATACTCAGTCAATCAGATATAAAAAGTACTGTAACCACTACACTCAACATTTACAAGAAGACACATTTTCACCTTCAAAACATAAACCACACCATAAAGGCCTCACATCAAAAAAATAAACTCACAGTAACTTAAACACTACAATGGCACTATCACAAAAAAGACCAGTTCAAACTTAATAATGAAACAAAAACTAGACTCTACATATGCACAACCACAGATAAAGAGAAAACAAGAGATAGAGAGAATGAGAGGGGGAAAGAAAGAGAGCAGAAGCTCTCATGACTGAAAGCAATGTGAAAAAGAACCAGGAAACCTCTATGGCACTAAACGCTAATGCCCGCATTGACCTTCAGTATATATGATATCAGGCAATAAGAAATAGAGCCTATATTTCAGGCCCTATTGTGATATGCCTCTAGAACATTCGTGAGAAATGGCAACAAGCAAGTAAATTCCACATATATTTAATTTTGGGAATTTTAAGAGGTCCAGCTAAAGCGTAATGCAACAGTTTACTAATGAACATTGTGATGGATATTTTGGTTAACCATAAATATTACAATGTTACGATATCTATCTATCTATCTATCTATCTATCTGTCTGTCTGTCTGTCATTCATCTATCTATCTAGCTAGCTATCTAGCCATCTATCTAACAGCATTTATTTGTTTTACTAAACAATAGCAGTTATAGTGACGTTATAGTGATGTGTTGGAATGAGACACAAGCTATTGTGAAAAAAACACAAAAATCCCTGAAATACATCAGTTATAGTTTACTCAACTAATTATAACTGAGCCCCCATCATGCATTGCTTATGTCCTCACATATTGCATCACCCATGACATGCTAAATGTAGTAATATAGATATATATGCACATTTCACATACTGACGTGTGTGTGTGTGTGTGTGTGTGTGTGTGTGTGTGTGTGTGTGTGTGTGTGTGTGTGGGGCATGTATAACCCACGCTGTGAGGACCGGATTGGTCCTCATAGCATGGGTAAACCCTCACTGAACCAGTTAAACACTATCTGTGTGAGGACCAGTGCATTATGAGAACCGGTTCCCATAGTGTGTTTAAGCACTTTTGAGTGAGTATATCAGAAAACTAAAAATGCTGTTATATTTGATTCGATCCACTGTATAACCAACCCTACCCTACTAGTTAGAATAGTAAATACACACTTCATTATGGTCAATGCGTGTGTGTGTGCGTGCACATATGCACATTTCACACACTAACAATAATGGTTTGTTTGGAGAATAGCCCACCATACTCCCTGCCTTCCCACCCTGGAAAGCCCCTAAACCGGGTGCCATGTTATGGCACCCTGATGTGACCTACTACCCTGCCCCCCCAAGAAAGAAAAAGAAGAGGAAAAAAAAAAAACAAGGTCATATTAAAGTTTCAAGAGAGGAAGAAGAATCTTGGCAGTCTTTTTCTGGCTTTTCTGGCTTTCTACTTCTCCATAGTGATTTTCTGCAATAATTCCTGTGCTTCGTCAAGATTTGCAAACATGTGGAATTTCCCTTGGACCAAAACTCGGAGCTTCGATTGTTGAGCTATGGCCGCCTGAGCCCCCTGGGCCTTGAACAAATAGAGAAGCTTAACAAATTCTTTCCGACGGCGAGCCGCTGCTGCAGACATGTTGGAGAAAATATGGCAGCTTGGAACTTCCCGAGTTGAAAATTGCTTCTTTTGGATGGCTCTGGTAAGTATCTGTTCTTTCACTCGGTAATCCGTGAAGTTGACTAGGATTGTTCTAGGTAGCTTTGAATTCGGGAAAGGCTGAGCTGGGACTCTATGTGCTCGCGTGATAGTAAGGTCTCCAGAGAACTCAGGTAGCACATTTTCCTTGATGAATGACTCCACCCGCTGGAGCGTTTGAGCTCCTTCGCAACCTTCTGGTACCCCGACCAGCCGCAGGTTGGAACGTCGAGAATGATTTTCCAGCTCTTCCAGCTTGGTTTCCAGCAAGATTTTCTGTTTTTTATCTAGTGTAGCCTGCTGATGCATCGAGGTCATCTGATCCTCAAGGAGAGAAATCCTAGATTCGGCTACCTGTAGTCTTACCGGGAAAGAGCCAACTGCTTCTTCAATTTTAGAGAGACGCGAATGTAATGCAGCTATTTCGTTTGCTTGTGTTACTTTCAGCTCCCGTATCTCTTCGAGAATAAGATTTAACATGGTTTTAATGTCACATTGGAAGCTGGTCCCGGCCTCTAATAGCTGATCTCCCAAAAGATTTTCCGGGCCTTGTTGAACTTGCTGCCCTGCTGCCATAATTTTCTCTGCTGTGGAGATTAAGGATGGGGCCTCCAGTGGCCTCGAAGGTGAAACAAGGCCGCGGGTGACTAACGGGCCACTCCCTTGAGATTTATCCCGGAGATCATGTTCTGGATTTTGATTTTGTAAAGGCGGTGAAGACATTTTAGTTTTCAGAAATAGGGGGTACTCCTTAGTCTTGCTTTGAGATGTGATGGAGGCATTTTCCTGTATATTTTCCTGGCTCAGTATTGCTTCTAAGTCGCCTGGTGTCTGGTTATCTGCCGCCTGATTCACTCCGGATGTGACAGAGCTGGGTATGGCACTGACCAGTCCTTCAGCCCCTATGTCTGAAGTCAGCGCCCCCAGATTGGTGGTTTCGGGCCGCTCCTGATTTTCACCCCCCTGGCCCCAGCCCTGTGATCCAGAAAATCATCTTCAGAGCTCAGAGGACTGGAAATAGGGGCTGACCCCCGACGAGCCTTCTGGGAGCGTTCAGCTCTTGCGTTTGCAGAAGCAATCTTCATCTGGGTTGTTCAGGTTTTAGACTTCAGAGCCACATTTGAATCAACATGAGCCATTACATTGGCGATCTTTAAATGTTTCCCCATCCTAACAGTGGATCCAGGAGACCAGACTGCAAGACTTTGAAATAAAGCTTTGTGTCCGCACAAATCCTGATCGCTAAAGGATCCCCACTAGTCCACTGATTACTACGTGCAAATAAAGAGACTGGGATACCCTAAAAAAAATGCCTTTTTTCTTCCTTCCCTCTTCCTCCATTTTTACTTTACCGCCAGGAAGTTTGTAAGCAGGAAACTAAAAATTGCAGCACTCGACTAAAAGAACACAAAAAAGCCTAAGTTTGGCTTAGAAATACAATTTTAATTGTCCATACGTACTGCCAACGCAATCCTGAAATTATGGTGCACTCTCCATTCTCAATTATGTAGCAGATTTGAAGCAAACAGAAAAAGCAGCATTATAATCCTCTTCTTACTTGTTGGGTTTGTTCGGTGCCTTGATGTTTATCTGTCTGGGGCTCCTAATACTCCAGCGCTTCGTTGATCTGTCGGCTGCCCTGCCTTCCTCCAGTAATCCCTACATGGGAGGTTGAGGCTGAGAGGAAGAGCAACAAGCACAGTAGGGAACGCGGCGGCAGAACTCCGGGACCCAGCGGGCGTTGAAACCCCCCGAACTTTCCTTCAGCGAAAAAAAAAAAACACGGAGCAAACAGCCACGAAGCTCCAGCAGCAGAACGCTTCTGCTCCTGCTCGTTGAGCTCGTGTTGGAGATCAGCCGTCAGCAGCATTACGATAGGGCGGGGGCAGTGGTCACCTGTGGCTACGTGCAGGCGGGGTTCGCCGTAGCCATCCTCCGGCCAATCCAGGGGTGGGAAGGGACACGGGGGGGCAGAAGGAAGAGGGAGGGACAGTTGGGGAGGATGGGGGCGGGGGTAAAAGCAGATAAAAAGAGTAGAAATTGGAGAACAAAGCGCAATTATTAAAGTAACCATGGGAGCGAAACAACTCGTACAAACACACCAAAGGTGCATAAAAAGATTTGGCTTCGGTCACTGGGCTTATTTTAGTAAGCAATATGGATACTAATGTAAGGATAATATCGATGAATGTTAATGGAGTGTCTAACAAGAAGAAATATGGTGGGATGATTAGATGGCTAACTTCCTTTTCTCCTCAAATTTTATATCTTCAGGAAACCCATCTAAAAACGAATACACCTAAACTTTTTATTCCTAAGTAATACTCTAAGGCTTTCTTTGCCTCTGCAGGGTTAGCAGTCAGGGGAGTAGCTATTTACTTCGGATGAGGGTTTG
The DNA here is from genome assembly GCA_963921515.1 of Calotriton arnoldi. Classification (NCBI taxonomy): domain Eukaryota; kingdom Metazoa; phylum Chordata; class Amphibia; order Caudata; family Salamandridae; genus Calotriton; species Calotriton arnoldi. Next base: position 387,779 of record CAWUFW010009555.1, read on the forward strand.
ACTGCGAGATACTTCAAGTTACGAGAGACCCTCAAGGGAGTGGCTATGGGTCATTGTCAGGGTAAATGGGATACCCTATAATCTTGTAAATTATTATGCTCCATACGATGATGATCCTGCACCTCTCATAAAGATTAATGAATTGGTCAGAGGCGTAGAAGGCCCTATAATACTTGGAGGTGACTTCAATTTTATTCAAGATTTAAAAAGGGACACCTCTAATAGAGCAAAAAAACAATCTAAGCCCAGGACAAAAAAGGAATTAAATTCTATAAAACAGGATTATCTTCTTATAGATCCCTGGCGTGAGGTACACCAAGGTAATACACAATTCACTTGTTATTCTCATCGATTTCAGTTAGCTTCTTGTATTGATTTTTTCCTTATTCCTCGCTATGTTAATTGTTTAAGCGCTGAAATCAGGGCCAACTCTTTTTCAGATCATTCATTAGTTATTATTGAGATTAAAGCAGAGGCTGAAAGGCGAGAGAGATCCAGGTGCAGATGAATCGGCTCCTCCTTTCGAACCCCAAATGTGTTGAAGATACGAAAGAATGGATTACGACATTCTTTCAGGAGAATAAGGATACAGCAACCCTCTTTTCGGTTTGGAGAGCCTTCAAGGCTACATTGCGGGGCCAGATGATAGCCTTCTTGGCATCACAACTTAAGATGCGGAGGCAGCATATATTCAAACTACAACTGTTGTGTAGTTCCTATATTACCCATACAGGATCTGTGCGTTCAGATAACATAAACTGTAGGATTGGTGGCAGACTGGCTCTGAGCACCCCCACCGAGAATGTTAGCCTTTCTGTTTTAGCTAGCTCACAGTGCCACTAGAATCTCCTCTTATCGGGGAGAGAATAGTTTCTGGCAACCTCAGAACATGACAACCCTGATCCCCCAGGATTGTGGAAACAATATACTACTTTTCGCTCAGTCACTCGTGCTCACTTATTCGGTCTCAGAGAGTTACACAGAAGAAACAGTTGGGCGTGTTACAATAAGAATTTATTGCACAGTTGTTCTTCTAGTGTAAATTAGATGTGCTGCAACAACCGTTAGACAGTAGCAGATATATATGATTAGCAGTACAGTGAAAATAAAAGGATAGTACAGTTCTACCATCTTGCAATAATCATGGATACATACATGAATATAAAATGCATGATAAAGTGCACGTACTCCTACGATGCCTATCTAGATGTACCTAAGTGTACCTATGTTTATGTTTAGAAATTTGTAGAGCGCGTGGCTGCCCGAGGGCTTCCCAGCGCTAAAGAGTGTTGTTTACAAGCTCTATCCATAGTGCGTCTACAAGGGGAACAGCAAAGTTTTGAGATGTTTCCTGAATGTGAGTAGGTGTGAAGCCAAGAATCCCTCTAGGATTTGGTCGAACCCCATTACCTGGAGAGAGTGAGTGTGGGACCCCGTCCTGGTCTCGAGTTGGACACCCCGCAAGGGATGTGTTAGACCACTGTCAGCTGGAGCATCTGCATGCAGGAGCCTCAGCATCTCTGGTCAATGTGTCGGCCTGGAAGTCTCGGTTCCCTCTCCCAACCCTAGCAAGATGTGCTGTATTTATACAAAAAAGTATCAAGGGTTTCTTTGTCCCTTGTTTCTTGTATTAGCCATTGTTGGATTTGAGGATGATGTATGGGATGAACCTTGTACGTAGATATTATGCAGGTGGTGTAGCCTTTGCCTGGTTTCCAAGAACCCTCATGAATATTCATTCATACTGTATGAGTCTATTGATGGAGTTATAGGATGCTATTGTTCAGGGAAACCCTCCTTCTGTGCCCAGGACTAGAACTAGGTAAAGGTTCAATCCTAAAGGCTCGTTACTGTGTAGTATAAGGGAGATAATGTAGGTGAAGGTGTATGATATTACCCGGGCCTATATTAGGGTACCTATATGAAACATAACATCCACTCCTCTTCCGAACAGTCAATAATGATAAAAATGCAAGTGAACTACTCTTTGTACTAGGTAGCGGCGCATAAAACTATCAGTGAGCTTCATAAAATATTGTCTTTAAAACCATTTAAAAATAGTCTAATGGGGGAAGAAAAATTATTTTTGAAAGTTTAGTATTGGAAATGTCACTCTAAGTCAAAGTCCTAGTTGAGTTTGTTTATATAATTCGAACCGCTACAAGCATCAGAAGGCCATGCTTTCCCAGCGAAAGTGTCAGTTAAAGGAAATGTTCCAAATTTAGTTGAGTTTTCAAACAAAAAGGAAAAACCGAATTCTTTCCCAGCACACGATGAGCCAATTATAGATTAAGTGTCCTGGCTGGGAGACGTGACATCGCCGTTGCTCGCTGTTGCAGAGGATGATCCCTGTAACACCTCGCAGAGTACGTCAATTGAGCACAGATGATACTCAGAACTGCCAATAGCTGGTGCAGAGGCAGCCGGTGCTGTAGTCGATACCTGAGTGCTAGTGGAAGAGTTGATGCTCAACCCAGTTGTAGCAAAAGGCACCTGCGGGTTCTCGAGGAATGCAGCCATCAAGATAGGAATACGCTGGGTCCATTGCCGAGCATGGACCCTCACCGGTTCCAGCATGGTATTCATGTCCGGTGGCGTTGCCTATGGAAGTGTCCAACAGAGATCTAACATGCATTCTTCTCCGCAAAACATGCATCGAAGAACAGGTAAGATGCAGTCCACCCAGACTGGTCTAAACGATAGGAACCAAGAGGCGCTCAGTTCCAGCAGGCGAGGTGTGCCTAGATGTTGTATCATGCGTTCCCAGTATTTACGCTCCAGGAGTGCTTTTGCCATCTCCTTGGTGATTGTTATTTTTCTGCTACGCAATGGACGGCCCAATCAGGATACCTGCTATTGAGAGCAGGATCAGCGGAAGACCTCCAAAAATACTTCCCAATACGGAGTGTATAAAGTTTGGAATAACTCCGAGGACAGTCTGAAAGGAGCCTAGAAATCCTGATCCTATGGTCTTAAATAGGTGTACAATACCACTCGTATCAGACATATTAAAGATACGTCCCACCATTTCTGTGAAATGAGAGGGGCAGTTTGTACATATGAGTGCCTGTATCTCAGCAGAGGTCCTTGCGATTTGAAGATCAAGGGACTCCCGGGCGGAGGTTAAGGGCACAGTTTGCTGTAAAATCATGGCTTTCATTCTGCTCAAAATATCAAACTGTATAAAAGAAACATTTAGCGAAGGCCATAGTGGCGCCTCCCTGACCTTATTTGTTGGGGGAAACAATACTTGCATACAGCAAGTAACCCTGGAGCTCACCGTGATCAGATAGGCAATCCCCGGAAGCATCCCACAACAACCTTGATCATTCAGCATCAAGTAACTCCCATTCGAGAGCAGCTTGAATACCAGTGTAATCACGGCTGCTGGAGTCCCTTGCAGGTGGCAGGACAAGCTCGCTACCGAACCATTACAAGCTCCGTGTAGTAAAATATCCTGGCACATGAGAGAACCACTCAAAGTGTTCTTGCAGTTTATACTGCTTAGAAACACTTCTCGATCCCCACTCCGGCATCGAAATCTGTACGGTAATTCTCAAGATTCCTTAATGTACTCCTTACCCAATTTTTCATATTTGCCTGCCTGTTTTTGTTCAAGGCAATACTGAAACTGAAAAGTCGTGACCGGTAGAGTGATGTGGCCATGGATTAGCCATTCTGTGGATGGTGATTCCGCTACCGTAAATGGTAATCTATCCAGTTTTTCAATACGCAGCATTGTATATTTTGCTCCCCTTTGTGCCATTTCCATCTATTTATCTGTTAGATTGTATGCAGAAAACAGAGACATACTGTTGATGAAACGCCAAGGCACATAGCCTTCACGCAAAGACTGCAGTGTCCAGCTTAACAACATAATAGAACGTAATTGAGATTGCCCGTGTTGTAATATGGCCAAATCTTGTTCCAGTATGTCTATTGCAGAAGATACAATGTTGCCTAAGGAATATATCCTGGAGGTCAAAGTTGTTAACCCATTATCCACTACCGCTAATGCCTTCTCTAAGTTAATACGGTCTGTTTCCTGTATTCTCTCTGCAGCCTCTTGTTGGGATATTTTCCAATTTTCATTGTAGGCAGCATAAATGCCAGCATATATGAAATGTTTCTGACGTGATTTCCTGGGACCTAGTAAAAAATCCCTAAGATCCATGTCATGTGTGAGTAAGGATAAGTGATGTTTCACTTCTGTGAGTGTTGAGGTTTCTAGCCAATCAAGGCACAACTTCCCAACACTGTAGGATGTCACTACCCCTGGATGTACTCTTTGTACATAGCGTGGGTCTGACCTATGGATACTGAACCCTTCGGTAGTACCCCAGAATCTTTGCTGACATCTGTTCGTGTCTATGGGCCAAACCAACCATCCTTTCCAATTAGGATCTGATCTATTGTACCGAAAAATGTCATCTACTTCTACCCCTTCTTGTGAAGTTGAATTCTGCCACCCGTCCATCTGTGATGGTGTTGGAAACCGAGGTGTGTTCAGGTCCTTGTTCTTGGCTAGTCCAAGACAGGATGTCTGTTGCACAGTGTCATTTAGGAATATCACTGCTGTGGAATGAGGCATGCTCTAAATAGTGCCTCTGTTCCCTGGACTTGCCAGTCTCTAGAACCCCAGACTGATTTTAAGTCTATTGTGTCCTTCCATAGGTCAAAACCCTGTTCAGACAATTGGGTGATAAAGGAAGCAGAGTATATCTGTTTGGTGTTTGTCAACCTAGTTTTCAGTGCTGATGTCGGTGCAACCTTGTAATAATACGAGCTCGGGTCAGTGGTGTTAAACCCTGAAAAATATGAAAACTTCTGTGCAAATGTATGCAAACTACCTTTTGGTGGTGTAGGGCAATGTTCCCACTGGTGGTACTCAAAAACATTTCTAGGTGATATAGATTTGTGCAAGAAATGATGACCATAATGTTGGTAACAGTACAAAGTGTCATAGTCTGAAGTACCTTCTAACATTTCAGTGTTCGGAAATGCGGCAGTTTTCTCTAAATCAGACAACATATTATTAACAGTTTCAGAGTCCCAATCATCAGAAAATGTACTGGAGGTAATGATATCACTCAATTAAATTTTAAATACATGAGAAATTTTTAAAACTTCAGTAGGACCGAATATATCGAAATCAACCTTGTCCCAAACTATACCGTCCGGTATGGGAACTGCTGTAATGTTCACTGATGAGAAGTCTCTTTGTTCACGATGAGAAGATTGATGTGGCTTCAGAATCAAAGTTACTTTTTCGGCTGCAGGTCTTTGTTGAAGGTAACGTCCATTAATAAGCATGCTAAAAGTTATAACTAAGCCTAGCCAGAAAAGAAGGAACTGTATCCCAGTAATTACCCAGAGTTCTACCCAAGGTGACACCAGGTAAGTCTTTTTGAGAAAGTTCAGAAAGTCCGTAATCTGTTGCTTGCGTGTTTGTTGGGCTGGCGTCGTTTCCGGTTCACTTGGATCCAAGGAAAACGTATCAAAGTTCATGAAGTAGCCAGAAGCAGTTCAATCAATTGTTGGAATTGCATCAGGATGTTGAAATCGTAGTTTGCTCTTGTCGAGGCATGTTGACGTAGACATCTGTATTAAATCTTATTGCAACTTGTGTGTTATTTTGAGTTTGATTTTGAAGTTGAGCTTCGGGTTCAAGGGGAACGAGTTCCATAGCATTGTTGCGTAGTCCTTCATTCCTTTGAGAGGACTCTTCAAACGTGATGAGTCTTTCTGTTTGAACTTCTTGGATTGTAGCTAGAGGAGGGCATCTGCTACAGCAGAGCCCACAAGGCCTAATGTTCAGTATCGGCCACATAGTGTGGTTTGATTAAGTCGATTGAGACAAATCGTTTCTCCTTTTTCCCGGCAAGAGGCGGCAAAAGCACAGTCCTTGTTCCTTGAATTGCTAGGACCGGTACAGGTTTTCTGTAGGATGGCCCAAATTCTTTTTTATCCGCTATTTTCTCTCTGACCAGATCCCCGACTTTTGGGATCCAGACAGGTCTTGCCATGACTGCCTTGACTTCCCCAGTGGCAGTCTGTTTCAGGTGGACGTTACTTTGTTGTGTCCTGGATTCATTTAGATCCTGTAAAACAGCCAAACGATCATGGATATCAAATGGTTTCTCATCCGCCACTGCGCCTTCACAATCAAGATCAGGTACCCACATTCTTGTCCCAAATAGGACCTCGTAAGGAGTGACACCCCCTAGAGAACTTCTTGGCTGGTTATTGAGAGCTCGCTGTACCCCATATATATGATTGACCCAACTACCACCCTTGCCTAATACCCTAGCTGTTAAAGATTGCTTTAGGTCCCGGTTTTTCCTTTCCACAACCGAATTTCCCTCAGGATGGTACGGAGAGGAGTACCGCAATGCTATGTCCATACTTTCCATGGCCTCTTTGTACGCCCCAGAGCTAAACACCGGGCCACGGTCAGAATGTAACGTGCCAACTACGTATGTCCCTATAAAGAATCGCAAATCTTTGATAACAGTTCGAGCGTCAGTCGAGCGCTGAGGCCAAACCCATAGGAATCTTGAGCAGGAATCCATTGCAACCATGATATACTTGTAGGCCCATCTGATTGTAAGGGGCTGCAGTGGTCCAGATACACACAATTGAGAGGTTTGTCTGATTTTAATAACGGTGTCTGTGCCGGGCGTGTTATGGTGGAGCCTTTCATCTGCTGGCAGATGTCACATTTCAAGACATAGGGGCCGATTCCGATCTCGGCCGGTAGGGCTCCGAATCGGATTCGGCTTAACCGGATCCGATTCGGAGCCCTATTTCCCGACCGATTCGTACGCGCGTCCGGGCGAGCGAGTACGATGCGTATTCGCCGACCGACTCGTCCAGGCGTCCCGACCGCTCCGACCGACTCGATCCCGGGTCGAACCGCACCGACCGACTCGCACGGACACGACTCGCACCGGCGCAATGGAGACGTTCCCCGGCCGGGTAAGTACGATGCGCGCCGCGAGCAGTCCGACCGAGCCGCGCACTCCGGCTCGAAAGAGCTGTCGGAGCCGTACTTTGGGGGTCCGTGTCGGACCCCCTGTACGCGTAGCCGCGCGAGTCGTTCACAGGGGGACCCATGGGTCCCCCTACCTGTGCGTGTACGGCGTGAATCGCTCGCCGCGTACACGCTGTAGGAGGCGCACTTGTCCGCATCGCACCCATTGAGTCAATGGGAGCCCGCGTACGCGTTGTACGACAGGCTCCCATTGACTTCAATGGGAGTCCGACCGACTCGAGTCCGATGGCATACGTGCGCATCGTACTCGTTCGGTCGGGCTGCACGGGTCCGATTCGGTCGGAAATCTCTCCGGGTCCGGCTCGGTCGGAGAGATTTCCGGCCCGAATCGGAATCGGCCCCATAGTCTTTAGTTTGCTTTGTTAGACCTGGCCACCAGTAGCGCTGTTTCAACAATGAAATAGTCGCTGTAACGCCTGTATGCGCAGAGCCCAAACCCTCGTGTGCTGCAATAATCAAACCTTGCCTACGATCCATATTTGGTATTACTCTGTCCCCCACTCGAGGAATCTGAGCATATGGAATGTTGTTTGCATCTAACTTGTAGGAGTACTTGAGGGGAAATTTCTTTGGTACTGCTGGGCTGCCCCTTGTGTGAAGCAATGACAGCAACCATAATCTCACGTCTATCCTCGTTTTTGAACGATTGATTGCAGCTACGGAAGCTATGCGTACAGCCCCCTTTGCGGCTTCATCAGCAAATGAATTCCCTTCAACGTGACCGCCATCACGTTGATGACTCAGTGTATGAATCACGTGAGCCCGTGGTAGTTCGTTTCTCAACTCAACTACCTGTTCCCATAGCATTTTATGCTTAATTGTGCCACCTTTTGCGTCTTTGAACCCGTTTCGTTCCCAATGATGTAAATATTCGTTGTATGATTGCACACAGTGAAAAGAATCACACACTATCAGTGTGGGGAATTCGTGATCCGTATTCACCAGTGCCAGTATCAGCGCTTTTAACTCTGCCAACTGAGCTGTGCAGTCTCCTAGAGATTGCGTATTGGTGCAACTTGGATGGAACTTTCCATCCTGCATGCAACCTTTAACGATAGCACATGCTGCGCTGTATTGTTGCTTACTCCCTATGGCCGGTTGAGCAGATCCGTCAGTGTAAATAATATATTCATACTGATCTAGAGGCAAGATTTCATTCGGTAGAGGGTATTCTTGTTCGTTTTGCAGAAATGCTTGTGTTTTTAGACTTGGATGAAATCTGTATTCAACATCGGTTGCAGTAAGAGAATTAGCCCATTGTATCCATCTCAGATGTAAGGCTTTTGCATTTGGAATGCTAGCCTTTGTAACAGCTTCTAAAGCTGGTATTGGTGTTACGACAATTATGCGCTTTCCCTGAGCCAGTGCTCTTTCTCTTGCTACAGCGGTCTAAACTGCTGTCAGGATTTTTTCTGTTGAAGTGAAACGCATTTGTGCGTTTGTGTACAGGTGCGATTTGTAAGCGATTGGTACTGTTTCGCCTACATTGAAGGTTAAGTAAGTGTACCCGCATTGACCCACTGTTACACGGATCACTAAGTTGCGTACGTTTACCCGTGTCTGTAAGTGTTTTGAAGCTATCATGTCTTCTTGTAGTGAACGTAGGATATTTGTGTGTTCCTGTGTCCATTGTCTAACTGAAAAGTCAGATTTTATAAAGTCGTAGAAAGGTTTTACTCTTTCCGCGTAATCCAAAATGTATGTTCTGACAAAATTTAGGAATCCCAGTATTGATTGTAAATTTTTTAATGATTTTGGAGATTGGAGCAGCGCACACTTTTCTAAAAAGTTAGCTGCCAGACTTTTCCCTTCACTTGAAAGCTCATATCCTAAAAACAGGACATTGAGGTGGGCGATTTTTGATTTTTTTAAATTAAATTTGTAGCCCTCTGAGGCAAATCCCATAATTATGGTGCTCACCCTGGTCAAGTGCCTTTTTAAGTCATCGTCCGTCAGATAAATATCATCCACATAGGACAATGCTTCCTCATCCAAATTTTGGAGTAATTCGGTTACTCTCGCTGAAAATAACCCCGGGCTATTCCTATACCCTTGAGGGAGACGACAAAATTGTCGCTGGGACCCCAATGCTGAGAATGTGGTCAAATACCTGCTTTCAGGCGCTATATTTTGGCAGGAAAATCCATTTGAGATATCAAGTGTAGTTTTGTATTTTTTCCGCACAATGTTATTCATTAATGCGACACTGTGTGCAGTTTGAACTGCAAATGTCTTAGTGCAAGTGTTTAAATGTCTGTAATCTAAAACTAGACGATATGTATTGTCAGGTTTCATGACAGGAAACAAATGATAGTTCATTTGAGAGGTGCAAGTTTCAATCACCCCTTGGTATTCAAGTTGATCTAAGATCTCCCTGACCTGTTTTTTAGCTTCTTGCTTTATTGGATATTGTCTCTGTGCATTTGGTGAAACTTTTAACGGGATCACGTGGTGGGTTGAATCCTCATCCCATCCGGCATGATTTTTGTACAATGCTGGAGCTAGGGCAACTGCCCACTCCCGTGCATATGTGTGTTTTAAATGAATGGGAACAAGGTCGGAGAAGGCTGGAAAAATTACTGTTTCTCCCCTAGGGCACTCCATAACGAATGCTGGCGGCCAATCTTGTTCAGCTAATAGGATGTCATAACCAGATGACAGATTCTTCCAAAAGAGACCTTTAACTGTCCTGGGCTTGTCCCCCTCCATTTGGAGTGTTATTCCATATAACTTATGTGGGACGCTTACCCTCGTGTCTGGTGTTTCCACCGTGATGTAATAATTCAAGTCCGCTGTCACCAGAAATTCCATCAGGTTCTGGCGAGCTATTGTTACTTCTGCCGCACTGCCTAGCATCGTCTGAGCCCATTCCCCGTTCAGAAGTTGTGTCCTCAGAATTCTGGGCATGTCTGATCTTCAGGCCTGCAACTTTCTTCTTCTTAAACTGAGGTTTTGATTTTGGCTTTTCTTCTTTTTTGGAAGTATAGTCTTGAGCGTGCTGTTTGTCTCTGTACTTTGTACGCTCTTCTTTGTGTTCTGACCGTCCTTCTCTCTCGGAGTTTTTCGATGAACCCTGAAAGGAACGAGAGGAACGTGTATCAGTATCCTGATACCTGTCAGGTTTCCTAATATTATCCCTATTCCTAAGGTTGTACCTCCTTTCGGAGGGCTCCAGTGGAGGCGATCTGCCTCGGGATTGAGATCTGTTTCCTTTAAAGTTTTGTTGTTTTTTATTATCCCACTTATTTTTAGAAGAAGCAGGTGTCTGCTTGGAAGTGTCCTTTTCAGGACTTCCCATCAGTTGTGGTTTTAAAGCTTTCCCACCTAAACTGTCTCTGCCTAATTCTACATATGCAGTTTCAATTATTTTGGGTAGTTCATGTTGTTGATCTATAGGACTGAACTCCCTTAGGCGTTGGCGGATCGCTACCGAAGCTGCTTCCCCTTTAATATTAGCTAGTATTATGGCTGATACCTTATCATAGTTACCTAGTAACATCATCCCTAAGTTTAGGGCAGGCTCTGCTCCGTACTCATTTTGTATTTGTCTTAATACATCTGGTACTACAGCTAAGGATGGTATACCATGAGTTCCGGTATATATGGCAGCAAAGACTGTACCCCAAGTGGTACAATCTTCTACTTGTGGGGTTATCCCCATGGGCAAGCAGATTGTTAGCATTCAGTGTTTTTCATATGGGGTAGTATTCGGGAATACTGCCTCGAGCTGAGTTATTTTCTGAGCTACGCAGAATGGCATTTGTTCACGTTTCGTGGGCATTTTGCCCATTACCGCGTGTAACGTTTGTGGTGTAATTTTAGTTGCTGTACCCTGAGACTGAATACCACTTGTTGCAACTATTGCAGGTTGGACTGTGAAAGTCCTCATGATGAATTGCATCAAGTTTCTATAGATTTTAATTAAATCCTTGCGTTGTATGAGTAAGTCTGCCTGTGGCATTGTGTGAATGTCAGGATGTGGTGTGTAGGCCGCTAATATCGGCCATGTTGCCCCCTCTCCTCCGAGCGGGACTAATCTTACTCTTCTTCTTGTGTGGGGAAGGGTGCCTTTAAACCAGTATAAGTGTTCCTGGTACGTGAGTGGAATCTCTATGTCCTCGAACGGACCATATTCCACTGGTGCATCTCCTTCTGTATAGTAGTGAAATGTCTGTGTTCTTGCATCTGCTGCTGGGAATGTAACCCATGAATAAAATACCTCTGTTTTACTTGATTCGTGTGCCTCAATCACGAAAGCTACTATGCCACCCCTAGCTTTTAAACCATTTTCTAATAGTTTCAGGGTGATCGTATGTCTGAATTTAGGTGCAATTTGAATTGCGTTTGTATCTTCTTCTCCGGCTGAGACATGTAGATCTACTACTGGGTCTTCCCTGCCCTCAGTCATTTTGTAAAGAAGACATTTTTGTGTTCAAGGGAACTAAGATAAGGTTTTATATGCACAATTTTTAGGAACACTGTGTCCCTCAAGCTTGATTAACCAACAGCCAATAAATAGGATTTTTTCGCCTACTCAGCTGTGGCGGAGTTTGTACCCACCCACTCCAGACGTCTCTGGCGTTTTGTGAGTAGGGGTCTCTGAGAATTAGCATGACTGAACTATTCATATTCTACTGTTAAATAAGTACCCAACCAACGTTGGCGGCGCCATGTCGTGTAGTTCCTATATTACCCATACAGGATCTGCGCGTTCGGATAACATAAACTGTAGGATTGGTGGCAGACTGGCTCCGAGCACCCCCACCAAGAGTGTTAGCCTTTCTGTTTTAGCTAGCTCACAGTGCCACTAGAATCTCCTCTTATCGGGGAGAGAATAGTTTCTGGCAACCTCAGAACATGACAACCCTGATCCTCCAGGATCGTGGAAACAATATACTACTTTTCGCTCCGTCGCTCGTGCTCACTTATTCGGTCTCAGAGAGTTACAAAGAAGAAACAGTTGAGCGTGTTACAATAAGAATTTATTGCACAGTTGTTCTTCTAGTATAAATTAGATGTGCTGCAACAACCGTTAGACAGTAGCAGATATATATGATTAGCAGTACAGTGAAAATAAAAGGATAGTTCAGTTCTACCATCTTGCAATAATCATGGATACATGCATGAATATAAAATGCATGATAAAAGTGCGTGTACTTCTACGATGCCTATCTAGATGTACCTAAGTGTACCTAGAATGTGAGTAGGTGTGAAGCCAAGAATCCCTCTAGGATTTGGTCAAACCCCATTACCTGGAGACAGAGAGTGTGGGACCCTGTCCTGGTCTCGAGTTGGACACCCTGCAAGGGATGTGTTAGACCACTGTCAGCTGGAGTGTCTACATGCAGGAACCTCAGCGTCTCTGGTCAATGTGTCGGCCTGGAAGTCTCGGTTCCCTCTCCCAACCCTAGCAAGATGTGCTGTATTTATACAAAAAGTATCAAGGGTTTCTTTGTCCCTTGTTTCTTGTATTAGCCATTGTTGGATTTGAGGATGACGTATGGGATGAACCTTGTATGTAGATATTATGCAGGCGGTGTAGCCTTTGCCTGGTTTCCAAGAACCCTCATGAATATTCATTCATACTGTATGAGTCTATTGATGGAGTTATAGGATGCTATTGTTCAGGGAAAACCCTCCTTCTGTGCCCAGGACTAGAACTAGGTAAAGGTTCAATCCTAAAGGCTCGTTACTGTGCAGTATAAGGGAGATAATGTAGGTGAAGGTGTATGATATTACCCGGGCCTATATTAGGGTACCTATATGAAACATAACACAACAGGCAGTTGATACTGTCTAATGCAGAGTGATAGCGGCAGGGGGAGCGTCTGGTATTGGAGGAACAATTAATTAAAGCTAAACAGGAGCTAAGAGAGTTCTTTATTTGTGAAGAAATATCTAGCTCCCGGACGTATCAGCAGCTTGTATATGAAGAGAGCCAGATGGTGGAGAAACTGCTTGCCTAGTCAAGCAGGAGGCTGCGTTAATTACAGAATTAGAAGATCCAGAGTCAGGGGCACTGACATCCAACAAGGAACAAATCGCAAAAAATGTTGTTGACCATTATCGCAAGTTATACACCACCGAGTATATGGTATCAAATGAGGCGATAAGCCAATATTTTGAGGGTGTTAATCTCCCGCAGCTGACAACGGACCAGCTAGAGGAAATAAGTGTTGAAATTACCTCGACTGAATTTAAGAGTGCCCTCGCCTCAATGCCAAGTGGTAAGGCCTCAGGAAATTATGGCTTTCCATTAGAGTTCTATAAGGTATCTTCAGAGGAATTAACACCCTTCCTGGCAGAACTTTTTAATTTCGTGAGAACGGGAGGGGAAGTTCCATCTGGTTTTAAGGAATTCACAATAGTCAGTTTTGTTAAAAAAAGATAAGAACCCTAAAAATGTTAACTCGTATAGACCAATCAGCTTGCTAAACGTGGATTATAAAATACTAATGAAAATTTGGGCAAATCGATTCTCTCCAATAGCACAGAAGGTAATCCATAAGGACCAGAAGGGGTTTGTTTCAGGAAGATACATGTCATCTAATACTGGGTTTTTAGTTCAAGCACTTGACTTTTTTAACTCAAATAAATTCCCTGTCTTAATTATGACGGTCGATGCTGAAAAAGCATTTGATTTAGTTAACTGGGACGCTCTTTTTGAGGTTCTTAGAAGGGTTTGATTCCCAATATAATTAATACAAATGCTGGGGAATTTATATCAAGAGGCTCTGGCCCAAGTCTTTATTAACTCCCGGCTAGCAGGAAGGGTGGACATAAAGCGAGGAACCCGCCAGGGATGTCCTCTATCCCCTGCTTTGTTTGCTTTTTTTATAGAGCCACTTGCTGCAAAAATTAGGGCTAATCCCCAGATACAAGCGCCTCTGGAAGGAATGTCCAAATTAAAACTCTTTGCAGACGATATTATTCTGTACCTTAGGCCGGAGAAAAAGAACACCAGTATAACCTTGACAGAATTTATGCAGTTCGAATCTATTGGTGGGTACAAAATAAACCATAATAAAACAGAAATCTTGCTAGTCAACGCAAGTAGTCAAAGTCTTCCTAGGTTCTTGCAACAGCAAACCCAATCCTCAGACCCTATCCGATACTTAGGAATCTACGTTACAAATAGTTATGAGGAACTTTTTGAATTGAACTACTTAGCGATGATTACTAAGATTAGAAATCTATTAGATAGATGGACTCTTCCCCCACTCACATTAATCGGCAGGGTAGCCCTCATAAAAATGTCCATTTTACCATTATTAACATTTTTATTCGCAAATGTACCGATTAAATTCAATATGTCATATTTTAAGCAGATGGAAGCTATGATTCGCCAATTTATTTGGAAGAAGAAGGCATCACGAGTGAGACTCCCAGTGCTTCAACTTGACATCAGTCAAGGGGGGTTGGCACTTCCCCAGGTGCGAACCTATTATTAAGCTACTTTTGCGGATATGATGGCCCGAATGCTAGACGGCAAGGAATCATTGGACAGTTTTATTGTAGACAAAATGGTGCAGGAAGCACAATCTCAGACTTCAGTCTTTATTAAAACGGCCAAACTTCCTAAAAAGACTCGATATAAGACACTACAGGGTTTTCGGGATAGAATACGCTCATTTTATCATATGAAGGTAAATACTGCGGGATATGAGTTTTTGCAACTTTCGGAATGCAAAACACTGGGCCTTCATCTCCCAAGTAACCAGATAAGGTTCTGGGAAAGCAATGGTTTTAGGGAAATAGGCCACTTTATAGTAGGGGGGAGATGTTTAAGATGGCAGGAGATTCAGGCTAGGTGTGGAACTAGCTGCAAGACGTCTTTTTTGGGCTTCTCCCAGATCACTCAATTTGTGAAGAAAGCATGTTTTCCATTAAGTTCTGCCCCGGGGCACCTATTATCAGCCCTTTTTAGAGCTAAGCTAAGGGGGGTTGGAAACTGGTACAGACTTCTATGGAATCAAAGGGAAAGCTCTTTAGTAATAAGCTTTCTAGATAAAATCTCCCAAGAAACACAGTGGGGCATATTCTCAAGGACTTATCGCCGATTTATCGGCACTTTAGCGCCGCAAAAGTGGCGATAGACTTTTCGCCCTATTCACAATCTGGTGCAAACTGCCGATATCACCAGTTTACCAGCGATAACTGCCGCAAAAAACATCGCCACGGAGAGAGACAACTAACGCTAATGATATGCAGAGTAGGCGTTCCCGTGCAAAAACACACGAAAACACCACTTCGCGATATTCTCAACGACCAGCCAGATCTGCGATGTGAACCAAAAACTGGCGATAAGGCGCGTTAGCAGCAGGCATTTAACACCTGCCTTCTGCTGGTGCTAAGCAGGACGACTACCGGCAGTATGAAAGGGAGCCCAGCCCAGAGCCACATCTGAAGACCCACAGATGCCATGGAGACAATGAACATGCAGCCCGGAGACCCAAGAGGGCCACAACACCCACCACCCCCAGGACCAACCCCCCCCTCTGGGCCCCCCCGGACTACCACCGAGGCAGCGTAGGACAAGACAGCGGACCGTCCAAAAACGGCATGGCCCCTCAGCCACACAATTGCAGAATGTGGGGAGAGGTGGGAACCAAGTATGTGTGAAGGAGGCAACTCACCCATGAAGAAGAATGTACACAATGCCAAGTGTGGCGGTGATGTGCTGGACAGACCACAGAATGCAGAGCACAGACATGTCCATGTGGACATATACTGCTGGTGTGTGTAGTTTTGTGGACAGTGGACGCAACCATGTCACCTCAGGCAGTGGGGAAGACCCTGGACATGTAGCTGTGCCATCCCCCCCTGTAAGCGTAAGCGAAGTGGGCTGGGCCGGCGTACGCCACTCCAGCGTAGGAGTGCTGATAAAAAGGCCGGGGCCCTGGGCGTGTTTCTCTTCCGTGATGGGCAACGCGTCTGCCAGGGCGGCACACCTCACCCTGCCACGAGTCTGCCGCAGTGACCTCCAGACTCCGCGACACAGGCACCCAGCGCATCCAGCGGCACAGCAACACGGAGTCATGTGTGTTCCGGATACTGCCTTAGTCCTACACTGCGGTCAGCAGGTCCCACAATTCAAATCGTGCCACATTTCTGTTAATGGAGGAAACCACCAGCCAACAGACATTGCCCCCAGTGCGGCCCGCCCGGATGACGCATCATCGTTGGCTGCACACCCACTGAGCGCTCCAGGTGCCACTAACTCAGTGCACCACAAGTCATCGCCACGTGGATGTCGGCCCTCGCTGACCGCTGCCTCAGGCCTACACTGCGGTCAGCAGGTCCCCCAAGTCAAACGACGCATCATCCTTGGCTGTGCACCTGCTGAGCGCTCCAGGTGCCACTGACCCTGTGTAACACAAGCCGACGCCACGTGGCAATATTGAGGCAGAATTCAGTGGGCGAAAAACATTGCACCTAGTGCGGCCCGCACGGACGGCGCATCGTCGTTGGCTGTGCACCTGCTGAGCGCTCCAGGTGCCACTGACCCTGTGCAACACAAGCCAACGCCACGTGGCTGTGTGCCCTTTCTGACCGCTTCCTTCCGGCCTACACTGCGGTCAGCAGTGTTCGCAAATTAAATTGAGTCTTGATTCATTTATGGCAGAGTCCAGTAGGCAACAGACATTGCTTCCAGGGCGGGCCGCCCGGACGACGCATCAATGCAGGCCGCGCACCCGCCGAGCGCTTCAGGTGCCACTAACTCAGTGCACCACGAGTCATCGTCACGTGGCTGTGTGCCCTTTCTGACCGCTGCCTCCAGCCTACACTGCGGTCAGCAGGGCTCGCAAACCAAATCCAATCCTGACATGCAAGGACACGCCATCATCGCTGGCTGCACACCCGCCACCACCGCCAGGACCACCTCCAACCAACAACTGCCAGAGTCGGAGGAATGTCACAGCCAGCCTATCTAAGTTGCTCACACCTGTCTTGGATGCCATCATCAGCTTGATACCCTGCTCAGCTCTTCAGGTGCAACTAACTCAGTGCACCACAACACATGGACCCTTCATGATTGAGTTTTGTGCTGTGGACAGCGGACGCAACAATGTCACCTCAGGCAGTGGGGAAGACCTGGGACGATGATGATGAAGATGAGGCAGGTGTACCACACCCCACTGCAGCTGCAGCAGGAATATCCCGAAGGGACCAAATCATTAACAATTCCTTCACATGAGCACGCTCAGCTCTGGTGCCCCTACCTCAGTGCACTGCAAGTCATGAACCCTTTATGATTGAATCTGTGTGTGTGATCCGATGATCACTGTTCTAGTTGTTGCCAGCACCAACCACTCTCTGAGGGCTGTCTTACACTCACCCCACACCCATCCAGCACAGGCGTCACTGGACATGTGACCCTGGTAATAAAAGGTGGCCGGGCGCACGTGCCCGTAGCCAGTTCAACAATCTATCTAAGTGTGTCCGTGTGGTCATTATGTACGCATGATGGGCCAGGGCCATACCACATTACATTGTGCTGTGGACAGCGGGCGCAACCATGTCACCTCAGGCAGTGGGTACGACCTTGGACACGTAGCTTTGTTGTCCCCCTTGTAAGCGAAAGCGGAGTGGGCTGGGCTGGGCCGGCGTACGCCAAGCCAGCGTAGGGGTGTGAAGGATTTCCCCGGGGCTCTGGGCGTGGTTCAGTTCTGGCCTGGACAAGGAAGTAACTAATGCGTGTGTCACTGTTGTAGTGTCAGCGCCACCCAGTCCGCAATCGACAATGTTGCAATGTAGCATGCACCCGGAGGGTGGGCTCGCACGAACGGGGAAATGAAGGAGCGCAAGACCGCTCGGGGTCTTGGCTCATACATGCCAAGTGTTGTGTGTATCTGTATTGCCGCAGCATGAGCCAAATGCCTAGCCTTAATCGCAGCGCGAGTTCAGCCAGGCATGAACTCTACGTCTCTGTCCGCCCTATCCTTCCCACAGGCCTACACTCACGTGGCCGCCCACCTCCAACGGCCAACATCACAGTGTCATTGTCAGGCTTGTGGACATGCGCAGACAGGCATGACAATGGTGTGCCGTAGGAGTGCCAGTGATGCAACCGCGCAGCGCACACAAGTAAATAGGCTCGGGGGAGGGAGGAGCAGCTGTGAGGCAACGTTACACACAGTGATGCCGCTCATTTGCCACATGCAAGACATGTCGAACATGAATCCCAAAGTCGCACACATCCCACCCCACCCCCAACAAGCCACTTCACAGTACCTGAATGCAAGCAGATGAGAAACTAACATTAGGGATGAATGCTCCTTTGCCTGAGCTATCAGACGGAAGCACATCTGCACCTCCGACCTCAGAATTACATGTGCCCGGCACCCCCTGACAGATATTATAGCAGCTGATGATGACTCCCACAGTATGCACAGCCCGACGAGAGACCAACGTATACACACCCCACAAACAGAAGTCCTTGCTCGAAATTATCTTGCATGGAATGGCCTTCACACTTACTCCCACATTAACCCAGGCGTACAACCGTTGCACACTAAAACAACTCATTGCTCCGAGCTGGGGCATTTCATCCACAGAACTGGCACAGGTCAGAAGAGTGCCGCTTCAACCAGAGCCACTAACGCAATGGCAGACCATCACGGACACTTGCACAACCCCTGTCAGGTGGAACTGTACCGTGCACATATGCTGCATTTACTGGGGGCACTGCCATTGGTAGTGCTGCGGATCAGTTACCGGCTGAGCTTCCGCCTTCCCAACGTCACCTGCATGCAGCCTGTGTTGCATTGTCGCTCGTGCATATTCGAGTGGTCCATGGATGTCTGCCTATCCAACAGGACGGTAGACGAACTGGATTTCGACATGTGTGTGCGCCCCCTGTTGGCCCACGACCATGAGTGTCACTGTGACACCCGTCTATGGGATGCATGGATACTTGGCATACATGCTGGCAGCTGGACCTGGGAGATTGCAGAACTCCTCGTGTGCAGTGAACAAATTGAGCCGCTCCCCTATTGGGCTGTAGTGCTAATTGGTGAAAGGGGGTGGACGCAGCACATCGGTCCAGACCTGCTAATGGTTAGCCTCGCCGTCCTGTTCGATGAAGTCGACAACAACCTCATGTTGGAAATGATTGCCTACGAAGCTGCACTAGCTTTCATGGATGTGTAACTACGTACCTGCAGACACAACAGTTTGGAACCCATTGCACATGTCCCAACAACTTGTTGGAACTTGGGGTTCTGGTCACATCTCCCACAACGACAGTGGACATGTCTGCATTTGCCTGGACTCCGAATACATGAGCGGACAACAACGCGGGTTAACACACACCTGTGAAATGTGAGACACTCCCCCGGAGTGGACAGCGGCGCTTGGCAACGTTCCACGTTCTGACATACTGCTGCATTGGTCTGCATGTTGTGGCACTTATCTTGGCCGTACTGGCACGCATATGCTAATAAAGTCTACGCACCTTCCCTTGTATTCAACTGTGATGAGTGTTGATTTGCATGACAATATGTGTCTCACTGCCTATCTGGGTCACGGCCATACATGCATTACTGCACCATCAGGGATGTGGGGTTGTACTAGTACATTATCATCTCACAGTATCCTGATGTGCCACATGCGAATGGCCATTTTCCACACACAAGCGCCAGCAGTTGTGTCCTCTGTTCTATTGTGCTGGTGTTGCTGTTTGTTCAACATTGATGTAAATGTTGCGGTGCTCTGGATCTTATGTGTGTGTGCTGCATTGTAGGTGAGTTGCACCTTCAGCTCTGATTTGGCTGGCCCTTATCCCTTTCAGGCGGTGTGGCTTTGACTTCTGTGCTTATGCAGTGCTGTGATGTTGCAGACTTGGGTAAATTGGGCTCTTGGTTGGTGTTGTGACTCTTGGGCATGGTTTGTCCGCAGATGTGCTCTACTTAATTGTGCATGTGTGCCATTGTGCTCATCTCCCTCCGTCCCCCCAGTCCCTGGTGGTTACTCACCCTGTTGCTGTTGTGTCTGGTCATGTTGAGCAGTGTCCGATCCCCCAACTCCCGCCACCGTCTCCACACTGATGACTGTGGTCACCATTTCCTCCATCTCATCCAGCTCCTCCTGTGGCGCTGGTCTCCCACCTCCAGTCTGCATTGCTGCTTTCTGGTTGTCTGCGAGTTTCTGCTTGGTCTTGCGCTTCACATCATTCCAGCGCCTCTTGAGCTCGTCCATTGTCCTCCTCAGCACTTCGACTGCATTCGCCTTGTCCAGGATGGACTGCCATATTGTATTTTTTGTTGCCAATGGCACAGTGGAGGTGACGTACAGTTGTTGATGGTGTTCTATCACCTCCGTGATCAGGATCCTGTTTTCCTGCGGACTGAACCGCTTCTTCCTCTTCTTCTTCTCCTTGCCCTTCCCTGACCCCGGGGTCCCAGGCTGGTCCTCCGTGGGGCTTGTGGGGTTCTGGCTGTCCTCTGTGCTTGCTCCGGCTACCTCCATGGTGCTTCGCAGTTGTTTGTGTTTTGTGTTGCCGCTTTTATTGTGCTTTTTGCAGCCTGACTTGTGGGACTTGCAGGCCTGGCGCTGCTTCTTACTGGATTATTTATCGCGGTTGGGCACATCGCAACTTTTTTCACGTTTGGGTTTGGATTTTCATCGCCGTCCCGGTAATGTTATCGCAGACATTTGACGCGTTATAGGGAGACTATCGCATGTTACCGCCGTGTTGAGAATACGACGTTAACCCGGAGTTGTTTTCCCGCGATAGATGGCGAAATGGAAACTTGCGTTAACTTATTTTGGCGATGTTTATCGCACGTTCTTGAGAATATCCCCCAGTGTATTTTTTCAGAACTAGAGTGGCAGAAGATTTCGCTGCAGGGCTATAAAGTACTAAGAGCTGCAAATCTAAAAAAATTGCATTTTTATCCCGTTCGATGTCCTACTATACACTTGGGGGCATATTCTCAAGGACTTATCGCCGAGTTAGTGGCACTTTATCGCAACCAAAGGGTGATAAATTCATCGCACTATTCACAAGCAGGTGCTAACAGCCGATATCACCAGTTTTCCTGCGATAGCAGCCGCAAAAAACATCGCCACGGATGACACCGGCAACTAACGCTAATGATATGCAGAGTAGGCTTCCTGTGCAAAAAGCCGCAAAAACACCACTTCGCAACATTCTCAACAACCAGCAAGATCGGCGATAAGAACCAAAAACATGCGATAAGGCGCGTTAGCAGCAGGGATTTAACACCTGCTCTTACCTGGTGTTAAGTCGGACGACAACCTGCACCAGAAAGGGGAGCCAAGCCCACAGCCACACCTGAAGAACAACAGATGCCATGGAGCTACTGATCATGCAGCTCGGAGTCCCAAGAGGGCCACAACACCTACCGCCACCACACCCAGGCCTGCCACCCCCCCCGGTTCCCCCTGCCTGCCCCCGCCCCCCTGGACTACCACAGAGGCAGCGCAGACAAAGACAGAGGACCTTCACAAAACGCACCAGCCTCACAGACTTTACACCAGAGGAACTCATTGCCCACTACAGGTGCAAAAGGACAACCATCCTCCGCATCCGGACCATCATTGCCCACTACAGGATGACGGCACTAACACAGCGGACAACCAACATCCCTCCGCAGACAAAGCTGCATGGCTGTGCTGCACCTGTTGGCCTCTGGGACCTTCCAACCAACAATTGCCAGAGTCGGAGGAGTATCACAGCCAGCCCTATCCAAGTTCCTCACACCTGTCTTGGATGCCATCTTAAGCTTGGTACCCCAGCACCTTTACTTCCCCCACACTGCGCAGGAACAGCTGGAGACCAAGCAAGGCTGTAGTGTAGTTCCTATTTCCCTAATAGGCTCTGCGCATTGAAATAATATACCCTATAGGTTTGACATAGGACTGAGGTCAGTATGCCCCTATCGAGTATATTAAACTTAATTACTTTGTGCCAGCTAACTCAGAGGCCACTAGAAACTCCTTGTAAACAAGAAGGGAGTAGTTTCTGGCAACCGCATAAACATGACAACTTTGTTTCCCTTTAGAATCGGAACACTCTCAGAATCGTGGAAACAACAGATAACAGTTTCACTCAGCTAATCGCGCATGCTTAGTTTCTTCAGAGTTACACAGAAAGAATAGACGGGCGTTTCAATAAAAGGATTTATTGACAGACTTGTTTCTCGTGTAAGAGATATGAGCTGTTACAATCATAAGACAGTATGCGAGATATATTATGTACAGCGTAAGCAGTAGAAAGAAATAATACTGCGCTAGCATTATCTTTTAGCTATGACACATATATTCATATGCATAAATAACATAAGCTAAAAATGCGAGTACTCATAAGATGCTTCTCTAACTAGTTCTACCCCAATGTACCTAACCTAAGTGTAGTGTAAGGTAAGAAGTAGGTGATGTATTCTATAGTATGGTATGCTATAGTATGCCAAGTCTGGTATGCCAAGAGTCCCTCTAGGTTCTAGTCAGCTCCATACCTTGAGAGAGGTGGGAATCTCTTTCTGGGTCTCGAACTCTAACACCCCGCGAAGGGCATCAGAACACTGGAAGCTGGATTCTCTGCGAGCAGGGATGACAGCATCTCTTGTCAGTGCGTCAGGCCGGGACACGGGCTCCTCTAAAGTCGAGGTCTCCTCCTACTTGCTTGGGCAAGGGAAGGTATATTTATACCTGGTAGGTGCCTTGGAATGTTAGCATTGACGTAAAGTCGGGCAGAGGAAGACGTCAAGAATGAACCCTTAAGGAATAGCGGTTCATGCATAATAAATGAGTTCTTGGAGAAATCAATAATCCTGTGCTAGGGGAACTCCCAAGAGCTTAAGGGTCTGGTTTCTAAGAACTCGTTGTAGACGTTGGGGTGGACGGATGTAGGTGACCATGCCTGTATTTGGATAGCATGGCTAATGCCTAAATAAGGACTGGGATCTTATGCCTATATAAGGGCAATGCGAATTGTGCCTATATAAGGACATGTATCAGGAAAACCTATATACAGACACCCAAAGCGGAATACAACACCCACTCCACTTTTGAATGAACGATAATACTAAATGCTTAAACATTAAATGCTAAACATTAAACTGAGTACCACATGTTGCTAAAAACATTTCTAAAAGCATACTAAAAGAAGTTTAAACAAAATTGTTGCTAAACATGTAATGCAATAGGTGCTGTACATTTTAAAGCATTTTTTCATTCTAAGCATATATTGGAAATAAATGCAACATGAATGATAAAACAGATATATATACATATGACGAAATGGTTGACAAGTATTCAAAAAATCAAAGCCATTTCATATCATGGTACTAAATGAAATTGTGGTAAATAAGGTGACAATCTGTCCCTGGAAGTATTCAAAGAAGTCCGTTCTATATGAATAGTTCTACTGTAAGCAGATTGAATTGCCATGTATTTTCAAAAATAGAGAAAGGAAAAAAAAATTCAATTTTTAGGAAGAGTTCCAAGTTTTGTTCTATTTTGAAAATATGGAGGCCAAATTCATTGCTTCCCGGTACACTGTGAGCCGAATCAAAGTCAGTGTATGGGTCTGGTGTAAACATGAAATCATCTATTCCTGTAGACAAAAGGTCGTCTACCGATGTCGGTGACAGTTGGAACACCTCGTTTAGAAGGTTAACTGCACAGAGATGTGAAGCATCGCCTTCAGCATAGGATGCTGCAGCAATGTTTGCGTCCGTTGTTACCTGTGTGCCTGTTGATCCATCTCGTACCTCAGCAGCAGCAGGAAGCGTCTGTGAGATCTCAACAAATGCCGTCATCAGGATTGGTAGCCTCTGGGGACAACACAGAGCATTGGCCGTTATCGGGCCAGCAGAGTATCTATATCCGTTGGCATGACTGATGGGAGTGTTAGACAGATGTCTAGCACGCATTCTTCACCGCAAAGCAGGCAGCGTAGAACAGGTAAGATGCAATCTTGCCAGATTGGTCTAAATGACAGAAACCATGTTGTATTAAATTCTCGTAGACGAGGTATGCCCAAAAGTTGTACTATGCGCTCACGGCACTTCCGTTCTAGGAGAGCTTTCTCCAAATTGCTGGGAATGACGCCGGTTGATAGGCTTGCCATAGCGTAGTCGCAGGAATAAAAACAGGATTCCTGCAACGAATTAATGGCACACCACCAAACACCGAATGTGCGAAGTTTGGAATGATTCCGAGGACTGCCTGAAAAGGTGTTAACAGTCCTGAACAGATGGTCTTAAATACATGTACAATCCCGCTCGTATCAGACATGTTTAAGATACGTCCCATCATTTCTACGAAATGTATAGGGCAGTTTGTACGAATTAGAGCCTGTATCTCAGCCGAAGTCCTTGCAATTTGTAGATCATAGATTTCTTTGGCCGAGGTCAAAGGCACCGTTTGTTGTAAAAGCATGGCTTTCATTCTGCTTAAAGTATCAAAACGTATAAAAGAAACATTCAATGAAGGCCATAGAGGCGACTCCCTGACTGTGTCTATTTGGGGGAGCCATACTTGCATACAACAAGTAACCCTGGAGCTAACCGTTACCAGATATGGGATTCCTGGCAACATGCCACAGCAACTCTGATCATTCAACATGAGGTAACTCCCGTTAGAAAGTTGGCCAAACGTTGGATTAATCACAGCAGCTGGTGTACCCTGCAGGTGGCAGGACAAGTTTGCCACAGAACCATTACAAGCCCCGTGTAAAGAAATGTCCTGACATATGAGAGATCCGCTCAGTGCACTTTCACAGTGTGTACCGCTTAAATCCCAGGATGTCTTAATGTATTCTTTACCCAACCTTTCATATTCGCCTGCTTGCATTTGTTTGAGGCAATACTGAAACTGAAAAGTAGTGACAGGCAGAGTTATTTTGCCATGGATAAGCCATTCTGTAGCTGGTTTTTCTGCTACCGTAAATGGTAATTTTTCCAGTTTTTCAATGCTCAGCACTGTATACTTTGCTCCCCTTTGTGCCAGTTTGACTTGTTTATCCGTGAGATTGTATTCTGAAAACAGAGACGACGTGTTGATAAAACGCCAAGGCACATAGCCTGCACGCAAGGATTGCAGCGTCCAGCCTAATAACATAATAGAACGTAACTGAGATTGGCCTTGTTGTAACATGGCTAAATCTTGTTCCAGTATGTCAATAGCAAGAGGATACAATGTTGTCCAGTGAATAAATTCTGGATGACAAAGTTGTTAACCCATTGTCGACCACAGTGAGAGATTTCTCTAAGTTAATACGATCAAGCTCACGTATTCTTTCTGCGGCCTCTGCCTGTGAAATCTTCCATATTTCATTATAAGCAGCATAAATGCCGTCATATATGAAATGTTTTTGACGCAGTTTTCTTGGTCCTAGCAAGAAATCCCTAAGGTCTGCGTCTTCTTTAAGTAAAGATAAGTGTTGTTTCACATCCTCGAGTATAGATTTTTGTAACCATTCGAGGCACAATTTTCCTACACTGTATGTTGTTACTACCCCCGGATGTTGTCGTTGAACATAACGTGGGTCTGGTCTATGGATTGTAAAGCCCTGTATTCTATTCAGGAATCTTTCTTGACAGATGTTTGTGTCTGTGGGCCAGAGCAACCATTTTTCCCAATCAGGATCTGATCTGTTGTTTTGTAGTTTTGTGTCTACTGTGACCGCTCCCTGTGTAGTGCTATTACTTGCAGGTGTTGGTACATAAGGTGTGTTCATGTCTTTGATCTTGGCTAAACCAAGGCAAGACGTTTGTTGCACAGTGTCATTCAAAAACATTATTTGCTGTGGGATGATACAGGCTCTAAACAAAGCTTCTATCCCCTGCACTTGCCAATCTTTAGAACCCCAGACAGATTTTGTGTCGATTGTGTCTTTCCAAAAGTCAAATCATTGTCTAGACAGTTGGGTAATAAAGGCTGCAGAATAAATTTGTTTTGTATTAGTTAACATAATTTTCTGTCCTGTTTTGTTTACATTCTTATAGTAAAATGTTTCTGAATCAGATGTATTGTACCCTGAAAAATATGGAAACTTCTTTGCAAACGTTTTTGAACTACCTCTTGGTGGTGTAGGACAATGTTCCCATTGGTTAAACATAAACACATTTCTAGGTGTTGCAGATTTATGCAAAAAATGATGACCATAGTGGTTGTAACAATAAAGCTGTTCGTGGTCTGATGAACGCTCTAATTATTCATTGTTAGAGAACGCAGCAGAACTTTCTAGATCAGACATCATGTCATTAACAGTCTCAAAGTCCCAATCATCAGAATAGGTACTGGAGGTAATAAAGTCACTTAATGAAATTTTAAATAAATGTGGAATCTTCAAAAGTTCCGTCGGGCCGAATATGTCGAAATCAGTTTTGTCCCAAATTATACCATCCTGTATAGGAACGGCTGTGATGTTCACTGCTGACAAGTCTCTTGCTTCACGATGGGATGATTTGTGTGGTTTTAAAAGTAAGTTCACATTTTTACTCTCAGTGTCCATACGAATGTATCTGCCGTTTATAAGCACGCTAAGAGTCATTACTAAAGCTAGCCAAAGCAGAAAGAAAAATATTCCAGAAATTATCCATAGTTCAATCCATGGTGAAACCAGATAAGTCTCTTTCAGAAAATGAAAAAAGTCTTGTACTTGTTGTTTGAAAGTTTTTAGGGCTGGCGTCGTTTCAGGCTCACTTGGATCCTCAGAAAACGTATCAAAGTTAATGAAATAGCCAGAAGCAGTTCGGTCAATTATTGGAATTGCATCAGGATTTGTTGAAATCGCTGGAACCAGTTGATCACGTGTTACGTTGGTGTAGACAGGTGTTTCTGGACGAACTGTTACTTGAGTTTCAAGAGGGATGAGTTCCATAGCCTTGTTGCTTAGTCCTTCATCTCTTACTGCTGAATTCTCGATGGTTATGAGTCTTTCAGTCTGAACCTCTTGGATAGTAGCGAGAGGAGTGCGTCTGCTACTAGGTTGGAGTCAACGAGGCCTACTATTTAGTATTGACCACATAGTGTGGTTTGATGAGGTCGATTGACACAAATCTTTTCTCCTTTTTTCCAGCAAGGGGCGGCAGAAGTACTGTTCTTGTTCCATGGACGGCTAGGACAGTTACTGGTTGTCTATAAGAAGGTCCAAATTCCTTCTTGTCCGCAATCTTCTCTCTGACTAGATCCCCAACTTTTGGGATCCAGACAGGCCTTGCTGGGACTGCCGGTATTTCCCCAGTGGTGGTTGGCTTCAGGAACACGTTGCTTTGTTTCGATCTTAGTTCATTTAGATCCTGTAAAACAGCCAAACGATCTTTGATATCAAAGGGTTTATTTTCCACCACTGTGCCTTTACATTCGAGATCAGGAACCCACATTCTTGTCCCAAATAGGACCTCATATGGAGTGACCCCCCCCTAGAGAACTTCTTGGCAAATTATTTAATGAGCGTTGGACCCCATAAAGATGTTTGACCCACCCATCACCCGAACCTAATACTCTAGCTGTTATAGATTGCTTTATGTCCCGGTTTTTCCTTTCCACAACAGAATTTCCCTCAGGATGAAACGGAGAGGAGTACCGCAATGCTACACCCAAACTGGCCATGGCTTCTTTGTAAGCCCGAGAGCTAAACGCAGGGCCCTGGTCAGAATGTAGTGTGCCAATTGCGTATGTGCCAATAAAGACTCGCAAATCTTTTATAACAGTTCGAGCGTCAGCCGAGCGCTGAGGCCACATCCATAGGAACCTTGAGCATGAATCCACTGCGACCATTATATATTTATAGTTACCGTCCCTTTGCAAGGGACCGCAGTGGTCCAGGTAAACACAAGCTAATGGTTTGTCTGAAATCAACAGGGGTGTCTGCGCAGGACGTTTCACTGTGGAGACTTTCATTTGTTGGCATATTTCACATTCCAAAACATAGTTTTTGGTCTGTTTCCTAATGCCAGGCTACCAATATCTTTGTTTTAGTAAAGATACTGTTGCAGAAACACCTGCATGGGCAGAGGCTATCCCTTCATGTGCTGCTAGGATCAGTCCTAATCTACGTTCCATGTTTGGAATTACCCTATCCCACACTCCAGGGATTCGAGCAAAAGGAACGTTGTTCGCATCAATTATATAAGAGTACTTGAGTGGAAATTTCTTTGATAACGCTGCACCACTGCCTTTGCTTGAAGCATTGACAGCCAACAATATCTCACTGTCTATCCTCGTTTTTGAATGAGTGATCGCAGCTACGGAAGCCCTCTGAACAGCCCCCTTTGCGGCTTCATCAGCCAATGAATTCCCTGTAATGTGAACGCCATCACGTTGATGACTCAGCGTGTGTATCACGTGAGCTTTTGGTAGTTCGTTTCTCAACTGAACTACTTGTTCCCAAAGCATTTTATGCTTTATTGTGCCACCTTTTGCATCTTTGAATCCATTTTGAAGCCAATTCTGTATATATTCATTATATGACTGAACACAGTAAAAGGAATCGCACACTATAAGTGTGGGGAATTTGCGATCTGTATTTTCAAGTGCCAGTTTGAATGCTTGTAGTTCAGCTCGATGAGCTGTACAATCTCCTAGAGATTGAGTTTTAGTGACCATTGGTCTGAAGTTACCATCACGCATGCGACCTTTAACGATTGCGCACGCTGTACTGTAAGCTTGCTTACTCCTGTAGCGGGTTGTGCTGATCCGTCAGTATAAATTATAAATTCGTACTGATCGAGAGGCAGAATTTCAGTGGGCAGAGGACATTCATGTTCATATTGCAGGAACGCTTGTGTTTTTAAATCAGGATCAAAAACATATTCAACATCTGTTGCAGCAAGAGAACTAACCCATTGTATCCATCTAGGATGTAAAGCTTTTGCATTTGGAATGCTTGCTTTTGTGACCGCCTCTAAGGCTGGTACTGGAGTTACGACAATAATGCGTCTCCCTTGAGCTAGAGCTCTTTCTTTTGCTACAGCGGTTTGAACTGCTGTCAGTATTTTTTCTGTTGAAGTGAAGCGCATTTCTGCTTGTGTTTACAAATGTGATTTGTATGCTATTGGTACTTTTTCACCCTCATTAAATGTTAAATAGGTGCATCCGCATTGACCCGAAATTATTCGGATCACTAAATTGCGTTTGTTTACGCGTGTTTGTAAGTGATTTGTTGCTAACATGTTAGCTTGGAGTGAACGCAGGATTTCTGTGTGTTCTTGTGTCCAATGTTTTGTTGAAAAATCAGGTGTAATTAATTCGTAGAGAGGTTTAACCCTTTCTGTGTAATTTAGAATGTAAGTTCTTCCAAAATTTAGGAAACCCAAGATGGATTGTAACTTTTTCTGCGTTTTTGGAGGTTGGAGCAGTGCGCACTTTTCTAAAAAGTTAGCTGCCAGGCTCTTGCCTTCACTTGAAAGCTCATATCCTAGGAAAAGGACATTGAGATGGGCAATTCTGGATTTTATAGCCCTCAGAGGCGAAGCCCAATATAATGGTACTCACCCTATTCAAGTGCCTATCTAGGTCATCGTCTGTCAGATAGATGTAATCGACATATGACAATGCCTCATTATCATAAATTTGTAGTAACTCTGTTACTCTTGCTGAGAATAACCCCGGGCTGTTTTTGAACCCTTGTGGGAGTCGACAAAATTGACGCTGGGTCCCCATTATTGAGAAAGCTGTTAAGTACCTGCTTTCAGGTGCTATGTTTTGACAAAAGAAACCATTTGAAATGTCCAATGTGGTTTTATATTTTTACACACAATGTTATTCATTAATGCTGTACTATGTGCATTTTGCACTGCAAATGTTTTGGAACAAGTGTTCAAGTGTCTGTAATCCAAAACTAGACGATATGTATTGTCTGGTTTGGATACAGGAAACAAAGGATTGTTCATTGAGGAGGTGCATGTTTCAATCACCCCTTGGTATTCAAGTTGATCTATAATCTCCCTGACCTGTTTTTAGCTTCTTGCTTTATTGGGTACTGCCTTTGTGCAGTAGGTTCATTTTTTAGCTGTATTTTGTGGTGAGGTGAGTCCTCATCCCATCCTACATGATTTTTGTATAATGCTGGGGCCTGGGCAACTGCCCATTTCCTGGCATAAGTATATTTTAGGTGAATTGGAATATGGTTGGAGAAGGCTGGCATAATGATGTCCTCCCCATGTGGGCACTCCTTGACAATGTTTGGTGGCCAGTCCTTTTCTGCTAGAAGTATATCATAACCCCTTGAAAGTTTCTCCCAAAAGAGTACTTTCACTTTTCTTGGTATGTCTCCCTCCATTCGGAGTGTTATTTCATATAACTTTTGTGGAGTACTAAGCCTGGTGTCTACAGTCTCTACTGTGATGTACTCATTCAAGTCCACTATCTCCTGAAGTTCCTTCAGGTTCTGGCGAGCTATTGTTACTTCTGCTGCACTGTCCAGCATTGTCTGAGCCCATTCTCTGTTCTTGAGCTGTGTTCTCAGTATCCTCGGCATGTCTGATCTTCAGACCTGCTACCTTCTTTTTTGTGAATTGAGGTTTTGATTTATTTTTCTGAACGTGTTTATCGTCTTTGGATTTCACGCGTTCTTCTTTGTGATCTGACCGCCCTCTTCTTTCTGATGTCTGTGATGATATCTGAAAGGTACGAGAGGAACGTGTATCAGTATCTTGATATCTGTCAGGTTTTCTTAAATTATCCCTATTCCTGAGGTTATACCTCCTTTCAGAGGGCTCCTTTTGAGGAGACCTACCTCGGGATTGAGATTGTGTCTCGTTTGAATTTTGTTTATTAGTTTCCCACTTCTTTTTAGAAGATGTAGGAGTTTGTTTAATAGTCCTTCTCAGGACTTTCAGATAGTTTTGGCTTCAAAGGTTTTCCACCCAAACTATCTCTGCCTAATTCTGCATAAGATTGTTCTATTATTCTGGGTAATTCATGTTCTGTTACATCAAATTCCCTTAAGCGTTGGCGGATCGCCACTGATGCTGCCTCCCCTTTAATATTAGATGATATTATTGTTGAGACCTGGTCGAAGTTTTTCAGTAATTTCATACCTAAATTCAGAGCAGGTTCTGCCCCGTATTCGTTTTGAATTTGTTTCAGGACATCTGGTATTACTCCAATTGATGGAACACCATGTGTTTTAGTATAGATGGCAGCAAAGACTGTGCCCCAAGTGGTGCAGTCTTCCAGTTGTGGTGTGATCCCCATTGGTAAAAAGATTGTTAGTATTCTGTGTTTATCATAAGGGCTAGTATTTGGAAATACTGCTTCGATTTGAGTAATTTTTTGAGCTATCCAGAATGGCATTTGTTCACGTTTTGTGGGCATTTTACCCATGACTGCGTGTAAAGTCTGTGGAGTAATTTTTAGTGTATACCCCTGTTGGGGTGTTTGATTTGGAATGGTTATAGGTGGTTGGACTGTGAAAGTCCGCATGACATATTGGACTAATTGTCTGTAAATTTTTATTAACTCTTGTAGTTGAGTAAGTAATTCCTCGTCTGACATCTCTTCAATGTCAGGATGTGGTGTTTAGCCGGCTAGAATCGGCCATGTTGCTCCTGGTCTACGTAGTGGACCGAGCCTGGTAATGTTTTTGTGATGTTTTAGGGCGCCTTTAAACCAGAGATTATGCTCCTGGTAAGTTAGTGGAATTTCAATATCCTCGAAAGGAATATATTCCTCTGGTGGTTCATCTTCTTTAAAGAAGTGAAATACTTTTGTTATTGGATTTGATTCTGGGAATACAATCCATGAATAGAATACCTCTGTCTGAAAGGATTCGTGTGCCTCTATCACGAAAACTGCTCTACCACCTCTTGGTGTTAGGCCTTGTTTTATAAGTTTTAGAGTGATGGCTCTCCTTAAGTTTGGAGGGATGTGTATAACACCCTCATCGGTTTCATTTAAACCTGTAAAATTAAAAGCTGTTACGACTGGGTCAGCCGCAGCTACACCGTTCTCGGTGATAGTATCCCCGTTCAGGGAAATTTTTTGAAAAAATGCAGAACAAGTTTCAAGGAAACAAAGATAAGGTGCACAATATTTTGGAACACTGTATCCTTCAAAGTTGAACAAACCATACAGCTAATATATAGGATTTTTGTCCTATTCAGCTTTGGCGGATACTTAAGCCTACCCACTCCAGACGTCTTATGGAGTATGTGAGTAGGGGTCTCTGAGAAAAGCACGACTGAGTTACTCAGTATCTAGCATTAAATTAGTGCCTTACCAAACGTTGGGCGCCATGTAGTGTAGTTCCTATTTCCCTAATAGGCTCTGCGCATTGGAATAATATACCCTATAGGTTTGACATAGGACTGAGGTCAGTATGCCCCTATCGAGTATATTAAACTTAATTACTTTGTGCCAGCTAACTCAGAGGCCACTAGAAACTCCTTGTAAACAAGAAGGGAGTAGTTTCTGGCAACCGCATAAACATGACAACTTTGTTTCCCTTTAGAATCGGAACACTCTCAGAATCGTGGAAACAACAGATAACAGTTTCAGTCAGCTAATCGTGCATGCTTAGTTTCTTCAGAGTTACACAGAAAGAATAGACGGGCGTTTCAATAAAAGGATTTATTGAACAGTCTTGTTTCTCGTGTAAGAGATATGAGCTGTTACAATCATAACACAGTATGCGAGATATATTATGTACAGCGTAAGCAGTAGAAAGAAATAATACTGCGCTAGCATTATCTTTTAGCTATGATACATATATTCATATACATAAATAACATCAGCTAAAAATGCGAGTACGCATAAGATGCTTCTCTAACTAGTTCTACCCCAGTGTACCTAACCTAAGTGTAGTGTAAGGAAAGAAGTAGGTGTTGTATTCTATAGTATGGTATGCTATAGTATGCCAAGTCTGGTATGCCAAGAGTCCCTCTGGGTTCTAGTCAGCTCCATACCTTGAGAATGAGAGAGGTGGGAATCTCTTTCTGGGTCTCGAACTCTAACACCCCGCGAAGGGAGTCAGAACACTGGAATCTGGATTCTCTGCGAGCAGGGATGACAGCGTCTCTTGTCAGTGCGTCAGGCCGGGACACGGGCTCCTCTAAAGTCGAGGTCTCCTCCTACTTGCTTGTGCAAGGGAAGGTATATTTATACCTGGTAGGTGCCTTGGAATGTTAGCATTGACGTAAAGTCGGGCAGAGGAAGACGTCAGGAATGAACCCTTAAGGAATAGCGGTTCATGCATAATAGATGAGTTCTTGGAGAAATCAATAATCCTGTGCTAGGGGAACTCCCAAGAGCTTAAGGGTCTGGTTTCTAAGAACTCGTTGTGACGTTGGGGTGGACAGATGTAGGTGACAATGCCTGTATTTGGATAGCATGGCTAATGCCTAAATAAGGACTGGGATCTTATGCCTATATAAGGGCAATGCGAATTGTGCCTATATAAGGACATGTATCAGGAAAACCTATATACGGACACCCAAAGCGGAATACAACAAGGCTTCTATGCCATAGATGGCTTCCCGCACGTGTTGGGGGCAATCGACTACACACATGTACTCCTCGTGCCCCCTGCCGCCACTGCACACAATTACCGCAACAGGAAGCACACGCATTCCATCAATGTGCAGGCAATAGTGGACCACCTGGGACTCTTCACCAATGTTGTCGCCAACTACCCAGGCAGTGTGCATGATTCCTTCATCTTCCGACAGTCCATCATCAACCAGCACTTTCAGGATGGAACCTATGGGAATGCATTGCTCGTTGGTAAGTACCAAATGAACACACCACACACCTCGACTACACAGTCATGCAACTCACGACTCTGGGAATGCACATGTTACAAACTCACATACAACATGACAAACAACATGCCCACCTACCAGGCACGACAGCACAACTTACTGTGGTAACCTAGGCCAGCCATGTACACAAGCCATCAACGGCATGGCACCTCAGCCACACAATAGTAGAATTTGGGGAGAGGTGGGAACCAGGCCTGTGTGAAGGAGGCAAGTGACACATGAATGAGAATGTACACAATGCCAAGTGTGGCGTGGATGTGCTGGACAGACTGCAGTATGCAGACCACAGACATGTCCATGTCGACATATACTGCTGGTGTCTGGAGTGTAGTGGACAGTGGACGCAACCATGTCACCCCAGGCAGTGGGGAAGAACGCGGAAATGTAGCTTGTTACGTCCCCCCTGTAAGCGTGAGCGGAGTGGGCTGGCCCACCGTACGCCAGGCCAGTGTAGGGGTGTGAATAAAAAGCCCGTTGCTCTGGGCGTGGTTCTCTTCCGGAATGGCCTAAGTGTCTGCCAGGGCGGCGCCTCTGAGCGACGGTGCCTGCGATCCTGTGCGCCTGCTGCACCCAAAGGCCGCTGGTCCCCAGACCCGTCTTGGCCACCCCTGCGCAACCAGGCCTCACTGCTCACCTGCCGACACCGGCGTGTGTCAAAGAGGGCCCACCACGTGCCGGTGCAAGCTCCAAGCCCGAGGCCCGTGACCTTGGCAGCCTCCTCAGACCATCACGGCCTCCACGACACAGGCCCCCAGCACTCCTTTCTCGTTGACGTACTCCACCGCTGCCTCCGGCCTACACTGCGGTCCAGTAGGTCACACTTTTGGAACTGAGTCTTGATTATTCAATGGCCGAGTACATATCATTGTACGCAAGGAGAGGAGTAAGAGGAAGATGCGGTTCAGTCCTGAGGAAAAAAGGATCATCGTTATAGAGGTGATCGAACAGTACCAACAACTGCTCTGATGCCACTAACTCTGTGCATCGCAAGCCAAAGACACGTGGCTGTGGGCCCCTGCTGACCTATGCCTCCGGCCTACACTGCGGTCAAGTAGGTCACACATTTGGAACTGGCAGAATTTATACCATTGTACGGGCTTCATCGCAGACTGCATCCCCTTTCAGCTCTGGTGCCACTAACTCTGTGCCACGAAATTCATGGATACTCTCTGGTTGAACTTTGGTGGTGTCTGAGTCTATGGCCTGTGGGTTGTCTTCATCATCATGTGGCTGATACTGACTTGGTGTTAAACATGAGTCTGTAGCATTCATCTCCTCCATATTGCCTTTTCTGCTTGGTTCTGCCCTCTGTATCATGCCCTGGAAGAACACCTTCCACTGTCCCCCGAAACACTCCGCGACATTCACCTTCGACATCGACGAGGACCCGCTCAGCTCTCGTGGCCCTACCTCAGCGCACCGCAAGTCACCGTCCCGTGGCGATGTGCCTGTGCTGGCCGCACTGCATCTGGGGCCACTAACTCTGTGCAGCTCAAGTCATGGACCCTGCCTGATTGAATATTGGATGGCCTCTGAGTCGATGGCCTGGGGGTCATCAACGCCATGTGTCTGTGGCCCTACGCTGACCGCTGCCTCCGGCCTCAACTGCGGTCCACCATGGCTCACACATCAAATCGAGTCCTGACCTGCCCGGATGACGCATCACCGCTGGCTGCACACGCCACCACCGCCAGGACCACCTCCAACCAACAACTGCCAGAGTCGGAAGAGTCTTACAGCCAGACTACCAGAGTTGCTCACACCTGCCTTGGATGCCATCATCAGCTTGATACCCTGCTCAGCTCTTCAGGTGCCACTAACTCAGTGCACCACAACTCATGGACCCTGTCTGATTGTGTCTTGTGCTGTGTACAGCGGACGCAACCATGTCACCACAGGCAGTGGGTAAGAACTTGGACATGTAGCTTTGTCGTCCCACCCTTAATACGTAAGAGGGGTGGACTGGGCCGGCGTACCCAAGTACAGCGTAGGGGTGTGAATTATTAACCCTGGACTCTGGGCGTGGTTCATTTCTGGGCAGGACAGGAAACCAACTGATGCGTGTGTCTGCTGCAGTGTCTGCGCCACATGGCCCGCAATCGACAATGTTGCAATGTTGCATGCACCCGGAGGGCAGCCGCGCACGAAGGGATTGTACAAGGAGCACAAGGCCGCTCGGGCTCTTGGCTCATGCATGCCAACTGTTGTGTGTGTATCGCCATTGGTGCACCATAAGCCTAAGGCCTAGCCTCAATTGCAGCGCAAAAGCCACATCAATTCAATTCAAATTCAGCTTTATTCGATTTTTTCTTGCAGTAAAAATCATAAAAGCACAAGTAAAAGAAACATTTCAATTATAATACACAGTAAAAAGAGATCAAAGTCACATAGTTTAACATTTTTTACATTGAACTCCTGTATCTAATAACAGACTTTAAAAATGAGGTAATAGCCATTATGATCAGTTGATTTTCTAAAGATTGTAATTTCAAGAAAGCTATTCTGCATTGTCTTAGGCCCATACTCCTCAAAATAGGTAATAAAAACCTTTTCCTAGGAGAAGTATAACATTTACAAAATAAGATACAGTGCAACGTAGTTTGAGTTGAGATATCATCACACGGGCATGGGAGTAGGTTTCTCGACCAGTCATTAACCTCAGGGAAGCTGATCATTCTATGGAAAATCCCTATACGAAAACGAGTTAGAAGCATACGACCAAAACTTCCCTGTTCCTGCACTAAATAGGGTTGTATACCTGAACATGTTGTAATCAAATGGTTGTTCATAACCAAACTTTTCTCTTTCTCA
Source organism: Calotriton arnoldi (assembly GCA_963921515.1). Lineage (NCBI taxonomy): Eukaryota > Metazoa > Chordata > Amphibia > Caudata > Salamandridae > Calotriton > Calotriton arnoldi. Next base: position 424,382 of record CAWUFW010009555.1, read on the forward strand.
ATGAGCCATCGCTTGTTCTCTAAATGGGTCAAACATTCTAATTTTAAGTTTTTTCTAGGAATTGTTACCATATTCTCCGGAGTGTTAAAATATTCAGGATGGCCGATTTCATTCGCCATATTTTTGATAAACTTGAGCCATGGTATATTAGCCACCCTGTCCAATGTTAAACAGTCCATAATTACATCACGATTATAACCAGTCTCAGGTGAAGCCCACACCTTATGCCAGAGTAAAAACGGGTTAACTCTGATAATATCAGAGATAAATGGGAGACCAAGTTCCGTGTGGCAATTAAAAATAGCAGTGGAACTAGGGACTGCCAGCAGATAACGAGTAAAAGCATTTTCGCAACGTTAAATATGTTGCACATCTGCAAATCCCCAAATACCTGCCCCGTATATCGCTGTTGATATGCATTTGGATTTATAAATGGCTAATAACTCAGGGACGGGTCTGCAGCCTAATTTCCTTGAGAAATTAATAACCGCACCTATTGCTCTTGAAAACATTAACTTTCTTGCCTGCGTAGCCGCATTCCAAAACCCAGTCCAATCGAAGTTGATTCCCAAATAGGAGAACTTATCAGAACTTTCGATTTTATTATTATCGATAAAAATATCGCATTTTTTCCTCGTTTTTTTTCCACAACTCATTGTGTATGTCTTGCTGATGTTTACTTTTAGACCCCTATCAAGCATATAATTAGCAAAGTTAGTGAAAGTTCTTTGTAAGCCTATTTGTGTCCGGGCCATAATAACTGCGTCGTCCGCATAAAGTAAAATGGGGACAGGGGTGTTATTAATAATCGGGTAATCCTGCCGATGTTCATTCAAAAATTGACCAAGGCTATTAATATAAAGGGAAAAAGGAAAGGGGCAAGTATACAGCCTTGCCTCACTCCATTTTTTATGCGGAACTTAGCTGTGCACTCCCCCTGTCTCCCATAGCGCACCCTTGCCCCAGACTCCCTGTACAGTTCCCTAATAAGTGAAAGCAGAGATGAATCCACTTCCATATCTTTAAGGACACTCCACAGCTTATCGTGTTTTACGCAGTCAAACGCTGAGCTAAGGTCAACAAATGACAACAAAAGTTTACCCTCCTTTGCTAAAGTATATTTACTTATGATCAAGGTTAAATTAAGTCCTTGCTCAATCGTACCAAGCCCTGGTCTAAACCCATATTGCAGGTTAGACAACACACCTGGGAGATTGGGCGATAACACCTTGGTTCATTTCTATCCCCCTTTTTAAAAATAGGGATCAGTATTGCATCCGACCATGTGGGAATAAAGCCATAACGACTACAGGTAATTAAAACATTAGTTAAAAGTGGGGCCCACAGCTCAGTATTAGATTTATAAATGTCCACAGGGATGCCATCCGGTCCTGGTGCTTTGCCAGAAGCACTCTCTATTATGGCCCTGGTAATTTCCTCTAAGGAAAGACCAATAACTATAGGAAAAGCTGCAGTCTGTACATTATCATCGGTCATCTTAACTACTGAGGATACCTCGTTGTCTCCAATGGACTCATCATTGTAGAGACACGAAAAATTTTCTACCCACTTATCCTCAGTAATAACAGTGTCTAAAATGTCAGTATCCCTATTAACAAAAAATGGGGCATTCACAGCTTTCCAAAAGCCATTATTATCCTTCCTATCGCATGCCTGGTGTAGCGCCTGCCACGCCTCTAATCTCAATTGTGCTTTACGTTTTTTTATCGCCTGCCGATATTTAGTTCTAGCCTGTCTTATTTCCTCCCTAGAGCTAATCTCACTATGCAGTACCTTCTTCAAATGGGTATGGGCCTTGCTACATTCTCTATCAAAGCAGCCCTGTGACTTATGCGTGCCCTGTTTCTGCTTCCTAGTAAGTAATTTCTGCACCTCGCCTGTAATATTGAGGAAGGCATTTAGAACTACTGCATCGTCCCTTTCCTCAGAAAGACAGGTTTCAAAATCATCACTAGTCCTATTTACAAGTTGCTTAATAAAAGCCACAGGATCCACCCCTGCCCATTTTAGGGAATACCCGTTTGTACTTGAGAGATTAATATTAAGATTATAATGCAAATCCTTGTTCTTCTTAATTCTGACCAACCTCTCCAAATTGAAGGCCACACTAATTGGATAATGATCACTCATTAGAATACCATGGGTTACAAAAGTGCGGACATTACAGGAGTATCTATTTGACACTAAAACAAAGTCAATAATTGAATTACACCCCCTACCATTAAAGGTTGGCTCGAAAGGAACTAGGGGAATACACAATTCATTTGCATATCCCAAATCAAATTGAAATACAATTTCATTTAACAAGTCCCCCAGTGTTATATGTAAGAAATGGGCCAGCTCATCTTCTTTATCTTTACCTAGACCACAGATGCCCCGTTGACTATGTTGGCACAAAAAACAGTTAAAATCCCCACCACATATAATGCACATATCACCAGACATTTTGGCTTCTAGATTACTCAGTGTTTGACACAAGTTCGTTAACACACTCGTGGTCTGGTTTTTGGGGATATTATTATAGAAATTGATTATTACTGTGCCCTTTCCTCCAACCATGTTCAATAATAAGATCTGGTAATAATCAGTCTTGATTGAAAGTTTCAAGTTGATCACCCCTGCCGTATTAGAAACATAAGTGCATAGCCCCCCTTTATTACGCCCTTGCTCGCTGATGATTGCTGGTGTATGAAAAGTTCGGAAACCATTAATATGTTTTTCTTTAACTGTCCAGGTTTCTTGGAGGGAGATTATAGAATATTCTTCTACAAAGGTTAACCACTGAGGGTCTCTCACTTTAGTAGATAAACCCGCAATATTCCAAAACAGTATTTTACATACATCAGCTGTGTCATCCTTTACATGTCCCCCTGAAGGCCTCTCATTTATCCCGTCATCATAAGAATTGTCCCCTCCCCTAGTTGGTATTTCTGCGTATTTAAAACTGGTTTCAGCGTTATCTTTAAAAATAGTAGGGTTACACTCCATGACCACACCTTCCATTGAATGATCTAAACTCAAATTGCGACCTATTCTATTCTCAGACAGCAAATCCCGACCACAATCCTGCTCAAGTGAAATATCACCCAGGAGCGGTAAGATTTCCTGCCTTATTTGTCCATCCCCCCTCAAACACTGTATTCTTGGTCAATCTATGTCTTCCAAAGTGGTTAACAGGTCGAAGCGATTGTAAAGCGGGAGGTGACATGATCTCATTGAGTCTGCATGGGGATCCCTTACATAATTTTTATTTAAAGGATTCGCAACTGGGGGCAGATAGAAAGCACCAAGGGGTAAAACATTAATTTTGGTATAATTAAAACATGCATTCCGAGCCCTTGTAAGAACTGCATGCACTAGTGTAGGATCACTGAAGGTCAGAACAATACAATCTCCCTGAAGTGTTTTCCGGCCCTTACCCACCCATGTACTCCGTCTGACCATTTTAAAGTTTTTAAATAATGCCTCAGTGAGACCGGTTTTATTTCCTAGCCAGTGAAGAGATTTATTACGAAGACCCTCCCATGTTTCGTGCACTGATGTATGCCGTATGGGGGCATTGGCTAGAATCACTAAGTACGGAGTGGCAGCCGGCAGGAGATCAAGGAGGTTATATTCTAGGTTCTCTGGATGTACCCTTGTCCCAATATTAGATCCTTTCTTCTCTATTAAGGGTTTATTTTGAGCATTATTAACTTGCAATATATTACCGGGGGGGATTGCTCTTTGGGTGTCTGTACTTGAAGTTTCTACGGGTCTGGACCTGGTAGAATGGGTCCCTACCTGTGGGATTAAGAGTTGACTACGGGGATGGTTGTCAATTCCTTGCGTATTCGCCCCCTCTGCGATAACCCTATTATCTCCTCTCAAACACCCCTCTAAGTTAGCCACTCTTTCTGTTAATTTCCCTAGGGCGCCAACCACATAACTGTATAAATCATCGATTTTCCTCGAAATTTTTTCTAGTTCAATAGTTTGGCCCTCGATTTGCGAGTTAACCGTGGGTCTCCTTGCGGTAACAGAGATTTTATGTACAACAGTTTTTGGTTGTTTACCCAAGTTTTTCCTTTTCTTAGACAACGACTTTTTACTTGGACTCACAGGAATCTTCCCAGCAAACGATTCCGCTTGAATCCCCTCCGTGGCCTCAGGATTTTTGCAATGTTTCGAGGGTGGTTGGGGATCATCCTCTGGGTCACTCACATATAAAAGATCTGAAGTCTCCTGAATACACCAATTGTGAGCACCCAGAGCAATTTGTCCCTCACATACTGTTATGACAGATTTATTAGGAGGGCTAACCAATACATTATTTCCAATTAGCGAGCCTAACCTCCCTAGTGTCAGAGTCTCTTCTACGGTATTTATTTGCTCCTCGATAGCCCCCATAGCACCAGTCAAATAGGTCATCAGAGATTTTTGACCTCCCGTTTTTTGGACTGAAGTCGCTGTGTGGCCCGTCTTCCTTTTACCCATTTCTACACGAAAACTTCACAGTCAGGTGAAAGAATCAGGAGATCTGAAGCACTCACCAAATAAGTAGGAGTATCCCACCCACCTTAGGGAGGTGGCCCAGCCCGGCCTCTATCGGTCTATGACGGGCTAAGACGGGCCTGTCTTGGCCCGGTCTTCACCCGGGCCGAGCCCGGGCACGCCCCACGCGCGTCCCGCGCTGCGGGACTGCCGTGATGTTTTTAAAGCCCCTCCAGGGACTCAGGATAAAGTGCAGAGTGCAGCAAGCAGCCAGGGGCTAACAACAAGGTCCAGGCTTTGTGAAACGGTCTCCCGCGCTGCGGGACCGCCGCGATGTTTTTAAAGCCCTTCCAGGGACTCAGGATAAAGTGCAGAGTGCAGCAAGCAGCCAGGGGCTAACAACAAGGTCCAGGCTTTGTGAAACGGTCTCCCGCGCTGCGGGACCGCCGCAATGTTTTTAAAGCCTCTCCAGGGACTCAGGATAAAGTGCAGAGTGCAGCAAGCAGCCAGGGGCTAACAACAAGATCCAGGCTTTGTGAAACGGTTTCCCGCGCTGCGGGACCGCCGCAATGTTTTTAAAGCCCCTCCAGGGACTCAGGCTAAAGTGCAGAGTGCAGCAAGCAGCCAGGGGCTAACAACAAGGTCCAGGCTTTGTGAAACGGTCACATCACATTTCCAGAATGCAAGCAGTAGTCAGACTAACGTTAGGGATGAAAACTCCTTTGTCTCAATACATAATGCGGAAGGACATCTGCACCTCCGACCTTGGTCTTGCATGCGGCAGGCACCCCCTGAGAGAGATACCATAGCAGATGATGACGACTCCCACACTATGCACAGCGCTAATGAAAGACCAACGTATCCACACCCCACACACAGAAGTTCTTGCTCGAGGTACTCTTACATTGAATGCCCTTGACACTTACGTACACAACAACCCATACGTCCAAACATTGCACGCACATATGACTCATTGCTCCGAGCTGTGGCATATCATCCACATAACTGCCGCAGGTCAGAAGAGTGCCGGTTCTACGAGAGCCACCAACGCAATGGCAGTACATCCCGGGCGCATGCACAACGCCTGTCACGTGGAACTGTACCGTGACCGAATGCTGCCTTTTAGTGTCTGATGCATTGGTCTGCATGTTGTGGCCCTTGTCTTGCCCGTACTGACACGCACATGCTAATAAAGTCTACGCAACTTCACTAGTGTTCAACTGTGATGAGCGTTGATTAGAATGTCAATTCGTGTGCCTCAATGAGCATTGTCCGTACACAGGGAGGGACTGACTGACGCATTTCACTTAGGGGTGAGTCCCTATTGCCAGCTCCACCTCTGTGAGCCAGACATAGTGGTTGGGATAGTTGCTGATAGACCTGTGCTCTTACGTGTCTTCAGCAATGTGAGTATGGTGTCCATATTCTTGCCATGTGGATCAATGTGATCCATCACTAAAGGCTGTGTCCACCCAGTTGAGTGTGAGTAGGTATGCGAAGAGATGTTCTGTTGTTAAATGTGATGGTGGACACTACTTTAGGCCTGCCAACGGCTTTGACATCTCATACCCAGCCCTATTTCTGACATTGCGTGGGGCAAAGCTGAGAAATTGCGCGATTGTTGTTTCAGAGCAATGAGGCCACAGCTAGTGCACACATTCCCAGTCATCTCACTTCCTATGTGTGTCACGGTCACACTTGCGCATTGCTTTCATTTCCCAGGGTGTACCTTTTTGGGCAATCAATGTCCTTACATTCATCCATACTTTCATACTTGATCGATTATGGACATGACACATCTGTGTGAATTTGAATGATTTATTCACATGCGGTGGAGTGTCGGAGCTGGAGCAGTACATGGCCATGCAAACCCCACATTACATTGTAGCCCAGTGGAGGGCCAGCCAAAGTCATGTAGGGATTGACAAGTACATCGGAAGAGGAACAGTACAGTCCGCAGTCTGATTGCTGTGTCATTGGTAAGCAAACGAAATATGGCAGTCCATGTTGAGGTCCAAGGTGAGTGTCGCAGAGTGTTTCGGGGGACAGTGGGAGGTGTTGTTACAGGGCATGATGCAGAGGGCAGAACCAAGCTGAAATAGGGCAAATGGCAGAAAAGAATGCTACTGGCTCCTTCGTACTACAAAGGTGGAATCACCTGCATCTTCATCCTCTATGTCATCTGTCTGACATGTGGGTGCTGATGTTTGGTCTGCAGCACTGTGTGCCACTGACACATCAGGGGCCGGAGATGTGTGTGTCAAAGTACCAGCAGCATTCATCAGCGACTGCCTTAGTGGCAGCAATGCGATGATGAGGATCTGCAGGGCATGGAAGATCCCATCAACTTTTCGCTGGTGTGCATCCATGGCAGCCATTCTTTCCGCATGCATCCGCTCCATGTTCTCCATTATCCTCAGCATCTGTACCAACTCTCGGCTGACATCGCTGAGGCCACTCTGACTAGACAGTTGTTCTCCTCTCAGAGTCATGACTCCAGCGATGTCGGGCATGGATTGTTGGACATCATGGAGCAAACTGTGGGTGTCCATTAGGGAGTGTAAGTGGTCCCTGATGGGAATTAGACACCCACGTATGGCATCTAGTTTGGCTGCCATGAGGTCGAACCCCACCCACACCTGTTCAGCCACCTCCTTCTGGCAGTCTAACACATGGCCTTGGAATGTGATGTGTTCTTCGGTGAGGTGCTGGGAGCCAGCCGTGGTGGTGGGTGCTTCCTGCTGTGTGGTCTGTGCAGGGGGTGGTGTCTCCTCGATGCAGCTGGGCTGCCCTGCTCCTGGAGGTGGGTTGCCGTAGCTGTCCATGAGCTGTTGTAGGGCGTCGGTGTCGAAGGTGTGGAGGTCCTCTTCATCATCCCTGATGAGTTGTCTGGTCTGCTCTGCAGGAGGTGTTGATTGTCCCTCTGCAATGTGAAGGGGAGATGCATTTTAACATTGTGTTGACATGTATGTTGACGCATTGTTCAAGGTTACATACAGACTGCATGACAATGTACATTGTGGCTGTTTGGGAGGAGCTCACTATTTGATGCGGGACAGTGGACATTTCAACTACATCACGGATGTGAGGTTGTACACGTACATTATCATCTCACAGTTTCCTGCTATGCCAGATGTGATTGGCCAGTTTCTACGCACAAGCGGAACCAGTTGTGTCCTCTGTTCTGTAGTGAACGTGTTGCGCTTTGTACCACATTGTCGTCAATGTTGATGTGCTGTTATTGCTATGTGTGTGTGCTGCATTGTGGGAGAGTCGCCCCTGCAGCTGTGATTTTGCTGCCCCTTATCCCTTTGAGGTGGTGTGCCTTTGTCTTCTGTGCTTCTACAGTGCTGAGATGTTGCAGACTTGGCTAATTTTGGCTCGAGTTCGGATTTTGGACTCTTGGGCATGGTTTGTCCGCAGATGTGTTGTTGACATCAGGGGTTGTTTGTGCAGGTGGATGTGTCAGAGTGTGACCTGCTCCTTTACGGATGTGTTCCACACTCAGCCACCTCAGTGTCGTGGCATGCGCCATGTCATGGTAATTGGACTGCAGCCATGCTGTTCGTCATGCGGTGTCACTTGCATTGTCAGTGTGGCTCACAGACACGCAGCTTTGCTGGTTTAGACATGTGTGCATGGGTTGGTTGTGAGATTGGTGCTGTGTGGGGAGGGACCCCTTTGTGCCCATAGTGGACGGGGGCCTACTTGCTGTTTGTATGTGTGCTGCAGTGTGCCAAGGGGATCAGGGACATGATCCAGAGTCATTGTGGGTGTGCAGTGTGCTCTACTTAATTGTGCATGTGTGCCATTGTGCCCATCTCCCCCCGTCCCCCCAGCCCCTGTTGGGTACTCACCCTGGTGCTGTTGTGTCAGGTCATGTCGAGCAGTGTCCGGACCCCCAACTCATGCCACCGTCTCCCCACTGATGACTGTGGCCACCATTTCCTCCATCTCATCCACCTCATGGTGTTCCGCTGGACTGCCACCTCCAGTCTGCATTGCTGCCTGATGGTTGTCAGCGAGTTTCTTCTTGGTTTTGCGCTTCGCATCATTCCAGCGCCTCTTGACCTCTCCAATTGTCCTCCTCACTCCGACTGCATTCACCTTGTCCAGGATGGACTGCCATATTGCATTTTTATTTGCCAATGACACGTTGGAGGTGACGTACAGTTGTTGGTGGTGTTCTATCACCTCCGTGATGATGATCCTGTTTTCCTGCGGACTGAACCTCGTCTTCCTCGTCTTCTTCTCCTTGCCCTTCCGTGACCCTGAGGTCCCAGGCTGGTCCTCCTGGGGGTTTGTGGGGTTCTGGTCGTCCTCTGGACTTGCTCCGGCTTCCTCCATGGTGCTACGCAGTTTGAATTATTTTGTTTGTTTTTCGGTGCTTTTGTAGTGCATTTTTCCACATGACGCGTGGGAATTGCAGGCCTGTCGCTGGATATCGCTGATTTTTTTATCGCGGTTGGCCACATCGCAACTTTTTTTGCGTTCGTGTTTCGCGTTTTTTCGGCGTCGCGTTAATTTTAACGCGGTCATTTGGCGCGATGTCGTGGAATTATCGCATGGTGCCGCCGGGTTGAGAATACAACGTTAACACAGCGTTATTTTCCCGCGATAGTCTGCGATGTGAGAAGTTGCTTTAAGCTAATTTGGCGATGATTATCACACGTTCTTGGAGAATATCCCCCCAAGAGTTTTACATAAGATGTATCCAGAAGTGGAGGACAAGTGCTTTCGCTGTCAGCAAACAGGGCAGGGGGGTTGGATGCACATTTTTTTTACGTGCCCGCTTTTAACCCAGTTCTGGGAGGAAGTGTTCTCCGCCCTCAATGAGGGCCTACAGAGAGAATTAAAACCAGAACCAGAGATTACATTGTTTGGGTTCATAAGGCAGAGCTTGAATACCCCAATATCTAAAGGAGAGAAAGCATTTTTAGCGATTTCCGCTTTAGTGGCTCGCTCCCTGATTCTTCAGAATTGGAGGACTGCTAATGTACCAACCTACCTAAATTGGCAAAAAAATGTTACGCACTACAACTTTCGAAGAAGCTTATGCATGAAGGGTAGGGGCTACTAAGAAATTCCTAGCAGTGTGGAAATCTATGGACAAAACAGAAAACAAAACATAGAGCACTTTGGAATGAGGCCTTCTAATGGATTTTATTTGTACTGTTGTAACTATTGGTTTAATTAAGTAAAAGCTGCTATGCACCGCACTTTAACTTAATTTAATTAATGTATTTAGGCCAGGCGCGAGACTTGTTCCTTTAGTTAGCTGATTTTAACAATCTGATTATGTCAAAACTGCTCTGTACTGCACTTTATTATCTGCACTTGCACTTTGTACTTTGGCTAAATACGGAATGTATTGATATGCGAAAAAGACTGAGGGAAATGCTTGATTCCAGCCAAAAAAGTTATGAACATGTATTCAATTTTAATTGTATAAGGCTTTAACAAAGACATGTATGATTTATGGTGCTCGTTTTCAGATCTAATTCTGCTCAATAAAAAAAATAATAATGCTTTGTTTGCTGTTCACGACTTTAAACCACACTACCATTTGTATAGTCAATGGTGTAATCTAACCCTTTATTGTCAGAGGATTTCCTGCCCTCTTTTTCATGTCCTAGGGATGCAAGAGCTCTCCAAATTGCACACAGAGTGCCTGCAATTTCAAGTGTGCCCTTGAACACTGATCAAATCGGTCAGTCTGCATCCCATTCAGCACTAATTTGACGTTTCCAAACCACCTCTACTCATTTCCCCCAAGATCAATGTACTGTATTCTCGACAAGTGAAAGGACCTAATCCTCTTTGAGTTTACAAATAATGTCACCCAGGTTTCAAATTACATGGGAGCTATTTGGTGATGGCGTCTGAGCTCAGTGTGTGTTTGCTGCTGGAAACATATTTGGGCGACATTCTCATGAAGGAGACGGATGGGTTATCATCTTCTGAGGATAAAACAGCGCTGCCTGACTGCATGAAGCAATCATGAGCTCCCAACGTCACATCAGTGGCTAGAAACAACCAGCAAAGACATTATCTGTATTGGGAAATAAATTGCAGGACTGAGAGCGTTATCGCTGGTAGGTCCATTCTAAGTAGCGTGTTTTAGTCGGTGGGAGCTTAGCACCAGTACATATCATATGTTCTCTGCCCTAGCAAAATGACTTTAGGTATTCGTTTCCATTTACTGTACAATTTCCCTCAAGTAGCGCATAATGTATTTAACAAGTCTAGTACTTTTATGGACTCTGAACACCTCATGATGCTTAATCGCTCTGTTTTTTGTGTGTGTGTGTGGGGGGGGGCGATTGTAACGCGCTTTTTTGGTGGGGTTTTCTTTCAACTGCTGCATGAATAACCGAGTTACTGTAGTTTTGTAGCGATAATTTTGCTGTTGTTGTTCCGTATAACAAATTAGATACAATTTTGTGTTATTATTTCCGAAAATACAAGACAGACGCGACCACTAAACAAAAAAAAGAGTTGCCAATAACATTTAACATTTTGTATGTGACAACTCGAAAACCACATACTAAAATATACATTATTTATGTACAGTTCAATTGGCGTTTATTCAAAACTTCTACAACAAATGGTGTTTTGATTGAGTATAAATACTGTACAAGTGTCACACCACTTTTTGTTTACACCATTATACAAGAACAAAATAGTGCTTTAGCTAAGTCACTTAAAGCAATAGAAAACAAGCACTGACAAAGACTACATAGCAAAGCTGGCGCAATGGTTACTTTTTCATTTTTTATTGATAACGTATGGCATAAAATACAAAAAGAATACAAAAAAGCATGAAACTGCGTGAACATTTCGGCCATATGATTGGAACAAAAAAGTAAATCTAAAAAAAAGTAACCATTGCAAATAATTTTAACAGAACAGTATGGGTGCGTCCTATTTGGGAGTTGTACTTAGAATAGACATAGAAACCCTTATTAGTTTTAATGCATATCACAGGAAAATATTATTCTTATAGGTGCAGAGAAAGGTTACTTTTGACTTTGAACTACTGCACCCTGAATGCATAATTGAAACACACTAGAATGACCACAAAAATTAAAACAGGATAAAGAATGGAAAGTCAAAAAACATTGGCAAATGAAAGTATTGCACCACCAGCCCTGGCACTGAAATGCACTTCCTCTTAGGCAGATGTGCACATGTTATCAAGCGAAGTGGTTACTCACAGTGCACGAGACCCACTGACTGAAGTGGGTTAAACCCATTGACCCGCATAAATGCTGTGGTGAATGGAAGAAAAACATGAAGGGCAGTTGAAAAGACCAATGGATGTGGAGGGCTTACCTGAAGACCCTCGTTGTATGAATTTTTATTTATTAATTTTGATCAACCCCTTCGCTGCTAGGCCTTTTCCCCCCCTGTGCTAAGCCTTTTTTTGGCTATTTGGGGTAGTTCACGCTTAAACCCCTGTAACTTTTTGACCACATAAGGTATCCACGCCAAATTTGCGTCCTTTTTTTCCAACATCATGGGGATTCTAAAGGCACCCAGGGTTTGTGTATTCCCCTGGAGGGGACCCAGAAATTAGCCAAAATACAGGTAATTTTTTTTTTTTGAAAAATGGGAAAAAGGGCAACAGATGAAAGCGTCTGGTTTTTCCTGCAAATGGTATCTAAAAGGGGTTGTGGTGCTGAAATCACCATCTTCCCAGCTTTCAGGGACAAGCAGACTTTTGTCAGAAAACCAAACAATTTTACACAGTTTTGGCATTTTTCTGGGACATAGCCTATTTTTGCTATTTTTTGGGCTTTCAACCTCTTTCCAGTTAATGGTAGAAATGGGTATGAAAGCAAAAATGGATCCTGGAAAACTATACATTTTAGAAAAGTAGACAAAATTCTAAATTCAGCAAGGGGTCATTTGTGTAGATCCTTCAAGGTTTCTTTATAGAAACTAACCAATGATTAAAGGAAAAGTTGAAAATTAGTTGAAAAAAACAGCCATTTGTGTCAACGTTTTCACCTGTAACTTCTTCTAATTATGACAGCTGTTTGAAAGCAATATACCGTTAAATCCGCTGGACCTTTCTGGTTGTGGGGATATATAGGACTTGTAGGTTCACCAAGAACCTGACGAACCCAGAGCCAATAACCGAGCAGCGTCTTGCAATGGTTTTTTATTATGTATCGGGTATATAGCAATTATTCTGGGAAAATGTATACATGGAAAAATTGGTATGAAAGACACCTATGTATTTATGAAATGGGAACAAAATATAGAGTTTAGAAACAGTAGATATTTGCACATTTCCGAAATTGGGAGTACCCATACTAGCATGAGAATTATAGGTCATTTTTCAAAATGACTTATTTTTACACATTGTCTTTCATTTGGAAGGCAGAAATGCATCGAAAGTCAATAGGTAATAACAGTTGCTCTACAATTCTGTGTTACCCTAAGTCTCCCGATAAAAATGGTACCTCACTTGTGTGGGTAGGCCTAGTGCCCACGACAGGAAACGGCTCAAAACGCAACGTGGACACAACACATTTTCACAATGAAAAATGACCCTTTTTTTGCAAGGTGCCTAGCTGTAGTTTTTTTACCATAGCTCTGCCGGCACCTAGGGAAACTTAGCAAACCTATACATTTTTTAAAACTAGACACCCAGGGGAATCCAGAATGAGGTGACTTGACTGGCTCTCACCAGGTTCTGTTACCCAGAATCCCTTGCAAACCTAAGAAATTGTCCCAAAAAACAAATTTTCCTCACATTTCTGTGGTGGAAAGTTCTGGAATCTGCGTGGATCCACAAAATTCCACCCACCCCGCATTCCCCAAAGTCTTCCGAGAAAAATGGTACCTCACTTGTGTGGGTAGGCCTAGTGCCCGCGACAGGAAACGGCCCAAAACGTAACGTGGACTCACCACATTTTCACAGTGAAAAATGACCCTTTTTATTGCAAAGTGCCTAGCTGTAGTTTTTGAACCCTAGCTCTGCCGGCACCTAGGGAAACCTAGCAAACCTATACATTTTTAAAAACTAGACACCCAGGGTAATCCCGGATGGGGTGACTGGACTGGCTCTCACCAGGTTCTGTTACCCAGAATCCCTTGCAAACCTAAAAAATTGTCCAAAAAAAACACATTTTCCTCACATTTCTGTGGTGGAAAGTTCTGGAATCTGCGTGGATCCACAAAATTCCACCCACCCCGCGTTTCCCAAAGTCTTTCAAGAAAAATGGTACCTCACTTGTGTGGGTAGGCCTAGTGCCCGTGACAAGAAACGGCACAAAACGCAACATGGACACACCACATTTTCACAGTGAAAAATGACCCTTTTGTTGCAAAGTGCCTAGCTGTAGTTTTTGAACCCTAGCTCTGCCGGCACCTAGGGAAACCTAGCAAACCTATACATTTTTGAAAACTAGACACCCAGGGGAATCCAGGATGCAGTGACTTTACTGGCTCTCCTCAGGTTCTGTTACCCAGAATCCCTTGCAAACTAAAAAATTGTCCAAAAAAACACATTTTCCTCACATTTCTGTGGTGGAAAGTTCTGGAATCTGCGTGGATCCACAAAATTCTATGCACCACCCGTTCCCCAAAGTCTTCCGAGAAAAATGGTACCTCACTTGTGTGGGTAGGCCTAGTGCCCGCGACAGGAAAGGCCCAAAACGCAACGTGGACACACCACATTTTCACAGTGAAAAATGACCCTTTTTTTGCAAAGTGCCTAGCTGTAGTTTTTGAACCCTAGCTCTGCCGGCACCTAGGGAAACCTAGCAAACCTATACATTTTTGAAAACTAGACACCCAGGGGAATCCAGGATGGGGTGACTTGACTGGCTCTCACCAGGTTCTGTTACCCAGAATCCCTTGCAAACCTAAAGAATTGTCAAAAGAAACCACATTTTCCTCACATTTCTGTGGTGGAAAGTCCTGGAATCTGCGTGGATCCACAAAATTCCACCCACCACGCGTTCCCCAAAGTCATCCAAGAAAAATGGTACCTCACTTGTGTGGGTATCCCTAGTGGCCGCGACAGGAAACGGTGCAAAACGCACCCAATGTTTTCCTACCCAGAATGCCCTGCAAACCTCAAATTTAGCTGAAAAAAATCCCTTTTTTCTCACATTTCTGTGTGGGAAAGTTCTGGAATCCACGTGGATCCATAAATTTCCTACCACCCAGCGTTCCCCCAGGTCTCCCGATAAAAATGATACCTCACTCGCGTGGGTGGGTCAAGTACCTGCGACAGGCAAGGGCCCAAAATTTATTGAGGAGACATCAAAATGACCTATCACAAAACAACCTGGTTCTGCAAGAGGGATCACCTGGGTTTTTGGCCCCGGGCTCGGCGGCCATCTTGGAAAACTACCAAACCCACACATTTCTGAAAACTAGACACCCGGGGGAGTCCAGCGAGGTATGGCTTGAGTGGATCCACCAACTTTTTCCTACCTAGAATGTCCTGCAAACCTCAAATTTACCTGGAAAAAACACATTTTCCACATATTTTTGGGTGGAATCACCGTGTCGGCACAAATGTCCTACCCCACAGCGTTCACCTCAGTCTCCCGAGGAAAATGATACCTCACTTGTGTGGGTGGGGCAAGGGCCTGTGACTGGGAAGAGCCCAAAACATAGGGAATAAGGGTATAGCACCGAGAATTCTAAGCGCTACATTTTAAAAAAATACTTTTTTAGCCAATTCTGCATTGGACACCCCCACAAGTGAGGTATCATTTTACTCGGGACACTGAGGAGAATGCTGTGGGGTAGGACATTTGTGCCGCCATGGTGATTCCACACAAAAATATGTGGAAAATGTGTTTTTTTCAGCTAAATTTGAGGTTTGCAGGGGATTCTGGGTAGGGAAATGTTGGGGGATCCACGCAAGCCATACCTCATTGGACTCCCCAGGGTGTCTAGTTTTTAGAAATGTGTGGGTTTGGTAGGTTTCCCTAGATTGCGGCGTGCCCGGGGCCAAAACCCCGGGTGCCCCCCCCCAAAACCAGGTAGTTTTGTTTTAGGTAATTTTGAAGCCTCCACAGTACCATTTGGGCCATTTCCTTTTTCAGCCACTATGCCTACCCACACAAGTGAGGTACCATTTTTATCGGGAGACCTGGGGGAATGCTCGGTGGGAAGAAATTTGTGGATCCACGCAGATTCCAGAACTTTCCCACACAGAAATTTGAGAAAAAAGTGATTTTTTTCAGCAAAATTTGAGGTTTGCAGGGGATTCTGGGTAAGAGAATATTGGGGGACCCACGCAAGCCATACCTCGCTGGACTCCCCCGGGTGTCTAGTTTTCAGAAATGTGTAGGGTTGGTAGTTTTCCAAGATGGCCGCCGAGCCCGGGGCCAAAAACCCAGGTGACCCCTCTTGCAGAACCAGGTTGTTTTGTGATAGGTCATTTTGATGTCTCCTCAATACATTTTAGGCCCTTGCCTGTCGCGGGTACTTGACCCACCCACGCGAGTGAGGTATAATTGTTATCGGGAGACCTGGGGGAACGCTAGGTGGTAGGAAATGTGTGGATCCACGTGGATTCCAGAACTTTCCCACACAGAAATGTGAGAAAAAAGGGATTTATTTCAGCTAAATTTTAGGTTTGCAGGGCATTCTGGGTAGGAAAACGTTGGGGGACCCACACAAGCCATACCTCGCTGGACACCCCCGGGTCTCTAGTTTTCAGAAATGTGTAGGTTTGGTAGTTTTACAAGATGGCCACCGAGCCTGGGGCCAAAAACCCAGAATCCCTTGCAAACCTAAAAAATTGTCAAAAAAAACACATTTTCCTCACATTTCTGTGGTGGAAAGTTCTGGAATCTGCGTGGATCCACAAAATTCCACCCACCCCGCATTCCCCAAAGTCTTCCGAGAAAAATGGTACCTCACTTGTGTGGGTAGGCCTAGTGCCCGCAACAAGAAACGGCACAAAAACGCAACATGGACACACCACATTTTCACAGTGAAAAATGACCCTTTTTTGCAAAGTGCCTAGCTGTAGTTTTTGAACCCTAGCTCTGCCGGCACCTAGGGAAACCTAGCAAACCTATACATTTTTGAAAACTAGACACCCAGGGGAATCCAGGATGGGGTGACTTGACTGGCTCTCACCAGGTTCTGTTACCCAGAATCCCTTGCAAACCTAAAGAATTGTCAAAAGAAACCACATTTTCCTCACATTTCTGTGGTGGAAAGTCCTGGAATCTGCGTGGATCCACAAAATTCCACCAACCCCGCGTTCCCCAAAGTCATCCAAGAAAAATGGTACCTCACTTGTGTGGGTATCCCTAGTGGCTGCGATAGGAAACGGTGCAAAACGCACCCAATGTTTTCCTACCCAGAATGCCCTGCAAACCTCAAATTTAGCTGAAAAAAATCCCTTTTTTCTCACATTTCTGTGTGGGAAAGTTCTGGAATCCACGTGGATCCACAAATTTCCTACCACCCAGCGTTCCCCCAGGTCTCCCGATAAAAATGATACCTCACTCGCGTGGGAGGGTCAAGTACCTGCGACAGGCAAGGGCCCAAAATTTATTGAGGAGACATCAAAATGACCTATCACAAAACAACCTGGTTCTGCAAGAGGGATCACCTGGGTTTTTGGCCCCGGGCTCGGCGGCCATCTTGGAAAACTACCAAACCCACACATTTCTGAAAACTAGACACCCGGGGGAGTCCAGCGAGGTATGGCTTGAGTGGATCCACCAACTTTTTCCTACCTAGAATGTCCTGCAAACCTCAAATTTACCTGGAAAAAACACATTTTCCACATATTTTTGGGTGGAATCACCGTGTCGGCACAAATGTCCTACCCCACAGCGTTCACCTCAGTCTCCCGAGGAAAATGATACCTCACTTGTGTGGGTGGGGCAAGGGCCTGTGACTGGGAAGAGCCCAAAACATAGGGAATAAGGGTATAGCACCGAGAATTCTAAGCGCTACATTTTAAAAAAATACTTTTTTAGCCAATTCTGCATTGGACACCCCCACAAGTGAGGTACCATTTTTATCGGGAGACCTGGGGGAATGCTGGGTGGGAAGAAATTTGTGGATCCACGAAGATTCCAGAACTTTCCCACACAGAAATTTGAGAAAAAAGTGATTTTTTTCAGCAAAATTTGAGGTTTGCAGGGGATTCTGGGTAGGAGAATATTGGGGGACCCACGCAAGCCATACCTCGCTGGACTCCCCCGGGTGTCTAGTTTTCAGAAATGTGTAGGTTTGGTAGTTTTCCAAGATGGCCGCCGAGCCCGGGGCCAAATACCCAGGTGACCCCTCTTGCAGAACCAGGTTGTTTTGTGATAGGTCATTTTGATGTCTCCTCAATACATTTTAGGCCCTTGCCTGTCGCGGGTACTTGACCCACCCACGCGAGTGAGGTATAATTTTTATCGGGAGACCTGGGGGAACGCTGGGTGGTAGGAAATTTGTGGATCCACGTGGATTCCAGAACTTTCCCACACAGAAATGTGAGAAAAAAGGGATTTATTTCAGCTAAATTTGAGGTTTGTGGGCATTCTGGGTAGGAAAACGTTGGGGGACCGACATAAGCCATACCTCGCTGGACTCCCCCGGGTCTCTAGTTTTCAGAAATGTGTAGGTTTGGTAGTTTTCCAAGATGGCCACCGAGCCTGGGGCCAAAAACCCAGGTGACTCCCCTTGCAAAACCAGGTTGTTTTGTGATAGGTCATTTTGAAGTCTCCTCAATAGGTTTTGGGCCCTTGCCTGTCACGGGTACTTGACCCACCCACACAAGTGAGGTACCATGTTTCTCGGGAGACCTGGGGGAACACTGGGTGGTAGGAAATGTGTGGATCCACATAGATCACAGAACTTACCAACACAGAAATTTGAGGAAAAAGTGATTTTTTTATCAAAATGTGAGGTTTGCAGGGGATTCTGGGTAGAAAAACGTTGGGGGACCCACGCAAGCCATACCTCCCTGGACTCCCCTGGGTCTCTAGTTTTCAGAAATGTGTGGGTTTGGTATGTTTCCCTAGATGGCTGCCGACTCGGGACCAAAAACTCAGATGCCCCCTTTGTATCCGAAAATGACCTGGTTTTGCAAAGGGGGTCACATGAGTTTTTGGTCCCGGGCTTAGCGCCATCTAGAAACCTACCAAACCCACACATTCTGAAAACTAGAGACCCGGGGAGTCCAGGAAGGTATGGCTTGCGTGGATCCACCAACGTTTCTCTACCAGAATCCCCTGCAAACCTCACATTTTGATGAAAAATCACTTTTTCTCAAATTTGTGTGGGTAAGTTCTGGAATCTACGTGGATCCACAAATTTCCTACCATCCAGCATTCCCCAGGTCTCCCGATGAAAATGGTACCTCCTCGCGTGGGTGGGTCCAGTACCCACGACAGGCAAGGGCCCAAAACGTATTGAGGAGACATCAAAATGACCTATCACAAAACAACCTGGTTTTGCAAGGGGGTCAACTGGGTTTTTGGCCCCGGGCTCGGCGGCTATCTTGAAAAACTACCAAACCCACACATTTCTGAAAACTAGACACCCGGGGAGTCCAGCGAGGTATGGCTTGCGTGGGTCCCCAACTTTCCCTACCCAGAATGCCCTGCAAACCTCAAATTTAGCTGAAAAAATCCCTTTTTTTCCAAATTTCTGTGTGGGAAAGTTCTGGAATCTACGTGTATCCAAAAATGTCCTACCACCCAGCGTTCCCCCAAGTCTCCCGATAAAAATGATACCTCACTCGTGTGGGTGGGTCAAGTACCCGCGACAGGCAAGGGCCCAAAACATGTTGAGGCGACATCAAAATGACCTATCGCAAAACAACCTGGTTTTGCAAGAGGGGTCACCTGGGTTTTTGGCCCCGGACTCCGCGGCCATCTTGGAAAACTACCAAACCCACACATTTCTGAAAACTAGACACCTGGGGGAGTCCAGCGAGGTATGGCTTTCGTGGATCCCCCAACGTTTTCCTACCCAGAATGCCCTGCAAACCTCAAATTTAGCTGCAAAAACCACATTTTCAACATATTTTTGAGTGGAATCCCCGTGCCGGCACAAATGTCCGACCCCACAGCATTCCATTCAGTCTCTCGAGTAAAATTATACCTCACTTGTGTGGGTGGGGCAAGGGCCTGTGACTGGGAAGAGCCCAAAACATAGGGAATAAGGGTATAGCATCGGGAATTCTAAGCGCTACACTTTTTTAAAAATACATTTTTAGCCAATTCTGCATTGGACACCCACACAAGTGATGTTTCATTTTACTCGGAACACTAAGGAGAACGCTGTGGGGTAGGACATTTGTGCCGCCACGGTAATTCCACACAAAAATATGTAGAAAATGTGTTTTTCAGCTAAATTTGAGGTTTGCAGGGGATTCTGGGTAGGGAAACGTTGGGGGATCCAAGCAAACCATACCTCATTGGACTCCCCAGCATGTCTAGTTTTCAGAAATGTGTGGGTTTGGTAGGTTTCCCTAGATGGCGGCAAGCCCGGGGCCAAAATCCCAGGTGCCCCCCCAAAACCAGGTAGTTTTGTTATAGGTAATTTTGAAGTCTCCACAGTACGATTTGGGCCATTTCCTGTTGCAGCCACTATGCCTTCCCACACAAGTGAGGTACTATTTTTATCAGAAGACCTGGCGGAACGCTGGGTGGTAGGAAATTTGTGTCAGCCCGGTGAGCCTACAACTTTCCCACACAGAAATGTGAGAAAAAATAGATTTTTTCAACAAAATTTGAGGTTTGCAGTGGATTCTGGGTAGGGCAATGTTGGGGGACCCACGCAAGCCATACCTTGCTGGACTCCGCCAGGTGTCTAGTTTTCAGAAATGTGTGAGTTTGGTAGGTTTCCCTAGGTGGCCGCCAAGCCCGGGGCCAAAAACTCAATGGACCCCCCCTTGCAAAACCAGGTTGTTTTGTGATAGGTAATTTTGAAGTCGCCTCAATAGGTTTTGGGCCCTTGCCTGTCTCGGGTACTTGACCCGCCCACACAAGTGAGGTACCATTTTTCTCAGAAGACTTTGGGGAATGCGGGCTGGGTGGAATTTTGTGGATCCACACATATTCCAGAACTTTCCACCACAGAAATGTGACGAAAATGTGTTTTTTTGACAAATTTTGAGGTTTGCAAGGGATTCTGGGTAACAGAACCTGGTGAGAGGCAGACTAGTCACCCCATCCTGGATTCCCCTGGGTGTCTAGTTTTCAAAAGTGTATAGGTTTGCTAGGTTTCCCTAGGTGCCGGCAGAGCTAGGGTTCAAAATCTACAGCTAGGCACTTTGCAAAAAAAGGGTCCGTTTTCACTTTGAAAATGTGTTGTGTGCACATTGCTTTTTGGGCCGTTTCCTGTTGCGGGGACTAGGCCTACCCACACAAGTGAGGTACCATTTTTCTCGGAAGGCTTTCGGGAATGCGGGGTGGGTGGAATTTTGTGGATCCACGCAGATTCCAGAACTTTCAACCAGAGAAATTTGAGGAAAATGTGTTTTTCTTTTACAAAGTTTGAGGTTTGCAAGGGATTCTGGATAACAACCTGGTGAGAGCCAGACAAGTCACCCCATCCTGGATTCCCCTGGGTGTCTAGTTTTCAAAAATGTATAGGTTTGCTAGGTTTCCCTAGGTGCCGGCAGAGCTAGGGTTCAAAATCTACAGCTAGGCACTTTGCAAAATAGTGTCAGTTTTCACTGTAAAATGTGATGTGTCCACGTTGTGTTTTGGGCCGTTTCCTGTCGCGGGCACTAGGCCTACCCACACAAGTGAGGAACCATTTTTCTCAGAAGACTTTGGGGAATGCGGGCTGGGTGGAATTTTGTGGATCCACACAGATTCCAGAACTTTCCACCACAGAAATGTGACGAAAATGTGTTTTTTTGACAAATTGAGGTTTGCAAGGGATTCTGGGTAACAGAACCTGGTGAGAGCCAGACAAGTCACCCCATCCTGGATTCCCCTGGGTGTCTAGTTTTCAAAAATGTATAGGTTTGCTAGGTTTCCCTAGGTGCCGGCAGAGCTAGGGTTCAAAATCTACAGCTAGGCACTTTGCAAAAAAAGGGTCAGTTTTCACTGTGAAAATGTGGTGTCCACGTTGAGTTGTGGGCCGTTTCCTGTCACGGGCACTAGGCCTACCCACACAAGTGAGGTACCATTTTTCTCGGAAGACTTTGGGGAATGCGGGGTGGGTGGAATTTTGTGGATCCACGCAGATTCCAGAACTTTCAACCACAGAAATTTGAGGAAAATGTGTTTTTCTTTTACAAAGTTTGAGGTTTGCAAGGGATTCTGGATAACAACCTGGTGAGAGCCAGACAAGTCACCCCATCCTGGATTCCCCTGGGTGTCTAGTTTTCAAAAATGTATAGGTTTGCTAGGTTTCCCTAGGTGCCGGCAGAGCTAGGGTTCAAAATCTACAGCTAGGCACTTAGCAAAATAGTGTCAGTTTTCACTGTAAAATGTGGCGTGTCCACGTTGTGTTTTGGGCCATTTCCTGTTGCGCGCACTAGGCCTACCCACACAAGTGAGGTACCATTTTTCTCATAAGACTTTGGGGAATGCGGGGTGGGTGGAATTTTGTGGATCCATGCAGATTCCAGAACTTGCCACCACGGAAATGTGAGGAAAATGTGTTTTTTTTGACACATTTTGAGGTTTGCAAGGGATTCTGGGTAACAGAACCTGGTGAGAGCCAGTCAAGTCACCCCATCCTGGATTCCCCTGGGTGTCTAGTTTTTAAAAATGTATAGGTTTGCTAGGTTTCCCTAGGTGCCGGCAGAGCTAGGGTTCAAAATCTACAGCTAGGCACTTTGCAAAAAAAGGGTCCGTTTTCACTGTGAAAATGTGGTGTGTCCACGTTGCTTTTTGGGCCGTTTCCTGTCACGGGCACTAGGCCTACCCACACAAGTGAGGTACAATTTTTCTCATAAGACTTTGGGGAATGCGGGGTGGGTGGAATTTTGTGGATCCACGCAGATCCCAGAACTTTCCATCACAGAAATGTGAGGAAAATGTGTTTTTTTTAACTAAGTTTGAGGTTTGCAAGGGATTCTGGGAACAGAACCTGGTGAGAGGCACACAAGTCACCCCATCCTGGATTCCCCTTGGTGTCTAGTTTACAAAAATATACAGGTTTGCTAGGTTTCCCTATGTGCCGGCTGCGCTAGGGCCCAAAATCCACAGGTAGGCACACTGCTAAAAACAAGTCTGTACCTAGTGGGCTTTCTGCCGCCCTGGGGGGGGGAATTGGGGGGGGGGGTTGCCCTGATATGCCCCCAAGAGGGGCAGAAAGACTGTGGCTATGTTTTTGTGGGGTGGAGGAATTGGTATGCCCATTCTGGGCAGCCCCCACCCCTACGCATAAAAACAGCCAGCGTAATCGCTGGTGCCTAGTGGGCTTTCTGCCCCCCCGGGGGCAGATCAGGGGCCACTTCCCCCATCTGCCCCTCGGGGGGGCAGAAAGACTGTGGCATTTTTTTGGGGAGGTGTGGGCATTGGCATGCTCATTCTGGGCTGACCTCAACCCTGAATTAAAAATAAATAAATCCTGAGGCCTAGATGGCTTTCTACCCCTCCGGGGGGCAGATAAGGGGCTATTGCCCCAATATGCCTCCGGGGAGGGGCAGAAAGACTGGGGTAATTGTGTTTGGGGTGGGGGCATTATCATGCCCATTCTGGGCAGCCCCCACCCCAACATTATAAAAAAAAAGAAAAATCCCTGGTGCCTAGTGGGCTTTCTGCCCCTCCCGGGGGCAGATCAGGGGCTATTGCCCCCAACTGCCCCGGGGGGGATCAGAAAGACTGTTGCATTTTTTTTGGGGGGGGAGGGTGGGGGCATTGCCATGCCTTTTTTGGGCAGCCCCCACCCCAACGTCAATAAAAGAAAAATCCCTGGTTTCTAGTGAGCTTTCTGCCCCCCCGGGGGGGCAGAAAGACTGACATTTCTCTGGGGGGTCATTGCCATGCCCTTTTTGGGCAGCCCCCACCCCAACGTCAATAAAAAAAAAGAAAATCCCTGGTTCCTAGTGGGCTTTCTGCCCCTCCGGGGGGGCAGATTGGGAGCTACTGCCCCCCTGGGGGGAGCAGAAAGACTTACATTTCTCAGGGGGGGGCATTGCCATGCCCTTTTTGGGCAGCCCCCAACCCAACGTCAATAAAAAAAAAAAAATCCCTGGTTCCTAGTGGGCTTTCTCCCCCCCCCCAGGGGGCAGAAAGACTCATATTTCTCTGGGGGGGTGGGGGCATTGCCATGCCCTTTTTGGGCAGCCCCTACCCCAACAAAAAAAATAATCCCTGTTTTCTAGTGGGCTTTCCGCCCCCCGGGGGGCAGAAAGACTGACATTTCTCTGGGGGGGTGGGGGCATTGCCATGCCCTTTTTGGGCAGCCCCCACCCCAACATCAATAAAAAAAAAAGATCCCTAGTTCCTAGTGGGCTTTCTGCCCCCCAGAGGGGGCAGAAAGACGTACATTTCTCTGGGGGGGTGGGGGCATTACCATGCCCTTTTTGGGCAGCCCCCACCCCAACGTCAATAAAAAAAAAAATCCCTGGTTTTCAGTGGGCTTTCCGCCCCCCCGGGGGAGCAGATTGGGGGCTGCTGCCCCCATCTGCCCCCCAGGGGGGGGCAGAAAGTCTGTTGCAGCCAAACAAATATGGGGGAGCAAAGGCCCTTGCCCAAGGGGCCGCTCCCCCCTCCCTGGCGCAAGTGGGTGGATCCCTGCTTGGGGATCACCCTCCTGGGGTGATCCCCAAGCAGGGATCGACTAGGGAAGGGTACCATTGGAAAGGGGAGATTCTCCCCTTTCCAACAATACCTCTCCCATCTTTTTCGGTGCTTGGGGGGCTGAGATAGCCCCACAAGCACCGAAACTGAGAAACTGAAACTAAGTTTCAGTTTCGATTTCGTTGCAATGACGATAGCGTGCCATGCACTCTCTGCTGTCTGCAGCAGAGGGATTTCCTAAGCATGTGCTCATGACGGAATGGTTCCATCATGAGCAAACTAGAACTTGTGCTCATGACGGAACCATTCCGTCATGAGCACAGAAGGGGTTAAATGAGTCTAGCCAAACCGCACTCTATAGGCCAAACTTAAACATCTACTTTAGGAAGAGGTTAATATAGATGGATGACAAGGAGACAGGCACAGTGAAACAGAAAGGGAGAACATGCCATAGCTAAGTAAGATAAAAACTTCCAGAAAGACAAAAACTTGGTGAACCTGCAGCTCCATATCATCACCCTTTCATAATTTTTTCTATATAATTCAGAAATCAATCACATTTTTAGATAGTGTAGAGAGGTCATCATTCCTTGTTACCCCCTCACTAACCTAAATATTATCAACTTATTCCTCCAACAACATTTATATGGTGGAATACTTTTGTTGACGTTGTCAGATTCTGAGGTGCTTGGAGCATGTTAGGTTGTGGTTTTCAGTGCATAATGTTTGGAAAATGGGATGGAAAAACAAATAGCAGATTGTGCTCTCTTCTGTGATGTCAGTTGATATTCTTTTAATAAAGGGTTCATAATTTCACTTCTACAATATTGAATGTGTGGGTGCATTGCAGGTTCATTTCTGGAGTGGTATACCCTAATTTGTAATAGTATGCCCCATAGAAATGATGGAAGGTGATGCAGCTTTGGATGGAGGTGTAGAATGTGAGCTACCCAGGCTACTGAGCCTGTGGTTGAAAACGTGTACTTTACACTAACCAGGTGCTTTTGATGAGGGCAAGATGAAGGGTCTTTTGATCTCTCTGTGGTCAACCCTCACACAGAGCCCTAGCTTCATCATATGACAAGGCCTTCTGTCTCCAGTGAAAGAGACAGGGTACATAGGTAGGGCTGCACAGCTTGGCTTGCAACAGCAATATTTGTATTCATGGATAATGGAGAAAATTAGTATGGGTCCAGGGACTGAATCCACATTTGAAGAAATATTTATCCTTATTGAAATGAAATGGGGAGGGCCAAACAACATACTCACAATATTGTAAACTACGTTGCAGGGACTATTGAAATGCCTTTGATTGCACTTAGCTGAATTTTGGTTTTGTGAAAAATCAGTCCGAGGACAATAAGTCACCAAAGGCAGGTGTATTTCTGCCCTTCTGTTGACTATCTCTCAATGAATATGATTAAATCTTTGTCATATTCACTTAGTAGTGCTACCTTATGCTCTGATATTTGCAATAGAAATTCTAGATTAATTAACTAAGAACTAATCTTTCCTTTCTCAACCTATTGATCTGTTAATGGATTCTTTGTTGCCAAGAATTACATTCTTACACTGATTAGAGGGAAGATATATGTTCACCTTTATGCACCAACCTACCTCAAATTGAAAGAGTTGCATAATGTTATATATTATACTGAACAATAGTTTAATCTTACAATGAAGGATCATTTCTCACTACTAAAAATCAATAATCATTATTCATGACAACTCAAATTAATTAAGAAAACCTGGAATATTAAATCCACCTAACAGGATAGCAATATTACATTATGAAGTATGTGTTGCTCACTTGACATTTGTTTAGCTCCCAATTAAAATGATTTTTTGTTGCCATTTAAAAGATTTGTTACCATTCCATCTCAACTATTAAATATAATTTTTAGAGCGTGCCTTGTAGAGAAATATTCCCTCAAAATGTGTCTTGTTGGTAAGAGTGCATAGATCTTTAAGATAACTTATAATTACAGACCCATGATGAGGCCTTTCGGAAAATAATGATGAATTGAAAATACCATTAGATTCTGGCTTGTAGCTAAACGGAAATAGTACTCAAAGGGGGGACAAAAATGGGCTTTTAGACAGGTCCAGCATAAAGGCCCAAGGAGAGTAATTAACAAAAGAGTTATGCTGTTCCTCAGGAATGAGAGTCAGATGTAGGGAAAGATAAACCAACCTGACTAGGTAGTTCAAGGTTGGGAATCCATTTTATTGGATTATAATGCCCTCACACACCCTGTTGGGTGTCATGCTTCATCATAGGGCTGCTCCTCGTCGGGTCGGCGGTGCAATACCCGACGGGCTCCCTATAATAGGGGCACTTTACCGGAGAACTTTTTCAAACAGCCGTTAGGTGAAGTGGGGGTGAGGGGCCTAGTGTGTGTAGATGAATGTGTATTTAAGTAATTGGGTGAATGTAAAATAGGATTGGGAGTACCTATGACACCTATTTTAATCAAGGGGTCTCCTACCCTAAGTAAAAACAAGAAATATAAGGCGCTGAGCTGAGGTTATGTCTCAAGTTGTAGGCGTTCTTATATGTGGTAGGTCAACATGTTTCTCGCCAATTGAATAGTCTTCGGGCGATTCTTCAGGACCAAACAGAGGTTATACTATCTACAACTAAAACTACAATGGTGTGTGGCTGCACACTCACATCAACCATGTGACTAACTTGTCGGATACCTGGTAGTACTGGAACTACCTGCTGAGAAAAAAATACATAGGTAAGTGTGGTCAGATAATAGTGAGTGAGTTCTCTCAAGTTACCAGTGAGAACCTGACTCTCAAAATAACGTGGTGAGCATCAAACATTTAGTTAAAAACAAGGTGTCAAACGGTGAGTGCACAGGGTGAATTAGCTTGAACTTCAGCCCTTGTGGCACACACAAGCGTAGCAGAGAGACTTACCCTAAACTTTGGACTAACCAGGCATCACAGAACCCGGTAGGTCATAAACACGAGGGGTTCCTCATGTACTGGGAAAACCAAAGGTGGAAAAAAGGGCATAAAATATCATGGTGTCAGTCATCACATACACAGTAGAGACCATCCAATTGTAAGAAATGTAAGGCTGATTAGCCTATAGTGTTACTAACTTTTTCATCGCTCATCAATCACACACTGGAGCCACAACAAGTTGAATGCCAATTACAAAAATGGTGTGGAATCGTATGAGCAAGCTTAATGCAATGAAGCGTGTTGGCTAAATGTAGCAAGGATAGAGTTAGACTGCGTGTGCTCGATGTATATGTAATACAACAGAGGGCATTTTGACGTTGGAGTGAGAGGGTCAATTAAGAAACTCTAGCAACCGCATACCACAAGTGTAGACCGCAGCAGCGTTGCTCACAAGAGTAATGTTGCATACTGCAGGTGTAATCAACGCAGGGTATCGTAATTGGCGGCAGACAGATTGGGGAATAGATTATCCCTGCGTGGCTTGTGTTCAATCTACGTGTGTTAACAAATACATAACAACAATGCCGTTGCGCATAGCATGTGTAGACAACGCTTCGTAAAGGGATTTGCGGTAGATGGATTAGGGCATAGATAAATTAAATAACACCTCCCTGCGTGACTTGTGCTAAAACTGTGTTTTGTAAAACAACGGGCGTTTGGCGGCAGATCGAGTGGGGTCGTCTAAAAATTAGTGTTGGCATACCGTGTTTATCGATCATAGTACTGTCGCACACAACAATTTCGTAGTACAAGGCATGTGTATTTTTAATTCAGGATGAAGGGAATAATAGCAGCAGGAGTTCGCCATAAATCGCGCTAAATTCTCATCCCAGACGTCATAACAATAGCCCACCAGGGTCGAGAGATTCGTATTCTGGGTCGAGTGCATTCAATACGCAGTAATTCAGCTCAGAGTACTCACTTGAGTGCTAGTAGCACATCGTCGGTAGACCTACCCACTCCTACCGGGTCCGGGTGGTAGAGTGGTTAGTGTCTACAACGTATTTAAAATCACCGGGCACTTCCGGGAGGCGGGGTGTGAGTGTTTGGGTGATCAATGCATGTGATGCTGACCCACCCAGCGGCCATATTGGAAGGAGCGCCTTGGGTGTGTCTCAAGTTTAGCGGCCATGTTAAAAGGGGGTCATTCGGTTCGTCTAAAATTCGGCGGCATATTTCACCGCTATAAGGGAGTCATGGTAATCGCAATGTGAGGAGTCTGATTAGGTGTGATTTCTGTGTTCATCAAGAACAGACAACAGTGGATTCACTACGTGGAACCTGCAACATACTGTCCACTTAGTGCATTCTGTCAAGGGATGTGTAACACTGGAAGATGAGAATTGGCAGCCTGGCTCAAATATCATAATGTGTCCTCGCCTTAATCAGTGATTAATGAGTATACACTATTCCATCAATGAGTAGAAGGAATGGATCAGTCATACCCTCAACATGCTCCAAGGTATATCATCATTCAATCCTTGGGTGTGTGAGGATAGACGGTGTATCCATCTCTGTTCCTTCAGGAAGAGGGCATGTTTAGTAATCTTAGTGAATGTCTCTAGAAACACCCATTTTAATGAGTCGGGTGAGTGGTGTAATTCGATAAAGTGGGAGCACATCTTCGTATTGGTTCTCTGACACCGAATGTTGCTCCGATGTTCAGCAACTCGTGTCTTGATGGGGCGGGTGGTCATCCCTACATATTGCAGATTACAGGGACAGGTGATCAAGTATATGCAATTTGATGTATTGCAGTTGGTGTGGGACCGCAATTCCCACTTGAAACTGTTTGAAAAGGTGATCGATTTAAATATTGAAGTGAAGGCGCACGCCATACAAGACCCACAGGGGTAATGTCCTTTAACCGGAGGAAGATCCCATAAGGTTCTTTGGACAGCTGATGTCACTGTCTTGGGTCTGGTGTGGATTAACATGTCTTTTAAGTTGCGCGAGCGCTTGAAAGCAAAGCGCGGAAAGTCCAGTGTCATGGCACCTGTATTGAGTATCCTCCAGTGTTTTTTAATCACTTTGCTCAATTTGTTGGATCCAGGTGTAAAAGTGGTGACACAGGTGAGAGTGTCACTGGGGGTCTTATCTCTCTGTTCTAGGAGTGCCTCGCGATTATTGTTCCTAGCTCTCTTTTTGCTGAGGGCAATACTTCGCGGGGGTAATTCCGTGCCGCCAATTTTTTTGCCAGTATTGCAGATTCAAGTCTATAATCTTCAATTTTACTGCAATTTCTCCTCACCCTTAGAAATTGCCCAAAGGGGAGGTTTTCTTTTAATGTACGGGGGTGATGACTACTGAAAAGTAGCAGACTGTTGCGGTCTGTCGCTTTTCTGTACATAGTGGTCGTTAAAGACCCCTGTTCAAGTTTGAGCGTAAGGTCTAAGAATGGTATCTGGTTCTGGGAGATGGTACTGGTAAATCTTAGATATGGGTTCAGTGTGTTCATCCAGACACAGAATTGTTCACATGATGTCAAATCGCCTGACCAGAAGATAAGGATGTCGTCTATAAATCTCTTCCATAGGAGTATATTTAGCAGATATGGGTTTGAATCGTGGAAGATCAGTTCCCCCTCGAAAGCCGCCATATACAGGCAGGCTAAACTTGGAGCGAAGGTACTCCCCATGGAAGTACCTTGCGTCTGATGGGATAGCTGTCCTTTAAATTCAAAAAAGTTTTCGGTCAGGGCCAAAGTTGCGCACTCAAGAACAAAACTAGGTGGTGTGGGGGAATCCCAGGGTGTCGAATTTAGTAACTCCTCTATCACATCCAGGGTCGCTCTCTGTGGGATGTTAGTATAGAGCGCCTCAACATCAAGGGTGATGAGGAGGTCAATGTTACTCGTGGGTTGGAATTCCGAGACCAGGCGTAGTACATCAGTGGTGTCCTGTATGTAGGATGGTATATGCCTAACCAGTGGTTGCAAGAAATGGTCACAAAATTGTGACAAGGGTTCAAGTATTGAGTCAATACCAGATACAATGGGGCGGCCAGGTACTGGTGTGACCCCCTTATGTATCTTAGGTAGTATGTAGAAGTAGGGGGTCCTGGGGTCTTTTTTCTTAAGGAAATCAGCTTCCTTCTTGCTTATCCAGCCTTGAGTTTCGGCTGCAAAGACTAGCATAGTTATAGTGGTGGTTAGAGGTGTCACTGGGCTACTGGTTATGGGGGTGTAATACCGCTGGTTGCTCAGTTGCCTCAAACACTCGATTTCATAGTCAGTAGTGGCCATGATTACTGTGGCCCCGCCTTTGTCGGCTTGTTTGATCGTGATGGAAGTGTCATTAGCCAGAGATCTAACGGCCGCTAGTTCATCACTGGTGATGTTGCAGGACTGTCTTGGGTCGGACTCCATCTGTAAGTCTTTCAGGACAGCTTGTTCAAAAGTAATGACCTCGTTGGGTACCATACTGATGTTGGGAGTAAATGTAGAGGGGTTATGTAGGCCAGAGTCACTCACTTCATGGGAAGGTGTCCCATCAAAGAAGGCTCTAAGGCGTACCTTACGAAAAAATTGCTGCAGTTCACACTGTTGTTTGAATTTATCTACCCTGGGGGTGGGAACAAACCCCAATCCTCTTTGTAGGACTCTGTGTTCTATCTCTGTCAGGGACTTGGGAGAGAGGTTTACGATCAGGTTCTCTTCTTGGTGATGCTCCTGGTTTCCACTATTCGTTGTTGTGGTTCTTCCCATTGTACCCTCTTGTCTGGTTGATTGCCTCTTCTTCGCCCGCGCCCTTTGCCCCAACCTCTGCCTAAAAAGGTTGGCTCATGCCTAGAGGGCCAAAGGGTTGTGGGCCCTGAGGGAACATGGGGTATTGCCAATACGCTGGTCCCTGGTAATGGGGCACAGGGAACCCCTGATAACCTTGTCGGCCACCTCTCCTGGGGTAATTGTTGTTCCAGTTCTCTGTGCTGGAATCACTGTTACTGGATGACCCCCTCCTGGTGGAATTAGAGCTTGCGTCTGAGAGGCTATTGGTTTCGGGGGGGACAAAATCCTGTTTCAGGTATGGGTAGACTTTCTCCTTTTCAAATCTGCGGATATCTTTCTGTAGTTTCACTACCTTTTGTTTCATAAGGTATTCCTTAAGTTCCGCTATTTCATTATTCAGTTCCGTGAGTTTTGTTTTGAAGCCAGTCTGTGGGGTAGCGCTTTTTAAAGCGCTTTCTGCTATCTGGATCCTTGCTAATAGGTCGTCAGCTAGTCTTTTGGCTGTATTGATTATCAATATAAGAAGGTCCCGTGTACATTTCCATGACAATTGGGACCATTCGATCTTGAATGTGCTGTCCTCAAGGAAAATGCGGGGGAAATTTTTAATGAGCAGCTCATTCGGTGCTATATTGGCCCTCAGATATTCAGTCATGAGGGCCCCATGTAGAGTAATCTTGACCCATTCTCTTTTCATAGATGTAAGGGACTGCCAGTCCTCCGACTGGCTCCCTGTTGCTGCACCTCCTTCTGCTCCCAGAATAGACGGTGCCCTCAGTATCTCTGCTGCCATATCATCTCCATAGCTCAGACCTTGTCCCTCCATGGTGTAGAGGTCAGGTCTGCTGGAGGAGTAGTTGGAATAGTGGTTGCTCAAAAAACACATTCATCTACACACACTAGGCCCCTCACCCACACTTCACCTAACGGCTGTTGGAAAAAGATCTCCGGTAAAGTGCCCCTATTATAGGGAGCCCGTCGGGTATTGCACCGCCGACCCAACGAGGAGCAGCCCTATGATGAAGCATGACACCCAACAGGGTGTGTGAGGGCATTATGATCCAATAAAATGGATTCCCAACCTTGAACTACCTAGTCAGGTTGGTTTATTTTTCCCTACATCTGACTCTCATTCCTGAGGAACAGCATAACTCTTTTGTTAATTGCTAAACGGAAATAATCATCCAATCAATTAGAGTATTGATGGCAAGACTAGCTACAACTTATTTTCATGTTCCACAAGAACCAGGTTCCAACCGATTGTTGGTTTGGCCTCATTATTTTTATTATTTGTGATTGTGCACCACATCATGGGACATTCAGTCTTCATTTATGTGCCATTTATGACCAATGGAGTAAATCAAAGATGTCGAAGGTCTTCGGCCACACTGAACTGGAGTTCTGAGGCTGGGGGTGTGAGTGGGGAATGTACTATGGTAGTCTCAGTGTCCTCCCACATTTAACACTAAAATCTAGTTTAAAGCAAGCACTTCATCCACAACAAACCCAGAGACAGAAGTGTGGTAGGAAAAACGCAGGATCCCTAAGCAACCAGACAGGGGATAGGCAAGAATTGGCCTGGCATCCTGTTCTCTACCTTTCAAGTGCACTGAAGTGCTAAATGTGGCTCAGCAGATCTGTCAGGCAGGATATGACTGTGTGCTGTCAACAGAATTCTCACAGCCCCCACCCTGCAGATTTTGTGGACTTCAGAGAAGTCATCTCAAACCATACAGGTCAGACTTTTGTGTGCCCCTTCATAGCTCATTCACACCTTAGCCAGGCCAAGTACAGGTTGGGGGAAACTGGAGAGTTAATGCACATTATCCTCCAACAACTTCAGACAGAGCAAAGGTAACTTCACCATTGAATTGGATTTTTTTTGTTTCTCAATTATTTTATTGGTATAAATTAAGTACCAAAATAGAAATATCAGCATATGCAATGACATGCAAGTCCGGCATAAATTCATAGTAAGATACAAAAGCTGTTCGTGATACATGTACCAATATCAAACGTTAATAAAATATAAGAAAGGAGGAAAACAGATGGAAAGGAGTGAGAAAAAAGCCATAGATGTAGAGAAGAGAAAAGAAAGAAAAAAGAACAGGAGAAAAAGAAGGGAGGGAAGATGAAACTAAACTATCAAGCAGGGTAGAGGGGGCAGGGAAATGGTTCATTCAGACGAAGCCCAAGTATATTAATGCTGGGGAGGGGAATGCAGTGATAATGATGAGACAGAATCCAGAGGTATGGTGAATTGAGGGGCATCCTGCAGAAAGGGAGACCATGTGAGAAAAAAAATATCTGCTTTGTCCATTAATTTGTAAGTGACCTTTTCATAGGACGCAGTCTTGTACATTTCCGCTAGCCATTCCCTCATGCGACGGCAGTTGTGGAGAACGCCAATGTCATAGAATACAGATTTTGGCAGGTGCAAGGGCAGTGACGAGCAGAAAACGGGCATGGAGGGTCAGCTTGGAAAGGTCTGATAAGTCATAGAGGAGAATTAGAATTTTAGAATTGGATTTTTAATAACTATTAAAAATATAAGTTTATTTCATATTCTAGCTGGTCCCATTGCTAAGATACATTATTAGTATTTTAATCTGTACTGTTATGGTCGGCTGAAGCCATGTTTTCCTTGTCACTCTAGTGGAGAGCATAATAAGGGCTGCAGTCCCCAGTTGTAATTTAACTTTCCATACCTTGGATCAAGTTTCTACACCACATACTATGTTCTTATGGAAGATTTATATACATCAATCAAGGATTACACACTTTCTATATGTTTAAAGGATAGAGCAAATACACTGGGCACTGGACAGACAGCAGTGCCCTATTGTGCAGCATCATAAAACCAGCAATACACATTATGAAAAAAATAGGGACGACAAAAATTGTCATTCTTCTCATACTTTTAATGCTTATGTCTCTCTTAAAATGTTTGAACAATGGTATCATTTTCTCTCTTATTTTTGTCTGTCACTACAGATTCTTTTAGCCCTCTGAAGTTCTCCACTTGGGAATGTTGGGGCATATTACCTAGGATTTGCGATAATTATCGCAAAGCGCGCTTAGCGCTGTTTTTTTTATCGCCGGCTATCGCTGGATTTCATCGCGGAGATAACGCGTTATTATCAACGCTTATCTCCAAGGCAATAAAAAATCCAGCGATAGCGGCGAAACCCAGCAATAGCGCGAGAAATCCAGCGATAAAATCACTGCGCTAATGAAAAGCTCGCTAATAGGCAGGTGAGTACTTAACCTTACAATCCACTTCCCATTGACAAGAATGGTTAAGTCAAGTTTTTAGCAGGTGTTAAATTCCAGCGATAATCGCGGTTAGCGCAACTTTTTTTATTGCTTCGCGGGCATTGCTAATAGGGGGAAGTTGTGTTTGCAACTGTTTCCAGTCGCTTTTAGTTGGGAACGCCTACTTTGCATGTCATTAGCAATAATTATCGCTGACATGCAAAGCGGCACCAAAGCGGTCGCTTTAGCCATAAAGCTGTCGCTAACAGCTGTTAGCGACAGCTTGCTAATAGGGCGATAGAAATATCGCCGCTTTAGCGGCAAAAGTGCCGCTAAAGCGGCGATACCGCCCTTGCTAATATGCCCCTCTGTTCTTTTTATTGTTAAGGTGTCCTGACTTAGCATGTAAAATTGAATTACCAGCAATGTGTTTATGACCCATCTTATTATGCAGTTTCCCATCCATCATGTATCAAGAAATATAATCCTGATTGGATCATATTTCAAGCTTAATTTCACACTATACCTATTATCACTAAATTATTGATAATATGCTGTTATTCTGCTTGAGTTTTATTCCAAATCATTGGTATATCATTGATATATTGACCAAAAAATATCCCTTTATATTCTGAAACTATATCATTGTCTCAATTGTGCTCCCCCTTATACAGTCCAATAAAGAAGTGTGGTACAAGGAAGCAAGCCTACAACCAATTTGAGTACCTAATTTTTAATATTTTTTTAAATATCATGATTTCTTGAGAAAAAATTATTTATGTATTAACAATTTGGAGTGCTGAAAAAAACTTGCTGATTTCATGTATAAGCGTTTTCTGACACTTACAACTCTTTGGCACGTTCGTTATTAGTGTACAGACTACTGACATCTATGGTTACCAATAGATACATATTAACTCAGAAAATATTGTCAATCTGTTTCAACAAATCATTTGTGCACCTAACATAAAAGGGTAATGTGGGAACCTGCAGTGAGAAATACATATTTCGCAATCTTTTCAGTATGGAAACCTGCTGACCCTGGCATGATAGTTCCCGCTGGTAGAATGCTTCCTCCCTTCATGAATTATCAGAAGAAAGCATAGTATGGGGCTTCTAGGTGTTGTCCTGTTGATGTATTTGAGTTTATCCTCTTATAATAGTTTTAGTTCATAGAATTCCCATAATATACTGTAAGTTTTTTCATAGAGTTCATAAGGATTGATTTGTTAATTCCCTCAATTATCACTATCATTATCATTTAACTGTGTCATGACCTCCCAGTTGCAATATACATAATCCAACACCACCTTTAACTAATTTTCTAGTGCATTCTTCTCATTTTTATTCAGATTGAGTAGGCAATTCAAATGAACCAGTCCCGGTTTTAACACCTTTCACATTGATTGTCTCCCTGATCAAAGAAGGAGATATACTCACCCACCTGACTTCTATTAGGCCTTCCAGGATTTAATCTGCCAGTATTGTTCGGTAAGTCTTGTAAGAAGTTACCCAAAGTCTACGTATACCATGTGACTTCTGAGAGTTCAAATCCCCAATTGCTTCTAGCACTTCCTCTTGGTCCACTAGTCTATCTAGCTATCTCCTTTGTTCATTCATC
Organism: Calotriton arnoldi; assembly: GCA_963921515.1. Classification (NCBI taxonomy): domain Eukaryota; kingdom Metazoa; phylum Chordata; class Amphibia; order Caudata; family Salamandridae; genus Calotriton; species Calotriton arnoldi. Next base: position 460,158 of record CAWUFW010009555.1, read on the forward strand.
ACCATCTCCATTGCTATATCCCAAGTTCTGCAATAAATAATTATTTGAATTTGATATTTGGGGTGGTTCTCTGTAATAACTGGACCTGGGGAGCAAGTACATTTAGTTATTACAGATTTGAGTAACATTACAAAGAAACACAATGTATTTACATATTACTTAGTATTTATATTTATATAGAAACAAAATCAAAAATTTGTTCTAATAAAATGTACTATGTATTTGTGTTTAAATGTCCCTGTCGCCTTCAATCGGAGCTGGTGTATTAAGAGTCCCTCTTCATCATCAACACTATGACAGTATTGTATTAAGTGTAACAAAAAGCAATGGGATTTTCCTGAAATACATTTTGATGATGACTTTAAGAGATAATATATATTTGAAAAAACTTACAAAAATGTGTATAATTTTATAATTTCCCAGACAAGTGCTAAAACTTTCCTGAGCTCCTTGACCTTTGCAACACTACATTATAATATAACAGGACTTTAGAAGAGAAAAATCAAGGATGCTAAAATTGGGAGTGTGCAAAATTCACATAATTTCCTTTCGAGTAATTATGGTAAATTTGGGCAAAATTACACAAAATTATGTGCAATTACATGAAATGTAAATCCTATGTTCTGGGCTTTATTTTTGTGCAAAATACAGCTTTGAGTCAATTTTTGGTGCAAGGACACATTTAAACCAAAGCACCATGAATAACAGCCACTCACGTTCTATTGTTTCAATGCTTATGTGGTAAATGTGTACCTCAAATGGCATGTATTTGTATGAAGCAGAACAATAACACATTTTCAGAAATGTTATGGAACATTGGCACCATGAAATTACATGAATTATGCCATTGTTAGAAATGGGATTTTTGGTAGGCTAGGGCGTGGGCCAAAGCCAGGCAAAAACCGCCACTCTAGTCAGGATAAGGGAGTTACACGTCTAAAATAAGCCCTGCTCACCCCCTTGGTAGCTTGGCACGAGCAGCCAGGCTTATCTTAGAGGCAGTGTGTAAAGCATTTGCACATAACCAACAGTAATACAGTGTTCACACTACAAAAGGACACCACACCGGTTTAGAAAAATATCCAATATTTTTATAAAATTAAAACAAGACCAAAAACGATAAAAATCCACAATACTATACTTAAAAGTTCACAGTTCAAAAATATGTTTATTAAAAAGAGTTCCTTGTGTGGATAGCTCGGTCCGGGCTACCACGGCGTCGTGAACACACAAATCCAAAACAGTTCTGGCTGACCGCGGGGTCGCAGGCCAGCTACGGTGTCGGGAAGACCCGCAAACAGTACCATTCAGAAATGCAGGGGATGGGGCCCTTGAAGTCACTCGCGTTGCAGGTCGAGCCCCTTTCTGATGGGATCAAGAGCGCTGGCGCCAACAGGCGTCGGGTGCTGCGGTGCGAAGCGCAGCTATGCGGCGTGCGGTGCGAGCAGCGGCTCGGTGGCGGCGTCAGATGGCGGCATCGGTGAGACCAGGGTCGCGGTGCAAGATGAAGGTGGTGCTCGTCACGGTGCTAGCAGGTCACGGTGCAAGCAGTGGCGTCGTCGCGGCTGAAGTGCTGTCGTCGGCTGATGAGCGGGAGTCGATGGTGCCGGCGTCGGTGGGCCAAGGCTGCGGTGTGGGATGAGGGCGGTGCTTCGTGTGACTTACGAGCGGTGCACTCGAACCACGGTGCAAGCAGCGGCGTCGATTTTGGTGGGAAGTGGCGGCGTCAGGAAGGCCAAGGCGTCCTCGTGAAGCAGGGCGGTGCGGAGTGTGGTGCCCACAGGTCGCGGGGCGAGCAGCGGCTTGGTGGCGGCATCAACAGGCGTCGTCGGTGAGACCAGGGCCGCGGTGCGGCATTGTGGCGGTGCTCTCTGTGGCGCCAAAGCTTCAGCGTGAAGTGAGGCGGTGTGGAGTGTGGTTCCCACAGGTCGCGGTGCAAGCAGCGGCTCGGTGGCGGCGTCAACAGGTGTCGTCGGTGTGACCAGGGTTGCGGTGCGGCATTGCGGCAGTGCCCTCTGCGGTGCCAAAGCTTTGGCGTGAAGCGAGGCGGTGCGGAGTGTGGTGCCCACAGGTCGCGGTGCAAGCAGCGGCTCGGTGGTGGCATCAACAGGCGTCGTCAGTGAGACCAGGGTTTCAGTGCGGCGTTGTGGCGGTGCCCTCTGTGGTGCATTCAGGACTCGGAGTCGGCAGTGGCGTCGTAGACGTCGTCGAGTTGGTGTTCTTCGGGTTGCAGCACAAAACACACAGTCCCCAGTGCTGCGGGTCGAAGAACTTGAAGTCTTTGCTGTTCCTGAGACTTCGTGAACAGGGGGCAAGCTCTACCTCAAGCCCTTGGAGAGACTCACAAATTAGGTTGCAGAAAGTCCAGTCCAGGCCTTTCACTGCCCAAGACAGAAGCAGCCACTGCAGGTCAGCCCAGCAAAGCACCCAGCAAAGCAGTCGTTCCTTTTCGCAGCTTCTCCGGCTCTTCTTCTTGGCAGTCTTCTTGTTCCAGATGAGTTCTAAAGTTCAGAGGTCTGGGACCCAGCATTTATGTCCAACAATCCTTTGATCTCTTAGGCAGAGAGGGCCTGTGCCCGGTCAGGACCAGTTCTGCCCTCTCTGGTGTGAATTCCTGGCATGAGGTGGAGACAGCATTTGTCAGAGGCAGAGCAGGCCCTTTGAGGTGCAAGGAAATCTCCTCCCCCTTCCCCCATCGTAGCCCAGGTCTCTTCAGCCCTTTCCTGACCTACCTAGACCATCTGGCGCCCCTCCTGCTCCCCCAGCCTTCTGTCATCCAAAACCCAGACAGGCAATCCACATTCCAGCAGAGGCACACGGGATGACTGAGCAAGAAAATACCCACTTTCCAAAAGTGGTATTTTCAAACACAGAATGTAAAAATCACCGTCACTAAAAGAGGCATCTTTAGATTCTGAGTTCAGGCATACAAAACTGTATTTTCTTACCGAATTCCCTGGGCCAGTTATGTTCATAAGATGTTATGAAAATACCTCCCATTCTGTGCTATGGGGAACTGGTAGCCTTGGAATAGTGAAAAACGAAATTGGATGTAATTCACGATTAGGACATGCCACACACCCCGGGGCATGTCCTACCTTTCACATACATTGCACCCTGCCCACAAGGGTACCTTGGGCCTACCTGAGGGGTGCCTGACATGTAAGAAAAGGGAAGGTTAGGGACCGGCCAGTGTGTGCACTGGCCAAGTCGACATGGCAGTTACAAACTGCGCGCAGACTCTGCAATGGCAGGTCTGAGTTACTGTTTTCAGGGCTACTCACGGGGCTGGCACAACCAGTGCTGCAGGCCCCCGGGTAGCATTTGATTCACCGGCCCCGGCACACGGAGTGCACTTTACTAGGGGCTATCAAGTAAATCAAGCATCCAATTATGGAAACACCAATTCATAACACAATTTACACAGAGAGCATATGCACTTTAGCACTGATTAGCAGTGGTAAAGTGCCCAGAGTCCTAGAACCAACACAAACAGGTCAGGGAAAAATAGGAGGAAAAAGCAAAAAGTTTGGGGATAACCCTGCAAAAAGGGCCATTTCCAACAGCCATCTAAATGTAAATTTCACCCAGTCCTAGCTAAAACTAACAGGGCATCAATGAATTGGTTATTTCCAAGGGACTGGGGGACAATACTCTATCTCTTACTCTTTCCAAAGAATGCATTGACATACTAACCACACAACTAAACAACCAATCAATCAATCAGGGGTTTATAGAGTGCACTACTCACCCGTGAGGGTTTCAAAGCACTGGGGGGGAGGGGGTTTCGGGCAGCTCCGAGGTCATCCGAAGAGCCTGGTCTTGAGTCTTTTCTGAAGGATTGTAGTGTAGGGCTTCGTCTGATGCTGAGGGGGAGTTCGTTCCAGGTTTTGGCCGCGATGTAGGAAAAGGATCTGCCTCCCGTTCTGGCTCTGTGGATGCGGGGGATTTCAGCCAGGGCTAGGTCAGTGGAGGGGACGGTTGTCTTGGGGGCGTGGAAGGAGATTCTTTTGTTGAGGTATTGGGGTCCGGTGTTGGTGAGGACTTGGTAGGCGTGTGTGAGCAGCTTGAAAGTCACTCTTTTTTTGACGGGGAGCCAGTGGAGGTCTCGTAGGTGCTGGGTGATGTGGTCGTGTTGAGGGATGCTGAGGATGAGTCTGGGTGTAGCGTTCTGGACGGTCTGGAGTTTGTGAAGGAGAGATTTGTTGATTCCAGCGTAGAGAGCATTTCCGTAGTCCAGTCTGCTGGTGATGAGTGTGTGGGTGACAGTCTGAGTATTCCTGGATTCGGGGGGGATACATTTGAAGGTCTTGCGGGGTATGCAGAGGGTGTTCAAGCATGTGGAGGATACGGCGTTGATCTGTCGGTTCATGGTGAGAGAGGAGTCAAGTATGATCCCAAGGTTGCGGGCGTGGTCCGTGGGGATGGGAGGGTTTTCGAGAGTGGGGGGCTACCAGGTGTCGTCCCACATGGTGGGAATAGATCCAAGGATGAGGACCTCTGTTTTCTCTGAGTTGAGCTTCAGGCAGCTGCTGCTAATCCAGGATGCGACATCCTTCATTCCTTCCTGGAAACTGTGCCTGGTGGTGTCGGGTTCCTTTGTGAGGGGGAGGATGAGCTGGGTGTCGTTGGCATAGGATACTATGCTGAGTCCATGTTTTCTGACGATGGTTGTGAGGGGGCCATGTAGATATTGAAGAGCGTGGGGCTGAGGGAGGATCCTTGGGGTACTCCACATCTGATCTCTGTGGGTTTGAAGAGGAAGGGCGGGAGTCTTATTCTTTGAGTTCTGCCAGAGAGGCAGGAGTGGATCCAGTCCAAGGCAGTTCCCTGAATGCCGGCGTCATGGAGTCTGGTGGCAAGTTTGCGGTGGGAGACGGTGTCAAAGGCTGCTGAGAGGTCTAGTAGGATGAGTGCGGCAGTGTGACCTTGATTGTGGAGTGCGCGGAGGTAGTCTGTGGCAGTTAGGAGGGCGGTCCCGGTGCTATGGTTGCTGCGGAATCAGGATTGAGATGAGTCGAGGATGTTGTTGGATTCTATGAAGTGCGTTAGCTGGGTGTTGCCGATTTTCTCAGTGACTTTGGCAACAAAGGGGAGGAGAGAGATGGGCCTGTAGTTCTTGAGGTCCATTGGGTCTGCGGAGGGCTTCTTTATAAGGGGGTTTGACTTCCGCGCATTGCCAGTCATCAGGGAAAGTGCCTGTTTCGAGGGTGCAATTGATTGTCCATCGTAGTTCTGGTGCTACGACAGAGGCGGCTCTGTGGAAGATGTGTGGCAGTCAGGGGTCAGTGGGTGCTCCTGAGTGGATGCTCATCATAGTCTTTGCAATGTCTTCTGTGGTGACAAGGGTCCAGGTGAGGAGGGTTGGCTGGGTCGGCTGTGTGGCGTTGCTGGTGGATGTGTTAGGTCGGTGCCTTGGTCTTGGTCGTTGAAGTTGTTGTAGAGTGTCCTGATCTTGTGGTGGAAAAAAGGAGCTGAGTTTGTTGCAGAGGTCCTAGGAGGGGGAATGTCAGAGGTTTCACTGTGGAGTCTGGTAAATTCTTCTATGATGGTGAAGTGTTCCTTGGAGTTGTGGGAGTTGGAGAGGATTCTGTCCTGAATGAACTTTCTCTTCGTAGATCTGATGAGCTGGTGGTGTGTTGTTGAGGTGGCCTTGTAGGTGGTGCGTGCTTTTGGGGTTTTGCTTTAATTGAGGCACTGCACAAGGGTTAACTGCTCCTTCATTGCGTGACACCACTATAAGTAAGTGCATTTTAAATAATTAGCTCTGTTTTTATTGGACCCTGTTAATAAAATACTGATAAAGTTCATAGTGCTTAAGCTGGTATACCCCAATCAATCTGGTTTACCGAAATCAGAACCAAATCGAATTTCAGCCCTTGACATTTGTGTAATGTTGTCTAGAAATTGAATTTGAATTTAGTGTCAACTGCACTTGAGATGGAGAACATATTTTTTTCAGGACTCTCTATTCACCGTGCTCCCAAAGTTTGGGCTGGACTCATATTTGTTAAATCTGATTACACTTTTTTACAAACCTGGTAGACAGGGTCACAACTAATGAGATTTCCTCTCCTTGTTTCTTGCTACATCTGGTCATTCAATAGGCACATATTCTTTCTCCCCTTCTGAACAGCTTAGGGATAGAAATTCTGTCTTTATTCATTTGCTTTCATCATGCCACAGAGGTGTGTTTATGAACAGAACAGGGCTGAGATTTCTGTTTGTATATTGCTATTGTTGTGTGTGTCCCTTATTTGGGTGTGTTCTGGCCTTAAACTTAGTGGTGGGATGAACACGATGAACTTGTTCAGCTGTGCCCTGAGGGTATTTAATACATTTTGATTGCCAATGATTTCAGCATGTTTAGATTGTTGGCGGCATTATAGTTTTTCCTTGTAGAGTCAAAAGTCTTTGGCACAATGCCATTTGCCTCCCTTCTCTTCATTTCACCATTCAGGTTGAAACAGGATATTTTTCAGAACTTAGGCCGTGTATCAGGAATCTATTGATACACACTCTACGTACTTTGTTTCTTGCTCACTGGCAAAATTCTAGACTCTGTTAAACAGTATGGTTTCACAACAAGGATACTCCTTTAATCTTGCATGGCTACCATCCCCATGAGAAGAATAGGACATGATTAGCAGAATATATTTGTATATTTGTGGAGTATCACAATATATTTACCTGCTTTCTGAGTAGAGAGGCTGTCTATTAGATTCCCCTGTAGTTTGTCATGACTTACTGCCTCAATTTTTCCTATGTGTAAGAGGTAAATTTCTGGCAGTATGAGGACATCTGGGGAGTGAGTTCCCCAGACTGGGGCAGCCCCAAAGCTGAAGGATACCTCGACAGCACAGACAGAGTTGCCCCACTGAAACCTACAAAATCCAACAAGTCCTCTAAACATGCCAGCTGGTACACCGCAGAACTCAGAACCACCAAGCGCAACTGTTATCAACTGGAGAAACTGTGGTGTGCCACTAAGAACCCCGCTTACAGAGCAGCTCACAAAACAGCCCTCAGCAAATATTGCTGGCACATCAAGTAAGCTAAGAAACAGCCATCACCAACCACACAAAGGAACTCTTCAAAATATTAAAAGAATTCTCCAACCCAACAGCCATAGAGAACACCATCCACCCCTACCAAGAACTCTGCAACATCCTCTTTCACAGCAAGATCGCCAACATCTACAACAATTTCAACCTCCAACCCATCACCCTGAACCCCAACAACCTCAACCAACCAGCAAACATCAGCCAAAACATAACCACCTGGTCTCTGCTTGTCACCCTGACAACCTCAGCCACCATGTCTTCCATCCACTAAAGGTCACCTACCGACACCTGGTCCCACCACCTCTACAACATCACAATGAACCCAATCAGCATGCAACTCACCAGCATCCTCAACACCTTGATCTACACCACAACCTACCCAGACATATGGAAGCACACAAACGTCAGACCCCTCCTATAGAGAGCCTCCGCCGACCCCAGCAATCTCAAAAATTATCATCTGATCGCCCTGCTCCCCTATCCGGCCAAATTACTCGAGAAAGCCATCAACCAGCAGCTCACCAAATTTCTGGAACAAAACTACTACAGGACTGCTCACAATCAGGATTTTGTGCGAACCACAGCAATGAGGCCGCTCTGATTGCCGCCACAGATGACATCAGAACACTCCTCGACCGTGGAGAAAAAGGTGGACCTGATCCTCCTCGACCTCTCCGCGGCGTTCGACACCATCTCCCACAACACCCTATCAACAGACTCTACAACAGAGGCATACAGCAAGACGCCCTGAAATGCATTGCCTCCTTCTTTACAGGATGCAAACAGAGCATCCCACTGCCTCCCATCACCTCTGCCCCCAAAGACATTATATGCGGTGTACCGAACAAACAAATGGCAGCCAGGGAACCCAAAGATGCACAACCTGGAGTAACCACTTCTATCCATGCACCCACAATGCCCACCTCTAATGGCCAGCTGCACATTGACCATAAATTATCAAATTATATATACAGATAAGAGGGGCAACCAACAACAATTGTTTAACAGGTGATTAACTTCAAATTATGACTCATAGATCTTTTATATCCATGTAGCGAATTCTTTATTAAGATCCTTCATTAATGTTACAGACAGCGCTGCCAACGCATTTCACCTTAACAAAGTCTTCCTCAGGGCAATCTCATCAATCCACCGATTCTCCTAGATATGGAAGAACGTATAACTACCTAGGTTCAATTAATTGAGATACAACTCCTCTCAATAGTTCAATTCCTCAGTTCATTTAATCTGTTTCCTATCCATCGCAGTGTCTGATTTTTTAATCAGACGCTGGAGGACTTGTGAGCGACCGTACACGATCTGGGGAAATCGACCGCAGGACTGTGGTTGAATGGGTTGTCTGACTCTACGACCCTCGTGCGATAGCCAGTAGGTAGTTATAGTTAGAACGAAAGTGTCCATAGGAAAAAAAAAATTTGTTTTGCCAATAACATTGGCGCCTCAACGAATCTTCACAAACTTTTCACAAAACATCCCTTTTTCAGTTCAGCTGCCGTGTTAAAAATTTCGGGGTGATGTGTTAAGTGGGGGCCGAGAAAAAAGGGGGTCCCAAAAAGCGTTTTCCCCATATTAGGTCTAGAGGGAATTTTCATTCTTTGAACATGACTACAGCACAAACCGCTGAGCGGAATTAAACCAAATTTGGCAGAAAGCTAAATGTTGGTTCAGACAACTTGCTTTTTCTACTTTGGTGTAAATCCGTTCAGTGGCTTCAGAGATATTTTGATTTAAAAAAATATAGATATCTGGAAGCCCAAAATCTTACTGAAATTTGATTGGCTGCTAACACTTCAACCAGGAAGTGCTGGCAGACATCTTGGGACCAATATACATGATAGCACCCTATTGAAATGCATTGGAGTGAATGGCAGGTTTTGAGGGTCACAAAAACGAGAACGTATAAAGGGTGATAACAGATTTTAGTTACAATATAAATCATTTGTTGACGATACCATACTAATTTTAGGAATTGTGGTGTGTTCTAAGGTGCTTTTACACTGTGGAAAAGCCTTCTGCTGCGATTTTAAGAATCATGTTTGAGAGAGAACTGTCTTCTCATGATTTCCCCTTAGAGGTTATGGAAGGTGCTCCAGAAGCTAAAGTGAGAGCATATTTTCTGTAAATCCACACTATAATTCTCAGCCATATGAAAATGAAGTTTGACAGTTGATTCCCTTGTGTTCTACTGCAGCCTCCCAGGGTGTTCTAAAGAACAACTAGAGCTCTGACGGTGTTACTTATGACAAAAATATGGCACACCTGAAGCCATGCTGATTGAATCAAACTGGTAAAACTTAAAATATTTAATTTAGAAAAGAACAAAATGAGGGGGTTCAAATTGTCATTAGAAATTATAGTTAGTGTTATAGAAAGAAAAATGAGGACACATTTTAAGTGAGTACTCAAATATCTTCCTCTTCTATTTCATTAAAACATTCTGACATGCAGACTGAAACATGCACTTTCAACACATGCACACATGCAGACTGAAACATGCACTTTGAACACAAACAGCAGACTGCCACTTAACTCCTTGGTAATCAGCAGTTCTACTATTGTGTTCTAATGAGCAACTAGAGTGCTAACATTTTGAATTAATGCCAAAGGTGTGGCACATAAGAACGGCATCTTTATGGAATCAAATTAGAAAACTGAAACATTTTCTACTGAGGATACTGCAGTAAATGATGATATCAGGGAGCTTAATAATAAATAAGTCTCCCCCAATGGCCACCGAAGAACAAAGAGCCCAAATATAGCACAAATATCACCCAAATGTAGCCCAAGTGTAGCCCAATGACAGAAGTGTGCAAATCACTTAATTATTTAGATTTTTTGCAGTTTTATTTAGCGCAGTCGTGATTTAAAGGTAAAGGAGTGCTTTACATGAGCATCAGTTACATTACACAAGGACACATTCATTTTGGTTTTAGGCATGGGGGATTAAGTTATTTGCCCAGAATCACAGGATGTCGAGCTGACGCAGGAACTCAAACCTGGTTCCCCAGTTGGAAAGTCTGCTGCTCTGGCTGTAACAACACATCCTCTCCCTTGAGTTAACGTATAATCAAGTGATCAACTAGATAAAAAAAACATAAAGATAGCAAATTATTTAAAAGTGCTTCGTTGCCATTTGAGAACACAGAAAATCTGTCCTCATTTTAGTTGTTTAGAGCACTATCCATAATTTCTATGGGATTAAGACCCTCTCATGGAGGAGGGTGTAGAGGCAACCAGTTGACCACGCTGTGCAGGTGGGAGGGGCAGCGGCAGCACAACTGACCATAGAGGGCAGGGAAAAAGGGGGCAGGGCAACAAACCAACCATGCAGTACAGGCAAGAGAGGTTGCGGCAATATAAAATACCATTGAGGGCAGAAGGAAGAGGCAGTGGCAATACAACCACACATGCCAACAGAGCCAAATCAGACAGGAGACGAATGATGTTTTTAATTTAAGCTCAAAAGGCCTTTATTTTATTTGTCTCCTGCCTAAAATCTCCTCTTTTTCAATGTAAGTCAATGGGGAAAATCGATTTCCTAAGTTTTTTTTCAAAATCTCCCTCTTACCATGTTCAAAATGTTGGCAAGTTTAGTACACTGGATCACGGAGGGCAGGAGAAATGGGGTAGGGACACAGACTTGGATAAGAGAGGGCAGGAAGGAGATGGGCAGGAGCACCAAACTGACCTTACAGGGCAGGTGTCAGGGTTGCAGTAGCACAATACATCACACAGGACAAGCGGGACCACAGTGCAGCAAATGGACCATGGAAAGCAATAGGAAGGGAACATGGCCATGCACATGGACAACAGAGAGCAGAGGGGAAAGAGACAAGAGCAGCAAGCTGACCATAGCGTACAGACAGGAGGGATAGTTGCAGCATAATGGACCATGAAGGGCAGAAGGGAGGGGGCAGGGGAACGACAGCAGACCAAACAAGGCAGGAGGAAGGGGATCGGGGTCTGCACATGGAAAACAGAAAGCAGGGGGCAAGGGGGCAGTGCAGGAGCAGCAAGCTTATCATGGAGGGCCTGTGGGATGGGCACTGGAAGCACACCATTGAAGGCAACAGTGAGACTATAATGGCATACACAGCGACAATGGAGGGAAGGTGGGAGAGGGTCAGGGGCAGCAAGCTGACCACACAGGGCAGGTGGGTGGGGCTATGGCAGCACAGAAAACCATGCATGGCAAGCAGGAGGGTTGATGGCAGCACGACGGTCATGGTGGGAAACAGGGAGGGGGCAGCGGCATGCACAAAAGTCCATGGAGAACAGAAGCGAGAGTAGGGGCTAGACACAGACAAAAGAGGGTAAGGGAATGACCTTTGCAAAAGACCATGCAGGGCAGACGGGAAGAGTGGTTGCAGCACAACAAAGCATGGACGCAGAAGGGAGTGGCAGCAAAATGAACCATGGAGGACATGTGGGAGGTGTTAGGGGCATGGAATTTGGACAGGTAGGTTGGAGGTAGCAGGGACAGGTGGTAGCCATCTGACCATGCTAGGCAGGTGGGAGGGGTAGTGGCAGCTCAACAGAACACTCAGAGTAGATAGGAGGGTGGCAGGTTCATGGAATATGGTGGGCAGAAAGGAGGGGCAGGGGCATGCACAAAGACATTGTTAGGCAGGAGAGTAGCGACAGCAAGCTAAGCACAGAGGCTAAACAGGAGGACAATGAGGCTGCATAGAATTGGGGAATGGAGGGCACTAGGAGTGGGCAGGTGTTGTGTAGTTCCTATTAATCCGTAGGATCTGCACATTGTTTGGACAACATAAACTAAGGACTTGGTGCCTAGACTGGTTCCGGACACCCCTGCAGGATATGTTGGCTTACAGACCAGCTAGCTCACAGTGCCATTGTAAGCCCCCCTAATCTACCAGAGAGCAAACAGTTTCTGGCAACCACTGACCATGACAACCCTGATCACTCAGGAATCGTGGAACCAGACCAGAATCTTTCGCTCAGTCACTCATGCTCACTTATTCTCAGAGAAATATACAGAGAATACACAGTGGGACGTTTTCAATAATATTTATAGAACCAATGTTATTCTTCTTTAAAATACATGTGCTGCAATGATTAGTAGACAGAAGCAGATGAATGCTATCACAAGGGATCACTGACACAATATCGACAACAGAAATGTCGACCTACAAAAAAATCGTGACAAAAATATCGTTGTCAAAAATATCGACTTCCTATCTACATAATGGTAAGTACAAAAATATCGAGAAAAAAATATTGTTGTTAAAAATATCGTTGTTAAAAATATTGTTTTTATAAAATGTTTAAAAAATAATGTAAAATAAATTAAATAATACATATAATTTAAAAAAACAGTTAGAATTATTAAAAAATGTTTAAAATTATAAGTAATAAATATAATGTAAAAATAAATTAAACATACATATATATATATTTACTTAATAATATTATTAAATAATTATTTTAATAAATTATAAGATGTTAGAAACATATTAAAAATTATAAATACATAAATATATATACATACACCTGTAAAATAAAAATAATAATAACATATATATATAATAAATTAAAATATTAAAATATTTTTATTTTTTTAAACCACATTTTACACTACATTAACTGCAACAGTAGAGAAAATGTTGGATAGCAAAGGGGATAAAATTACTATTCCCACTCCAAGGAGTGCAACAGTAGTGAAAGTGTTGGATAGCGGAGGGGAATAATTTACTATTCCCACTCCAGCAAGTACAACAGTAGGGAAAGTGTTGGATAGCGGAGGGGAAAAATTTACTATTCCCACTCCAGCAAGTACAACAGTAGGGAAAGTGTTGGATAGCGGAGGGGAAAAATTTACTATTCCCACTCCAGCAAGTACAACAGTAGGGAAAGTGTTGGATAGCGGAGGGGAATAATTTACTATTTCCACTCCAGGGAGTGCAACAGTAGGGAAAGTGTTGGATAGCATAGGGGTAAAAATTACTGTTCCCACTCCAGGGATAGCAACAGTAGGGAAAGTGTTGGATAGCATAGGGGTAAAAATTACTATTCCCACTCCAGAGAGTGCAACAGCAGGGAAAGTGTTGGATAGCGGAGGGGATAAAATTACTATTCCCAATCCAGCGAGTGCAACAGTAGGGAAAGTGTTGGATAACAAAGGAGTAAAAATTACTATTCCCACTCCAGGGAGTGCAAGAGTAGGGAAAGTGTTGGATAGCGGAGGGGAATAATTTACTATTCCCACTCCAGCAAGTACAACAGTAGGGAAAGTGTTGGATAGCGGAGGGGAATAATTTACTATTCCCACTCCAAGGAGTGCTACAGTAGGGAAAGTGCTGGATAGCGGAGGGGGTAAAATTACTATTCCCACTCCAGTGAGTGCAATAGTAGGGAAAGTGTTGGATATCGTAGGGTTAACAATTACTATTCCCACTCCAGCAAGTGCAACAGTAGGGAAAGTGTTGGATAGCGGAGGGGAATAATTTACTATTTCCACTCCAGGGAGTGCAACAGTAGGGAAAGTGTTGGATAGCATAGGGGTAAAAATTACTATTCCCACTCCAGAGAGTGCAACAGCAGGGAAAGTGTTAGATAGCGGAGGGGATAAAATTACTATTGCCACTCCAGCGAGTGCAACAGTAGGGAAAGTGTTGGATAGCGGAGGGGAATAATTTACTATTCCCACTCCAGCAAGTACAACAGTAGGGAAAGTGTTGGATAGCAGAGGGGAATAATTTACTATTCCCACTCCAGGGAGTGCAACAGTAGGGAAAGTGCTGGATAGCGGAGGGGGTAAAATTACTATTCCCACTCCAGTGAGTGCAATAGTAGGGAAAGTGTTGGATATCGTAGGGTTAACAATTACTATTCCCACTCCAGCAAGTGCAACAGTAGGTAAAGTGTTGGATAGCGAAGGGGAATAATTTACTATTCCCACTCCAGCAAGTGCAACAGTAGGGAAACTTTTGGATAGCGAAGGGGAATAATTTACTATTCCCACTCCAGGGAGTGCAACAGTAGGGAAAGTGTTGGATAGCGTAGGGGTAAAAATTACTATTCCCACTCCAGGGATAGCAACAGTAGGGAAAGTGTTGGATAGCGGAGGGGTAAAAATTACTATTCCCACTCCAGGGAGTGCAACAGTAGGGAAAGTGTTGGATAGCATAGGGAATACAATTTACTATTCCCACTCCAGAGAGTGCAACTGTAGGGAAAGTGTTGGATAGCGAAAGGGATAAAATTACTATTCCCACTCCAGGGAGTGCAACAGTAGGGAAAGTGTTGGAAAGCGGAGGGGTAAAAATTACTATTCCCACTCCAGCAAGTGCAACAGTAGGGAAAGTGTTGGATAGCGGAGGGGAATAATTTACTATTCCCACTCCAGCAAGTGCAACAGTAGGGAAAGTGTTGGATTTCGGAGGGGAATAATTTACTATTCACACTCCAGCAAATTAATTAGCATTAATTAACAAACAATTAATTAAAAATAATTTACCTCCCACCATATTCCCCTATAAATGACACCACCAATGTCGTAAAGCATGACACAATTAACATAATTAATTAACAATTAATTACTCAATTAATAACAATTAACAAGCAAATTAAAAACAATTATTAATAAATTAATTCACACAATTAACACTATAAAACAACATTAAATATTATATAAAAATATTAATTAATTATAATTAAATTACTTCCCACCCTACTCCCCTATAAACCCACAACCCGCTCCTAAAAGAATGACACAATTAACATAATTAAAAATTAATTAATAATTATTAACCAATTAATAATTAATTAATAATAAATTAATTTCCACAATTAACAATATAAAATATTAAATACATAAATAATAATTAATAAAAAAGTAGTAATTAATTAATTATAATTAAATTACTTCCCACCCTATTCCCCTATAAACCCACAACCCGCTACGGAACGGAAACGCAAAATGTAATTAAAAAAAATTAATAACTTCTAAAAATTATTAATAAATGTATTATAATTAAATTACTTCCCACCCTATTCCCCTATAAACCCACAACCTGCTACGGAACTAAAACGCAAAATTTACTTAAAAAAAATAATTACTTCTAAAAATTTACCACATATATTAAAAAACAAATGCAATACTTACACAAAAAAATAGAACACATACATTTAAAATACACACTAAAATACATAACACTAACTAAAACAGCGATATTTTTAACAACGATATTTTTGCAAACGATATTAATGACTTCGATATTTTTAAAAACGATATTACTTACCTTAAACTCGATATTCTTGACAACGATATTCTAACAGTCGATATTTTTGTATTACGATATTTTGCACTCGATATTAGTGCAAGTCGACATTTACAACTCAATATTATGTCTGTTTACCGATCACAAGCACCGAAAGAGTGAACAGTAGATACATTTCTACCATGGTGCTGAAGTAATGAATATATGCAGGCATATATGCAAAATATGGTAATCTAACGTACTCCTACGATGCGAACCCTACACCAAGTGTACCTAGAGTGTGTATGGGTGTAGAGCCAAGAATACCCCTAAAGGGTTGATCCAATCCCATTACCTGATAGGAGAGAGTGAAGGACCCCATCTTGGTCTTGAGTTGGACACCCCTCACAGAATGTCAGACCAGTGGGTGGTGATTTCTCAGTATGCAGGGACCCTCAGCGTCAGCAGAAGTGCCTCCTCTACCAATTTATCGGGATGCCTAATATTTATAATAAAAAGCAGCCTTTGCGATGTGCTTGTTAGATTAGTGATGTTATGGATATGTAGATAGCGCTGTCGCCCCGTGCATGAAGATAGGATGACTTTTGTACCTAGTGCATAGAGAGGCCTAGTACATGATGTTCAAGGCATCGTGATAATGTTGTGCGAAGCTGGATCTGTAAACAAAGTAGTTTCAGAGAAGCTAATCCAACATTGTCGTGCATGCAAATGTGTGCAAAGGTTCACTGCTGAAATGTGATTTTCTAGGACAATGTGAGGAATAAGCTGCTTCGCTACATGGGCCTAACTCAGGAATATAACACAGGGACATTGAGCTAAATGGAAGCCAGTGGCAGCACATCGGACCATGCAGTGCAGGAAGGAGGGGCTGGTGCATGGACTCGAACAACAGAGGGTAGGGAGGAGGTGGATGGGGCCGCAAGCTAACTGTTTAGGGCAGGCAGGAAGGGTAGTGGCAGAACAACGGCCACACAGGGCAGTAATGAGGAAGCAGGTTATGGATCTGGACAATGGATGGCAGGGAGGAGGGGGGCAGGAGCAACAAGCTAGGGTAGGGACAGCACAATGCCAGTCCATGCCCTGCATTCAACCCCACCCCCACTGTGTATTGCGATGGGCATCTTAATTGACGTTAAAGAAATATTACAAATCCACTCACAGAAACAAATGTTACAGAGACATTATAGTTAGGCTCAGATTCCACTCCTACAAAATCCGTGAAATTCAGCAGTTATAGTTAGCTGACCTAACTATAACACGCACCCCTACAATACACTGCTTATGACCTCACATATTACATCACTAATGACATGGTTTGTATGAGTGAAATTTGAGCCTAACCATAATGTCCCTGTAACCTTTGTTTTTTTCAGTGAATATGTATCTATATATATATATATATATATATATATTATCTACTGGCGGTCGCCAGTAGATAGTTATAGTTAGGACCTATTTTCCATAGGAAATCTGCGACATTCTATTTGAAATAACTCTTGCGCCGGTTGACGAATCTTCGCGAAAGCTTCCAACTTGTTGGGGTGCTCCGCTCCGCTCCTAGCCTGAAAGTCTCGGGTTGATTCGTCAAGCGGGGGCCGAGAAAAAAGGGGGGTCCCAAAACACGTTTTCCCCATTCATTTTTCCATAGGATCCTTTCATCGCGGCTACAGCCCGAACTGCTAAACGGAATTATACCAAATTTGGCAAAGAGGTAGCCCTTGGTTCAGAGTTGTGCCTTTTGCTTAAATGGTGTAAATCCGTTCAGTAGTTTCTGAGAAAATCACAAATAAAATCACATATATATCTATGGCCGAGTAGGGTCCGCGTACCCTCCCGATCACGAGCTGCATGCTAATTGACTGTCAACACTCCAAATCAGGAAGTGTTGGCAGCCATTTTGTCCCTCGGTAGAACCGAGGGACAGAAACAAGTGCGCAAAGCGCAAAAAGGGGGCAGGGTAGAAACACCCTGACCCCTAGGTCTGCTCAGGGGGTCCCACAAGGACCCCTGGGCAGAAAAAAGCATTTTTTAAAAAACATCGGCGGGATGTGCTTAGGGTGCGCGGATCCCGCCGAGAAAAAAAAGAAACAAGTGCGCAAAACGCACAAAGGGGGCAGGGTATAAACACCCTGACCCCTAGGTCTGCTCAGGGGTCCCACAAGGACCCCTGGGCAGAAAAAGCATTTAAAAAAATCGGCGGGACGCGCTTAGGGTGCGCGGATCCCGCCGGAAAAACGAAGCGCGGTCTCCCGCGCTCGTTGTTAACTGGCCCCCGGGTGGGCCAAGTCCCGGGGGCATGCGGGGGGGTTATTTATAATATGTGGGGGGGCCTCCGGGGCTTTAAAAATAAATGGTGCGGGAGGGCTCTGAGCCCTCCAGCAGCCCCGGGGACCACCACCCCCGGGGCTTCTTTTTTTAAATTTAAATCACCTGTGTGGGGGGGCTCCAGCTCCCCGGGGCACTAACAAATTTAAAATGGGGGTCCGTTATGGACCCCCGAAGCCCCGGGGACCACCACCTCCCCTGGGCTTTGCAGATGTGGGGAGGGGGGCTGCGCGGCCCCCGTCCTGGAGCCCTTGATGGCCCTGGGGACCGCCACCCCCCAGGGCCGGCTCCTGCAGTGTCCCGGGGTGCCTACCCCCGGGACACTGTAGTTTGCTATGACAGGACGGGAGCCTCGCGTCTATGCAAACTGCTTTGGATTTTGGAAGAGAGAGCAGGAAACCTGCTCTCTCTTCCAAAATTCAAAGACAATTGCTTTTCCGCATCTTAGCAGCTCCCCATGTGGAAAAGCAATGCCGGGTCCCGAGGGACGCGGGGAGCCGGCGGGACCGTGGGAGGATTGGGGACCCCCCCACGGTCCCCAACGGAGAGGGCCAGCCCCGGGGGATGGGGTCCTTGGGGATAGTAGTGGCCCGGGAGGGGGCCACGCGGCCCCCTTCCCAAATGTTAATTTAAAAAAAAAAAAACAAAGGCCGGCCTCGGGGATGGGGTCCCCGGGGCCATAAGTGGCCTAAGGAGGGGGGCAACACAGCCCCCCTCCATAACAGTTAAAAAAAAAAAGAAGGCCATGCCCCGGGGGATGGGGTCCCCGGGGCCGATTAAGGCCTGGGGAGGGGGGCCTCGCGGCCCCCTTTCAATTTTTTTGTTTTTTTTAAACAAAATATTAGGGGACAGGCCCTGGGGATGGGGTCCCCAGGGCCAAAATATTAGTATAAGAAGGGGGCCACACAGCCCCCTTTCTTAAATTTTTTTTTTTTAAATACCGGCATCGCGCCGGAGGCCACGCCCACTCCTTAGAGCACTCTGCAAACGCGCCCGCTGGCGCGTTTGCTGATGGGGAACGAATTCCCCTTGAATACTGGGGGTCCCTGGGGGCCAACTAGCCCACCAGGAACCTCCAGTATGTGCCAGGGGGCTGCGTTGCACAGAGGTGTACAGAGGCCATGCCCCTTTTTACACCTCTCTGCAACGCAGCACTGTGGCGCTTTTTGGAGGTACCTGGTGGGCTAGTTGGACCCCAGGGACCCTCAGGATTCAAGGGACTTAATCCCCCAACTTAAAAACGCGCCACGGGCGCGTTTGCACAGTGGTGAAGGGAGGGGCGGGGCTTCAGGTGACATGTGTGCAAACAGGCCCCGTGGCGCGTTTTAAGATGGGAATTAAATCCCCTTCAATCCTGAGGGTCCCTGGGGGCCAACTAGCCCACCAGGTACGTCCAGAAGCGCCACAGAGCTGCCTTGCAGAGAGGTGCAAAAGGGGCGTGGCCTCTGAACACCTCTCTGCAACGCAGCTCCCTGGCGCATACTGGAGGTACAGGGTGGGCTAGTTGGACCCCAGGGACCCTCATGATTCAAGGGGACTTAATCCCCAACTTAAAACGCGCCACGGGGCGCGTTTGCACAGATGTCACCTCAGGCCCCGCCCCTCCCTTCACCATTGTGCAAATATTCCTCTAAAATCAGCCGAACTACGAATTCCGATTTACTCACCTGTTATCAGGTGAGACCTCAGTGCTGCATCTTTGAGCCCAGTACTGATCCTGAAAAGTAATTTTAACCGTACTTACCAGTAACTTGAATTTCCTTCCATAGGCTAACATTGACTGGTTTCACTTGGAAATTCTTCTAAGTGTGGAGTTTTGGAACTTTATAATATTCCTCTAAAATCAGCCGAACTACGAATTCCGATTTACTCACCTGTTATCAGGAGAGACCTCAGTGCTGCATCTTTGAGCCCAGTACTGATCCTGAAAAGTAATTTTAACCGTACTTACCAGTAACTTGAATTTCCTTCCATAGGATATCATTGCCTGCTTTTTGCTGAAAAAGTTTCTGTGTCGATTTTTGAAACTTACAAATATTCCTCTAAAATCAGCAGAACTACGAATTCCGATTTACTCACCTGTTATCAGGAGAGACCTCAGTGCTGCATCTTTGAGCCCAGTACTGATCCTGAAAAGTAATTCTAACCGTACTTACCAGTAACTTGAATTTCCTTCCATAGGCTAACATTGACTGGTTTCACTTGGAAATTCTTCAAAGTGTGGAGTTTTGGAACTTTATAATATTCCTCTAAAATCAGCTGAACTACGAATTCCGATTTACTCACCTGTTATCAGGAGAGACCTGAGTGCTGCATTTTTGAGCCCAGTACAGATCCTGAAAAGTAATTCTAACCGTACTTACCAGTAACTTGTATTTCCTTCCATAGGATATCATTGCCTGCTTTTTGCTGAAAAAGTTTGTGTCGATTTTTGAAACATACAAATATTCCTCTAAAATCATCAGAACTACGAATTCTGATTTACTCACCTGTTATCAGGAGAGACCTCAGTGCTGCATCTTTGAGCCCAGTACAGATCCTGAAAAGTAATTCTAACCGTACTTACCAGTAACTTGAATTTCCTTCCATAGGCTACCATTGACTGGTTTCACTTGGAAATTCTTCTAAGTGTGGAGTTTTGGAACTTTATAATATTCCTCTAAAATCAGCCGAACTACGAATTCCGATTTACTCACCTGTTATCAGGAGAGAACCCAGTGCTGCATCTTTTAGCCCAGCACTCACCCTGAAAAGTAATTCTAACCATACTTACCAGTAACTTATATTTCCTTCCATAGGAATCCATTGTCTGGTTTACAGCAGAAAAGTTTCAAAGTGTCGATTTTCACAAACTACAAATATTCCTTAAATATCGCCTGTATGACTTAAACACATTCTTTCAACTGTTTACAGGAGATGCACCAGTGCTGGATCCAGGATCCAACACTGAGTAAGAAAAAGTAACGATAACACTACTTACCTGCTAAGTAAATTTCCTCCCATAGGATAACATTGGTGATTCTATGTGAAAAAGTTTCTAAGTGTCAACTTTTAAAATACAATAATATTCCTTAAAAATCACTACTGTAACCAAAACGCTTTTACTCAACTGTTTACAGGAGATGTCCCAGGACTGAATCTAGGATCCAGTCCTGTGGTTAGAAAAGTAATCCATAAAGTAACTAATTGCATTTAACTTGAAATTCACATTGAGCTCAATGTTGCATTGTGTTTGAAATTGTGTTGCCCATTGCAACAACTGTAACTACTGTACTTAAAAGTCTATTGCCTATTTGCAAAGTATTTAAACTAAAGTAATTCATTCAGTGAAAGTATATTTTGTAATGTAATGTATAATGTAATTACAATGTAATTTATAAAATAAAATATGTAAAAATAAATAGTTTAAAAAAATGTAGTAAATCAGTATCAAAAAAATAAATATAACAATTAATACATTTAAAAATTGTCATTTACAAAACCTTTGAAATTCACTGAATAAAACCATAGGTTTCAGACATGTTATAGTGAGGAATTAGCATTTAAAAAACCTTTGAAATTCACTGAAAAAACCACAGGTTTCAGGCACGTTATAGTTAGAAATTAGCATTTAAAAAACCTTACAAATTCACTGAAAAAACCATAGGTTTTAGGGACAGTTATAGTTAGTTGGACATTGCACTCGTACAAAACCCGTGAAATTCCCCCGTTATAGTTAGTTCAGCTAACTATAACTCGCGCCCCCGCAATGCACTGCTGATGACGTCACATATTACATCACTCATGACATGGTCAGTGACATCACTGATGACATCACTGATGACATCTCAAATGACATCACTGATGACATCACTGATTACATCATCCACGTGATAATCTGATGCACCTCCTCACACCCTAATATCACCTTTGATACACCCACTCTAAATTACAGACTGCCATTCGCAAAACCATAGACACTCCAACACCAATAACTACATACCCACTCACTGATTCTTAGGTCTACACACACATCCACTCACTCACCCGTACAGTCACTCATACTTACGGTCACTCAGTACAGGACTATCATATGCACACACGCTCCTATATAGACACTCAAACACCGCCACTCATCCATAGAGGTACTCACACACCTAGTTAGTCATGCAAATAATTAAACACACTGCCATTTACTCACCTATACAGTTATACACACACCAGCTCACTTACTCATACAAATACTAGCACATTCTTACGCTCTTATACAATCACTGATACAAGCACACACTCATCCATACAGTCACTCTCACAATCACAATCACACACTCTCGCTTATAGCTATTTATATACTCCAACACACATATATACTGCCTTTCACATATGTAGTTACTCACACATTGTACCACTGGGACATACATTCACTCACTAACACACTCTTACACACACTTACCCACCCATAAAGTCTATCACAGATGGACTCTTGAAACCATCCACCCAGTGAATCACCCACTCACACATCTATGCACAGAGTCGCACACACCCCATCCACACAAACACTCAGGCACCCATACAGATACTCAGACAACCAATCAATAACTCATATAGACACTCATGTAGCTATTCACAAACCCATGCAGCCACTTACACAGCAACAGACAGACGGATACAGACATTCACCCAGTTTAGTCACTAACCCATGCATTCAGTAAGATACGTTTAATCACTCACTTATAGAGTTAGTCACGCACCTACTAAATCATCCATACAGACACTTATACACCCACTCATTCTTCAATACGCCTTTCCCTATATATATTAAAAATATTTAAACTTTACAGAAACACACAGTCACTGGATGATGTCATCAGTGATGTCATTTGAGATGTCATCAGTGATGTCATCAGTGATGTCACTGACCATGTCATGAGTGATGTAATATGTGACGTCATCAGCAGTGCATTACGAGGCGCGAGTTATAGTTAGCTGAACTAACTATAACGGGGGAATTTCACGGGTTTTGTACGAGTGCAATGTCCAACTAACTATAACTGTCCCTAAAACCTATTGTTTTTTCAGTGAATATATATATATATATATATATATTACCTACTGGCAGTTGCCAGTAGGTAGTTATAGTTAGGACCTCGTTTCTATTCAAAAAGCAATTTTTGTTTTGCCAATATCTTTGGCGCCGGTTGACGAATCTTCGCGAAATTTTCAAAACTAATGGGGTGCTCCGGTCAGCTCCTGTCTTGAAAGTTATGGGGTGATTCGACAAGTGGGGGCCGAGAAAAAAGGGGGTCCCAAAACGCGTTTTCCCCATGTTAATTTCCATAGGGACTTCAGACAAAGCTACAGCCCGAACTGCTGAACGGAATTACACCAAATTTGGCAAAAAGGTAGCTCTTGGTTCAGAAAGAGCCCCTTTATTAAATGGTGTAAATCCATCCAGTAGTTCCTGAGGAATTAGAAAAAGAAAAGTTTCGATATCTGAGCACCGAGGAGAGTTTGAGAACCCTCCCGGGCACGAGCTTCACTCTGATTGGCTGCCAACACTCCAAACCAGGAAGTGTTGGCAGCCATCTTGTGACTCAGTAGAACCGAGTCACAAGAAAACAGTGAAATAAAGGTTAAAAAACAAGAAAAGGGGGCAGGGTAGAAACACCCTGACCCCCTAGGCCTGCTCAGGGGGTACCACAAAGACCCCCAGGGCCAAAGAGAGCATTTTATTTTTTTTAAATCGGCCCAATTCGCGTTAGATGCGCGAATCCGGCCGAGAAAATTTAAAAAAAAATGAAGCCCGGACTCCAGCGCTTCGTTATTCTTAAGCCCCCGGGTGGGCCAGGTCCCGGGGGCAATGCCTATTTGATTAGTGGGGGCCCGCGTGGGCCCCCACAGCCCCAGGGACCGCCACCTCCCCGAGGCTTAGTTTATTGAATGCAAGGGGCTCGCGGCCCCCCCGCAGCCCCGGGGACCGCCACCTCCCTGGGGCTTTGTTTTAAAAAAAGCGTGGGGGGGCTCCTGCCCCCCACGCTGCCCCGGGGACCACCACCTCCCCGGGGCATGCCTAATTAAATGCGGGGGCCTTGCAGGCCCCCCAAGCCCTGGGGACCACCACCTCCCCGGGGCTTTGATTAAGTAGAGGCCGGGGGGCCTCGTAGGCCCCCCCAAGCCCCAGGGACCACCACCTCCCCGGGGCTTTGTACTTGATGGAAGGGGGGCCGTGCTGCCCCCCTCCAGGAGCCCTTGATGGCCATGGGGACCGCCACCCCCCAGGGCCGGCTCCTGCAATGTCCCGGGGTGCCCACCCCCGGGACATTGCTGTTTGCTATGGCAGGGCGGGAGCCGTGCGGCTCCCACCCTGTCATAGCAAACTCTGCTTTGGTTTTTGGAAGCGAGAGCAGGAAACCTGCTCTCGCTTCCAAAAACCAAAGCAGAATTGCTTTTCCACAAGGGGAGCTGCATGTCAGCAGCTCCCCTTGTGCAAAAGCAATGCCGGCTCCCGCAGGAGTCAGGGAGCCGGCGGGACTGTGGGGACATTGGGGCTCCCCCCACGGTCTCCAACGCAAAGGGCTGGCCCCGGGGGATGGGGTCCCGGGGCCAGAAGTGGCCCGGGAGGGGGGCCACGCAGCCCCCTCACCTGTAATTAAAAAAATAAAAAATAAAAAACTGAAAGGCCGGCCCCGGGGATGGGGTCCCCGGGCCATAATTGGCCTGAGGCCGCGGGCCACGCGTCCCCCCTCCCCAAAATTTAAATTAAAAAAAAGAAGACTGCCAGGCCCCGGGGAATGGGGTCCCCGTGGCCAAAAGTGGCCCAGGGAAGGGGGGCCACGCAGCGCCCCTCACATAAAATAAGAATTTTTATTTTATTTTTAAAAGCCGGCATTTCGCCGGAGGTTCCGCCCCCTCCCTGCACCACTGCGCAAACGCGCCTCCTGGCGCATTGTAAATTGGGGGATTAAGTCCCCTTCAATCCTGAGGGTCCCTGGGGGCCAACTAGCCCACCAGGTACCTCCAGTAAGCGCCACAGAGCTGCGTTGCAGAGAAGTGGTCGGAGGCCACGCCCCTTTTTCCACCTCTTTGCAACGCAGCTCTATGGCGCTTACTGGATGTACCTGGTGGGCTAGTTGACCCCCAGGGACCCTCAGGATTCAAGGGGACTTAATCCCCCAACTTACAATGTGCCAGTCGGTGCGTTTTCACAGTGGTGCAGGGAGGGGGCGGGGCCTGATATAACAAGTGTGCAAACACACCCCCTGGCGCGTTGTAAATTGGGGGATTAAGTCCCCTTGAATCCTGAGGGTCCCTGGGGGCCAATTAGCCCACCAGGTACCTCCAGTAAGTGCCACAGAGCTGCGTTGCAGAGAGGTGGTCCGAGGCCACGCCCCTTTTTACACCACTCTGCAAACGCGGCTTCTGGTGCACTGCTGGTGGGGCGATGAGATCCTCTTGTGTCCTGAGGACCTCAGGACACAAGTGGACTTCATCCTCCGAGCAGCAGTGCGCCAGAATCCACGTTTGCAGAGTGGTGTAAAAAGGGGCGTGGCCTTCGGACCACCTTTCTGCAACGCAGCTCTGTGGCACTTACTGGAGGTACCTGGTGGGCTAGTTGGCCCCCAGGGACCCTCAGGATTCAAGGGGACTTAATCCCAAGCTACAACGCACCAGGGGCACGTTTGCACAGTGGTGCAGGGAGGGGCGGGGCCTGATATAACAAGTGTGCAAACGCGCCCCTGGCGCGTTGTAAATTGGGGGATTAAGTCCCCTTCAATCCTGAGGGTCCCTGGGGGCCAACTAGCCCTCGTGCTACAAAGCCACGAGGAGAGGCCACTAAATGTTGAAACATGTTAAATCTAAAACGGGGAATTAAAAAAAGATCATAAGCGCTGGTTAAAATAGTGAGGTAATGCTCTATTCCCAAAACTGATTTAACTAAGGCGTGTGCACTAACTGTCGGCTTAATCAGCTCCTTTCCTTCTTGCTCGGCGCTAGATTTCTTAAAGAATAGTTAATTAATTCGTTTTTTATCCTCTTTCTTCACTGTTCTATAATTTGTAAAAATGTCTGTTCTTCCTTGTGCGCTGAGTGTTTGTTTGATGTATCTTAGCCAAGGCATTTTAAGGGCATGATCCAATGAGAGGCAATCCAAAATTACAGATTGATTAAAGGAGGCCTCCTCGTTGGACCAAATATTCACCCAGCAAAGCAGGGGCTTGACTGCAACTAAGTCAGTCATATACCTTACCCCGATCTCTTCGTGAACTGAGTAAGCAGGAATACCCTGAGGGACTTTTAACAACCGTCTCAAAAATGTATTATGCGTCGTCTGTAGTTCCACCACTGCCTTGTAACCCCAGATATCACTTCCATACAAGGCCTTAGAGATACAGATTGATTGATATAATTTTAAAATCACCCCAGGCGACCATGTACCTAATCTGTGTGCATAGTTTACAATGGCTCCCATAGCTTTCTACATATCCATTACCTTCTCTTCCTTCAGGTTGTTCCAATTTAATTTGGCGTCAAATAAAACACAGAGGTATTTAAAGGCTGGGACTTTGGCTATGCTAAAAGAGCCTGCCTTGCAGGATTTTGTGCTATTCCCTCGACAGCCAACTTCCATCACAAACGACTTGGCGTAGTTGGGGGACAGATCCAGCCCATTCATGAAGGAGACAAACCCATCGATTAAAACTTGCAACGCTCTTGGGTTGCGTGCTATAAGCAGAGCATCGTCTGCATACCGCAGAACTGGTACTGGTCTACTGCCTATTCTCAGGGTATCGGCCTGCAGGGATATCAAGACAGATTCTAGCCCATTGATATACAGCGTAAATAAGAAAGGGGCAAGAATCCAGCCTTGGCGCACACCTTTTGTGCATTTGAAACTGTCAATAAGTCCCCCCTCATGTGTGAATAGGACTGCAGCTGAGGTATGGGCATATAAAGTCATCAAGGCGTTTATTATTGCTCGATCCACTCCTAATTCATCTAACAGGGACCACAGTTGGCTGCGGTTCACCCTATCAAATGCTGCAGTGAGATCCATAAAACCTAGATAAATGGATCCTGCTTTGGCAATTGTATATTTTGATATCAATAAATAGAGGTTCAGGCATTGGCCCACTGTAGATTTGCCTGTTCGAAAGCCATATTGGACCTCCGAGACAATTTGGTGTTTGTCGGCCCATTCCACTATCCTATTTAATATGACCCCTCCTTTAAGACCAGCTACAGCAAAAACTGTTGAACAGAATTACACTAAATTCGGCAAGAAGCTAGATCTTGGCCCGCAGATTGTGCTTTTTGTACTTTGGCGTAAATATGTTTACGTTTTTGAGAAATTAAGGGAAAAAAAATATAGATGTTTGGATTGTTGGGCTCGCCTGAGTCTCATGAGCGTCCCCCGAGAGCACAAATTTAAAAATGAAGGCCTGTGATTGAGCAAGTGGCCCGTTTTTCCTGTGAGCCTTCACAATCTCATGGGAGCATGAAGGATCCTGTGAGTTTTGCAAGAGCGAGCACTCTGATTGGGTGGCTGTTAGAGTTTTAAAAATTAAATGACCGCCATTACTGTTTACTGTGAAAAATTGCAGGTGTTGTGGAAATGAAGTGAAAAAGTTGTTTAAGGGGGCAGCAGAAAGGCATCCTCTCTCCCTAGATTTGAAGAGGAGGTCTCTAAGGGATAACAACTGCTTTGCTGAAAATAAATATATATTGCTTTAAAAAAAAAATTATGATCTTATGGGACTCTCGTAGGATTGAGAATAGTAAAAAGGAGTAGGTGAGTTTTCAATACATTATACTAGTAGAAATGCCTAATGTGTTCCTTGTGATTGAGAGGAAGTGTGTAAGACATAAGTACTGTAAAGAGTGAGAGGTTAATTCTTTTTTTTTTTAAATGTCACAATCTCGGGAGACTCTTTTGGATCATGAAAAATAGGAAGGACTAGGTGATCTTTGTATACACTCTGGTATGCACACTTGTTACTATAGGAAGGAGATTAAGTGGAGATGGTGTTAATCAAAGTCGACTATTTACGACCATCAGCTTGGGAAAAGTTGCTTCTGAGTAGAGTTAAGGCTCTTGCCACACACTATTATGCACACCTACCATCCAAGAGAGGGGTCTCAGCAGAGAGTCCAGTCCCTGCACACACCCTACTATGCAAACCCATGATCCAAAAGAGACGTCTCAGCTGAGAGGCCACTCCCTCCCAACACACTACTATGCACACCCGTCATCTAAGAGAGGGGTTTGAAAGGATATCCAAAAGAGAGATCTCAGTAGAGAGGCTAGTCCAACTCCATACACTACTATGCACACCTGTCATCTGAGAGAGGGGTCTGAAAGGTGAGCCCAGTCCCTTTCCACAATCTACTACAAACATCTGTCATCTGAGAGAGGGGTCTGAAAGGAGAGGCTAGTTCCTGCACACTCTCTACAATGCACAGTCGTCATCTGAGAGAGAGGTCTGAAAGAAGAAGCTATTCCCTCCCCACATGCTATTACGTACACCTTTCATCTGAAAGAGAGGTCCCAAAGGAGAGGCCAGTCCGTCCACACACCCTACAACGCACACTTGTCACCTGAGAGAGAGGTATCAGCGGAGGAGCTAGTCTGTCCCTCACCCTACTATGTTTGTTTGTTTGTTTGTATAAGCTTTATTTCGACAACTAGTGTCATAAAAGCTATAAAAGACATTTTGTAGAAGAAATACAAAATAAGCATGTAATATAAAAACATGGTAAAAAGTAATATACACAGGCAATCCATAGAGATACACTGTTGCATCCTCTATAAGAGGTGCAGTAACCGAGATCAACTAGTTAAAAAAGTTAATATACATTTCGTCAATAAAAACATACATCGAATACAGTAAAAAAAAAAGGGAGAAGGGAAGTAACATAACAGTCAATCTTGATAGAAGCCTTAATATGGGCTCAGATTGCAGCCCCCAAACAAGCCTAATTAGAATCGTTTAAGCCCTCTTTAGGATTACAGCGGGAAAAGTTAAAATGTAAAGTGCACATGCATAAAATGTGGTTTCAAAGCATAAGTGAGCGGGCTTAGAACCCTACAGCAGTTTCATCGCAGCTTAATTCAGTAGGGTGCTGAGCCACTCCTGACAAGGCTTTTCGTCTAATTAGCCATGCATGGCTAATGAACTTAGCCACGCAGCACGCAAAAAGAGGTCTGGAGTCAGACTTGAGAATGCGCAGGGCAACACGATGGTCCCGTGTGCCCAGTTGTCGGCAGATCGGTTTTAGCCACTTGGCCCTCGGGATGTTATATGCTGAGCAGGAAAACATATAATGGGCAATGCTTTCCATTGGGGCCCTGCACCATGGGCAATCCTTTGGTGTCTGGCTGGGTGGGTGCCATTCGCAGTTATCTCACAGACAGGGAGTGTGCCAAACCTAAAGTGGATGTACAGCATTCTGTCCCTTGGGACATGAATTATGTCTAAAAAGGGCTCTGGGCATCTAGTCTGCTTATGTAAATAAAATTCTGCTGTTAATCTACCCACATTGGGTTTGCAGGTTTCCTGACAATCCACCCATTCCCAATACAAACGTTTGAGCTCGTTTTTGCTTGGTGGTTCCTGCCTATCCCAATGTGCTTGGAGCCCCAGGGCTGACATCATTTTCCTGACGTTTGAGATCCAGCCTATTTTGCGGCCAGTGTCTATCCGTGTGACCTCAGTAAGGGCTTCAGCATAGTTAAAAAGCTCGGGTCCCCCTAATGCAAGCCCAAAAGAGCAGTGTATGCAGCCTAGCTGTGACGCCGATCGACTGCCTGCCCATGTCGAGCATTAGGGGGGTAAGGGGAACATTTTGGGGCAGCATCACCAGGTCCCTAAGGAACTTATACTCAGATCTGCAGAGGTAGTCAACCTTGTCGAATCCCCAAAGCTCTGCTCCATAGAGAGCTGTGCTAACTGCTTTAGCATCGTAAACTAAAAGGACTGGGGCTACCGGCCTACTATGTGAGGAGCGATGTTCCTTCCCGAGTGCTCCGGCCACATCTTTGCTAGGTGGGACTTCCATGACATTTTGTCGGAGAGTCGGACGCCAAGATAATCAAAGGTGCTGACTCTTTCCAAGGGTGTCCCACCCAGCAAAGGATTGCTTCTGTAAGACTTGTGGGGGTTGAATGCCTTGAACTTAGTTTTTAGGGTGTTGATGACCAACCCCCGATTATCACAAGAAAGCTGGAACCTATTAAATAGACTTTGCAGCCCAGATGGGGTCTTAGACACCAGCAGGGCATCGTCAGCAAACACGAGGGTCGGCACCTTATCGCCCGCCAGGGTTGGTGCGTCTGCTGGGACTTCTTGCAGGAAGCTGACCACCCCCTTCATATAGAGAGAGAACAGGGTGGGAGCCAAGACAAAGCCCTGTCGGACTCCCCTGTTAACAGGGATACGCTCTGTTAGTTGACCTTGTGCCCCCATCTAACCTGGGTGTAATTACCTTTGTGAAGCTGGACCAACAGATTAAGGATAAAAGGGGGGGTGCCCATGTCTCTGAGTGTCTGCCACAACTTGCTCCTGGGGACCAGGTCAAAAGCAGTCTTTAAGTCAATAAATGCGAGATAAAGACTGCCCTTGCCGATCACCACTGTTTTCCAGTAGATAAGTAACAGCCTAAACACCTGGTCAATTGTTCCAGTCCTTGGCCTAAAGCCAGCCTGATACTGGGAAAGGATGGCTTCGTCCTCTGTCCATAGTTGTGTCCTCTGTCCATAGTTGTATCCTCTGTAGAAGAACTCTACCGAAGACCTTCTGCAGAGCATCTATCAAACTAATTGGCCTGTAGTTTGAGGGGTCTTCTCTGGCACCCTTTTTGTAAATCGGGACCACCTCAGCGCCCTTCCAAGATCCGGGGACTCAGGCACCGCTGGCTATAGCATTGGCCAGGAGGAGAATGTAGCGTGCCCAATTCAAGGTGTCTGCAAGAAATAGATCGCCTGGCAGGCCGTCTGGTCCTGCAGCTTTCAAGGGCACTATTTTTCCTATTGCAGCCTCTATCTCGGCCAGGTCGAAAAGCTCATCATCATCAACCTTGGGGAGCTCGTAAGGATCATCTAGCTCCACAGGTGGCATGATCTCAGATGATGAATAAAGCTTCCGGAAATGATCATGCCAATCCTGGCCTGCGATGTGATTAAGAGGCGGGTGCGCACCTGTCTTATTACCCCAGGTAACTAGGGTCCAAAATATGTTGGTGTCCTTGGCTGAACTTGCTTCCTTGAGTTGCTGCCAGCGGGATTCGTCCCATGCTATCTTTGCCTGATGCAAAGCAGCTCTATAGCTCTTCCTGGCAGCTTTAATCAAGGGGCAATTCTTGTCTTTGATAGCTGCGGCTAGGAGCAATCGTTTACGCCTGCATTCTTTTGTTTACCATGAATGGGGCCCTTTTGTTGGCAAGCTGGGCTTATTGCCCGAGTTGGGAGCTAAAAAATGTACACTAAGTCGGTCAACTGTACGAGAGTGGACCGTAGGCATATCCGCCAACCCGCTTGTGCTAGAGGCTGCGACCTGAAGCTCTAGTGTGCCTACAGCCAAATCTTGACGTATACCAGCAATCTTAGATTCTTGCAGAGCTACCTTCCGCCATTTTAAGAATCTATTGCAGTTGGAAGGGACAATCTCTCTAGTGGTGGTCAAGGGTAAAGTGCTCACGGGATAGTATGGCGCTTCCCACAGGGGGTTCAAGGTTAGGCAGAGGGGATTGTAATCACTCTCTGTGGCGGTGCCCACACCCATGTCGATCTAGTCTCCCCAGAGCTTCATGTGAAGTAAGATATAGTCGATACAGG
Organism: Calotriton arnoldi; assembly: GCA_963921515.1. Lineage (NCBI taxonomy): Eukaryota > Metazoa > Chordata > Amphibia > Caudata > Salamandridae > Calotriton > Calotriton arnoldi. The sequence goes on from CAWUFW010009555.1 coordinate 491,624, forward strand.
ACGGGCAACTGGCTCTGCTATATGTGTTTGCACCTTGTCTGTCCGATGGTGTTCTGCCGTTAGCTGCCCTCAGGCCGAACTCTACGGTAAGGGCGTTAAGGAGGAGCACCGGCTGCGTCCATCTTTTGACTGGAGGTAGATTTAGTAGGGGGACAGCCCATTTATTGTCATCGTCCTCAATTCCCACCAAGTCCTCTTTATCTAGTGGCTCAAAGGTGCAGTTGAAATCTCCTGCTACCACTACTCTAGCGTGGGGTGAGCAACTAACTGGACTCTCTTCCAGTGCTGAATTGGTGGGTGAAGGTCTACCCCCTTTGGTCCCCCTCGCATAGACATTAAACAGATCAATCGTGCCCCCCCCTGGGCCCCCTAATAGTGAGCCCCAGAATGTCTAGGCTAGAGCTTGTTTGACATGTAATTCGACAGCCCAGGGCAATGTTCACTCAAATGATCAGTCTCCCTGACGGGCGCCCTCTCCCTATAGTTGTTGCAGGAGAGTGGAAGCAAACAAAACCTTATTTGTATAAGGGGACCAGGCTCCAGGTCTCTTGAAAGATACATATGTCGAAACCCTCAATTAGGTCGTTCCAGTGGGGGATTGACAATTTATTACTTAGCCCTGCCACATTCCATGATATTATCTTCAGCTGTTGGTGAGGTGCTGGGCCAGATGCGGTGTTTCTAGTGGGAATGCAGTGGCTAGATGGAGCTTGGGCTGGTGCTTGGGAATTTGAGGATGAGAAGGGATCTACGCCCACCTCCTCCCGAGTATTAGTAGAGGAGCTACTTAATCCTGCTTCCCCCCGGGGACTGTCTTTCTTTGAATAAGGTATAGTGTGCGGAACCAAGATGCTGGGAAGGCTAACCATGCGATTTTGAAGAGTGGTGTGCAATCCGAGATGCCTCAGAGGTTCGCTCAGTAGTCAGTCATTGGCCTCCAATGAGGTGCCTCCAGCTAGATAAGTAAATGGTTGGGGGGCAGGTTGCATACTCTGGTTGGTAGTTGAGAAGCGCCTGAATAAGTGGGAGGTGCCCGAATGGATCGGCTGGCATTGGCCGCTACATGGGAAATACTGGACCTGGGATAAGAAGGTGGGTCTAGTGTTATTTATAAGATCCTGCACGTCCACTATGTTATGACGGTCGTTGTGGGGATTATTTTTGGGGTTATTTAAACACTTAGAAATAAGATAAGGTGGAGCTTGCTTGTGAACCGGGATAGCAGGGGGGAGCAGGATAGGATCATGGGCGATGGTACCCCTACCATCAGTGGCTGCCTCGTGTGTGGTACATTGATTATGACAAGGCTGTGAATAGTGTCCTGACACAAGGTTAGCATACTGTGGGCGAGGTGAGTCATTTTGCAATATTAATTTGACCAGAGTAGTGAGGCCTTCAATCATGGATCTCATGGTCCCTATTTCCGCTCTAAGCATGTTAATAAGTTGGTGCGTATCCTGGGCTTCTAGGTTGGATACTAATCTGGTCGCTGCAGTAGATGCAAGAGGAGACTGGGGGGTATCTCCCTTATGGTCATCAGGCAGGTCCAGCAGAGGTGAAAACCTGTTTGCACAAGGGATCGTGATTCCAGACTGCTGGGTAATAATATCAGGAGAGTTATGAGGGATAATGAAGGGTTGGCAGGCCCTCGCTATATCTAGTAGTGCCTCCCGGTTGGGTGAGAGGCCCCCTTGAGGGAAGTTTTTTTAAACATTGCTGGGATGGTAGGTGAGCGGCTTGGGCTAGTGGTTGGGGAGGGAGTTGGCCAGGGGTGGTGCGCGCAGCTGGCTCATCCACTAGAATGCCTTCGCACTTGCTAATAAGGGTGTCAATTCGATTGAGGACACAGTTGCTGCCCGCGTGTTTCAGTGTCTTCCTGACCTTTTTCCCTTTCCCGACCTGGCCATTTCTACCACCACCACCATTACCCTCCATTGTTTTCCTCTTCCCCATCCCTCAGAGACGCAGATGAGGTTGCTATCAGCGGAAATGAGCAAACAAATACAAATAACTCGTACTCAATTTGCTTGCAAAGTCAAAAGAGTGTCTTGGCAGCAGTCAAGCAGCGTTGGCAGGCAGTCCCAAATAGGTTAAATAGGTTAGATACAGTGAGGTCTCAGCTGAGCTCTGCACGGGGCCTATACATAAAAAAATGACAAGGGAGTAAGCACAGTAACTCAAAAAGCAGGTGCCAGCCAATAACGCTGTCCGGTACCCAGATGAAAGGTGGGTGGCCCTGCCCTGCCTCTTCCTGGCAATGACGGGGAAGGACGGGTCCGCCCTTGGCCCGCACACGTATCATCGGCGAGGCCAATCCCTCCCCACAACCTACTATGCAGACTATTCATTCAAAAGAGGGGTCTCTGCGGAGAGACCAGTCCCTGCACTTGCACTACTATGCATAGTTGTGATTTGAGAGAGAGATTTGAAAGCAGACAGTATTCCCTCCTCATACTCCAGTATGCACATTCATTATTCAACAGAGGGTGCTCAGTGAATAGGCTAGTACCTCCAATATACTACTATTTTCCTACAATTGTGTTGCGATCCCGCAAGAGTCTTGTGAGAGTAGAGTGCAAGCTTCAGGGAGTGACGCTTGCTGCATACTTCTTGCGAGACCCGCATGGAATTACTGAGCCTGCCATAGGATGTTTTACAATCCCGCAGCATCTCGAGAGACCCGTATGAAAAATACAGGGCTGCCACGAGGTGTTTTACAATCCTGCAAGACTTTTGTGAGATGGTATGGGGAGAAGTATAAAGAAAGGGCTAAAGTCAACTAATAGTTAACATTCTCATTACATGGCTAAAGAAATGCTCTGACATAATTGGCTGCAGAGTCAGAGATAGCTCTGATTGTCTTTTTGAGTTGTGCTCAGCAGAGATGACTTCATTTGGAACTGAAAGAGACTGGTGTCTTCAGCTGCATTTAGGAAACAGTTCTAAGGTCAGCGACTCACTTCCCCTTTGAAGAAAAAAGGCCCTGGGTGATGGGGTCTCCAAGGCCTAATGAGGCTCAGGGAGGGGGGTCCATGTGGCCCCTACCCCCTAAAATAAAATGCAGCCCTGGGTGATGGTGTCCTCAGGGCCTAATGAGGCTCAGGGAGGAGAGCCATGTGCCCCCCCTCCTCTTCAGTTACGAATTACCAAATAGCCAAAGTAGGCATTGGCCTATGGGCCCATTCCTTTTAGGGGCCCTGAGACATAGGATCAAAATAATATTGATTTGATCTTAAAAGAAAATTGCACTCAAGCTTTCTTAGATTGTTTCCAATTAATTTTTGTTTAATAACATTAATAATTGTTAATGTTTAGTTTTGTGTAATAAAATTGGTTTATTAAAATTGCTGGTTGGTAAAATTAGAAACGTAGTTGGAGATAATTTGTGAGGGGGGCCCCAAATTTTGACTGCTTAGGGGCCTCTACAGGGTTTAATCCATCACTGCTCCCCTTAAAAAACACACAGGCCTGGGGGATGGGATCCCAAGGGCCTTTAAAAGACCCAGGGAGGGAGGATGCATGGCCCCCATGCCATTTAAAAAACAAATGACCATGGGGAATGGGTTCCCCAGGGTCTAATAAGAGTCCAGGATGGGCCCCACTTGCTCTCCCTCCCCTTCAAAAAAAATAAGGTCTGGGGTCCCCAGGGCCTAATGAGGCCCAGAGAGGGGCACCACTTGGCCTCCCTTCTCTTTAAAAAAAAAAAAGACCTATGGGATGGGGATCCTATGCCTCATAAATAAGGCTTGGAGAAGGGGTTCACCTGGCACCCCTTTCCTTTAAAAATTGTAAGAACGTATGGCGAACCCCAGGGGTTGGCTTTACATCTGGTAATAAAATAATACTTTACGTTAAAATAAAACGTCTAGAAATTCACTGAAAAAAGCAAAGGTTAAAGTGGCGTTAAAGTTAAGTGTGATAAAAAGATCTGTTTTCAATTTTTTATAAAACCTTAGAAATTCCCTGAAAAAACTAAAGGTTAAAGTAACATCATAGGTGAATTTCTTAGTGACAACATTAACATTTTGAACTAAATAAACACAGAAATGCAGCAGTTATAGTTAGCAGCACTAACTATAACTTGCACCCTCTCCATACACAGCTTATGACTTCACATATTACATCACTCATGACATGTTCTGTGACATCATTTAGGACATCACCGATGACGTCATTGATGACACCAATTATGACATCAGTGATCCACATTTCTTTTGTACACATTGCTCTTTAAACGGGTATACCATTAGAGCCATGAAAGTACGCTCAAAAAAGCTCAGAATAATATGAAGCGTCTTTAATGCTACCATATATACAACCCCAATAGGTAAAGGAAGCTTGTGTTATTTGCTACATTGACCTTATACCATACACTTCATGAGTAGCTGAGTTCATGATGACTATGAACCACAGATGAAAGGGTTACCTACAGTGCACATGGAGTTCAATTTGTATACAACTCTTCAGGGAAAACCAAGGGGCATATTAGCAAGGGCGGTATCGCCGCTTTAGCGGCACTTTTTGCCGCTAAAGCGGCGATATTTCTATCGCCCTATCAGCAAGCTGTCGCTAACAGCTGTTAGTGACAGCTTTATGGCGAAAGCGACCGTTTTGGTGCCGCTTTGCATGTCAGCGATAATTATCGCTAATGACATGCAAAGTAGGCGTTCCCAACTAAAAGCGACTGCAAACAGTCGCAAACACAACTTCCCCCTATTAGCACTGCCCACGAAGCGATAAAAAAGGTCGCGCTAACCGCGATTATTACTGGAATTTAACACCTGCTAAAAACTTGACTTAACCATTCTTGTCAATGGGAGGTGGATTGTAAGGTTAAGTCCTCACCGGCCTATTAGCAAGCTTTTCTTTAGCACAGTGAATTTATCGCTGGATTTCTCACACTATTGCTGTGTTTTGCCGCTATCGCTTGATTTTTTTATCGCCTTGGAGATAAGCGTTGATAATAACGCGTTATCTCCGCGATGAAATCCAGCGATAGCCGGCAATAAAAAAAACAGCGCTAAGCGCGCTTTGCGATAATTATTGCAATTCCTTGGTAATATGCCCCCAAGTTCCTCCAGATACTGAAGCCCTGTTTCATAACTAATACCCTACTACGAACAGTCTTTACCGGAATCAAACCCCTGACAGTCACTGAACCAACATTGAGAAATGAAGGGGATTTGAGTGAAAAAGTGGTTACTGTTGTCACTGTTTACTCTATGGAGAGCATTTATTCTGTACCACACTGTTTGCAGAGAGTAAAACTCCCATGAGAAAGACACCACAGAGTCTTAGAAAGTATCTACTAAGCACAGTGTGCAGTCCATGCTGAACTTATCCAAAGAGAGGCTATTTACTGAAAATAACCAAGGTCTGAAGGTGCTAAAGATCCTACTACCTAGAACCTTCATAAAGAGGTAAAAACATTACAGACATCCATCTTCTGAAGCAAAACAAGCACATGCACATAGCTTAATACCTGGTGCCCACAGTCTTCTATGTTAGATAGGAATTGTCATGCTAACACAATTATGGCTAATAACTAAATGGTGCTTACAACACTTAGGGGCCGATTCTGATGCGGGTTGGAAAAGCTTCCCGACCGAATCGGTTGGGAAATGGTGTCCGACCCACTCGGATCGGGAAAGTCCGACCGGCGGAGTAGGATGCATCCGGATGCTTCCAGATACGATTTGGTTGAACTCCCATTGACTTCAATGGGAACATTTGTTACTAACCGCATCAGAATTGGGCCCTCGGTTGGGAAGACACGTTCCCGATCCGATCTGGAAGGAGCAAATGCCGTTAGGAGGCCTTCCTAACCGCATCAGAATCAGGCCCTCGGTCGGGAAGCTTTTCCAACCCGCATCAGAATCGGGCCCATTGTATGTTGTTAGTAGAATCTTTGCCCTGTTGCAAACTTGTTCTATAGAGCCTAAAAACTTGTGTGGAACATAAAGGACACACATTGTCAACTGTCACCTGCACACAGGGCTACTCTTCAATGCAAACATTTATAACATCTTCAATACTTCAGCACACCTATATTGCTTTAGTAGCACAAGCGTTTTGTAAGCAATTACACCCATTAACTGGACCCTGGCTGTACAAAAATAGGTAGAAAAGAAATATGGCAGTTGCTCGCCACTATATAAACTGTCATCAGTGATGTTGTCAATGATGTCAATAATTATGTCATCAGTGATCTCATAAATGATATCATGGAACATGTCATAAGTGATGTAATATGTGAGGTCATAAGCAGTGCATGGCGGGGGGCAAGTTAGAGTTAGTGCTGCTAACTATAACTGCCGAATTTCTGTGCTTTTTTAAGTTCAAAATGTTGATGTTGACACTAAGAAATTCACCTAACTATAGTGTTACTTTAACCTTTGTTTTTTTTAGTGAATATATATATATATATTCATAGTTCATAATATATACACATATATACTTACCTACTAGACTTACCATGTGTGGTAAAGATATGCGTGGTAAAAGCACCAAAACATGCATGCATGATAAAAGCATGCATGGTGAAAGCTGTGTGGTAAAGGCACTGCATGTTTAACCCTGCATTGTAAAGGATGCTTCCCATCCAATATACACTAGAGTCAATTTTATGCAAAGAAGCAAAGGGACTGTGGGGCTTATTTGCAAGAGGCCTGCGCCACTGAAACGTCATTTTTTTTACGCTCCGGTCCGGTGGTGCAGACCTTTCAATCATATCAAAGAGGCGATGCAAAGCCACCCTGCACGGCTTTGCATAGCTGACCTCCTCCTCTTCCTCGCTGTCTCTGCAAAAACTGCGCCGGCCAGTGCGCATGCGCAGTTTTCGCAGAGACGGCGAGGAAGAGGAGGAGGGCAGCCCGGGGACGCCGCACTCCAGGTAAGTGGTTTTTCTTTACTTTTATGTCATTTATAATTAATTGTTCATAGGGGGGGGTGGAGGCGGGGGCTGGCCAACTCCGCTCCGCCACGGAGTGTGCGGAGATTTGCCTTCTTCGCGTTCTCCGTGGAACACGGAGGAGGCAAATCTCCGCACATTCCGCGGGCGGAGCGAAGGTCTCCGCCCGGGGTTAAGTATGACACCAGATCCTGCTAAAGGACAAGCGCTGTCAAATGCTGATCCCCCACAAGATGTTTCTATATTACGTTCATTTCTTGGCATGGCCAGTTACTGTTCTACATAACTTCAAGATCTTGCCACTGTAAGTGCTCCGTTAAGAGACTTGACAAAACAGAATGTTTAATTCCACTGGTCACATGAATGAGAGAAAAACTTTAAAATAATTTAACAAGCCATTGAGAATGCTATGGAAATGGTCTACTTCAATCCATGCTTTATACAAAGGTAATGTAATTGTTGACGCTATACCAGCCAGTTTGGGCTCTATCCTTACACAGCACAGCAGACACTTGAATGCTCAAAGCCATAATGTCAAGCATTCACCCAAGTACAGAGATCTGGGCCTAAATCCATCGTTTATTTGCTCCCCATGCCATTCCAGTTTAAACTCAGCTTAATGTGGCATATGCAAATAGAGGTTTGTCTCAAACAGAACATGCTTACTCACAACCTGAAAAAGAAAGCTTCGCTGTGGTAATGGCTTTGAACAATTCCATGCCTTCCTGTATGAAAAGCAGTTTATGTTAGTAATGGATCATCAAGCTTTACTGACTACATTTTGAAGTAGAAAGGGCAAAATGTCTCCTCGCATTGAATGATGGGGACTACAACTGCCAAAGTATGATTACATCATCATGCATTGTCCAGGGAAAGATCAGAACTCTGCTGACTGCTTTTCCAGAGTACCTATACAAGGTTACAGTGCTCCCTCAAGATGGCTTAGACCTATATCAATTTCATTGTAAAATAAAATACACCAGCAGCTATTTCATTTGCGCAGATTATCACTGCTACAAGCCATGATAGTGACATGTTAAAACTGAAGGATATAATTACACATCAGTCGTGGAACCAACACCCTAGACCACTCACCAGTGATGGTGAATATCAAAAATACAAAAATGTCAAGGATGAACTGTCTATAACTCAGGAATGGTCAAGAATTCTGATTCCGGAGAGTCTGAGACAGAAAATAATTGAAGGGGCCCATGAAGGACATCATGGAATCATTGCCATAAAACGAGCTCTCTGAGACTGTGTCTGGCTTCCTTATCTTGATGACAGGGTTGAAAAGTAATTAAAGGCCTGTCATCCATACAACTGCCTTTCTAAAAACTACTCACCAAACCTTGAGCCTCTCAGAACTCCCAAAGCATGCATAGGAGATAATAGCCATTGAATTTTTTGTTCCATCCGAAAATGGAGATCACCTGCTGGTGAATATGGACGAGTATTCACCACTTCCATTAATGTAAGATTTCATCTGCTACACAAGCACGAGTAATTGAAAGACTGGATGGCATCTTTGCGATGTGGGGTGTTCCACACAGTGAAGTCTGACAATGGCCCACTTTTCAATAGTCAAGAGTTTAAAGATTTCTTGGAGCATTTGAATATGAAGCATCAAAAGAGCACACCTTCGTGGCCGCAGGTCAACGGGTTTGTTGGGTGGTTTCTGAGTACACTAAAGAAAGTAGTGCAGCATGCTAATCTTGAGAAGCTCGATTTGAAAACTGTATTGAATTATACCTTGAGAGCTTATCTTTCGACACCCCACTCAACCATAGGTTAAAATCCTGTGACACTGACATTCAGGAGAGCAATGAATACCAAATTGCCTCAATGGACCAATTAGAGAAAGAAAGATGAGAAAACAGCTCATGAGAAAGAATTGGTGAACAAACGAAAGATGAAAACATATGCTGACCAGAGATGACTTGCGAAGAACATTATCTTTAGGAAAGGATATCGAGTGCATCACTTGACAGAGAAGAAAATCTGATGCTCCATTCAATGTAGAACCTTTTTAGGGTATCTACCAAGGGACACATAGTGACTGCCCAGTGCCATGTGAAGTCTATTGCCAGAGACTCTTCTCATTTTAGACCTGTAACTAATCGTTCATTGGATCTAACTGTTGAAGGAGAGACTGGGCCTCTACCATCAGTGACTGCTGTTATCACTACACTGCTGATGCAGATCCTGGACATTGGTGCTGACAGTTCCCAGTTTCTGGGAACAAAATCAGGTTGACAAATTAAAGCGCCATAAAGAGTGATTGAAGAGATTTGATTGTATATTTCTATCTACCTATATATTTTGTAAGAAATAGCAATTTTTTATTTAACATAGGGAGGGATGTAGTGTCTTACTAGTTAGAAATGATGGAACCTTATGGCTCCTGAGGGACTCCATAGAGGTGTGATGTAAGTGTTAGAGCAGAATGCACTGAAGGCTGGTTTAGAATGTCGAGTTTGCAGTTACAAGCAGACGAATAATGACGTGTAAAACTAAACTCTGTGTGTGGCGTAGTCATTGACAGATACCTTGGCTGGGGATAATGCTGCAGAGGTGATGCTCTTTGGTTTTCCTGTTGTTTTCATTAATGTGCTTGGGTCTTGCCTCCAGCTGACTGTAGCAGTCAAGATTGTAGAAACTTTAGCATACAAATCGGTTCTCCCATTCTTTCTCATTTGACCTGTGGTTCTTAAGTCTCCAGGATCACCGGTGTCATTTGAGATTTTAGTTATACATGTAGTTGATACTAAAGATATCATAAATGCCTAATACATTCTTGAATATTTTGTTTCTCTTAGGAAAATGAGCTAAGGATAAGCTACAATGGATCTACAAAACACTTTTACAGGTCAATAAAACTAAGAACAATCAGAAGAATGTAGTGCAATACACTTTGTGTTTGCCTAAAACTGCAAGCTTTGTCTATCTTAATATTCATCCTTCTGAAAGTCACTAGGCCATTCTCGGTCTCTATTTTGTCAAGTAGTTTCCACTAATCAGTAAGAACTGCACGTTTATGGATTACATACATTTTGGGATGGTGCCAGACTGATTCTGTGCAGCCCCACAGGATATGTTGTCCCATAGACCAGCTAGCTCACAGTGCCACCATAAGCCCCCCTAAACCTAGACGGGGAGCAAACAATTCTGGCAACCACTGAACATGACAACCCTGTTCCCTCAGGAACCATGATGACAGATCTAAAACCTTTCGCTCATACACACATGCTCTCCTTTGCTCAGAGAAATATACAAAAAATACACAGATAGACGTTTTCAATGTTTATTGAACCAAAGTGGTTCTTGTATCAAATATATGTGCTGCAAAGGTCAATAGACAGAGGCAGATTAAAGTTATAATAAGTATCAGGATAGCGAACAAAACAAAAAGTTCCACCTTCGTGTTGAAACAACGTATATATGCAAGATATGAAATAATATAAAAATCTGACGTACCCCTACTATGCGGACCCTAACTTACGTGTCTAGGGTGTATGTGTATGTTCTGCCAAGAATCCCCTTACTGGATGATCCAACCCCATTACCTGGTGGGTAAGAATGTAGGACCCCATCTTGGTTATGAGTTGGACACCCCTCAAGGAGATGTCAGTCAGCTGATGGGCGAAAGTATCGAAATGTAGAGACCTCCCGATGACAGCAGAAGTGCCTCCTCTGACTACACCTGGAAACAGATGTTTATTTTTAGAAAAAGGCATCCTTGCTTGTGCTGAGATTGTGATCAGGTTGCCATTGTTTGTGTGTTACAGATAGCTGTGTTGCAATATGCACAAAAATAACAAACACATTTGCACAACGTACATGTAGGCCTTGTACATAGTGCTAAGGCAATACAATAGTGTTTTTGCAAAGTTGATTTGTGTAAGCATGGTCGGTGTTTCTAGGAAACAAACCCAAAGTGTTGCTAATGTGTTCAAAAGTCGATGTGAAAAGTGAAGGTACATTTAGGAATGATTTGTTTTCATGTAAAATGGTAACTTTTCCTTTTAGGCCTAACCAGAACACATTACAATGTAATGCTTTCAAGTAAGCAGTGATTGAGGCTTGCTACTCCAGGAAAACATGAGATCTGTGACTTGCAGATTCTTTGGTGAGACCAACCTGCTGCTTGTCTATAGAAATATAGGGCAGGACATAAATCTAGTTGCTATTAAATAAATGTTATGACATTTTTTTTTACCATACTCCTGTGCATATATATGATTTAGTTTGAAATTCCTGAATCATCATTCCAGGTCTTGAGAGAGAAATTAACTATAAATTTCCCCCTTTGGGGAAAATACATAATTGCACCCTGTGGCATTTTTCTTGGGCCTTTTCATTGAAGGATTCTGAGTTCAACAGGTTGTAATGGTGAATAGCATGTGGATGTAGTTTTACCTCATGCAATGAACTCATTTTCATCCACGGATGACCCACATTATCAGAAACGTTTCTCCAGCCTAAATCTGGAGGACTTCATGCAACAAAAAAGCATAGCAGTGAAGTACTTTTGCCCAACTCAGTACTCGGATCTGGGACATGCTTGTCTGGCTTGTCTGGATTCCAAATTGTTACAATCAAGGATCAAGTTTTGTAGGCTACAAAAGGAGTAGGTTTATTAGGTTTAGATCAGGTTACAGGTAAATCATGTAAAGCCCCACCAGGAGCAGCATCATGTTGATCAGTCCTTCTCAATCCAACTTTCCACTCATCCAAGCACAAACACTCTCAACATTCCAACCATCCAATGGCCTCACTCTGTGGTGAGCAGCAGGGAATCCCAAGACTGTGGGAAGAATGCATAAGATAAGAAGAAGCTACAACACATCTCCCCTCCTTTGAAAGAACAGGAAATTCAACAGGACGAAGGACAGCAATACATCCTCCCACAAAATGTCCAACAAAGCTATAGATACCACCCCACTGAAACAAACAGCAAAGGTCAAACAACACTCTGCAATAACTTCAATGCTCCAATGGGATGTAAGATGGAAAAATACACAGGCAATCAATATGTCCCACAAATTCACAAAGCAAGTGTGCAGATAACAGTGGCGGCAAGGCCAGCCGGTGGCGGTAAGGGCACTGGGGGGTGGTTGTGCGCAATGTAAAAAAAAATAAACACTTACCTTGCTTCCGGGTCCCGTCTCTCTGCTCCTGCTCTCCTCGTCTTGACTCGAGGAACAGGAAGCACAGCCAGGCTCCCCTGACCAATCACAACACTGCAATGCAGCGTTGTGATTGGTCTAAGCGTCCTGGTTCGACGCTCAGCCAGGGAATGGGGGCCTGGGCATATTCTCCATGCAGGCTGTAATGCAGCCTGCATGGAGAACAGGGAAAGTGTGCTTGACTGTTTTGGGCGGCCCAAGAGGGCCGGCAAATCAATCATGTGCACCTAGGAGTGGGCAAACCACTCCTCCCTGCCCTGCTCCGAGAGCAGAGCAGCCCTGACCACTCACCCGCCCGCAAAGCAGTACAGAAACATAAAATGATAATAACTCAAAGTTATTATCATTTTATGTTTCCTTTACGTTGCACTACAAAAAAGCAGTGGGGCGATACTCCTCTGCCATAGAGGAGGAGCCGCCACTAGCAGATAACCCAAAAACTGAACGCAATTACCCGTTACCCTCACAACACATACACTCTAACAGGGCCTGCCTGTTACCCTCCATAACACAACAATGAAACTGGACCAGGTCTTTTTCCATGCTGTACTGCATTGGGGTGTAACCACCTACCCCATCACAATACACTTCAACAGGACCAGGGCTTCACCTACCCACTACTGCATAGGGGTGTAACAATGCACCCCCTTAACAATGGGCTAAAAACTGCCCCATCATCCGAAATCCATACGAAGGATGGTAACTACCCACGGGATTAACACATCGCCCCTACATCCTAAACCCTAAACCCCTTAGGAAAGATGGTCAAAATCACATTTCACAGCAATGTCACTCAACACAATCTCCTCCTTCTGCATAGTGAACAGGACAGAGAAAATGTACACCTGTACAACCTTGGGCTAAACACATGCCCCTACACCCTTAACCCCTTAAGAAGGGTGGAACCTTGTACAAAACACATGCCCCTACACCCTTAACCCCTTAGGATGGGTGCAACTTTGGCCTAAACACATGCCTTTACACCCTTAACTCCTTAGGAAAGGTGGAACCTTGGATTAAATGCATACCTCTACGCCCTTAACCCCTTAGGAAGTGTGGAAAACAAACTTCACAACAATGTCACTCAAAACACTCTCCTCCTCCTGCATAGTAAACAGGGCAGAGAAAACATACACTCGTACAACCTTGGGCTAACCACATGCCCCTACACCCTTAACCCCTTAGGAAGGGGGAACCTTGGGCTAAACACTTACCCCTACAACCTTAACCCCTAAGGAAGGGTGGAACCTTGAGCTAAACACATGCCCCTGCACCCTTATCCCCTTAGGAAGGGTGGTAAAAATCACACATCATAATACGTCACAAAATGGTCACACTCCAAGACCAACACGTCACAACATGGTCACACTTTAGGACCAACATATCACCCTCTGCATACCCAACATGACTGGGAAGAGAATTAAGCATGGCATTAAAAACATATACCGAGGTAACACCTCAAGAAACTCCCACTCCGGTGAGCGACCTCTCACCTGACATCCAACCCTGAATACTAACAATAAGACCAACCGAAAAAGTTAAATTCCTCCCCAGTTGCCACAAGAGGATCAGCAGTTGAAGTTCAGTGTCATCAAAACAGTTCCGGTATGCACCCCACGCACTTAGTAACCACCCTCCTCAGCTTTAAATGCTTGGGCCTCCACTGCCCCAAAGCGAGGTAGTTGTGGTGCGATAATCATTCTTCCTCAAAATGTGAATGTCACTCAACGCTGGCCGTTGCGGAGAGTCAAGTTATAGGTAAACAATGCTGGCTGGACGCTTGTAGCTTCACAGTGCCTCGCGCTTTGCTCCCCAAGCTACTTTGAAATTGTCAAAAAAGCCAAAAGTCACTCACATCTCGAGTCAGCATCTCAACCTTGCTAATGTCCACCATACTCCTGCAGTAGAAACTCTTCTCCAGTGATATCCATGAAGGTAAATTTTATGCTGTCAGTTCACCGCCACACATTAGTAACCAAACCATGACACCTTCTTGTACATACCAACTTCAATCTTGTTGGCATCAAAGTCTTTTCAACTCAGCAGCCACCCTCTAGATATGCTGCACACAGTACTCTGGCCTGATCAATTGCCCTGGACTGCTGGCTGTCTGATGTACATAGACACTGGTGGGGCTGCCAGGCGCAATTCTTCCTTACAGGCTTCTAAATCTTTTTCTTTGTAATCCACTTAGTTTCTTCTGCAGTTCCTTTAGTTTCTTCTTAGTTTCTCTAGTTTCTTCTTAATTTCTAGTTCCTCATGCATAGTTTCTTTTCTGCTCATCACCAGTGTTACAATCAAGATTGTAGACTTGTGGGTTACAAAAGGAGTAGGTTCATTAGGTTTAGATAAGGTTACAGGTAAATCATGTATAGTCCCACCAGGAGCAGCAAACTGCTGCTCAGCTCTTCTCAATCCAACTGTGCACTCATCCAAGCACAAATACTCTCAACATTCCAACCATCTAATGACCTAACTCACAGGCTGAGCAGCGGGGAACGTCAAGACTGTGGGGAGAAGACATAATATAGCAAGAAGCCACAATACAAATGGCATTCAGAATGAGGCTGACAATTGATTAGTCAAAAGTATGGTTTCCTCTCCTGATTTCTTTAGCTAAGCTACCCTTCATCCCACTGATTTTTACAGTTTCTAGTATGAACTAATTACCAATATCTGAACCATTATTGATTTATGTATTATGTCTTTGCTTGTCTATTTCTGTACTTGCAATGGATTCTTCAGAAACCCTTGCACGCTCTTTATTATTCAATCAGCTTTTTCCAGCTGCTGTGCTACATCAAAATCTTTATAGTTGTAAAGCTGTAAGAGAGACACACTGATTTCAAAACCTTTATATTGTTTTTTGATGGACTGCCTTCTGCCCCTGTAGGCAGACCGACAACACAGAGCCAGCCCAGCTGTTTTCTCTCGCCCTCTGTTACCCATCAAAGGCTCCCCACCTGGTCGGAGTGTCGCGGGGAGGGCCGTCCTCCCCCTCGGCCTGCAAATTCACCGGGCGCACCGCAGGTCTCACCGCGACACAGGATTGGTCTCGACATTAGCAGCGGCGTACTTAGAAACACCTCACCCCGGGTGACAGCGTCTCATGGGAGGCCCCAGTCGCCGCTACGGATGGCAGTGGAGAAGCTCGTTCCGGCGCCTAGCAGCCTCCGGGCGCCGTCGCCATTTTGGCCTCACTCCTCGGCTTTGTCATCTCGGTCTGGGTACGGAGTGCGCTCTCTCTCCGTCCTGTGGAGCTCCCAGCCGTGTCCACTTATGTTCGCGCGCTGATCACCGGTATCCCTGTATGTTTTTACCGGGTGCCGCGCGGTATAGAGGACCGACTCACGGGACTCCTTGCAGAGCCGGTCGGAGTCACGTCCTTGCGACCAGGAAGCCCCGCCCCACTTTGTGGTCAGTGACAAAATAATCAAATAACAATTTTACTCCTTCTAGTTTGTTGTGGTTGATGCTATAATTTCTTCATGGGCCCTAACAAATGTTCCTGGAAATTTCCAACAGGAGGAATTCACTCCATTTTCTTACCTCATTGAGCTAAGATAGGAAGAGTCCACTGTGAAAGTAGGAGTCACAACCAGTTTGTTGAGCACAAGTATACTATGGAGTGTGCCTCAAGATGTGGTTACTGAGGTAAGAATGCCCCTTAGGCAAAAGGTGTCATGGATTTTGCAGGTTGAGATCCAGCAGCGATGTCCATGGCTGTGCACCCTGGATCTGCACTTCCAAACCACTGCCCACTTTGCTGGGTGGCTAGGGACAGGACAACTGGACAGGAGAGGATACAATCAGGGTCTTTTTTTAATTTACTCCTAAATTGGAATTATTTCTATACTGGTTCCTAAGTGAAGATTAACTCTACTTCTGGCCCGAAAATATTCTCGCATGATGTTGTTTCTCAAACGATTTGCAGAGGAAATTCACTGGCATTCAAAGCATGAATACGCTGCAAGTGATAAATATGCGATGCTAACACTGAAACCATCTAACAGATTAGCAGCCAAATAAAATCCCTCAAGTATGAACCAATTTTAAAGAGTTGTAGCATGTCTAGAAAAGAATGAAAGGTTACAAACAACGAAACGTCTGTCGCGGTTGGACATGTGTTTGTTTATTGGTAATATTGAACACTACATAGAGTTTTTAATAAATGATGCTCTTACAGTGTAAGCAGTGTGCCAGGCCCATATGAAAATAAAGGAAGCATTAAACAATAGAAAGGAAACAGGCGTAGAGAAAGAAGCAGAAAATGAACGTAAATGGCCGAAGAGTGCATTCAGGCAGATGTTCAAATAACTATTTTTGAAGTAGTACTGTGACTTCTGATTGTATGCTTGGGGGATTCCTTGAAGGAATAATTACAACTCAATCCATGCATTTTCTCGCTGTGACTTGACGTTAAGATACGTGGTTGTTCTAACTGTTTTCTTACATTTTCTATTGGTGACTGAGCAGATTGGCATCTAAACATTATTACTGTTTTCAGTACGTTTTAATTGAGTGCAATCGGGTTAAATATGACCGTGGGTGTATTAATGCATCATGCGATTTCCATTTGTTTCAAGAACAAAACAATTTGTTTCAAAGAAATAAATAAGATTTGTTACATGTCTTCAATTAAATCGAATATCAAAATGTTTGGGACCAATTAACTTCAAAGGTAAAATTTGAGGAATATTTGCTTAGCTGTTGTAAGACCTCTGAACCGATGCTGTAGAAGCATTTAAATATGGGCAATGAGAGACTTTTCTTCTCCTGGATATTTTGGTTATGTTCATCACGTGTTTATTTGAGAAGAGAAGATTTACTGTAAAAAGGCACTGCCATATCCAGACACTTTACAAATTCGCCCTTCTTGTACTCTCCCCACCACTCGCCCACACACTGTGGGGCAGATTCTCAAGGACACATCGCCGATTTAGCGGCACTTTACCGCCACGAAAGTGGCGGTAGATTTATCGCCCTATTCACAAGCCTGCGCTAACAGCCGACATCGTCAGTTTTCCTGCGATAGCTGGCGCTAAAAACATCGCCAAGGCTGGCAGCGACAACTAACGCTAATCATATGCAGAGTAGGCGTTCCCGTGCAAAAATTCACGATAACACCACTTTGCGACATTCTCAACGACTAGCCAGATCGGCGATGCATCCCAAAAACAGGCGATAAGGCACATTAGCAGCAGGGACTTAAGATTAAGACCTGCTTTTTTCTGGTCTTAAGTAGGACGAATACCTGCAGTGGAAAGGGAGCCCAGCCCAGAGTCACATCTGAAGACCAACAGATGCCATGGAGCTACTAATCATGCAGCTTGGAGACCCAAGAGGGCCACAACACCCACCGCCACCACCCCCAGGACCACCTCCGCACCCAGGACCACCCCCAGCCGGACTACCACCGAGGCAGCGCAGACAAGACAGCGGACCTTCCGAAAACGCACCAGCCTCAGAGACATAACGCCAGAGGATGTCATTGCCCACTACAGGCTCAAAAGGACAACCATCCTCCGCATCCTGACCCACATTGCCCACAGGCTGACGGTACCAACACAGCGGACAACCAACATCCCTCCGCAGACAAAGCTGCTGGTTGTGCTGCACTTGTTGGCCTCTGGTACCTTCCAACCAACAACTGCCAGAGTCGGAGGAGTCTCACAGCCAGCCCTATCAAAGTTCATCACACCTGTCTTGGATGCCATCATCAGCTTCATACCCCAGCACCTTCACTTCCCACACACTGCGCAGGAACAGCTGGAGACCAAGCAAGGCTTCTACGCCATAGCTGGCTTCCTGCACGTGTTGGGGGCAATTGACTGCACACATGTCCTACTTGTGCCCCCTGCCGACACTGCACACAATTACCGCAACAGAAAGCACACGCATTCCATCAATGTGCAGGCAATAGTGGACCACCGGGGACTGTTCACCAATGTCGTTGCCAACTTCCCAGGCAGTGTGCATGATACCTACATCTTCTGACAGTCCATCCTCAACCAGCGCTTTCAGGATGGCTCCCATGGAAATGCACTGCTCGTCAGTAAGTATCAACGAAAAACACCACACACCTCAACTCCACAATCATACAACTCACAACTGTGGGAATGCACACCTAACAAAATCACATACAACATGCCAACCAACATGCCCACCTACCAGACACGACAACACAAGTAACTGTGATAACAGGGGCCAGACATGTAGACAAACCATCCACAAAGGCATAGCCCCTCTGACACACAATTGCAGAATGTGGGGAGAGGTGGGAACCAAGAATGTGCGAAGGAGGCAATGGACCCATGAATAAGAATGTACACAATGCCAAGTGTGGCGGTGATGTGTCGGACAGTCTTGAGTATGCAGAGCACAGACATGTCCATGTGGACATATACTGCTGGTGTTTGTGGTGATGTGGACAGAGGACGCAACCATGTTACCTCAGGCAGTGGGGAAGACCTTGGACATGTAGCTATGTCGCCCCCCCTGTAAGCGTAAGCGTAGTGGGCTGGCCCGGCGTACGCCAGTGCAGCGTAGAAGTGTGAAGAAATGGCCCCGGGCTCTGGGCGTGGTTCAGTTCCGGGCTGGCCACAAAAGTGGCGTGTGTCTCTGTTGTGGTGTCGGCGCCACCCTGCCCTTAATCGACAATGTTGCAATGTAGTGTTGTAGGGATTCTGCACATACACAGAACTATGAACAGCAATGCGGGACTTCGGTATATAGGGGCTACGCCTTCCTACAGCCTTAGTACCCACGAGCCCACGACCGGCTAGCTATAGTGTCCCACCTGCCCTCCTATACACAGATAGAGAAACAGGCGTTTAGACAACCCAGAACACAATACTCCCCTAATCACTCAGGGATCGTGGTAACAGGTCATTCCGTTTCGCTCAGACTCTCGTACTCATCCACAACAAAAGATTGACAGAGTCACTGAGTTAGTTTAAAATGTTTATTTTAACTATCGTGCTCTAAAATGCAATATACGAGCCAGTACTAAAATCAGAATGCATAATACAAACATTGTCAGCATTGTAGCAAGTCCATACATTATAAAAGGAGAAATCATTGTATATTGATTCTGGAGACAGGACTATAAAACCTACTCTCCCTCCCCATGGACGGGAAAACTAAGATGATATTGTGAGAAGTTGGCCTGGTATATGCTGTCCACTAATTATAGTGGGCACCTTGCACCAGTCCAAACAACCCCTTATTGGAGATAGGTTAAAGACAACCTTATTGAAAGCTATCCTAGTGGTAGCTATGGAGAGCAGCCTTCAGGCTAAGTCTTGAAGGAATGTAAAGCAGCTTGTTTTACCAGTCTATAATCTCTTGAGTGACCAAATGAAAGAGCACCACACCAGGTATATATTCAAAATATATGTATTTATTGCTAAACACACCCCTCTAGTCTCTTTATGAGGCTAGAGTTCGAAGTACATAAGTTAGAAGTTATTTAAACACAGTAATAGCACAAATACACGTTTGGGCCCTAGGGCGTACCAAACCATATACCAATAAAGTGGTATAAGAACCACGACTGAACTAGACGCTAGGCCTAGAGCCTCTAGAAGTGCTTGGACCACAAGGAACCACCCAAGGTAGTGACACAGGGGACCCATGGGGGACGCGTGCAGTGTAAATACACAACCGCGATACGCCGTTGACTTCTATGGAGAAAGTCGTGATCGGGAAATTAGAGAAAAGGGACACTTAAAAGAGGACTTGGGCCAAACCCTTTGAGATCTAGGACTTTGAAGAGTCTCTACCCACGGGAGCACTGGAGTACTCGTGTTACCTCACCCAGGGAAGCCGGGTGCATAGGTGCCTTTCGGGGTCGGGTTTCGTCGTCGATTTGAATGGCGATCTGCTGCAAAGTGTTGCTGGCGACCAAGAGAAAAGTGTCCGGGTGGATCCAAGAGTGGATCGGAGTTCTGAAGAACCTGAAAGCAGAGGGGACAGAGTCTGGGTCACTAGCTAGTGACCAGGAAGGCGATGGACAGATGCCCACCGATGTCGAGTGCTTCAGGTGCGTTGACAGTTGTCTTGACTCTTCAGCCATGAGGTTCAGGAGGTGTTGTCGGTGACCAGGAGCAGGATTCGGGCTGGTACACAATGTTTGTCGAGTGCTGAGGTGTCGGCGACCAGATTGGACCCAACAAGCCTTGGCAACGGCAAGTCTTGATGCAGAGGAAGATCGTCGATGGTGCAGACCAGCAAGGTCTGGGGAACTCACCCAGCGACGGTAAGTGAGGGCAGGCCTGGAGCAACCAGGATGCCAAGTTAAAAAAAGATTGGCCTTCGTTAAGAGCTACTAGCCAATGGGCTAGCGACCGCGAAGGAGCCTCGTGACGCCGCACGTGGATCTGGCTCACAGGACACTCGTGGAGTGGGGGCCAGTGATCTTCGGTGCAGTTGGTGCTGGAGGCTAGGGCTACTCGGAACCCAAAGCACGACTTCTTGGGAGACCCAGAAGAGGATGCACTTGCAAATGTGCTCGGTGTCCAGGGGTCACGGTCTCAAGTCACCCACGATAGCTACGGGCCTCAGCTTTGCTGGGGACTCAGGGTAGCCTTGGGGAAGTCTGAGAATCTACCTCTGGTGATGCGATGACTTTGGCGTCCGACGGGAGCTTCAGAAATGCGAACCGGACAGATGCTTCTTTGGTGCCTGCCAAGCAGGGGAGTCACTCCTTGACCCCAAGGGAGATTCTTCTGTCCTCTAATCGTGAGTAGAGCGTCGAAGGTCCAGGATTCAGTTTCAGAGTTTCGTCCAGGGATAATCTAAAGTCCTAAGGACTGGGTTCCTATCTTTATACTAAAGATAGGGGTTGGACTACTCTGTGGCCCCACCTATGGGTGGGTCAGGGCAGAGGGGTGGCTACACCCCTTTCCCTTTGTCCAGTTCGTGCCAAAGCAGGGGCTGCAAGCCCCTGATCCGGTTTGAACTGGGGTATGCACAGGGACACCAAATGTGCCCCCAGTGCAGGACTTCAAAGCACCCGAAAGTGCTCCCGCCCAGCCCCAATACACATTATCCTGTCTGGGGAGGTGGTCACACCTCCCTGGGACAGGAAACCTATTGTCCAGGCCTCCCCTGCCGGAGTTTCGTCCAGCAGCAGGAGGCCAGACTCGTGTCTGTGGCAGCAGCATCCATTTTGTGATGCCAGGGCTCTGGAAAGAAGTTACCGGACTAGTCAGAGTTAACATGTCTTTCCCTCTAGAAGGGTGGAATGCTACTCCCGCCGCCAGGATTGGCGGGGGGTAGTATTCCAAGATGTTTGACACCAAACACGACATGTTTAGGTGCAGCCATTCCAAAGTTAGCATTTTACCGCGAGGATATAATGCGCTTAAGAGTATATGGTCAGGCTGCACTACAAACAGCATCAGAGATGGTCTCCGAACGCTGCAGAGGGGCCCTGCTCATGCAGGGGCACCCTCTCACATAGGAACCATGCACTCTGCCTTTAGGATTGATAAGGCCTGCCTTAGGAGTGACTTATAGGTTTATATGTGTGTATGTATTTAGTGATATAGGTAACCTATATCACAATAAGGGGTGCATGCACCACCTTCCCCAGGCTGCAGTAGCAGACCTGTGGTGTCAGTTTGGATGGCCTTCCAGGGGTGGCATAATACATGCTGCAGCCCCTGGCAGGCCTCTGAGGTACCTATGCCCTTGGTACATAGTATACCATATACTAGGGACTTATAAGGGCACTCCAGATTCCAATCAGAGATGTGCCTAAGGCACATGGAAACCTTTTTACAGAAAAAGCAGATAGACTGGGGCCCTGAATAGCAGGATCCCAGTCCAACTAAGTCATAAACCAGCAAAACACCATAAAAAAGTGGGGGCAACCATATAGTCAGATTCCACCTTTCTACAGATATCATAGAAGATCTCTGGGTTTGTATAGCAGACCCCATACCTCTAAGACATAGATTGTGTCTCTACATCACAGCTCCATACAGCTCTTCATTCTTGAAAAGTCTCTCCTCAAGTGTGTCTGTGTGTAACATGCATTCTCCTAATACCAAAACAAAGGTGCGTGTCCCACAAACAGCTACTGCAGGGTATGTTTTGTCTATGTGCTAGGGCCTGACCAGATCAAAATAACAAGGGACGGTGTTGTTTGACCTTGCTCACAATGTTCAGACTAAACTCCAGGAACAAGCAGGGAACCAGCGCAGCCAGCGGGTCGCAGGTGGCCAGCGAAAAAATTCTTGCATCAGAATAAGCCTGTAGTGTCGTGTGCAAAAGCAGCATCATGGCCTCCGGACCCATTCTAATCTAAAGATGTCAACGGGGTCCCTTAAATCCACATGACCCCCTTCCCCTGGCCAGGTTGCAGAAGAATAGAAAAAACAAGGTCCAAGTCGCAAGCAGAGTCAAAGCACTGAGCATAGCAGGGGCAAAGTTCCAAAAAATAAAAATCATTATAAGGTTGATTAGTGGTAAAACACGAGAATAAGAAAAAAAAATGTCTTGTTGAACATTAATCATCGGAATCATATGAAATCAGTTGAACCTTGGAAGGCAAGGTGTTCCAAAAGACGGTCCCCCTCCTCAGAGACAAGGAGGGACAACATCCAATTCAACAACTCGAAGGAGCATATGTGCTCATCATAATCCATAGCTTCAAAAAGCCTGGTCGTACATCCTGTATCGTACTCAATGTAGCTGTGGTGCAGCAGGCGCGACGCCCCTTCACAGATGTCCCATTGTGCCAGCACTCCATTCACGGCCGCCATCAGCATGCGGGTACCAGTTGCACATGATTGATCATGACGCAATAGAGGCCACAGCAACAGGTCGTAATCAGGGCAAGGCCTTATGGTGTTTGAGAGGCACAAATCCAAAGCCCAGGAGAAAGGACAGTCGCGGCACCAAAACTGGATGAACGCATGTAAAGTATGCAGATCTGTAAGTCACATTGTAGGCAGCACCCACAACAGCCATAGGCAGTCAACCAAGGAATTCCTCAATTGGCTACAGTACAGCTCCTGCTGGACCGGATGATCGAGTACCACATGAAGGGCAGCCATTACGAAGTAGTAAAACAAGTACCAGGACAGCACCAGCGAGCAAGAGGATCAACGGCAAGCCACCAAAAGCGCTGGAAAAAATGGAATGAATTAAACCCGGAATTACACCAGATATCGTCTGAAACGAGGACACAAGTCCTCAGCCCACCAATTTAAAAAAAGGTGCAAGGCCTTCTGTGTCAGAAACATGGAATATTTGGTGTATCAACTCCCCAAAATGTAGTGGGAGATTGGTATTTAATTGGGATTGTATTTCACTTGATGTCCGAGCCACCTGTAGCTCGTATGTTTCACGGGCCGAGGTCAAGGCAAGTTCATGTTGGAATAACAGTGCTTTGAGCCTACTTAATTGGTTGAAGCTTGCTTTCATAGCGGGAACAGAAGGCCACAGAGAGCTATCAGCAATGCCATGTGGGGGCGGAAACAGGACGTTGCTGCAAGAGGGACACCGTTGCCGATACACCTGCATGCGCTGAAGCCATGCCCTCATGTGCAGCTGTGATCAACGCATGTCTGCGGTCCTCGTTGGGAATCAGCGGATCCCCAACGGAAGGAATTGTTACTGTCGGAACTTGTTCCGGGGACAATTGGTATTTATATTTGGACGGAAACCCCTGTGGGTATTTCGTCCCGTCTCTGGTAGCCGCTACGGCTGCCAGTATGTCGGTATCAACTTTTGTCATAGACCTTGTGACTGCTGCTACTGAACAAGTGGCTACTGCATTTCTGGCTGCCTCGTCAGCCAGAGTGTTGCCTACAGCGTGTGGTCCCACGGGCTGATGGCCAAGAGTATGTATTACATGTATAAGTGGCAAGCCCTCTTTGAGAGCCGCCACTCGTACCCAAAGCGTTTTATGCTTGATCGTGTTACCCACATGACATGACATGACAGTAGCATGCACCTGGAGGGCGGGCTCGACCGAATGGAAAAATAAAGGAGCGCTCGGGGTCTTAGCTCATTCATGCCAACTGTTGTGTGTGTATCTTCATTGCCGCAGCATAAGCCAAAGGCCTAGCCTCAATCGCAGCGCAAGTTCAGCCAGGCCTGCAATCCACATCTGTGTCTGCCCTATCCTTACCATAGGCCTAGACACACGTGGCCGCCCACCTTCAACGGCCAACATTGCAGTGTTGTTGTCAGGCTTGCGGACATGCGCAGACAGGCATGACAATGGTGTGCCGTAGGAGTGCAAGTGATGCAACCGCGCAGTGCACACAAGTAAATAGGCTCGGGGGAGGGACGAGCAGCTGTGAGGCTCCGTAATACACATTGATCCCGCACATTAGCCAGAAGCAATACATGGCAAACATGAATCCCAAAGTCACACAAATCACACACCACAAAACTTGTAAGTCTGCCAACACAGCATGCTGAACCACCAATTTATACTAATCTCACTTACCTCTCACAGGTGATCAAGGATATGCACGCTGCCCGTGGATGATGACACCCCTCCGAGCCCCGAACACCCCGGCCCAGAGGCAGTACAATGTGGCCCACAAACGCACCAGGGTAATTGTTGGGCGCACATTTGGCGTATTAAAGTCACGTTTCAGGTGCCTGGACATCACAGGTGGAAGACTCCGGTACAGCCCGGAAATAATGTGCAAGATGATCATTGCATGTTGTGTATTGCACAACATATGTGTACGCACCAATGCCCCATGGATCCAAGTGCCAGATGCACCGGATGATGATGAGGAAGATGAGGCAGGTGGACCACACCCCACTGCAGCTGCAGCAGGAATAGCCCGAAGGAACACAGTCATTAGCAATTTCTTCGAATGAGCACGTCACATTGTGACTGTCCTTAGCAATCATGGAACAGTACAGAATGACCACATGAACAGCATGTGCAAATAAATTCATTGCAACACACATTCCCTGTGTGCATGTCAGTCCTCTGCATTAGCACATCACTCTGACAAGTGTAAGTGCAACATTAAGTGCTAACAATCTCACAATTAGCATATAGATGGTGGGTATGTCACCTCTGTACAGAGAGGCTGTTTAGGGTGTCACGTATTCGAAATGCCATTTCAGGGTTTCAAATGTAGTACGTAATCCCACTCATCAGCGTATCACATGTGTACAATAACATGACATGAAGGCTGTCATTGGTGTTCAAAAAAAGACAACAGGGTGTCAATTGGGGTCAAATATGACATTTCGGGTGTCATTTGGGGTCAGATATGAATTTCGGGTGTCATTTGGGGTCAAATATGGAATTGCGGGTGTCATTTGGGGTCAAATATGAACCACCCTGATGCAGAGATGCACCCTGTGACTCAAGTCCCACAACATGTGCAACATGGACGTAAGGGGGATGGGGGCACAGTGAACACCTCAGCAACATGGGAGATGCACACCAGCCAAAAAT
Source organism: Calotriton arnoldi (assembly GCA_963921515.1). Lineage (NCBI taxonomy): Eukaryota > Metazoa > Chordata > Amphibia > Caudata > Salamandridae > Calotriton > Calotriton arnoldi. Next base: position 517,170 of record CAWUFW010009555.1, read on the forward strand.
CCAGCAGGAATACCTTAGGTGGAACACACCAAGGTGTCCCCTGGACATATGTGCCATGTACAGATCACATGTGTACACGGACGTCATCCATCAGTAGTAGTGAACAGTGTCAGCTAATAGATGAAAAGTGAGAAGTCACGTGCCTCCTCACAGCTACCTGTACACATCACTGTCGGACTGCAGCAAAACACCACTGCTACATCTGAGCATGCAAAATTGAACGTGAGGGCACGTACATGGCTGGTTAGGGTTCAATCGTGCCGGAAGGCGAAGCAGTGACATCCACCCCACCCCAAAACCCACATCACTTTTCCAGAATGCAAGCAGATGACAGATTAACATTAGGGATGTAAGCACCTTTGTCTGAACTAGAAGGCGGTAGCACATCTGCACCTCTGACCTTGGAATTGCATGCGCCCGGCACCCCCTGAGAGATACCATAGCAGCTGATGTCGACTGCCACACTACGCACAGCGCTAACCAAAGACCAACATATACACACCCCGCACACAGAAGTCCTTGCTCGCAGTTCTCTTGCATGGAATGACCTTCACACTTACGCACAGACCATCCCAGGAGTCCAACCGCTGTCCACTCAAACAAATCATTGCTCCGAGCTATGGCATCCACATAACTTAGACTTAGGCTTTTTTACACACAGCCCTATTTCCTACATTGACGTGGGGCTAAGTTGGGAAATTGCGAGATTGTTGTTTAGGAGCAATGAGGCCACAGGTAGTTCACACATTCCCAGTCATCTCACTGCCTGTCTGGGTCTCGGTCAAACATACGCATTGTTATCAGTTCCCAGGGATACCTTTTTTTGGAATCACTGCCCCTACATTCATCCATACTTTCATACTTGCTTGATCATAGACATGACACATCTGTGTGAATTAGAATGTTTTGGTCCCATTCGGTGGAGTGTTGAAGCTGGACCAGTACATGGCCACGCAAACCCCACTTTGCATTGTTCCCCCGTGGAGGGCCAGCCTTGTGCATGTGCATGGGTTTGCATGTGCATGGGTTTGTTGTGAGATTGGTGATGTGTGGGGAGGGACCCCTCTGGGCACATTGTCGACGGGGGCCTACTTGCTGTTTCTATGTGTGCTGCAGTATGCCAAGGAGATCAGGGACATGATCCATAGTCATTGTGGGTGTGCACTGTGCTATACTTAATTGTGAATGTGTGCCGTTGTGCCCATCTCCCCCGTCCCCCCAGTCCCTGGTCGTTACTCACCCTAATGCTGTTGGGTCAGGTCATGTTGAGCAGTGTCCGGTCACCCAACTCCTGCCACCGTCTCCCCACTGATGACTGTGGACACCATTTCCTCCATCTCATCCAGCTCCTGCTGTGGCGCTGGACTCCCACCTCCAGTCTGCATTGCTGCTTTCCGGTTATTAGCGAGTTTCAGCTTGGTTTTGCGCTTCACATCATTCCAGCGCTTCTTGCAGTCGTCCACTTCCCTTCTCTTCACTCCGACTACATTCACCTTGGCCAAGATGGACTGCCATATTGCATTTTTAGTTGCCAATGACACAGTGGAGGTGATGAACAGTTGTTGGTGGTGTTCTATCCCCTCCTTAATCAGAATCTTGTTTTCCTGCGGACTGAATCGCGGGTTCCTCTTCTTCTTCTCCTTGCTCTTTCTCCTTCCCCCGAGGTCCCTGGCTGGTCCTCCGGGGGGTTTGTGGGGTTCTGGTTGGGCTCTGTAGTTCCTCCAGCGTCCTCCATGGTGCTTCTCTGTTGTTTGGGTATTTGGTTTAGATTTCTTTCTTTTTTTTTTGCAGCTTTTATGGTGATTTTTCCCGCCTGACGTCGGAATTGCAGGCCTGGCGCTGCTTAGCGCTGATGTTTTTATCGCTGTTGGGCCCATCGCAACTTTTTTCACGTTCGGGTTTCCTTTTTTATCGGCGTCCCGGTAATTTTATCGCGGACATTTGACTCATTATCGGGACACTATCGCCTGTTGCCGGCGTGTTGAGAATACGCCGTTAACGCGGCGTTGGTTTCCCGCGATAGACGGCGTTATGTAAAATTGCGTTAGCCTAGGTTGGCGATAATTATCGCACGTTCTTGAAAATATCCCCCTGTGTTTTATGTGACATACATTATTTATATTTTACCTGAGATTCCTCCCTGCACTGAACCAATTCTTTAGGCCTTACTCTGAGGTGCAAGGTGCAATAACACCTAAGATAGCCAAACAGGTCAAATTTAAGAGCTGTGTATTTGTCACAAAGCCAGTGCTCAACTTCTAAACAAACAAGTGTCATGGCCAGAGGTATTGCTTAGGAGGTCACTGCATGTTGCACTACTGACTGGAACTGCCATCGTTGCCACATGCTAGTATAAATGCTCCCTACTAAACATCGCACTCTTATAAATGTGACAGTTTTGACAATTCCAGGCCGCTCAAAGGCCTAAAAATGACCTAGGTGTTCTGGAATTATTTTTGCAAAGTGTTTTTTCTTGTTAAACTGGTGTGCTGTACACAAAAATAGACAGTCAGCACGTCCATGTGGTGCACTGTCATGCTGTAGGTGCAGGTGTTAATCAATTAAGTGCCGTGCCGAGCACCAGTAAACATCAGCACAAATTAAGCACTGCATGAAGCCATTTATAATAACAGCCCTGCTTTATATACAACCTAATAACTCTCTACCAACCCACCAGGGCTCTGTGCTCTGCTTCGTGTTGCTTATTGGTCTTAGCCAAGATTTGTAAACTAGGGGGCGGAGGTCCACCCTTCGCTTTTCAAAATGCAAAGACTTGAAGCTCTCTTCTTCTCTCTCTGAGCCTTAACTCTAACCATCTGGTATTCAGGAGATCCTAGAAAACTTTTCTCTTTACAGACTAATGTTTTTTGAGTTCACTAAACTCACTAAACTTCTACAGACATGTATTTCATCAGCACCAGGTGCCCGTAAGGTTAGTAGCACACTTTATAAGAAACAAATCAATAAAATAAAATAAAACAATTCAAATAACATATGCATCTGTATCAGGTTTTCTCACCTGATTAGTTCTGCCAAGTAGGACATAGTGATAGCTTTACATGCCATACACAGCAGGAGCAGGGCCGGACTGGCTACCGGGTGTTTTTTGCTAGGGTGGGGCCCAGGTTCACTGCAGAGGGGCCGATTATGTTGCTGGGGAGCAGCAGGCGCTTCCAAATGAACAATGCAAAACAAATAGCTTTGAAGCCTACTTTTTAAAACATTTGTTTTGCATTGTTTATTACGGAAAGCCCGGTAGCCAGTCTGGCCCTGAGTAGGAGTGCCATTCGCATCCATCTTCGGTTGGGCGCACTTGAAAAAAAAGCAAGTGCAAAAGAAATTTGTGCCCATGTTGCAAAAAAAAAGTTTTATTGTTTGCTACACGTGCTTAGAGTAAACATGCACATGGTCTTCCTCTGTAGCATCAGCATGTAATACTAACGAGAGAAAGTGAACCCCTACAAATACTTTGAGGTCTGGGAGAAAGGGGGAGAAAATCAATGAAAACTGGAAAGACTCCGACCTGTATTACTTCTATGTGGGCCTGCTAAGGCTCCATGGGCTAACTAATACTGACAAAATTAAGACATAAATATGTGCATACTGTTATTTATTTTTTATTTAATTGTAAAGACATAATAATATGCTGTTGCAAAGATAATTTATTTTTCCATTTAGTAGTACAAAAGTACATAGTTAAAAACATTTTACGAAATCACATATACACCAAAGATGCTATACAGTATTTCCTCATAGTGACACAATGACGCTATATAATATTTCTGTAGCATCAGAATGTAATGACACATTAACAGCAAAATAATTCAGCTTTTATAATAAAGTGGTAAAAGATGTTTGCACCAAGCTTGTATTTATGTACCACCAAGCATGTGACACAGTGCAAGTCAAAAATGTTTTGTAATCAGGCCCTGGAGACTAAATCACAAAACATTTTTGGTTTTTGCTATTACATGTCCTTGGTGGTAATGAAGGTAATACTTGGAAAATATTCATGCATATTTATGCAGACAGACTGCAATTGAACTACAGCAGCACCAAAATGACACAGCATCAGTTTCACTTTCAGTTTATTAAACTTTGTTCGGTTGACAAACAACCATAAAAGCATACATGCTTTGCAAAGTCATCCTGTGCCCTTGGCACCCTCCAACTTTTTTGCTGACTGGTACTGGTGGTAACTGACTCTGACTGACCCTGGGCTCTGCCTAACCAGGCCCTGGGCCAGTACTATGCTGGAAGAGACATTTAGAAATCAGTGAAAACACCTACATACACTAGGGTACACTATGGGTTAGGGTATCCCTGTGATTGGCATGACCTCCTCTATAAGGCCCTGGTACATAATAGGGCAGGGGGATTGAAACTACCTGTAAGTCCCTAGTATATAATAGGGTATAGCAGTTTAGAGGCCAGCAGCCCTTTCTGTACTTATGTTTGTGCACTGCTGAAGCCTAAGGTCAGTTTAAAAGCAGACCTGGGTTGCAGGAATGCTTTTAAAATGTAAATTGTGCCCAAACTTGACTTTGGTGCACTTACAATTTGATACACTACAATGTCTGGGCATATAAGGTACCCCCAGGATCTCCCCTAGGTGTCCCAGGGGTGGGAGTCAGGTATTTATAAGGATGACCCTTATAAAATGAGTCTTATATGCCTTGGGTGAAGTGAAATTGCACATTTCACTCCCCACATTGTGATAAAGTGCTTCACAAAATTGAATCTTGTGCTAGGAGCACTGTGGAGTGAGGATCTGCAATATTTTTACATATTCAAACCCATAAAATCTCCCCTAGGTGTTCAAGGGGTGGGGGTGGGTCCTGTAGATATAAGCAGGGTTCTTATAAAATATGTCCTTTGCCACATAGATTAACATGGCAAGAAGTTATTAACTAATAATTCCTGAGGGAAAATAAAAAAAATGCCATTCAAGCACTTCCTAGAATAGTATTGATAAATCCAACAATATGGTATTGTTGAATTTCTCCTAAAGTATACAGGAAAGGAGTTATAAGACTTTCGTGTCTGTAAGCCAAAATTCAGCCTTTCAGTAGTTTTTCCTGATTGGTCAGAGTTAAGTGGATTAGCCAGGCTCCTTTCATGAGGTGATAAATAGCCCCTGGAGTTAGCCAGCTCTTCTGGGATGGCAGGGTTCTGCTACATAGGAATGCCAGAGCAGGGGGAGGGGTTGTAAACAATATTCTTCAATGGAAGGAGGAGACAGGCAGAAAAAAACAGTTTCATTTACACCTCTCCTCTTTGAACCCAGCCAGATGTCAGGATTAAGGCAGGAATTCCCAGATGTAAAGGAAGGGAACACATGTAGATGAAGCCATCCTGTAGGCACCTCATTGGACTGGGGTGCCCTCCTGCTTGTCCTGAGAATAATGAATAAGTATCTGAGAGGGGCAGTGCCTCTCAGATCTGCTGCTTGAAACTGAAGAAAGAAGAAGGGTCCATGCTGGAAGTTTGATTTACACCAACAAAGCCCTGCACTCTGAAGACTGTGCCTGCTGCATTATTTGTAACTACAGCACATTGGGTGTACCTTGCTTCAAGAGGAATAAAGAGGGTACGTCAAGCTGGAAACTTGATTTGTACCATCAGGCCCTGCATTCTGACAGACTGCGCCTGCGGCATTACTTGGGACTACAGCCTTTGGATGTACCTTGTTTCAAGAGGAATAAAGAGTGGGCTCCCTGCAAGCTACATGTTAACAGAGATCACCTGCATCAACTCCACCAAGAGTCTCCTGCCTGGAGTGTATCCAGTGGACTTTTCAGGGTGTTGTCCAGGTGCCCTGTGGGAATTGTGGTCTCAACCGTTCAAGGACCATCTTGGAGTTTCCAGACACTTGTATTGTGTTTTGGACACTTTGGACGGGCAAGAGGAACTTCAAGAAGGAGTTCCTCACTGAATTGGGCCTGCTGGAGGAGGCTGCACGACGTCTGGTGAGAAATCCTCCAGAAAAGTTTCTACGTGTGAAGGTAAAATCTTGACCAGGGCCTCCCTCTCAGTGTATCTGACCAGGGCTCCATCGCGGTCGGCCTCAAACTTTGACATTGTCACGGTCAGAGGCAACCAAATGTCCAAAAGTGGCACTATGGGTTTCTAAGCACTAGAAAGTGTTTAATCTTTAAACGTTCACATCTCTGGTTCCCTACAGTGGTTTTTTCTCGTTTTGGTATCATTTTAAAGATAAAAATATTTCCTATTTGTATAAATTGGTTTTGGATTTTTATTGTGTTGTGTCTTAATTATTTACTGAATTGATGTTTTTAAAGCTTTACGTACCTGTCTTTTAAGTTAAGCCTGCCTGCTCGCAGCCAAGCTATCAAGGATTGAGCATGGGAATAATTTTCTAAGACCTATTCTGAACCCTGTATTGTGCCAGTGGTATTATTGCCAGTGGTTAATGCATATCTGCCACTACTAATAATCCACTTTCCAACACATGCAATAAATATAAAATACAGCAATGAAACCGAAGCTCATTTGCCATACTACTGAAAAATACAGCAGGGTACATAGCATATATTAAAACTGGAAAAGTGTGGAAGTGCAAGTTCAAATAACCCACCAATTACAAAGACTAGAAAGCCCATAGAGTATACACAGCACCATATTACAAAAACACCCCATAATAACAAGTGAATTGTACAGCAACACAAGACCACATCACAATACAACAATGTCATAATAATACAACCAAAAATATAAAACCAATAGACAGAATTATGTTTAGTTATGATGGACTTACAAATGGCTTATCACTACTGGTTGACACAGACCCTACAGGTGTCATGGACATATTCTTTGAAAGCCCACATATGTAGAAGCTGATTTTCGACATAGTCCTGTTGCCTTTATTGTTCTACGTGTGCCTGATAGACACTATCCTCCCTTACCAGTAGTGTGCATCAACTACTGTGATGAAAGCACCCAGAGCTCTCCTTTTCAGCACCCTGCTGATTACAACATATATGTGTACTTTCATGGTAGACAGCATCTTTATGGTCCAGGCACTATAAGCAGTAAGTGTATGTGAACACAAGACCTATACTACTGTCTATTTCTTGCAGATTATATTTGTTACTAGTGGTTTTTCACAGTAGCCTTGTGATACAGTGGGAGATCTATTGGGACATCAAAAAGCCCCCTCCCATCCAATGTACAACAAAATAGGAAATGCTTAATCACTGACTCCTTCCACCACTCAAACCACCTATGTCAAAACAGAAAACCAAACAGCAACTTTAATTTTCAGAGGCAGTAGCTGGAAAACCAGAATGAAGTACCCTACCACTGTGCTGGTCGACATGGCAGAAACTGCCCTGGACACTTTGATGTGGAAGTTTTTGTCAATCAAGCCAGTCAACGGCTTGCTCAAAGATAGCACAGCCCAGACCCTAGCAAAGGTAAAGTCAATCAGAACAGAAATGGCACAATTCTACAATTGGATATACAAGCAGAAGCAAAAATGGGAGTTTTATTGGTGTACCAGAGGGTGCAGAGCAGTCAGATGCGATTCAAATTTTGTCTATGGTATTCACAGACTTGCTATAGCACACCTTCTCTCCACCACTGAACTTTCAAAGAAGACCAAATGGCTTTAAATCATGCTTTCCCCAGAGACAGATTCTTCCAGTCTGATTATTACATGCTTTGTGTGACATCAACATGCACACCAGATTTTGATGCTAGCAAAACAGTGCAATAGCTGCTTTACACACACACAATAGCTACAAGTTCTATATTGCAGCGATCTTTTCATAGAAGACTAGCTTGAAACATAAATTGTTGTCACTCCATCTTCAACTTTAAATGCTCTACATAAGATGTGGTCTACAGGAGCTGGCCATCATGTTTCAACGGCATGAAAAAAGAATTTTACGACTGAAAGGATCTGGAAAAATAATTGGTCTCTCTTAAATGCACCTAGATGGACACATGTTTAAATCAGCAGTCCATATAGACCATGTCACTACATGATGACAGCACCTCAGCTTTGACTGCTGGAATCTGTTACAAGACACTGGGCTAAGAAAACGTGACCAAGGGATTCGCACTCACAATGAGACAAGATATCTAGGGGTAGGAAGTAAACTCCACTTCCGGGGCAGAGTTTGTGGAATTTTGCCTGTCAGCTCTCTGCTTGGTACGCAGAATTCGGCAAGAAGTCAGCCAACCCCGCCAGAGTGGAGTTTACAGGTGCCCTCACTCCTAGTCTCAGCAATCCCGCTGTGGAGGACTTACTTGCGGCACCAATAGGGGTTCTTGGCCCCCAACGACCCTCAGCAGCCTAAGGGTCTTAATCTCCCAACCAGTAGTGCGCCAGGAGACCGCTTTGCAGAGTGGTTGAGAAAGGGGCAGGCCCGCCAACAATGTCTCAGCAATCCCGCTGTAGGGAACTTACTTGACGCAACAATAGGGGTTCTTGGCCCCCAACGACACTCAGCAGCCAAGGAGACTTCATTAGGGGTGGGCAAGCAATTCTCCACCCGCTCCCAGAACTCCGCGGAATTTGGCAGAGTTTTTCGGCACTCCGCGGAATTCCACAGAGTGAAACTCCACGAACTCCACCCAGGCCTAAAGATATCACTGACTGTGATGTGAGATTCATCCTTGCTCATTGAAGTCCAGTTTTTTCTAAGTCACTGGGGGAGGCAGTTTATTTTTCAGTGTGTTGGATGTTCTTTTTATATTTGTTGTGGAGCAGTCTTGTCCACTATATGAGGGTGAAATATTTGCTACCAGTCCCGCTGTTAGTCTTGCTTGAGCCTGTGTTAAATGTAGGTGACAGGATAGCTGCTCAGGCCATACTTGTTATACACTTCACATGCCAAGTAGGGTGGAAGGAGTTGAAGGTTTTAGCATGCCAGCTTACAGTTTATTAGAACATTACCTCCATAGGGTTTGGATGCTTGGTTTTATTCTAGAGGGCTTAGTGCGACCCCAGGGCGGCAGACTCAATACTACTTTTTCACAACATCTCGTCTTAGACTGACCTTAATGGTGATTTCATATTTTCCAAACTCTTTTCTTCTTGAATATTTATAGTCACCTCTCCCCTGTTGTATGGTGCCAACATAAAAATCATGAGATCTTATGTATGACATGACCGCTCAGTTTGTACAGGGAATATCTGTTGCAGAAGGTCAGAATACCACAGCAAGTGCAGGCAGAGAAGCCAAACACCAATGCCATACTTGAAAGCACTTGTGCCTCTGTCACTTATTTTTTTATTTATTTATTTTTAAAGTTTTATATAGCGCGAACCAGACCCCAGAGGGTATCAGAGCGCTTTACATTTAGGATCGTTGCGTTACAGGTTACATCAGTTACAAAAGCATAGTACGGTACAATAAACAAAAACAATGTTGCGAGAATTCGTAGGAGGGAGGGGAGGAAGGAGCCATAGCAGGGAGACGAGGAGGAACTGTGACTAATGTCCGGCTGGGTAGGTGACTGTCGAGGGGGAAACCAGGGCCATTCTCCTCTATAGCTGTCTAGCAGCTCCACCGGGCATCAGCCATGTTGCTCAGGTCTCGGCGTTCAGGGAAACAGTTTTGATTTGATATGATTTGAAACGTTTTATATAGCGCTGGCTAGACCCGGAGGTATCAGAGCGCTTTACCAGGGGAACATTGCGTTACAAGTTACATCAGTTACAAGAACATAGTAAGGTACAGTAAACAAAAACAAGGTTGCGAGAATACGTAGGAGGGAGGGGAGGAAGGAGCCATAGCAGGGAGACGAGGAAGAACTGTGCCCAATGACCGGCTGGGTAGGTGACGGTCGAGGGGGAAACCAGGGCCAATCTCCTCAATAGCTGTCTAGCAGCTCCACCGGGCATCAGCCAAGTTGCTCAGGTCTCAGCGATCAGGAAAACAGTTTAGAATAGATACATAAGCAACAGTCGGAAGAACATGTCCCCACTAGAGGGCAGAGGTAAAAGAAAAAGGGGGGGGTGTAAAAACAATCCAGAGAAGGAGCTGGGGGCTGCCATTTAGGCTGCCGAGGAAAGGAAGGCAGAGGCAGCTGCCATTTTAAGGTCAGGCACGTCATGTCCAGGCCTCTGTAGATCCCTGTGTTGGCCATGGTGAAGCCCTGCTCGTGCCTACCTTGGATCAGATGTGGTGGCTGTTAGAGCGGTTGGAGACAGAGACAGTATCATCCCAAGGGGTGCCCCAGCGCCTCAAGCTCCGAGATTGGGCCAGGTCCGCGGGGACCAGCATGGGTCGGGCGCTCACAGGCCCGGGCGTCGCGGCCCCGCACCCAGGCAGAACAGCAGTCACTCCCGGGTGATCCCGTCGCGAGCCGCCAGGCCACTGTTCCAAGAGTCGGGTCGGGTAGTGAGCAGGGGGGTAAAGGACTCACCAGAATAGGTTGCCAGAACTCTGGGCAGGTCCAGAGTGACGAGTTGCGGTCAGCGCCGGAGACCAGAGAGACAACCTGCAACAATCATTGCAATGTCGGAATATAACAGGAGGCACAGCCCCCCGCTGGCACCCGGCAGGCGTTGATCCCTCGGAGGCAGAGGGGAAGGGCTCATCAGCAGCGCACTTGTTGCCAGGCTCCGGGCAGGTCCCAGGGGGCACAGGACGCCAGATCGCAGGGCGGGTCCCGCCGCCGAAGATGTAGGTCACGGGGCGAGTCGCTGGGAATGGTGCTGGCGTCCGGGGTCACCTGCCAAAAGAGGGCAGGCACCGATTTGGATGAACCCACCTCAGGTAGCCAGACTCCAGGCAAGACCGAGGCGCAGCAGCGAAGGAAGCCGCCAGGAAAAGAAAAGTGCCGGAGATCAAGTGGCGCCGGTAGCCGCTGCCAGGCTCTGGGCAGGTCGGAGGGGCAGCCACGCCAGAGGCCACAAAAATGGCGCCAGAAACAGATGGTGTTAGCCATCACAGTCGCCCCGCTGCATCAGGGAGACGTCTCTCCTCCAGGGGCGGAGGAGGAGGACACACCGTCCAGGTGCTGGCGAACTGGCTCCAGTGAGGATCTCAGGGACACGGGAGAACGGCAGCAGGCAGGGACTCATCGCCGGTTCCTCTGGTCGTCAGGAGAGTCCCTGCAAATGGCGCCTGCAGATAGGGTCACCCACTGGCAACCGGCGACCTCAATCCTCCGGAGGCAAGCAGTCACCGTGTCAGAGGAGCCAACGGCGTCAGAGCCAAGGGCTCGTTGCAGTGGGTAGCTAACTTCAGCTGCAGCCTGTCCCCGCAGCGGGAGATTCGCTGAGCAGTGCCGGAGTCTGGGCAGCGTCTGTGCAGATCGGAACAGCGCTCGTCGATCCAGCGGGTGAGTTGGAAGTCACTTTCCGCTTCAGCGGTATGCTTCGGTATGGGTGTGCAGTCCGGTCAAGAGGCAGGCGGGGGGAACGGCCCGTGAGGCGGTTTTAGCAGGGATAACTACCAACTTGGTAATCCCCAAACCGGGAGCTCCTCGGGAGGCTCCTACTCGGCGGCCATCTTGAAGTAGAAGGGAGACGAGGAAGGAGGGAGGTGCGGCCAAGAGCTGTCCCAGATGCAGCACCTCACTGTGCCCCCATTGCGCCATTAGCCTCCCTTTCCTGCTGCCCCGTATGCCTGGACAGCAGTCTAAGGTGCGCCGGCTCCCGCAGTCACAAGGCTTGGGACGGAGGCCTACTTTAATGCATCCCTGGGGTAGCCGTCGGCTATGGATCACGGCAGTCGTCGCCCTGCTCGCTTGATGGTTGGGCCAGAGCTGAGCCCAGCTGCTACCAGGGCTAGCTGTGGCCAGGAGACAGACTTGAGAAACCCAAGGCGGCAGAGACCCAGCCCCGGGAGGAAAATGAAAATTAACATGAAAATTCATACTGCATCAAACAAGGTAATTTAATATTTAGCATTTACACATTCTTACATTGTTTTAATACAGGAATCACATTTGCCTCCACCTGAGTCAGACAAGTTGAAAAGGGACTAGGTAGGTAAGGTGATCTTTGCGTGTAACGCATTAGCAGGCATCCTGTTGATGCTGCAATGACAACTTGTACGAAGTATTGGGTAGCGGTCTTTTTCCATAAGCCACTTTCACTGTATGTTCTTAATACCCGAGCGGACCCTGAGAGATTCTGGGGCATATTATCTAGGAAGTGGCGGTGAGAGGCGTTAGCCTCCTTGGCTTAACGCCTCTCATCGCCACTTCGGAAACGCAAGGCTGCACCATATTACCAAGGATATGGTGCAGTCTGGCGTTTCCCCTGCGATGGCGCTAAGTCTCACGATTTAATGCCAACGCAGGCACCCTTGCACCAGAGTGCAAGGGTGTTCATGCGAGCAGGGAGGTTTGTTTATGTACAGGAAGGTATCCCTTCCTGTACATAAACAAATCTAAATGCTATTTTGTAACTTACATGTGTGCTGCTTCATGCAGCACACATGTAAGTTACAAAATGGCAATTTAAAAAGGTTTGTTTATGTACAGGAAGGGACATCTTCCTGTACATAAACAAACCTTGGCATTTTGCTTTTTCCAAATGTGCTGCACAAGGCAGCACACATGGAAAAAGCAAAAACGAGGAGAAATGAAGCATTTATCCTCGTATCGCCACCTTAAGACCAGGATTTTCATGGTCTTCAGTTCGGCGCTGCCACCTATTATCGCCTCTCTTGATAATAGGTGGCAGCGTCCAAGTGAATGGGTGTTGCGGTGGAACGCCCACCGCAACACCCACTGCACACCCCTTTCACGCTAAGTTTAGCGTAAAAGGGGCACTATTACCAAGGCAGCGTTAAGCCACTTAATGTGGCTTTTAGCCACGTTATGTAGTTTAACGCTGCCTTGGTAATAGGGCGCTGACCCTATCGCCACCACAACGTCATAAAAAGTGACGTTGTGGTGGCGATAGGGGCTTGGTAATATGCCCCTTTATGTTTATTGGAGGGCTCAGGGTTCAGGGGATGACATTGGTGGTTGGGTCTGGTTATGCCATGGGCTGGAAGAAATGAGGTTCTTCTCAGACATTTGTAGGATATAACTAAATTTGTCTGGAACAAACTGATTGCAGATGGGGATTGGAATATTACAGCGTGCCCGGTGCTGGAATGGTCAGAAACACTAGACTTTCAGAATACTAGAGACAGGGTCTTGCTCAAAGACTTACTTAGTTACCATGCCTAGGTGGAGCTTCCTTCACCTTGGGTAGGGAGTACACTTTCCTGTCATGTGTACATGGCTCGACTACGAATAGTGATGTTTTTCTGGTGTCCCAAATGATACTGCCAGACATTACTTCTTATGATAAATTGCAGTATGATATCTTGGACCACTCTCCTGTGATTCTGTAGCTTTCCCTGTGTTGGTTTCACCTCTCAGTAAATTAGGGAGATTAACAAGCTCTAAAGATAGGTAACAGGCTGAAAAAGGCACTGCGAACCCATTTTGACAACTACTTATCACCTGATGAACACAGTTACCCCGAACCAGGCTGTTTGTACTTCTGGGAACACATACCTTAGATATGAAATTATGGGCTATTCAGCAAAACTGAGCAAAAAAAGGTAGAAACAGACAATAACTAAAAGAGAGGCTTATTCAAGACTTGAAAAAATAATATGCTAAGTCACATTCGGTGTTAATATTGAGAGTCTTAAGGAAAGCCAAATATGACTTAAATATTTTTCTACTAAATGGGAGCATGCCCTTGCCAATATCAAATGGAAACATTATGAGCATGGCTAGAGTAATGGTAAGCTTTTGGAAATCCAAGCCCACCAGAGAGAATCTTCATCTGTCAATCCAGCTTGGAGGAATCAATCAATCAATCATGTCACTTATAAAGCGCACTACATACCCGCGAGGGTCTCAAGGCGCTGGGGGAAGAGGGGGGTGGTGCTGCTACTGATCGAAGAGCCAGGTCTTGAGGAGTCTTCTGAAGGCCAGTAGGTCTTGGGTCTGTCGGAGGTTGGTGGGGAGGGTGTTCCAGGTCTTGGCGGCGAGGTGGGAGAAGGATCTGCCGCCGGCGGTCGTTTTCCGGATGCGGGGGACTGTGGCGAGGGCGAGGCTGGTCGAGCGGAGCTGGCGGGTGGGGGTGTAGAAGCTGAGTCGTCTGTTGAGGTAGGCTGGTCCGGAGTTGTGGAGTGCTTTGTGTGCGTGGGTGAGGAGCTTGAAGGTTATCCTCTTGTTGACAGGGAGCCAGTGCAGGTCTCTCAGGTGGGGTGTGATGTGGCTGCGTCGGGGGATGTCGAGTATAAGACGTGCAGAGGCGTTCTGGATGCGTTGCAGCCGTCTCAGGAGCTTAGCCGTCGTTCCTGCGTAGAGGGCGTTTCCGTAGTCCAGCCTGCTGGTGACGAGGGCCTGGGTGACTGTTTTTCTTGTTTCGGTGGGGATCCATTTGAAGATCCTGCGGAGCATTCGGAGGATGTTGAAGCAGGATGAGGAAACGGCGTTGACCTGCTTAGTCATGGAGAGGGTGGGGTCGAGGATGACCCCTAGGTTGCGTACATGGTCGGTGGGTGGCGGGGCTGTTCCCAGTGATGTTGGCCACCAGGAGTCGTCCCAGGCTGAAGGGTTGGAACCAAGGATGAGGACCTCCGTCTTGTCCGAGTTCAGCTTCAGGCGGCTGGTCCTCATCCATTCGGCGACGGCCTTCATTCCTTCGTGGAGGTGGGCTTTGGCGGTGTGAGGGTCTTTGGTGAGGGAGAGGATCAGCTGGGTGTCGTCGGCGTAGGAGATGATGTTGAGGTTGTGCTGTCGGGCGACGTGGGCGAGGGTGCCATGTAGATGTTGAACAGCGTTGGGCTGAGGGAGGAGCCTTGGGGTACGCCGCAGATGATCTTGGTGGCCTTGGATCGGAAGGGGGCGAGGCGGATGCTTTGTGTTCTGCCGGAAAGGAAGGATGTGGTCCAGTCCAGGGCCTTCTCTTGGATCCCGGCGTCGTGAAGGCGTGTTCGTAGTGTGTGGTGGCAGACCGTGTCGAAGGCGGCTGATAGGTCCAGGAGGATGAGGGCTGCTGTTTCTCCGTTGTCTAGCAGGGTCCTGATGTCATCGGTGGCGGCGATGAGGGCGGTTTCCGGTGCTGTGGTTGCTGCGGAAGTCGGACTGGGAAGGGTCCAGGATGTTGTTCTCCTCGAGGTAGCGGGTCAGTTGTTTGTTGACGATTTTCTCGGTGACCTTCGCGGGGAACGGGAGCAGAGAGATGGGTCGGAAGTTCTTGAGGTTCTTGGGGTCTGCCTTGGGTTTCTTGAGTAAGGCGGTGATCTTGGCGTGCTTCCAGCTTTCCGGGAAGGTTGCTGTCTCGAAGGAGATGTTGATTATTTTCCGGAGATGGGGCGCGATGGCTGTACTGGCTTTGTTGAAGATGTGGTGAGGGCACGGGTCTAGCGGTGAACCGGAGTGGATGGTGTTCATGATCTCGCTGGTGTCCTCGTCGTTGATGTTGGTCCAGGAGAGCAGGCAGTTGGTGGTTGTGGGGGCAGTGGTCTCGGTGGTTGCCGGGGCAGTCGTGGTGTTGAAGCTGTCGTGGATGTCGGCGATTTTGCGGTGGAAGGAGGTGGCCAGTGAGTCGCACAGGTCTTGCGACGGCTGGATGTCGTTGGTGTTGGAGCTGGGGTTGGAGAGTTCCTTCACGATGTTGAAGAGCTCTTTGCTGTTGTGTGCGTTGTTGTCTAGGCGGTCTTTGAGTGAGGCCCTTTTGGCGGATCTGATGAGGTGATGGTGATTGCGGGTGGCGCTCTTGTGGGCGGAGGAATGATACTGGAGAGTTAGATGTACGCTCACTATTACCAAATAACGTTACCTATTCTTCAAGAAGGTGTGTGTTTCTGACCTCCAGGGCACCTTGGAACTAGAAGACATATGTATAGCAAATGTTCATATATTTACGATATAAAAGTGAGATCCATTCCACATTTCAAGCCACATTAACAGGAACGTGTACCTTGGAAGACAGGTTTCTGATTGAACTTCATAAGATAAACAAACCTAAAATAACCTTGGTCTTAAAATAGTTATACAAGGATGCCCCCTCGCCTGGCACATTGCACCAGAAATTTAATGCAGACCCATCACATTAATGCATAACCCTGTGAGCTACCACCCTATATCTTTGCTTAATACAAGCACTAAGATCTTTGCATAACCCAGATATTAAGATCTTGTCCAGAGTATTGGGCAGCAGATTGAGGAAAACGGTTCATGACTTAATTATTTTTTTTTTTGTTGAGAATTTATAGAGCGCACGTTCACCAACAGGTCTCTTGGCACTAGTTTTTTCCATTTAGGTCACTGATTAGAGAGGTCCAGGTCCAGCTATAAGCTTGGGTGAAGAGCCAGGTTTTCAGCATCTTCCTGAAGCGAAGGAGGTCTGACTCTAATCTCAGTGGGGGTGGCAGTGCATTCCCAAATATGGGTCCTAGTATTGAGAAGCGTGACCCTCCTGTTCGTTTACATCTGAAGCCCGGAACCACCAGTAGATTCATGTGCATGGATATTAAGGTGCGCTGAGGGGTGTACCTATGGATTTTTGAGGATATGTACTTTGGGCCAGTCCCATGTATGGCTTTGAACAGGATACAACCTGTTTTAAACATGGAGCGCTCCTCCACTGGGAGCCAGCGCAGCTCTTTTAGCAGCGGCTTAATGTGACAGCGCCTGCCTTGTTGGTATATAATTCTAGCTGCCTGGTTTTGTATCAGCTGCAGACGATGTATCTGGTTGTGCTGGAGGCCTAGGTAGATTGAGTTGGCATAATCGATTTTTGATAAGATCAAGGAAATGATGATTTGAATGCTAGCCTCTCTGCTGAAAAATCTTCTGATTTGCTTTAGTTTCCGCAGTTGAAATAAACAGGCAGAGGTAACCACTCCAATCTGCGTGTTCATGGTGAGATCTGAGTCGAAATGTATGCCTAGGCTTTTTATCGAGTTCTTTGGGGCAGGGGGGAGCCTAGCTCAGCTGGGCAATGGGCAGGAGTCCAGTGCTGAAGTTTATTGTTGGGGATGATGATTTCAGTTTTTTGGGAGTTTACTTTTAATTGGTTTTTGTTCATCCAATTCATGATGAACAGCATGGAGTTCTTGAGGAACTCCTTGGAGTCTGTGGAGTCGTTGATGGAGAAAATCAACTGCATATCGTCCGCATAGTTGTAAATCTGGACTCCTATCTGGCGGAGCGTGACAATGAGGGGGCGGATATCTACATTAAAAAGGGGTGGGGATAAGGATGAGCACTGCGGAACTCCGCATTTCAAGTTTACGATGCCAGATTTGTATGGTGAGAGCCACACTGACTGTTTCCTATCCTCTAGAAAGGATTGGAACCAATTTAGGGCGGTACCTCTAATTCACTCTTCCCAAGCTGAAATTGTGGCTTGCTGATTACTCTAGTGTCCAAACTCTCTTACATCTTTTAACACAGGACGCAATGCTCCAGATGAGAAGACTGCCCTCTCTTTGCATGCACAAAAGTATTTGATTGTGTTGAGTGGGATTGGGTGTTCCGCACAATCAAAAGGGCACAAATTGGACATGGCTTTATAGGGAAGGTGAAAACACTTCACATACATCCAGTGGCAAGAATTACATGCGTTTTATTTTGCTAGAAGCTTTTCCTCTAGAACAGGGAACAAGAATGTGTTGCCCACCTTTCATTTCTCTGGCAACAGCAACAAGGCTCTCCATTAGGATGGTGGGCATTGTGACACAGCAGGCAAGCAAAAAATAATTCTGTATGCCGATGTTATCCTCCTGAATCTGTCAAATCTGTCCCCTCCATATAAAATCTTATGTCGTAAATAATAGACTTATCCTTTTTGGAATACAGAATGAATTAGACTAAAAGGGAAATACTACCACTCAAAGTTACTATTGGGAGGAATTTGATAGGTTGCCTTCTGGTTACATGGGCCACAAATAAACTTAAATACATGGACATCTGCTCAACAATGGCCTATAAGACATGGTGCCAGATAATGTTAGGTTCCTAATTAGGAGAGCCTTTCCTGAGATAGTCCTCTCTTAACCTATCACTATCGGCTGGATTGCCGGTTGTGAAAATGAATATTGCACCAAGATTTAACTATATCTTCAGCATGTTGGCTATGCCATAATAAAATCACTTATAGGAGAAACAGACTCAATGATAAAGACATTTATTTGGTGCACAGAAGGACTGAGATTAAAGACATCTAAACTTTACTCTACTGTTCAATCTGGTGGTCTAGGCCTGCCTCACATGTTCATGTAGTATAAGGTGCAAAGTTTCAAACCCCTTGTCCACATATTTGGTTGGTGTCAATCCCCCACCCAGCATTTACAACGTGAATTGACAGATCCAATTATAGCCTCTACCTGCAATCATGGAGAATAGTGTATAAATCACTGAAAATATACCTGTACCTTCATACTAAGCTCCCACATGAAAAATGTATTGCTTTGAGTAGAAGGTTTCCCTTCAGTTGGAGTGAGTGTCCAGGGATAGGTATAAAAAAGATCAGAGACTTAATGACTGATGGTCTTTTCAAATTATTTTCTGAATTACAAGTTTGGATACAAACATCTTAACAGTGGAAATATATGCACAATAGGAGGTGCTTGAATCCCCTCGTTGATCCCTCTCTTCACCTATTTTATCATTCAATCCATGGTGAAAGTTTACGGGGTGGTGCCAGGCTTGTGTGGAATAATTGTCACATCACTGTTCTCTAATACTGTGGGAGCGGTTCACAGAGAAATGGGGGAAAAAAAACTCCCATAAGAAATTACCAGAGGTGACTTGACTACTAACCTACTCCCTCTGGTTGAAGGAAGGCAAGAGTATAACATAACTAATTTTTTTACAAATTGCTATGGTCCTGAAGAGGTTCCACAGATCGGGACTGCATACTGCCTCTAATTGTTGGAGATGAAGGCAGGTGAATTGTTATACTTTCCATGTATACTGGTCTTGCCCATTACTGCCCCATTTCTGGTCACAGTTACATGACACAATGAGAACATCTAGTGATCAAGGTATTCAATTACTGGCTCCCATGGTAACGCTGCATGACTTTTCTGCTTTAGTGGAACTAATGTCACATTGGAAGACGTGGAAATTGATGGTGATGGCAGGGCATGAGAGGATTGACTATCAGTCTGACATATTCGGCATAATATGGACGCATTTTCCCTTCCCAGCTTGAGAGTCTGTGCTAGTAAATGATACTTCGTCAGACCTTAGACATAAAGAATATCATTCGACAAAATGTAAGCGTTGTGGCCTGCTTGGTAGCGGCGTCATCAGAACATGTAGTGAATATCCCTTACATTTGGTAATGTATCATAGTCAGTAAACATATCAGTTATCTTTGGTTTCCTAAGTATAGGCACAGTTGGCAAAGTTCCTCTGTAGTAATATTAAGCAGGATGTATCTTGCAGTGTACTCAAACAGATCAAGCATTAGTGTTCTACAGAATGCAAAATGAACATTAACCATATTTGCTGATGATTGCTATCCATTGAACTTCCGTCTTTATTTTACTTGTCCCACCTCCCCACTCTCTACCCCATATTGTACACACGATCTCTCTGGTGAGTTATATTTGCGCCATCTATCTTTGAAACAATGTCGCTTATGGACTCCCTACTATTGCTATAACATATACATCAGATTTATTTTAAACCTATTCAATGTCCATGTTTGTCTTCAGTGGCCTTGTATTTTTGTGATTTTGTATGTAATGAATCGTTTCAAAAACACAAACAAAAAGAAAATGAAAAAGAAGTAATAAAACAGAAATATGATAGAAAGACTGCCCTTTCAAAGTCTCATGCTTTGATGAATGTAGACATAAATAGCCTGCATATTCCAGTGTCAATGGTCAGAGATTGCATAGCAAAAAGTCATCACTCTGTGAACGGCGTTTTGTGTTACTAGACTTCTACCCTCAGGACATTTACGTAAATTCACTGAAATGCTACGAGTAGCGGAAGTGACATCATGAGCCGTTTGACCTCCACTTTCACTCACACACACACATACTTACACATACACACAAATTCACACTTATACACTGTTAGAAATGGGGGTCTCTAGTTGGCAGTTTGTTACCCTGCCCAAGTAGGGACCCTTCTTCCTAGTCAGGATAAGGGGATACACTACTGAAATAACCCCTGCTCACCCCCTTGGTAGCTTGGCACGAGCAGTCAGGCTGATCTCAGAGGCAGTGAGTGAAGCATTTTCACACAACCAACAGTAATACAGTGAAAACAATGCAAAAGGACACCACACCACTTTTGGAAAAATAACCAATATTTATCTGTGTAAAACAAGATCAAAACAATAAAAATCCATCATACAATAATCAAAATATGCACTTTGCAAAAATAACCTTGAAAAGGCAGTTCCTTGAAGTTGGTAGCTCCGTCTGGTGCTAACGCAGTGCTGAAGACAACCAAATTCAACAGTTTCAGTCGACCGTGTCAGTGCAGACTGGCATCGGTGTCAGAAGACTTGTGAACAGTACCTTTTGTTACGGCTGACCGCTGCGGTGTGGACCCGCAGCGCCGATGTGGACCAGCAGTGGCAGTCTGCGAGGCTGCGGTGTGAAGCAGAGCGGTGTGGCGTGCGGAGCCCTCAGATCCCTGTGCAGGCAGAGGATAGGTGGCAGTCGCTAGCGGCGTCAGTGAGACTAGGGATGCATTGCTCGTCGTAGTGCTGACAGTCATGGTGCAAGCGGTAGCATCCGTCAAAGATCAGCGGTCGATGGGACTGGTGCCGGTGGACCACGGTTGTGGTGTGGGACCAGACGGTGCTTCGTGTAGCTTACGAGCGGTGCCCCCAGGCCACAGTGCAGACCACGGTGGCAATGTCAGCTGGCAACGTTGTCGTCGGTGAGGCCAGGGCGGCGGAGTGTGGTGTTGCAGTGCGGAGTGCAGTGTCCACAGGTTGGGGTGCAAGCAGCGGCTTTGTGGTGGCGGCAGTCCTCAGTGAGACCAGGGTTGTCATGCGAAGTGCGGCAGTGTCCTGTGTGGTGCCCTCAGGTCACGGAACCACCGGCAGACTTTGTGATGGCATTGGGTTGCGGTTTCCCTCTGTAGCAACTGAGACACACGGACCCAGAGGCAGTACTCAGAGGAAGGTGAAGTCCTTGCTGTTCCTGAAACTTCTTGAACAGGGGGCAAGCTCTACCTCAAGCCCTTGGAGAAACTAAAACAAAGAAGTTGCAGAAAGTTCAGTCCAGTACTTTCTCTGCCCAAGACAGAAGCAGCTACTGCAGGCCAACACAGCAAAGCACACAGCAACGTGGTAGTTCCTCCTCACAGCTTCTCCAGCTATTCTTCAGGTTTCTGAGTCCAAAAGAGTTCTAAAATCCTACGGTCTGGGCCCCAATATTTATACCACATTTCCCAGTGTTCTCTTGTGGCAGACAGTGTCTGTGCTTGGTCCAAAACAGTTCTGCCCTCTCTGGTCCAGCTTCCTGGCAGGAGGTGGAGACAGCATTGTCCAAATCAGACCAGGCCCATTCAGGTGCAAGGTAATGTCCTCCAACTACTCTGAATGCAGCCCAGGTCTATTCAGCCCAGCCCTGCCTCATCCAGGAGATGCAGGACACACCTCAACCCCCCAGTGGCTGTCTGAAGAGAATGCACATCCCCAGCCCCTGACAATCCAAAGCCAGACAGTCAATCCACAACCCAGCAGAGGCACATAGGATGGCTAAGCAAGAAAATACCCACTTTCTAAAAGTGGTATTTTCAAACACACAACATAAAAATCATCTTTCCTAAAAGATGCATTTTTACATTCTGAGTTCAGGCATGCTAAACTCCATTTCTCTATCTTGTCCCAGTGGGAAGTTATACTTGGAAGATGTTACAAAGTATCTCCATTCTATCCTATGGGAAAGATAGCCTTTCAATAGTGAACAAGAATTACACTGTATTTCACTATCAGGACATGTCACACACACCAGTACATGTCCATTTCACCTACACTGCACCCTGCCATAGGGGTATCTTGGGCCTACCTTAGGGGTGACTTATATGTAATAAAAGGGAAGGTTAGGGCTTGGTAAGTGGGTGCAGTTGCCAACTCGACATGGCAGTAAAAACTGCGCGCAGACACTGCAGTGGCAGGTCTCATATACCTTTACAGGGCTACTTCTGTGGGTGGCACAATCAGCGCTGCAGGCCCACTAGTAGCATTTGATTTACAGGCCCTGGCACTCTCAGTGCACTTTACTAGGGACTTACCAGTAAATCAAACATGCCAATCATGGAAACACCAATCCATAACATAATTTACAGTAGGAGCACTTGCACTTTAACACTGAACAGCAGTGAGAAAGTGCACAGAGACACTGAACCAGCAAAAACAGAGTCAAAACCAGGAGGTCAGAAAGCAAAATGACAGGAAACACACCAAAAGATTCTAGGTCTAACATATACTCTCTCACACATAAGCACATTCCCACCCACCCAAAAGCATGCACACAACATACATTTAAAAGCATTTTTTACTTACCTCAGCTGCCATCGAAGGGCATATTCCAGCTTATAGGACTCCATTTGTTTAACACTATTAGAGAATAATAATTTATTTTATTTATTCACTATTAGTGTACTAAACAATTGACAGAAAATAAAGAGAGTAGAGCCCCAGCTGCCCCTGTGTTCCTGGTACTGAATTTGCCAACTGTGAGGTCAGGGGTCACAAAAGGGTTGCTAGGGGTAGCAAAGGGCAAGCCAGTGGTCACACCTGCGACCCCTGGCGACCCCTAAATGACATCCATGCCTCAGGATGCCCACTGTAACAGGTATTCTTATCTAAATATCTTGTGACTAGGAAAGTGCCACCCGGGAACACGTCTGACACAAGTGAGAGTGGAAATGTATAATATTTAAAGAATTCAGCACCAGTGTTTTTCCCATGAGGTGGCTATCAACATCATGACAGAGAGGATCTTTTGGGGAGAAACCCATGGTGTATATTCCACCATACTTATGGAGGGTGGTGTAATTTCCACACACCTGGAGAACCTAGGAGTACATCTCCAAAGTGAAGTGACATTTTCACTACCCACAATATAGGTCTTCATGACGTGTTGTGCATTTCTCCAGTGATATTGTGAATTTGAATGGTGGATATTCTTGGTGGCAATGCTGCCAGCATCCTTGCCATATTGTCATATTAGAATGATTTGCAGCTCTGCTGCCAACTTTAACACACTGGCTCCATTGCTAGGAGGGTTGAAAGAGAAATAATGGGGCATATTATCAAGAACGGCGTTAAAAATTATCGCCGGTTTAGCGGCAGAAAACTGCCGCTAAATCGGCGATAATGGGCTTGATAATATGCCCTTGAGAATTCCAATAGAAGTCCAGGTTCTGGTGTGAACATGGGCTTCTATTGAAATTCTCCAGGGCATATTATCAAGCCCATTATCGCCGCTTTGGCGGCAGTTTTCTGCCGCTAAACCGGCGATAATTTTAACGCTGTTCTTGATAATATGCCCCAATGTGCCTTCATCTGTGTTAATGAACACCCTTCCACTGCCAGAGGAGAAAGGTTGAAAATTGAGGAAAGTGAGATTAACATGTAAAAGAAAACAGAGGCGAGTGGCGGCAGTTGGCAGGCATAGTAGGGTGAGAAAGAGGAGGGAAACACAGAGATGATTAGCAATTAGAGAGGCAGGTGCTAGAGGCAGGTGTAAGAGAGAAGAATTAAATATCTGTTACTCTTCTTTGCTAGGACCCTTTCTTCTTCACTGTGTCTCTTTTTTGTCTCTGACAGTACCTCCCCTACAGACGTATTTGCTTCTGACAATAAATCCTACCATTTTCTCTTCCTCTGTGTCACCTTACATGTTCACTTGAACTTTACCACGTTACTGTTCCCAATCTCAGAAGCCCAGTTAAAAAAAAATCTTGCAGCAGTGACATGTACTTTTCCTATGACAAAGGTTAGAAGACAGACAATCAAAGACAATTAAACACTCAGCTTGCTTCTGTTATTCATTGATTGATGCAGACACAACACATGTTTTAGGAATCTAATAACTGGAAAGAGGCGACAGTGAGATTTCTGGTTTTTATTTTTATTTAGATCAATGTTTTCAATTAGCAGCTCTTTTAAGAATTCCAGTTCATTCACAACCTGCCAACACACTGTAGGGCATATCTACAAGGGCTTTATCTCCGCTTTTTGGCTTTTAAAGCCAAAAAGTGGAGATAAAACTATCGCCCTATTAACAAGAGGGTGCAAACATGCATAATCGCATGTTAGCACCCTTTTCCTAACGCCTCCCTTTGCATCTCTAATGAGATGCAAAGTGGGCGTCACTGGGCGTACCCCGGATGGTCTACCTTGCAAATATCGCTGATGTTCACATCGCGATATTTACAAGGCAGCCCACAGGATTTTAGCATACGTTAGATTTTGGCGAAAACGGACGTTTTCGCCAAAATCTAACGTCTGCTAAAATCCTGACTTACCTATGTTTGACATAGGGGGTGGATTATGCTGATACGACCACAGGGTCGTATCAGCAAGGTTATCGCCGTTTTGCAGGGAACATCGCTGGAAAACCAGCGATGTTCCCTGCAAAACGGCGATTTCCCCCGCTATCGCTGGATTTCTTATCGCCGTTGTGAAAAGCGTTGTTGATACAGCGCTATCACGGCGATGAAATCCAGCGATAGGATAAACATCGCTAAACGCGCTTAGCGATGTTTATCTCTAATGTTGTTGATATGCCCCTTATTTCCTCGGGGTTCGAAATAGGAACAGAAAACAAACAAATATGCAAGTGCACGTATCTTACTAAGACTCGTAAAAATATTCTCAAAAAATGCGAATTTGTCAAGAATAATACCAGCCTATTTCATAATAGTAAGCTGAACATTATTGGATCAACGCATTTTAGACACAATAGACTTAGGACCTGATTACAATCTTGGCGGATGGGATACTCTGTCACAACCGTGACTAATATCCCGTCCACCCTATTTCAACTTCCATGGGATATAATGGAATTGTAATTTGGCTGATGGGATATCTGCCACGTTTGTGATGGAGTAACCCTGTCTGCCAAGACCGTAATCAGGCCCTTACTTATGAACACAAACCCTTGAAAGAGATGCTTGAAGCATCCCTTGCACTAAACGTTATAATATACTGGAGCAGACTAGTTTGTCCATTATCGGAGCACAGTCAGTGCAGTATCTGCCATATCTACCGTATGAGTGACCCTTTAAGCTAGCCACCAGTTCAAATTTCAATTTTTCACACAATTTCAGTACATCTAATATCTGAAAGATCGAATTCAAGAGCATAATACTCCTTTTCGGGTCTGACGTTAGCCAAGAACTTTTGATTTTACCAAAGTTATAGGTATAATATATTATTTCAAAGGGCTTTCAGACTGCTCTGAATATTGGTCAGTTGTAGTGTCAGTCACATTGTTCTTATACCCTCTACAGCATACAGCATGGGGCAATGGCCAGCGTAATTCAGGCACTGGCTAGCTTTCCTTTGAGTGACTGCATTTCACTCTTTCACATGAAGCACATCCAGGCAAACAGTAGTTCCCTTCAGTGCCGGTGTTTTCGTTTGTACTTAATTATTACTTTAGTGCTACCTTTGTTTTTAGAGCCCCATATGAGAGCAGGATGCTTTCTACCACCTCTTCACAGCACAGGACACATTCTCGCTTTATTAGTTCCTGCTAATGATATTGTAAGTTTCTTTTGGGGCTGCCTATTTCATCTGACTGCTGCTATGTCAGGCTATACCAGAGTGTGCCTATTTGAATCTATTCTTTATACAAAAATCATTTTCTTGAATGCACATAATGAAATGCATTTATAACTGCACTCCTGGATGCATTTTAATTAAGGAGTACAGCTAAACACGTAAACAAATTTAGTCTGTATGTCCGGCTTGTATATCTTTCTAGTTTGCTTTCAGTGCTCTTGTTTGTTATGCTTATTGTTGGACTTGGCCCTTTTTGCAGGGTCATCCCTGAACTTTTTGCCTTCCTCCTGGTATTTTTTCTGACCTGGTGTTGGTGGTTTTAGGATTCTGGGCACTTTATCACTGCTGTCCAATGTAAACTGTATGTGCTCTCTATGGTAAAACATGGTAAGATTGGTCTACACCTATTTGTCGTATTTCATTTACCTATCAGTCCCTTGTAAAGTGGTATCTCAGATACCCAGGGCGAGTAAATTAAATGCTACTGGTGGGCTTGCAGCGCTGCTTGCGCCACCCACCGAAGTAGCCTTTCAAACCTGTCTCAGGCATCTGACATTACTGGGCCTGCGCGCGCAGTTTACTGCCGCTGTGATGTGGCACATAAAGTAGTTCCCACGTCTGTGACTCCCCTTTTTCTACATATCAGTCACCCCTAAGGTAGGCCCTAGCTAGCCCTATGGGCAAGGTGCGCTGTAGGTAAAAGGTAGGACATGCGCCTTAACTGTGTGGCATGTCCTGGTAGTGACAAACAGCCATTTTGATTTCTCACTACTGTGAGGCTGCTCTTTCATAGGAATGCATTAGGGATTCCCTAATAAGATATTCAGTGGTAATTCCTGACCTGAGAGGAGTAGCATGATCAAGTTTGGTATGTTTGGAATAGTGGTAATTAATGCTGCATAATGGTGTGCGCAGATTTATTGTCACTATTTTAGAAATGCCACTTTTAGAAGTGGACATTTCTGTGTGCTATGTGTCTTTGTGCCTGCCTGATGTGTATTGCAGGTCTGACTCCGGAGTGGATGTGCTGTGGCTCCAGAGGGGCTGGGTGAGTCAGCACTAGGCTGAATGGGCCTGAACTGCATTTGGAGTAGTGGGAGGAGTAGCCCCTGACCCTGAATATGTCTGTGCCTGCCTTGTACAATGCTGGCTTCGCCCCCCTGTGGTGTGCCTGGGGCCAGAGCCTACACTAACAAAGAGGGTGTTTTATGCACTGAAAGGATGTTCCTAAGTGCCCCCCAGAACTGGTTTGGACCGGTCACAGAGCCCTGTGCCAGGGGGAGAACGAAGACTGACATGGGTATAAGTATTGGGGCTGTGACCCCATGAAGATGTGCAGTTGTGCTTACTGGAGGACTGGAGAGCGCCAGGAGGAACCACCACAAAGGACTTCCCCTCTGCTGGAGGGCCCTGTGAGCTGGCCTGCCTGGGCCCAGCTCTGCGCTGTGGGATTTTGGGGCTCAGCGCGGGGTAAGCCCTAGAGTTTCCCCCTGCTACCTGAAGCGCATGCTGGGCGCTTTGTATTGTGCACTTTCCAGCATGTGGTGAGCGCAGAGAAGAGCGCAAGGAGTGGGCTGCTCCTACCGGGAAGTGCGTGAGGAGAGCTAAGGCAGAAAGTCTCAGAGCTGGCGCATGCAGCGCTGCTCGTACCTTGTGTGTATCAAAAACAAGGGGGACCAGGAGCTATATTTAAGCAGGTCCTGCACACGAGCTCCAGGGCAAAATGTGTATCAAAGGGGTGTGCAGTTCCTAGTGAAAGGGGAGGGGGAAAGGGAGATCTTTCTTCATGATGCCCTCACACACCCCGAAGGATGTCATGCTTCATCATTGGGCCATGCTCCTCGTCAGGCCGGCGCTGCAAGGCCCGACGGGCACCCATAAACGGGGCTCTTTGGCGGAGATCTTTTGAAGAAGCCATAGGGTGCGTGCGGGTGTGAGGGCTGGGTAGTGCACAGGGTTAGTGAGATAAAATAAGTCTAGAGCTGTCCTACTTTCATATGTTTTATTCCTGTGGTAGCTCAGGCTTAATTAAAATATGAGGGAGCCCTACAAGGATGTAATGTTCCTATAGGGCTGAGGTGGTGTAGTGGGTCGACATGTTTCGTGCCTGCTTAGCCCCTAACGGGTCTGGTGGCACTTCATCAGGACCAAATATAATAAAAACAGTGAGTGGTGCACTACCGCTGGTCTGGTTCTCGAATTTGTGTCTGATGACCAGGTGCAGTAGAGTGACCCCTAGTAGACTTATACCGGTGTAGGTGATGGAGCAGGGTAAATAAAATAATTTTGTACCCCCTTGGAAACTAATGAATTCATAATAAATTAATAATACTAGCTGTTTGAAGAAGCATGTATTAACCAACAAATGCACCTTGTTAGTAAACACTATATATAAAGGTAACATGCAAATTTGTGCAAAATCTAATTTATTTATAATTGTGAAATTAAATAATCTTAGTATTGTGATTTGCGTACTAATTAGAGTGAAATTGCATGATTTATGCTACGTAGTAGATTTGTATTGTGGCAAAGAATGCAGATGGTAAATAAAATGGCTTTAAATGTCGCTTCTGCTAGGTAACACCTAACACGGGTCTTTAGAATGGCGGGTGGTAAACAGAAAGGCTTATTTTCTTTGTTTTAATTGTGGTTGTGTTTGTTCTTATGATAGTTCGTTCGGGCATGTTAGGCCATGCTGCGAAAATGGCTGTTGAAACGGATGAGGTCACGTGAAAAGCCAAAGATGGCCTCTGCCCAGAAGAAATAGAGAGATCAGGTTACGTGGACGCGGCCTGTGCATGGAGTGAGAGATGTCAAGGTCGAACCGACCTACAATAAAGAGGGTGCCAAGAAAGATTCAGCATGTATTCGTGGGAATGGATGAGAAAGTACTGAGCAACAATGGACTAACTAAATTGTGACCATCAAGATCACAACAAAATGAATGGACAAGTTGGACTGCTTTTAACCCCGAAGTCATGAGACTCATTGTATGTTTTACTGTCCCCAAACCAGTTTGAACAAGGAGGGCGATGAGATGACCATCACCACCCCTCAAATGGACCAATTTGCGTGATTCTTGCCCCTAAGGATTGCAACTTTTTGTGTAGTAAGCTAGAAAATAGGGTATAAGAGGGTCTACTCTTATGTGGGCTGCTGCTGCTGTTACTATGGTCGCTGCCATTGATGCTACTGCTGCTGTTGGTGTTTTCCTGCCATACCGCCTCTTTATTTTCCATTTTTCCACCTCAATACTACGAAAAGGCTTTGTCATTTTTGGACTTTGAACTTGACTGGGGAAGGAACTAGGTCGTTGCGGGAATTCTGCCTGGGAGGTACGTCCGAGGAGGTTAGCGGGACAGTCAGTCAGTTTGGGGAGTTCTATTCTGTGATCTGCAATTTATCTTCTTTTGGGTGAACCATTCCTGTCCGCATCTTCAACTATGGGTAATGCACAATTTCTTTCCTTCATTAAAAATCTTACTTAAAATGTTATTGATATATTAAGTGTGATTAATAAACAAAGAAATGTATCCATGCAATTGAGAATTTAGATAAAATTATATTCTAACTTAAAATGAGTCTGTGGTTCTTTAGTACAGTTATGAGTTATAAATGTTAAAAGGTTTTAATTGTGATTGAGCTGGTCTTAATCACCATCAACTTATTCTACTAGTTGGTCCATCGACCAAAGAGCGGAGTACCTTGATGTTTAGAACTGACAGGATCAAAGGTTAATGTATATAATGTCTGAGGTATTATTCTGTCAAATTTAATAAGGTATCCCGTTCGTCCAGCAGCACATTTCTCCTTGGTGTGAAATCCAGTGAATGAATGAATGTATGATATGCGGTGTCATGGGCACCACCGACATAAGGTTTAATAGACAATAGGTTGCATAAATGTTTTACCTGGATTCGTGTCCTAAGGAGAAATTTATATTAGCCGCGCTGGATCAGATTTCTTGGTAGCAGAGTTATGGTTTCTATAGATTAGTTTGAAGATTATTGATTATTGATTTATTGATTTTTCCTGTCTAATACTTTGTGTTGAATTGTATTATGTTATGTGTAAGTCGAAACTTTGAAGCTTCCGGGTAGTAGGAAGTGGACACCTGTGGCAAAGAGAAGTCACACGGAATTGTGCATTGTCTGATTTTCAAATTGGTGATAACACAGGATTGTGTTATGTTAGGGACATTTCTTGTATGAAAAATGCATGAGTGAAATAGCAACAGGTTTTCTTGTGAAACTCTGGCCTTAATTCTCAGGAGCAGTGTAGTCTCCACATGTGTTTTATCCCAGAGAAATGGGTTTACCCCTTGCTTGAGAGAAGGGTAAGGTAGAGAGAAGTGCTACACTTATTGAGCGAAACAGTATTCTTGCAAGATAGAGCAAACTCTTTTGTTTAGTGAAACAGACAATGGTAATGTGTTTTACGTCGTAACTAATGAATTTCGTTGGAAATAGAAGGTAAGAAAAATTGCCGATAATTCTTGTAAAGGAGGGGTCAGTAAAGACAGGAGTAGAACTGACGTCAACAGAGACCGCGCTGGTATTGGCCAGTTGTGGGGGAGTGAAAAGTTTCTTGATTGGCGCATTAGTGTAAAGACGCGCTGGGATTGGTTAGTGCGAAAGTGACGTAAAACTGTCGGATTGGTGCGTTGGTGTGAGACGCGCTGGGATAGGTCCGAATAGCCGAGCAGTAGAAAGGGCAGAGTGGTGAAATTTTTTTTCGTGTGTTTGTTTTGAGAAAAAGAACAGAGTAACTTGGCTTATTATGAGTATGATAGAGAGAAACCGTCGTGATTTGCAAAGATTAAAAACTTTTTCAAGAAAGACAAGAAGGTTGTGACTAGGGAAGGAGAAGTACTTCCTCCGCCGAAAACGCCAGCTTCTCATATGATGTTGAAATATGGCTATCATACTTGCATTTGGTTGGAAAATTGGGCAAAATATACCCAAAGCGATGGAGTATTGGCATTTCCAGAAAATGGTTCGTTTAGCACAGCTGTACTTTGAAATTTGAGAGAAAAGATGATGAAACTTGAACCGAGACCTAGACCAACACAGTTCGAAGCATTAGGTGAATGGGAAGATGAGATGTATGAAAGAGAAAGACACAGAGGTGCAAAGAATTATAGTTTAGTTCATGGAAGAGTATGGGGAGTGAATCATGAAGACAGGATGAGACAATGGAGGTATGCTAATATGACGGATGGTTTGTTTCCTGTCAGAACAGTTGAAGAAGTTACAGGGAGAAAGTGTACGGAGAAAAAGAAGCATGCAATAACAGAGAGATATGGGTATGGAGCTAGCGACACAGAGGATGAGTTGCTGGAAGACATTTTAAATAGAAAACCCCCTCCATATCAACAGAATTCTGCGGTGGTGACTCCAAATGCACCACCAATGGAAACTGTAAGAAGTCAAAGCCCTGAACGAAACTATGAAATAAATAGGTCTTATGAAAAATTAGAAACTCCACAGAATGCGAAGCCTGATAATGGTAATACAGCTGAGTTAGCCAGAACCACAAGAGAATTGACTGAGAAGATAAGAGAACTAACCAAGAACATGGAAGCTGTGACTGTGCCAGTGACAATAGGGTCAGTAATTCCAGTATTTGAAAATCAAAGAATAGATGAGCATTCCTTGACAATTCCATTGAACTCGAGTATGCAAAGAGTGAGAGAAGGGATAATTCCAGAAACTAGAGAGACAAGAGATTCAGTTGGCTCATGTAGGTCGAGTCCACCTACAAATGTGACGATTAATGAGAGTCAGATAAATAGGATTCCTATGGGAACCGAGTCAGCAACTGAGACCCCAGAGAGAAGTGCAAATTGGGCAGAGATAAATAATGCCCCTGTGGGTCCGACTCCAGAAGAATTAAATGAGTGGATGAGGAATTTACAGAAGAAAGATGCTGAACCACAACCTTTGGATGTAATCAGATTAAAAATAGATATGGAAGAGTTGATTTTAGGGACTATTGGTACAGATCGATTAAAGTCCTACCAAGATGACGAGCTCATGTTCATGTGTAAAAGTGTTACTTGGAGAGCTAGGAATTTGCATGAGAAATTGGAAGAGACAGCGAATGAACTAGGAGTAGAGTTTGGAAAAATCAGAGGATTGCAGAAACCGTACAGGGTAGACTTTAGTGAAAAGGATATAGAAAATCTGAACACTTCAGGACGATTAACACAGATAAAGGAACTGATTGTGTTATTGAGAAAATGGGGAGACGTGGACAGATGGAGAAGCAGGTGGATAAGAAGAAATGAGGGAACGACTGATAAAGCTTCATTGGCTTTTCCGGTAAAGGAGAAAGAACCAATAGTAATGGAATATCCAATGAGGGAAACTCCAGGAGGAAGCTATGTACATGTCCCTGGTCCAGACAAGATATATTGTCATTTACAAATGACTTTCCAAGATTGAGAGAGAAACCCGTAGAATGGTATAGACAGGTAGAAAGATTTGTAAAGGTATCAAAGGTGTTGTGGGAAGATTTGGATGGATTAATTGAAATTGTAGTACCAGCAGATTTATGGACAGAATGTAAGATTACAATTGACTGGCCGAAGGAAGAATATCCTAGAGATGCAAAAACTGGAGCCCCAGGTCCAGAAGTAATGAGAAAGTATGAACAAGCCATCACGTTTTTGAAAAATAAAATCCCACCAAAAGAGACAGATTGGGTAAAGATTGATAGAACAACTCAGGAGAGTAAGGAATCTGTACACGCCTACTATGAGAGACTGCTTTTGGTCTTTAAACAGTATATTGGTTATGAGAATTTGAGTGAAAAGGACATGAGTCATTTTGTGTATAGATTTGTACATGGCTTGAAACCTGAAATAAGGGAAATGATTAAGCAGCATATGTTGTGTTGGCAGAATAGCACTGTAGATGAAGTATTAAGGTATGCAAAATATTGTAGTGACGATATTGAGTGTAAACAGCGTAAACTAAAAGAAAAGGCGATGTGGGCACAAGTAAAGGTTGCAGAAAAACAAGAAGCTCAGATGAATAATCAGTCTAGTGATGCAGGACAAACTAAATTCAAACCGAATATAGGTAAAGGAAAAGGTCAAATGAGTATAGAAGAGGCCAAAACGAAATGGCCCTGTCACAATTGCGGAAAATTAGGACATTGGAGAAACGAGTGTAAATTTCCTCCAAAAGCTAATACAGAAATTCAACCATTAAATCCACAGGTGCAGAATGAGGTGAGTTACCAGCAGCTGCAACAGCCGCAGGTAGTTACTCATCAGTGTCAGGTGCCGCAACCACCTCTTCCAAAGAGTGTAAACCCCCAGAGATACAGTACAGAGGCAGGATTCTACGGAGGAGAGCAGGTAACAAAATTGCTGCGTGCAGCTGTAATGTCGCAGTATTGGTTACGGCAGGATGGAAATGAATCGGATGAAAGTTTATGACGGTGCCTAGGAGAGGAAGAAGAGTGCGTGCTTGGCGCAACTCTAGAGGTAGATCAGTCAGGTCCATTTGTGGATGGAAGAGTGAATGGTGTAAATGTTACATTCCTTGTGGACACTGGAGCTACCCGTTCTACTGTTAGATCAGTGGAAATTCCAAACCTTCCTTTCTCAGGAGAATATATCCAAGTTGTAGGTGTTTCAAACAGGCAGATTAAAACGCCTCTTAGCAAACCAGTAGAGGTGAAAGTTGGACCATTCAAAGAGATGCATCGTTTTGTGGTATGTGATTGCAGTCCTGTAAATTTGTTAGGACACGATCTACTTTGTAAAATGAATTGCACCATCTATTGTACCCCAGATGGTATTGCTTTCCAGACACCAGATGAGGATGTCCTGTATAAAATGACAATGGCAGAACTTGAACCAGGAGTGAATGACATGTTTCCTGTGTTTGATGCAGAGAAAATCCCGATTGAATTGAAAGGAATAGTCAGATCCGATGTATGGGATTTTACAGGCGAAGACATTGGACTAATGAGAGGAGTTGACCCTGTAAAAATTACTGTAAGGGAAGGAACAAATTACCCAAATACTCCACAGTACAAATTAACGCCAGAAATTATTGCAGGAATAACACCTGTAGTTAATAAGATGATTGAACAAGGAATTTTGAGAGAAATAATGAGTAGCCCATGTAATTCTCGTATAATGGGATTGAAAAAGCCGAATGGAACATATAGGATAGTACAGGACTTGAGAAAGGTAAATAAGATTGTTATTCCTTGTTGTCCAATTGTGCTAAACCCAGCTGTAATACTGTATCAGATTACACATGATGCAGAATGGTACACAGTCATTGATTTGTGCCATGCATTCTTTTCCATTCCATTGCACCCTGACAGCCAGCCATTATTTGCGTTCCGGTTCGGAGAGCGTATTTTGGCATGGTGCCGAATTCCTCAAGGGTATACTGAAAGCCCCGTAATCTTTAATCAGATCCTAAAGAAATCATTGGAAGATTTAAAAATACCTGGAAATTCTGTGATGGTCCAGTATATCGATGACCTATTGGTGGCATCAAGGACCAAAGAAGCATGTGTTACGGACACCATTGCTTTATTAAATCATTTGGCAGAAGGAGGACACAAGGTGTCTCCGTCAAAACTGCAATTTTGTCAACAGGAGGTACAGTATCTAGGTCATAAGATTGAGAAAGGGATGCGAAAGGTGACGACAGAAAGAATAAGGATTATCCAAGGAATGAGAGCCCTGATGACACAGAGAGAGGTGAGAATGTTTCTTGGGATGGTTGGTTATTGTCGACAGTGGATAAGTGGATTTTCATTAATTGCAAAACCTTTACAGCGATTGACAAAGAGGGATGTCAAAGATCCAATTGAGTTGGATGAGGAGGAAATGAAGGCTTTCAAGGAACTGAAAACAAGTTTGTGTGAGGCACCAGCATTGGGGATGCCTGATTATGAAAAATAATTTGAGCTGTATTGTAGTGAGAGAGATGGATGTGCACTTTCAGTGTTAGTACAAAGGCATGGAAAAATGAAAAGACCAATCGCTTATTTTTCAGCTGCCTTAGACCAGGTAGCAAAAGCGTTGCCTGGATGTCTGAAAGCAGTAGATGTTACTTGTGTGAGTCTGGAACAGAGCGAAGGCATTGTGATGGGATATCCTCTGAGAGTATATGTCCCACACTCTGTTGAAATCCTTCTGATCCGAACCAAAACCCAATTCATGACACATAGTCGGCTGACTAGTTATGAAAAAGTGATTTTGGGTGCAGACAATGTAACCATTGTAAGATGCACAAGCGTGAATCCCTCAACTTCATTGCCAGATGAAGTAAACGTAGAAGTCAAAGATGATGTTGACCATAAGTGTTTGGATGTGCTTGAATTTTGCACAAAGCCTCGCCCAGATATTAGAGATGAGCCCTTAAAAGAATCAGATTATGTGATGTTTGTGGACGGGTCATGCCTGAGAACAAGTGAAGGAGTTTTAAGTGCTGCGTATGCTGTGTGTACGGTGGCAACCATAATGGAAGCATCCTGTTTGAGAGGAATACGTTCAGCCCAAGTGGCTGAACTGATTGCCTTGATTCGAGCATGCAAACTGGGAAAGATTTTCCGAATGACGGTGATCACGGATAGCCAGTATGGCTTCGGAGTGGTCCACGACTTCGGACAGATCTGGTCCCAGAGGGGTTTCCTGACTTCTGCAGGAACTCCTATTAGGAATGGTGAGTTTGTGAAGAAATTGCTTGAGGCAATACAGCTACCTAAACAGATTGCAGTGGTAAAATGCGCTGCCCACAAAAATGGAACTGATTATATTACAGTGGGAAACCAATTCGCAGATGAAATAGCTCAATATTGTGCCAGAAATGTGGTCTCACTGAATAGGAGAAGAGAAAAGGAGAATGTTTCATGTCCCTTGCTGTTTACTAACACAGTTGAAACCTGGGATGAGGTAAGGCAATTGCAGGAAGAAGCAGATGAAGAGGAGAAAGATGGTTGGATAAAAGCAGGCTGCAGACAAGGAGAGGAAGATGAAGTTTGGGTTTATAGAGACGAAAGACCAGTTATGCCTGATAGCATGATCTTTAATATGGCACGGATGTACCATGGACAAGCACACATTGGTAGGGATGCCATGATTACACTTTTCAGACAGACCTGGTACAACCCGAAATTTAGGGCTATAGCTGAAAGCCTTTGTCAAAGATGTATTACATGCCAACAAATAAATCCTGGAAGGAAAACGGTAGTGAGTTTGGGAACAATAGGATGTGAAGGAGGTCCTTTTACCAGAATGCAACTAGATTTTATTGAAATGTCCCCAAGCAATAGATTGAGATATGTC
Organism: Calotriton arnoldi; assembly: GCA_963921515.1. NCBI lineage: Eukaryota > Metazoa > Chordata > Amphibia > Caudata > Salamandridae > Calotriton > Calotriton arnoldi. Next base: position 553,211 of record CAWUFW010009555.1, read on the forward strand.
CTTGTGGTCGTTTGTTTGTTTTCTCGTTGGGTGGAAGCCTATCCAACAAAAAGGAATGATGGAGTTACTGTGGCTAAGCTCATACTGAGAGAATTCATTCCTAGATATGGCTTTCCAGTAACGATCAAAACAGATAGAGGAACACATTTCCAGAATGAAATAATCCAATTGATATGTGAAGCACTTGACATTCAACAAAAATTGCACTGTGCCTACAGACCAGAGGCTTCTGGAGTGGTAGAGCAAGTAAATGGAACAATAAAGAATAGGTTAGGGAAAATGTGTCAAGCCACAGGACTCAAATGGCCCGATGCCCTGCCATTGGTGCTGATGAGCATCAGAAGCATACCTGACAGAAAAACAGGTCTGAGTCTTCATGAAATAATCATGGGACGAGCAATGAGACAAGCACATGTACCTGTCAACAAACTGCTGACTATAACTGATGATCTCGTATTGGACTATTGCAAAGGAGTGGCTGATGTGGTGCATTCTGTGTTTCATCAGGTTGGACCGGATGCGACCACTCTTGAAAGAAAACCAGCTCATGATTTGAGTCCAGAAGACTGGGTCCGCATTAAAGTCCACAGAAGAAGAAACTGCTTGGTTCCTCGCTGGGATAAGCCACGTCAAGTGATTCTGGTGACAACAACTGCTGTAAAGTGTGCAGGTGTAAAAAATTGGGTTCATGCCAGTCATACCATCAGAGTTCCAGATCCTGAAGCTCGACCTGTAAGTCGACATCTGGAGATATCAGATACCAGCTCAGCATCTGAAGCAGAAGTTGAAACAAACAGAGTTCCAGATCTTGAAGCTCGACCTGTAAGTCGACATCTGGAAATATCGGATACCAGTTCGGCATCTGAAACAGACCAACCTGAATCTGGTGAAAGACAAAAGAGAAAATCAGGAAACAAAAGAACTGATATTATAAACGGAGAAACCGAACCAAGGGACAGCGACAGTGAACAGCCAAGTACAAGTTATGGAAAAATTCCTCCAGAGATAGTTGAGGTAACTGAAGAAAACTTAGATTCAGATAGAGAGATAGAGGAAAGTGCGGAAGAAACCCGAGGAGTAGTAAGGTCAGAACTACAAACAGAAGAAACACAGGGAAATTTAGATTCAGACAGAAAGATTGAGAAAAATGCGGAAGACAAACGAGGAGGGTTAGAATCAAATGTCCAAACAGAAGAGTCACAAGAAGGTTCGGATTCAGACAAAGAAACTGAGATCATAAAGTTCAAAGTTAGAGGAAGTGAAGTGAGGTCTGAGACAGAATCAGAAGAAAGTGAAGAAGAAAGAAAGCAAAGAATAGGACCAAGAAAGAGAACTTGGAGAACAGAACGAGAAGAAAAAGAAAACAAACTGAAAAGGCCAAGAAAAGGAGACAATTGGCCCAACGAAATTAAAAGACTGAGATATAAGATAATAAATTTGAACAAAGATAATGCGGAACAAGTAAATGAAATAACAAGTCAGAAAGGACAAGGAAAACAAAGTGAAAGACAGTTACAGAGACCAAAAAGAGTGAAGAGACCTAACTTGAAATATAAGTCACCTGAATGGCTATACATAGCATTGACCGACATTAAAGAAGTGGATAGCAGTCACGAAAGCCCAGACGAAGGCTGTGAACAAATGGGTGAGAGTGAATTGCACCAAATCTGAAAGACAAAGAAAGAAAACCGGACTGGACACCAAAACTGAATAAGACGAGAAAAAGTTCTGAAAAGAGCTGAAGAAAGCACCAAAAGAGACTAATTAAAGGGTAGAGTGGCTGGAAAGTCATTTTGAGGTGTGGAAACACATTTTTCTCTACAAACATTTATATAGCTAAATAGTATTACAACATGGTAGACACTGAGAATAGAAGATCTAGATGTGAGTTTTTACGTAGATGGTGTAGAATGTGTTTTTATTGTACAGGATTGCTAATGCTTATCTGGTTTATTTTAGCAATAATAATTCCACTTAGATTAGCTGTAGAAAACACATCTGTAATAGTGAATGACACAAATAATGACAAGGAAGCTATCATAAAGAACACTGCAGCATTAGTAGATAGTACTGATTTACATAGGGATAAGTCCATAACTGATTTCTCCAAGAATGTCTTCACGAAACTGTTATATGAATATGTGGAGACAATGGATGTGAGAGATTGCTATGTCTGTATGCAGTTACCTGCGTCTGTCACAGAAGGTGTGACCTATCATCACCTCCCTTTGACGTATGGGATAACTTGTAGCGTCATAGCTAGCTTATTTTATAAAACAGGTAGATTAGAATATTATTACACTGATATAGACACTGTTTGTGCTAAAGTTCCCGTAATCCCTGAATTAAATAAGGTAAAAGTTGCAAAAAAATTTGGAGAGTTTTTCTTAGAAAATAAAGATTTAACGTTAGAATATATATTTAAACACAATCTTACTTGTGAATTAAAGAAAGAAGAAAAGATTTTCTTGGACATGGTAGAGGACAGAAGAGTTAAGTTTCAAAGAAAGGTAGCAGAAGAAAAGATAAAAACACCACCTTGGGCGTTTGAAGAGAGAAATTACGACAAAGGAGAAACAAATGCAGCTATGGTTCTGGATTGGCCCCAACAGGGAAAATTGTATATTAGTAGAAGTAACACTATGTATGATAACTATTTCGTGGGTTCTAGTGAGTGCAGAGATACATATAAAATTCTAGGGGGATGGGGATTTAAAGGAGGAAAAGATCCAGTATTTCCAGGGATCTATTATATTTGCGGAAATAGAGCTTATTATAGGTTGCCGGACCATTGGTATGGAACATGTTATCTAGGCCTGGTCTTTCCAAAGATTTTTCATGTAGAGAGAGGAACGAAAGGAATACACGAGATAGGTAAAACATTAACACGTAGGAGAAGGGAAAGCTTCTCAGAAATAGTAGGTGACATTTTTGGAGCATTGATACCAGCAGTGGGTATATCTTTGAATGCATACAAGATTCGGAAATTGTCTACAGTAGTAGATCGTTTATCAACGAATACTGCTGGAGGGTTCTTGATGGTAAACACCGAAATGGTTGCCATGAGAGCTATGGTAATGCAAAATCGACTTGCCCTTGAAATTCTTTTGGCAAAAGAGGGTGGAGTCTGTGGAATGCTGAAAGTCCAACATTGTTGCACTTACATTCCAGACAAAAGTGAGAATATACAGAAGTATATAAAGAATATTACTGATTTGCACAAAGAAATTGCCCACTGGAGGTTGAAGGTGTTTGGGAGAGACTTGGTAAGAGTTTTTCCTCAATGAAAAAATGGTTCACAGAAATAGGTAGTTCTCTTATTGGGAAGATACTAATACCAGCCACAGTGATAATAATGGTAATGTTATTAGTGAGATTAGCATATGTGTGTATTAAAAGAAGAAAAAGACAAAATAGAGTAAAAAGAGAAAATGAGAAAAATAAAGAAAGAGAACGGGAGATGGGAGAGATAGAATTAGAAGAGTTAAAAGAGAACATGTACAAACGGTCTAAAAGACAAGATGAGAGAAACACAGTTGTATGAACTAACAAAAAAGCAAGTGGACAAGAAACATTTATCGGATAAGTTGAAGGATAAGTTTTTGTGGTGATGTTAAAAATCACCAAAGGGGGGAATTGATGGAGGAGGGTGAATAAAATAATTTTGTACCCCCTTGGAAACTAATGAATTCATAATAAATTAATAATACTAGCTGTTTGAAGAAGCATGTATTAACCAACAAATGCACCTTGTTAGTAAACACTATGGGGCCGATTCCGATCTCGGCCGGTAGGGCTCCGAATCGGATTCGGCTTTACCGGATCCGATTCGGAGCCCTGTTTCCCGACCGAACCGTACGCGGGTCCGGCCGAGCGAGTACGATGCGAAATCGCCGACCGACTCGTCCGGGCGTCCCGACCGCTCCGACCGACTCGCTCCCGGCTCGAACCGCTCCGACCGACTCGCTCGGACTCGACTCGCACCGCGCAATGGAGACGTTTCCCGGCCGGGTAAGTACGATGCGCGCCGCGAGCAGTCCGACCGAGCCGCGCACTCCGGCTCGTAAGAGCTGTCGGAGCCGTACTTTGGGGGTCCGTGTCGGACCCCCTGTACGCGTAGCCGCGCGAGTCGCACACAGGGGGACCCATGGGTCCCCTCTACCTGTGCGTGTACGGCGCAAATCGCTTCGCCGCGTACCCGCTGTAGGGGGCGCCCTTGTCCGACTCTCGCACCCATTGAGTCAATGGGAGCCCGCGTACACGTTGTACGACCGGCTCCCATTGACTTCAATGGGAGTCCGACCGACTCGAGTCCGATAACATACGGACGCATCGTACTCGTTCGGTCGGACTGCACGGGTCCGATTCGGTCGGAAATCTCTCCGGGTCCGGCTCGGTCGGAGAAATTTCCGGCCCGAATCGGAATCGACCCCTATATATAAAGGTAACATGCAAATTTGTGCAAAATCTAATTTATTTATAATTGTGAAATTAAATAATCTTAGTATTGTGATTTGCGTACTAATTAGAGTGAAATTGCATGATTTATGCTACATAGTAGATTTGTATTGTGGCAAAGAATGCAGATGGTAAGTAAAATGGCTTTAAATGTCGCTTCTGCTAGGTAACACCTAACACGGGTCTTTAGAATGGCGGGTGGTAAACAGAAAGGCTTATTTTCTTTGTTTTAATTGTGGTTGTGTTTGTTCTTATGATAGTTTGTTCGGGCCTGTTAGGCCATGCTGCAAAAATGGCTGCTGAAACGGATGAGGTCATGTGAAAAGCCAAAGAAGGCCTCTGCCCATAAGAAATAGAGAGATCAGGTCACGTGGACGCGGCCTGTGCATGGAGTGAGAGATGTCAAGGTCTAACCGACCTACAATAAAGAGGGTGCCAAGAAAGATTCAGCATGTATTCGTGGGAATGGATGAGAAAGTACTGAGCAACAATGGACTAACTAAATTGTGACCATCAAGATCGCAACAAAATGAATGGACAAGTTGGACTGCTTTTAACCCCGAAGTCATGAGACTCATTGTATGTTTTACTGTCCCCAAACCAGTTTGAACAAGGAGGGCGATGAGGTGACCATCACCACCCCTCAAATGGACCAATTAGCGTGATTCTTGCCCCTAAGGATTGAAACTTTTTGTGTAGTAAGCTAGAAAATAGGGTATAAGAGGGTCTACTCTTATGTGGGCTGCTGCTGCTGTTACTATGGTCGCTGCCATTGATGCTACTGCTGCTGTTGGTGTTTTCCTGCCATACCGCCTCTTTATTTTCCATTTTTCCACCTCAATACTACGAAAAGGCTTTGTCATTTTTGGACTTTGAACTTGACTGGGGAAGGAACTAGGTCGTTACGGGAATTCTGCCTGGGAGGTACGTCCGAGGAGGTTAGCGGGACAGTCAGTCAGTTTGGGGAGTTCTATTCTGTGATCTGCAATTTATCTTCTTTTGGGTGAACCATTCCTGTCCGCATCTTCAACTATGGGTAATGCATAATTTCTTTCCTTCATTAAAAATCTTACTTAAAATGTTATTGATATATTAAGTGTGATTAATAAACAAAGAAATGTATCCATGCAATTGAGAATTTAGATAAAATTATATTCTAACTTAAAATGAGTCTGTGGTTCTTTAGTACAGTTATGAGTTATAAATGTTAAAAGGTTTTAATTGTGATTGAGCTGGTCTTAATCACCATCAACTTATTCTACTAGTTGGTCCATCGACCAAAGAGCGGAGTACCTTGATGTTTAGAACTGACAGGATCAAAGGTTAATGTATATAATGTCTGAGGTATTATTCTGTCAAATTTAATAAGGTATCCCGTTCGTCCAGCAGCACATTTCTCCTTGGTGTGAAATCCAGTGAATGAATGAATGTATGATATGCGGTGTCATGGGCACCACCGACATAAGGTTTAATAGACAATAGGTTGCATAAATGTTTTACCTGGATTCGTGTCCTAAGGAGAAATTTATATTAGCCGCGCTGGATCATAGGAGACCTAGGGGGAGAGATAAAAAAAGGGGGGAGAGACAACCAATGGAGAATTAAAACAAGCGAAAGGCACCTGTAAGATGGTGCTCTTTTTGGCAGGCTTACAGGCAATAAGTGATACTCGACAGACAAAAAGTGCCAAAGTGAGGGTGCATGAGCATTCATGATGATGGATTCAACCCAGATCTGTGACTGGGGGTGAGTGTTTGAAAAGTTTCAGCACTCCGTCCATCATCTCCTTGTGTTTGCTATATTATGTTTTGCACAATATGTGGGCATAGGTGATAGCAGGATGTTTATGTCTAATGTGTGGTGCTAAGAGCACCTTTACCAGTAGTTACTGATTGCTTCTATTTTTCACTACGTGGGTGTTCTAATGGTGATGACAGTGGCCCAATTGGCCCTGTAATGTATATAATCCCCTGTAAAGTCATACCTAGTGCCAGGTGGCACAGTGCATATATGTGATTGTGGTCTAATGTGTTTTATGAGTAATACAAAGGCTATTTTTTTATAACCGTGTGTGGAGTTTCTTTTGTGGTGTGCCTAGTGTGTCGCTGCGGTGTGTGTGTGTTGCGCAAATGCTTTACACATTTCCTCTGGGATAGGCCTGACTGCTCGTGCCAAGCTACCAAGGGGGTGAGATGGGGTTATCTTCAATGTGTAACTCCCTTGCCCTGACTAGAGTGGTGGTTTCTGCCTGGCTTAGGCGCATGCCCTAGCCAACCAGAAATCCCATTTCTAACACTTATACAGATAACTACCTATTATATTACTATTTGAATCTGTGCTGTGCCATCTATCTATCTATCTATCTATCTATCTATCTATCTATCTATCTATCTATCTATCTATCAATCTATCTATCAATCTATCTGTTTATCTGTCTATCTGTCTATCTTTGCATCAATATCTATCTGTAGATCCATTTATCTACCTCTCTATGTGTCTATCTACCTGCCCACCTGTCTATCCCTGTATCTATCTACCTGTCTGTCTACCTGTCTATCTTCTGTTCAGTCTATCAACTTGTATATCAGTCTATCTACTGTCTCTCTATCGACCTGTTACAGTTTACAAATAGCCTACAAACAAACCTTAAGTAGATATCACAATAACATTAAAGTGGCACAAAGTATCTTCTACACTGGTGCTGCTAATATTATTCCAAAGGAGATCTTTAAAATTGTTTCCCACTTTATGGACCCTGCAGGATGATCCCCTACTCTTGAAGCTAACCTAATTTTATTCTACAGGTTAAGTGACTTTTTCGAGAGAAAATTGTTAAAATACAGCTTAATTTAGCATCTTCTACTTTGGCTGTCACGTGGATTCATACCCTTGACTGTGGCACCCTCCCCTCAACACAGGCTTTTACAATTTGTACCCCTGAAAAGGAGCAGCTGATAGCATGTTTCATGACCTGTAAATACCCCACATTTCTAGACAGATTGTTGAAAGTATTTGTCCAATCTATCTCACGCTTTTCAGCTCCTCCCTGCAGATGGGTACTGTACCTGATATGTGGAAATAGGCCAGTGTCATCCCCCTCCTAGAAAAGCCTACTGCTGTTAGTATGGTCCTTTCAAACTTCAGAACGATTACTCTCCTTCCTGCGGATGCAGAAATCTTAGAATCCATTGTCAACCAACAGCTATCGGAGTTTATTGAAACTCATAATCTTCTTCAGCCATCCCAGTCTGGGTTCCGTGCACCTCATAGCACAGAGATAGCTCAGCTAGAAATGACAGACTCCATTAAGCTGACACTGGATCAGGATCAGAACGCTGCATTAATTTTCCTAGATCTATCGGCAGCGTTCAATACCGTCTCCCATGGAATATTGCTTCAATGCCGGGCAGATATTGGACTGGGTGTAGCTGCCTTGAAGTGGCTTAGTTCCTTTCTGACTGATGGAGAACAGTAGGCGTGGATGAAATCCTATTTCTCCTCTGCAATATCAAGTGTGATGTGCCTCAATGGCCAGCATTAAGCCCCACACTTTTTAATGTTGATATGTCTCTGCTAGCCTTTTTAGTGGAGAAATATGGTATCAAGATTACAGCGAGGCAAGCGGGTTAGAAGACTTGTCCTTGCGGTCCGTTTGATTAGTGGAACTTATCAGGGTTGCCACGTTTGTTTTTATCCAGCACTCACTCCAAACATAGGGAGTTTTTCGCGGATCACTCCTATCTCGGCTAGTGGATGTATGTGTACAGACCAATAGGAGCCAATTTTGATTGAAATACAATCGTACAATGACAGTTTTGCGCCAACTGCCTTGAAAAAGTCTATGGGTAGACGAAACACGTGTTGGCAGGCACATTGGCAGATATCATGCTGGATGTATGAAGCACAAAGAATAAAATTGCCAAACTGAAGAAACGTTGATCCTTGTGGACTTTGTATGCTGTTTTATTGCTCCAATTTACATCGTTTGCTTGAGAATTTGTACATGTGATATGAAATATAAGGAATCTGCTTATTGATTCAGTACCCTAGCGGATTGTTATTTTGAAAGGGTGTGCTCATTGATGCTCTATGGGTTTAGGTTTTTATACACATCAGTTTTCTTTTGTGTAATTAGCATCTTTTGGTAGTAGGTGCTGTTGAGTAAGTTAGCACCCCAACACCAACTTTTGTGTCAAACAGAAATCTAGTCACACTACGTTACAGTATAAGTGGATACTTTTGGTCTATCTCTTGACTGTGCGGTTCTTTCTCATTTAGTTGGGAACCATTACTACCAACCTAGTGGCTATAAAGATTATTTCTTACACTGATGATACCCAGCTTTTATTCTCCTATGAGGGAGCTTCGGACTCAGTAGGGAATGTTTTTCTGCTTGTATGAGGATTGTCGTCAGCTGGTTGAAAGTTAATCACCTGCAATGCAATCCAGATAAAACAGAAACCTTTCTGTTTGGTCACAATCTGTCTAATCTGAACATTGATTTTTATCTACAGCAATACTTCAAATGCATAACTAGACTTAATAAAGGTACTACAAGTTTACTTTTACAGTTAGAACAAATTATGTTTTATAAAGAATGTCAATTAATATCATGTGATATTTTGAATCTACTTGTATCAGTACCAAATTTGGAATGTCAAGTGACAGCTGTGATCATAGTGTAGCATTTATTAAACACAGAGGTTTTAACAAATTTGAAATTGATTTTTAATCTAATATTCTTTGATACCTATTTTGATCTGGTAATCAATATTTACAAACCATCAGGGTCACCATGGGCCACAAAGCAGCAATGACCTGTGCTAATCTGTATATGTATATATTTGAAAGTGAATATGTTTTGAACAATGTTAACTGAAACATGGAGATAATCATGAGGTGATTATTTATCAATTAAATAATGGCCATTTGATTTGATATAGATCAAAGGTAAATGAGTTTGCAGAATACCAACATAGGACCCATTGTTCAATTAAATTTAGAAAGATGAAAGTATTGTTGGCTTCAATTGTCTGAACACATTCATCTACCTGAGGGATAAACAACTTCTTACGGATCTCTTTGTAATATCCATGAACACAGACCATCTTATATTGAGAAAATCGTTCACCTGAAACTGTTAACAGGACACCTACCACATAGTCACTTGTTAAGAGGATCATTGGTGGGAAAACAAAGTATCAGACAAATTAACAAGCAACCTTGAGTACATTTTCACCAAGTGGGTATTCACAAACCAACTTAGGTGAAGTGAGGGAGAGAATCGGCCAAATGCATAAAAAAACCACTGAAAACTAAGCAAAACTGATATTACCTACTAGAAAACAATCATTATAAGTCATTAAGATACCCATTGGAATAAGTATTAATCTGTAAATGATATAATTTTAAAATTCCATTGCCTTTTCAGAGAAAACAATTTCCAGTGTATAATACACATTTCCCAAAAGATCTCATTAAGGAACTTTTACATGTTTGGAATATGCAAATAACAATGCAGTGATGAACAGTAATTGTACTTCTCAGAATAGGTTAGAGTAAAAGATTACACAACTTGGAAATTAAATCTTGGTATATCTGAGAAACTACTTTTGTGGCAAAGCATTTGTGGGACAGACATCACTGGTCATAATAGATGGTTACATTTATGATCTGCATTTAGTGCTAATGGGCTAAATCACCAAATTAATTTATTGTGTTATATATCTGAAAGTATATTATTGAGCTTGCTACTTGACAAGATTTTCAGAGAATGACTGTGAGCATGTAGGCCTGAGGGTATTCAGCCGAGAAGGGAGAACCTAGCAGAGGGTACTGCAAGGGACTAACCTAGGGAAACCAGGGGCACGGAGCAATGAGACTACACTTGGAGCAATTAGCGTACAGCACATTGCTCTTAAGGAATTCTGTGTGCATGGTGCTTGTTAGCCTAGGATTTTTTTCTGGCTGTTTTCTGCCTGTCTTTGTTGTATGTCAGTGCCTGGGGGCAGCATTGGACTTATTCCCTGACAGTATAAGTGGAAATCATGTGGCCTGTAGGAAAGAGTAGAAAAACCAATGTGAGCCATCTGGTGAAAAATAAAATGTTCTGGAGGTGGTGTATCATGTGGTTCTATGGTTAACCAGAAAAGAAGGGATTCACATAAGGATTTGCTTATGAATGGCAGTGGCAGTGGTTATCCAGCCTAGCAACCTGAAGATGGAGAGACTGCTAAATTGATTTACATCAGGGATGTTGGCCCCAGACCTAAGAGGGTGGGAAGGAAAGATTAGTGTTACAGCATCAAAGGCAAGAGTTGACAGGATAGTGTGGATGTGGTGAGACTTTCTGGGAGGGTGAGAGCAGCGATCTTATCATACTACCTCTTGTTCTATCTGAATTTCCTTATCCAGTCTTGCAATGCTGCTAGCACATCTCCTGTGTGATCTTTATCTTGGTTGTCAGGTATTATGCTGTGCTAGAGTTAAATAATTTGTAGACAATGCAGCAGGTCTGGAGAATGATGCAGGTTAACAGTGGGTCCATTGGGACCTAATGCTGTTCTCTGACAGTTGTGTTATCCTGTTGCCCTTGCGAAGACTTGCAATGAGCTGTGCCATTGGATGGAGGCACACTTCAGTGGAGGCATGTGGATTTCATCAATTAAACAGCCTAGGTTTTGTTCTGAAGTCTGCTTCTGGTACGAAGGGTGTAACTCTGCAAACCAAGATCAATTGAACGCAACCTTTGTATTATGGGCAGTGTGCATCCTAAATCTGTGGTTATTGTAGATTAAGGTTGAAGGAACCTGGTGAGGTGCTGCTGATGAGTAGGGGAGAAAAGCCATCAAAGTACTTGGTGAAAGAGCCTTGTACCTGTTCATGTTTGTATTAATTGGCAATGAGCAATAACTCAAGCTTGGAGACATTCAGTTTGATGTATGCCTTTAACATCCGGGATCGGTTTATTTCAAGTCAGTCTTTTAGGTGATAGATGTCATAGCCACATGAAGCTTTCTGGCTTCTCTTGATCATGTTTAGGTCTGACTACAAACCACTTAGTTGGTTCAGAAGGTTATTCCAGCACTACACAGAGAAAGAGGCAATAGGTCAATGATCCCCTGAAACCGGTCACAGGATGCTTGTTTCCGGTCCAGGGTGGACCTGGCTTGGCAGTTCGGGCTGGAATGGTCCCATGAGGAGCAGGGTCAAGACTGATTTGCATATGGCTGGGTCCAAACTGGGGTGGTGTGGTGAGCAAAAGAACGATGGATTAAACACAGATCTTTGTGATTGGGGTGAATGTTTGCATTGTTCAGCATTCCATTCATCATTTATTCCTTTTGCTTTTGGTGCCCTAAGTGGGAAGGGTATGCCCAGACCTTGTCCGTGCTAACTGTGCCACTGAATTCAGCTAGCCTGGCTGATGAGGGGTGATGACCCAAAACCATTCCTAGGATTCTTGCTTCTGGTCAAGGGAGGACTTGGCTTGGCAGTTCGTGCTGGAATGTTCCCATGAGGCTCAGGTTCAAGACTGATTTGCATATGGCTGGATCCAAGCTGGGGTGGTGTGATGAACAAAAGAACAATGGATTAAACCCAGGTCTTTGTGACTGAGGGTGAATGTTTGTATTGTTCAGCATTCCATTCATCATTTGTTGCTTTTGCTTCCCACAGGATATTGTATCATTCATAAGTTGATTAGCTCACACTAAAGTCATTATTTGTTCTAACTATCATTCTTGCCACTTTGAGTAATACATTTGTAATGGCATACAGTCATTCCTTGGGCATACTGTGTGTTTTTATCCATAAAGGTAGAGTGGCTCTCTTTCTTTAAAGTGGTGCTGCTATTCCAGAGCTCACTGAAGCAATGTTACTTCAGAGGTGTTGGATCTTACAGCAATCCTCCTTCAGGGTTACCCCATTAAAAGTGGCTTCTCAGCTTGCAGTGCTCCATCCACTTCTGCAGGAGCATGAGAAGCTCTGGTGCAGCTTGCACTCTTAGTACACTGAGGCTGTGGTGTTGAAAGCCACAACACCTATGTAGAGATGCTGATGGGACCACTGCTGTCTCCCCGAGGATCGAAGGCTCTCTAAATGCACTCACCATACCACCATCCCCGATTTGGGGCAACAGATGTGTTTGCTTTAGGAAGAGATAGCACTTAGCTCTGCAGCACTGTTGTGACTGGACAAGCAGGATAGGTTTCTCTGCACCACTACAGTGATATGCCTTGTTGGCAGGATAGACCACACTCCACTGTAGCCACGTGCCATGCTTCCACAATAGATAGCAAAGCCCCGCATCCACGTTCCATATTTAGAGAACTGTTGCCCATGGCACATTGTTACTAAGAAGGTAAGTGCAGTTTATGAAGTGTTACACCTATACAAAGCTAACAACAAATACATTACAAGCATTGGCAAAGCCAATAGGTCTCGCCTATGTGAGATCGATTGGCTTTGCCAATGTTTCTTGGTCATGTTGCATCATGGCTGAAAGTAAAGAAAAAAGTAGTATGACACAGCCAGTGTTGACCATGTAATTGTGCTTTTTGTTTTTTACTTTCAGCCATGCTGCACTGAGGCCAGCGCTGCTCTACAATATGGCTAAACAAATTGACAAAGCTAATAGATCTGGCATAGGTAAGACCTATTGGCTTTGCCAGTGCTTGTTTTCATTGAGAGAGCACATCTACACCATTGGACAGGCTACCAACATGTAAACGATTAGGATCTGAGATACGCATGCACTGGTGAGGTTTTTGCTGGGTGCTGTGCTCAAAATAGCATGAATTGTTCTAATAAATCTTTCAAGTGTTACTGGTTGGCTATATACATACTATAGAACGGGCAGTCCTTAGGTGGTACGTATCAGCAGGGAGACACTTACATTCAGAATGCAAAGCCCTATTCCATATAAAAAAATAAAGGCATATATTTTACATTTTCAAGGAGATGGATTTTAATCACAGCATACTGTGCCCAACTCTGTAGTATTCCTTTTGGGGTTCCTGCACATCTGCATTGATCTAATAAATGATCCTTTAATCTGTGTGAGTCCCCCACCCTCCACCCATTTGCTGAATTGTGAGAGCTCTATTGCATTCGATGGTGGTTACCAAGAGTGATGTAGCTTTGTCACTGCAAGGAGACTAGAAGGAAATGGGTGAATTAGGATTCTTTGTGGACAGCCCTTAAACAAATCACTGTCTTTCAACAAACTTCTTTATGTTGAGGAACACCTTTCATGGAGACACTGATGTGCTACTTTAAGTCAGCTTTCTGTGGTGTGCTCCGTACTCATGCTGTAAACCCAGCAGCTCAGTAGTAGTCTGCATAGATGTACTCACTGCCGCACTGGCACATAAACTGATCTATGATTTGTGGAAAGGCCAAATGGGATGGAGTGAGAAAGTCATATTTAATGAGTCTAACATGAGACACCTATCGGCCTCTGGATGATACACTGACTAGTTTGTCATTATGCCACTATCTTTTCGAATGTACCACATATAATTATATCTGTATTTTCTGCTCTCGCCAACAACCAAATGGGGAAAATCTAATTAAAAAAATACTGTAATTGTGGCATGCAGTCCAATATGAACGCATGACTTACATTTAACAATGATTAAAAAAGCTTTGAAAACATGCAATGAAGTGAACGTAGCATGACCACAAACTGGCAAATTTCCCATGCTTCTGTGGCAAAATGAAACCATAAATAGGCGCACAATGCATCAAAAAATCAAAGGCTTTCCAACTGACACTGAGGTATCTTAGCAACAAGAGAAGGAAGGTAGGTTTCAGTAAGAAGAAAAACAAGTGCCCTCGGAAGACAGGGCCTGACATTTGATCTCAGTCTCTGAATGCCCAGCAATTGTGATGAGATAAAAAAGAGATTTACAGGCCTGTTTATTACAGAAAATGAGTTCATGGAAGAATATTGTAAACACTAGTTTTGCTCAAGAAGGTACGAACTTAAGCTAGACAGCCTAAAGCGAATAAAGCCAGCAAATCGGAAGCAAGAAAACGTGAGTTACAAACCAAAAAGCCAATGGCAAGCAACGGGCAGAATGCAGTCCCAAGTCAACTTTCTGAAACTCCACAAGATGTCTTTGATGCTCTGCCTGGTAGGTTACCTAAAAATGATGTGCAAGCTCGGCACCAGTACTTAATTGGCAACACCAGCACTTATGACAGTCTGCCACATGATTGCGTTGTATGTCTAATTTAGAGGTGAGCACACATCGGTGGCTCCTCCATTATGGTGGAGGAGCGTCGCCCCGCAGGCACACGCATGAATAAAATGGTAATAAATACCATTTTTTTAATGCAGCCCCCTGCCAGTGCACAAGTCAGATTGGCTGGCTGTCTAGAGCCGGCCAATCTTACATGCGCACTTCAGAGCCTGCAGTTCCAGGGCTGAGAAATAGTCAAGGGATTGCAGCCGCAGGCCCCCAGGACCAAAATGAGTGCTGGGTTAGCCTGCTCTAACCAATCCTGGAGCTGAGCTGCAGCTCCAGGATTGGTTGGTTTCACGTTGTACAAGGGAGGAAGTCCTTCCCTTTCTACTGAGTCACCACCGAGGTCGGAGAGAGCCAGGACAAAGAAGACCGCATTCAGAGCCTTCGGCCAGCAAGCCAGCATGTATGGTGAGTGTTTTGGGCATTGCGACTCACCATATTGTAATGTTGCCGGCCGCCGCTTCGAGCACAACAAAAGATGTTTATTAATTCCATATACATTAAAAATTTCTAATCAATGCTAGCAGGGATAATGGATGGTGTAAGCTGCAGTGGCCTCCTGATGAAGGTCCTGGTAATATAAAACTTGTAATCAACACAAGACGGAAAAGATCTTTTTTTGGGAAACTCTACTGGAAAGGGGAACCCTACAACCAAATGACCTCATTATGTAGGCATCTTCTAGCCTCAAATGTGGACTTTTTTATCAAGCGGTATAAAGGTCAACATTTAGTTTTGTTTCTCTAAAGGATGTGTTGCTGAACATTAAGAAAAACCAGTGTTCAACCCATGCTGTACCTTTACACCAATGTGAAGTACATTCATATGTCTTGCCTCCATCACCATTAATGTCACTATATGCAAGTCCCCATCAGCGGTGGCTCCTCCATTATGGCAGAGGAGCGTCGCCCCCCTGACAGCAGAGACAAACTTGAAAAATAAAATGATATTAAAAAGTTTTATTACATTTTATTTTTCTTTATGGAGCCGAGTCTTGGGTGCGGGCCACACTTACCAGAGCACTGCAGTAAACATGGAGGAGTGGTGGGCACTGCAGTCAGTGCGCATGTCAGTTTGGCCAGCAGTCTTAGGATGGCCAAACTGACAAGTGCACTGACATCTCTCCAATCCGAGCTGCTTCGCCAGTTGGAGAACAGCAGACACAGGCTCCCAGTCCCCATTGGAGCGCAAAACCAACCCACTCAGGCCAATCCCAGTGCTTCTCTCAAGCTGGGTAATAGTTTTACCAGCATGAGTGCAGCATCTGGATTAGCCGTAGGGGAGTCTGAGGGAGCATCAGCCTGTGAACTAGCATAGGAGTAGAAAAGCGGCGAGCTGCAGGTAAGTTCTTTTTTTGTTTTTGTTTTTTGTTTTGTTACTGTCCCCCGCACTGCCACCACTTTCATCTGATACCAGCCGCTACTAGTCGCTATTTAAAAATTCAGATCTTGACATAGTGGCTTTGTAAATCTTCCATCCATGTGAATGCTAATTGATGGATCCTTGCACATGCTCGCTCATGTATCTACCCATCGACATTGTTTTTGGTCACACACATAAAGCTCTATCAAGAAAAGACCTAAGAACAGTAGATATAATCATCACGTAGAGACCAGGGAAAATGCCTGATGCATTTGGTGGTGGTCGGGTTGCGGTAAATGGTATCCTGAACAGATTTAAAAGAGCCAGACAAAAATAAAGATGGCCGGGGCGATAGATACAAAATGGCAACAAAATCCAGTTCTACATTCTGAGACCCACTTTAAACCCATATTTCAGTGCACATAAATACCACTGAAAAAATGGACCAATTTTGGCCACCTCTGTTTAACTAGTAATATAATTTCTGAGCCAGGAAAAAAATCACTTTTAGTGAACGATTGCACAAATTTCTTAGTTACAGTTGCTTATAATTGTGAAGGCGCAATTCACAAAGGAAAATGACGACGTTAGCGCCTCTCAGAGATGGACTGTGCTGCACGGGTTTTGTCCTTACACCAAACGGTAACAAATCTGGCCCATTAACTTCTAGTTCCTCGTTAAAAATGGCGCGTATTCTCCTCCAGCTGAAGCGTCACTTGAGGAAGAAAAGCAGCTAATTCTACAAGCTGAAAACAAAAGCTAATGAGTCACGTTCAAGCAACATCTGCAAAGGAGAAGTGTATTATCATTATGCAGTACATAAAATACTACAAGAAAAGATTTTAAATTATTTACCTTTCCGGCAGCACAAATGTCCCACAGCCAATTATCGTGAGATATTGCCATGAAATTAACCAGTCATGTTGTGTTTCTTTCTCCAGATTTACAATTAGTAATGCTATTAATGGCTCCTGTACTTAGCGTTACTAATTATATTGCTATGAACTAATCGTGTTAAAAATAGCAATAGCCATCAACTACCAATTAATGCTTAATGAGAGCATATAAACCCAGGCATTGTAATGAATGTCAAACGGATTGTAGTAAGTGTTGTTGTAGTAATCGAGGAGAAATGAAGTTGGCCACTGGAGAGGGACCGGTGATTGAAATCATATTTAGAACATCCATTAATAAAGGTGATGGGATGGTAAATTGATGATTGGGGAGCGCAGCACACTTCTGGTAGCACGTTTGGAGTTCCAACAGTATCCGTTCGAACTGCTGCCACTAAAAAAACTGAATTAACCCTGGGTTGCCCTTGAATGAATTTCACAACTTTACAGTTGCAACAAATCTACACAA
The DNA here is from genome assembly GCA_963921515.1 of Calotriton arnoldi. NCBI lineage: Eukaryota > Metazoa > Chordata > Amphibia > Caudata > Salamandridae > Calotriton > Calotriton arnoldi. The sequence continues at coordinate 570,646 of CAWUFW010009555.1, forward strand.
AATACAGCGCCGTTTCATTTTTGTTTTTTTAATTGCTTCTATTTGAAAGAAACTTCACTGCACACATATTTAAGGAATTGAAGGCTGACAGACAGTCTGGCAAATTATTATTTTTCTCTTCAGAAAGGTGTTCTGCTGGATAAAGACTGAGCCTCATTTAGGCATTTTGGCTTAGGGCAGCACAGCAAGGCACCTTGCTGTGCTGCCCTAAGCCAAAGTGAAAGGGCAGGAATGCCCTGTATATAAGCAATACGGTGCATTTCTGTCCTTTCTCCCTGCGCTGGTGCCGTTTCGGCAGTCTAGCGCCAGCGTAGGCAACCTTGCACCATGGTGCATGGGTGCCTCCCTTGCAGGCAGGATTGATTTTGTGCAGGAAGGCACACCTTCCTGCACAAAAACAATACTAAGAGGTGTTTACCTCTTTCTATGTGTGCTTCAGAATGCGGCACACATGGAAAGGGGAAAAAACGAGGAAAAATGAAGTTATTTCTCCTCGTTATGTCTCTCGTCGGGAGGTTATGGATTTGGTGCTTCCTCATGTTTTTGTAAATCTGGGGCAGCGTCAAATTTCATGGGTATTGCCTGGGAAAACCCACCGCAATGCCCATTGAATGCCTCCCAGACGGAGAGTAAGGCGATACAGAGATTTGCGCTGCCTCGCCTTACTCATGATTTATGAGGCCACTCAAAGAGAGTGGCTTAATAAATCTTTATGAGAGACCTGATCACGCATGTACCACTTTACGTGGTGCAAAATGAAGCAGGGCTCTCAGAAATAAACCCATGTATTTGGTTTTCAATCAGTAGCATATATGAGCTGCAAGAGGCTATATATTTTCTTTTGTAAGGAACGTGGCTCTGTAAGCTTGAATTAATAAAAATAAAAATAATAATAATGATAATAGATGGCACGTGACCTTTACAGCAGTATTTTTTGTTGTATAAAATAAGTGTATTTCGAATAGGAAAAATCTTATCAACGCTATTGAAAATATTACATAATTAGAAATAGGAGATTTCAATACACATTTGTCAAATGTTTTACTAATATATGAGAGACATAATACACTTATCTGCCAATTCGTAACTGTACACCATTCGATAAATGTAATTTCATTTTAAGCAGACCTTTATGGATTTGGATATTTTTAAAAACAGGTAGCCCATCAAAAATATTACACGTCTACTAAATTACATATTATTGAGCCCATTGAATTTAAGTCTACATCTAGTGCAAGTTTTGGGTCACTCACTTGAGTCTTATTCTAAATATACAAAAAGGGTGGAATATTCAGTGAAAGTTGTACTCAATCCCAAATACTCCCTCCAGAAGTTACAAAAATGTCCATATCATTTAGAGCATCTTTGTCCGCCATTAACAAGTTTTCATATTAAAAAAAAGGTTTAGACAGCGTTTTGTAGTTCTACTAAGTGTAATCAAGCATTGGCCAACCAATAGGTCTGGTATGCATTTTCAGTTATAAGCCAGATCTATTGGCTTTGCAAGCATTGTGAATTGGTATTTTAGCAGCTGACTGGTGGCAGGATCACTGAAGCTTGAGGGCACACTGAATCAGCAGCCAGGTGGCTGACAATGGTTGCTAAGTTTGGCAAATGGTCATTCCTCTAATGGAAATTGTCGTAGGCAAGAACAGAAGTGGAGGAAAAACTATGAGTCCGAAGACAGAATAAACTATAAATTCAAATTAGCCGAACATAAAAAATGCATTTTAGCTGCTAAAACGCTTTATTATCCTGAGCAGATAAAACTAGCATGTGATGCTAATAACACCCTTTTCAAAGTCATAAAAAAACTTGTAGTACCAGTCAATTTCAATTCAGCAGTGAATTGCCAAGATTTTTGTGACGCTCTTGCTTGTTTTTCTCAAGAGAAGGTAACACATATTTTTTTTTAAATTCTGCAGGCAGGACATCTATACAGTCAGAGGTTCAAATTCCAAATGTAGTGACAGCTCAATCCAGGGTCTCGGCTTTTAAGGTTCCATCTGAAGAACAGCATAGGATATTAATCCCCTCGGTTAAATCTGGTGCTCTGCATGATCCATGGCCACCTAAGATAATGCATATGGTTCCAGTGCGGGTGGCACAACACCTGTCGCAGATTTTCAATATAATGTTTAAGGAGGGTGCTTTCCCCGTGCACTGGAAATCTGTCTCTGTTCTTCCTCTTCTAAAAAAGGCTAATCTCAATGCCCTGGACTTGAATAACCATCGCCCAATTTCCAGACTTCTTTTCACCGCTAAGGTGGTGGAGAAAGTGATGAATGAGTACCTATCCGAATATATAGATGAGAAACGTCTGCTGGATGACACCCAATTCGGGTTCCTGTAAAATCATAGTACAGAATCCGCGCTGGTGGTAGCCACAGAGGAAATTCGAGAAACTTTGGATAGTGGAGGGACTGCGGCTTTGATTCTGCTTGATCTCTCCATGGTGTTCAATACGGTCAACCATGACATTCTGGTTGACCGTATGTGGAAGATAGGGATAGAGGGTGATGAGGGGTCACTTGGATGGCCACACCCTTCTGCTTACCGACTCCAGAGAGCCTGACCCCTGTTCTGCTCGTTCACTTGGAAAGAAGAAACCACGATGTAAAATACAGTGACTTTTTATTTAAGCAGTTCAAAAGCATAGAAACAGTTCGATTAAAATGTTGCCCATGAACACATGAGCAGGATGCAAATAAATGTATTGACCATGTTATAAATCAGTCGTTCAAAAGAAGCAAATATATACCTAAATATTATGCTACGAATAGCTGCCTAAAGAGCAACCCTGACTTTAAAGAGGATAGGTAGGCTAGTGCCTAGAAGGCTGATCTCTTTTTAAGAAAGCAACACCATTCAAGACTACGCAGTTTAACCTAAAATAAATGCAATGGCTTGGGTTAGAATGAGCTGAGTTAGATAGGCTGACACAGCCAAAAGGCTAAATATTTAGTTGAGCTGACAAAGCCAAAAGGCTAATATTTAGTTGAGCTGACAAAGCCAAGAGGCAAAATAATCAGATAGGCTGATAAAGCCAATAGGCAAAAATAATCAGATAGGCTGATAAAGCCAATAGGCAAAAATAATCAGATAGGCTGATAAAGCCAATAGGCTATGCCATTAGATAGGCTGTCAAAGCCAAAAGGCTGAATTATCAGAAAAGAGTATTACCACCTTGGAAGTTGAAGTTCTAGGCCCAGTCTCACGGACGATCGATCGGGAACCCTCTATAGGCAGTCATGCACTGATGCGCAGAGAGTTCAGAGCTGCACCCTGGGCGAAGCTCTTTTATATGGTTAAATGCAGAACTTACACCCACGTCTGACACGAGATCTGACGCAGGCCACTTAACCGCCCGCTTACAGTAACTGGAAAATTTTATATAAAACCGAGAAGTGGTATCATGATGAAACAGCGCTTTTAGTAGATGGTCAGTGTTCTTGACCGCAAAAAGTAAACAAAGGATAATTTTTACGGTAAAAAATGCTCAGAATTAATATTTAATATATTAATTCTTGGTCACGTTGCCGCCTTCTCAGTTTCAGTTAAGCAAGCGCGGAAAGTTTCATAACTAAAAATATCGCAAATCTTGCATGTGACACAGCCAGATGTACCAACAGATTGTCACGTGGGTGGGGGCCACTCTTATTCTCGTAACTGTGGAAAGTTACAAGAGGGGGCTGATGTTGTCTCTCGGTGGATGGAACAGATCTCTGCTAGCAGATCAGTGAGGCCTACGAGATCTGTTTTATTATTATTATAAAATGAGAGCAGGAGTCGTTGGCTTTTTGGGCCTATACATTTGTATCTAGGAAGACATGCTTGGTCCTATGTACAATATGGTTATCTATGGAGCTGGGCTTGGCCTATGTGAGATGCACTCCCAGGATGGAGGAAAGTGGACAACTTAAGACATTATATCTGAGCCTGCCTGGTAGGGCCTAACTTAGGGGTATCATGTTCAGTGGGCAGTGCAAAATCAAAAATGGGTTTCTTGTTAGATGGTAAGGTGGGGTCTTCGGGACCCTCCTTCATATCCCTGCTCTTGTTCATTTTTGAACACATCTCGGATAGAATACTTTGAAGGACCCTCAGGGGTCGGGTGCATGCTGAGTGGGTCATTAACGTAGGGGCACGCAGCCGGGGGTTGCAATTCTGATGGTAGGGTAACATATTCTCCATCATCATGGCTCAGTAACTGGTCATACTGGTGAGCGTTATGCTCCTCCCTCAAAGTGTACCTATGCGGTGGGACTGGGGGAGCTGGGGATGTGTTGGGAGAAGCCTCAGGGGCAGTTAGTTCTATGAGTTGTATGTGGACCTGCCCATCCCCATCCTCAGGAACACGGTGCATGTCCAGATAGTCTGCATCGTGGTAAAGTCCTGTTTTAACGTAATTTATCCCAACTGCTTTGATGCTACATCTGCTGACACACCTCATTATTACCTGTGCACCGCAACACATTAACATGATGACACAACAAATAGGTAACATAATTTTCAAGATAGCAGATAGCCATGAAGGCATCCAGTCCAAGTTGAACCAGCTCGTAATAGAGTCTGCATCGGCACCGCCCTCATCACGCATCTTTTTTCCCAAATTGTCCAAGTCCTCCATGGCCTTAGCGAGAGACCCGTTAGCGGCATCATTAGATGGTATGAACGTACAGCAGCTCGATCCGATGGAAGCGCATATCCCTCCCTGCATAGCTGTGAGTTGATCTAGAACATATCTATGCTCTAGAACCATAAGTCTTATTGGTCGTAATTCTTCCTGTATTGCGTTGAACCCATCTCGGGTGTTGTTGATCAGAGTCATTAGTTCATAGCGTGTGACCTGCAGCCACCGGGCATTAGCAGATGTTTGCCAGATGGGCCACAGGCCCCCAAAGAATTCCTGGGCGCCATTGAACAGGCGAAACTCGTCAGGAACTTCCTTAATGGCGTCGTTAGCAAAATATTGAGCACTCCTTCGGTGCCGGTGAAGCAGGGTGACATCACCTGTCATGGGGTGTTCGAGCACTTGGGAAATGTTGGATGCCGGGACAACGAGATGCAGTTCATGCATGGTGACCATGGTGCATAGGCCCTTCCATTGAGGAGGCAACTGGGCGTAGATGCGTTCTCCACAGGCCCAAAAGATGTCCATTAGGCCGGCGGTGCCGTCTTGGAGGTCCACATTAAAAACTGTTGTGTTACAGTTAGTGTTGCTGCCCACAGGGCGGGTACCGTTACCTAGGAAGCAAAGGAGAGGATTTTTTAGTTTATATACTTTTTTCCATTGGTAGGTGGTGTCCTTACTAAAGGTGTACCTTCTACTTTCTTGTGCCCAGACCCCTCCGCACTCATCATCGATATCCCAATGGGTGTCCCCTCCCAGTCTGTCGTTATAAAGGGTGCTCCTAAGGAAGCCGCTCTACAGGTCAGGTTGTGTGGACCGTGCCACTTATTGTTATAATAGATATTGGTTCGTAAACGCAACACAGGCCTGTATACACAGAGGCTCTGGTCTATTAGTGGATGACATGTTGCCATCGGTGTTGAAAAGGTGAAGTAGCGTAAATAGGCAAAACTACGTTCCCAATGTTGTGTTATGGAGTCAGATATTTTCATCCTATACAGCTCTTCCATGCCTTTGTCAAATTGTTCTTTGTCAGTCACAATTCTGAACGTGACATACTGATAATCCCATGCCGTAGTGTTTACAAATGCAGTATCGATAGTTGCTGACAAAAGCTGAATCTGGCCATATATACGGCAAAGGAACAGATGGAGGAGACAATTGGCTATTGGGGGTGGTACTTCTTTAGGGAAAATCATTTGGTCTGCGCCTACTGCATGAGGGATATGTGAGCACACGAAACATGCTTTCGGAAGGTGCGGAAAGGACGGTGCTAGTGAAAGCGTTATCTGCTGTGCCTGGGTATAGTCAACCCCTAAAACTTCCTCGTTCCGCGAAGGCAGAGAGCAGAAGAAGGCGGGGTGAATGTCAGACTGGGCCACAGACTTCGAAGTGGTCAGTTCCTCTTTCTGGAGTGGCGCAGCTAACAAGGGAGAAAGGCGCCGTTGAGAGAGCGAGATAAATTTAAGAGATAAAAAGAGAAAAGCACCAAAGCCATGTAAAACTGAATCAGAGAGGCATGAACTATAGAGTGCAAAGAATGAGTGTGTGAATACACATGAAAGAACCCTGATGAAAGAGGGGCGCATTGACGCCTGAAAAGAAAATAGAATGGTGTTGCAGGGCGTGAAGGAGGAAATAAAAGGAGAATGTATGAAGAAGGTGGGAGGAAAAAAACAAGAAGAGCAACGGAAAGAGAAGGAAGTGAAGGAGAGAAAGGACGGATAAATAAAATATTAAATGAAAGAGCACAGAAGATGAAACATAGAAGGTGAAAAAGCAATAATACAAAATGTAAATACGAATACAAAATGGCGGCAAGAGCATACAAAATGGCGGCGGGACACACCCTAAATTAAAACGCGACAATACTACAGAAATGCGTGCCACTTGTGCACCGTGTCAAGAGCGCAACAGCCCACAGCTGTGCAATATAAAGTGTTCGATAAGAAAGGGCATTGAGAAAAATGTGCGTCAAATATTAAATGCGTGTCAAATATTAAAACATGAGAAAGCTGCAAACGCATGTGTGCACCATGCCAGAATTCGGCGAACCACGTACAAACTGGTTGCCAGGACTCAAACCTCAAGCATCACTGAGCAAGTAAAACCGTAAAAAAAAACACGTGGCAACTATGAAAATATGAAAACCTGCAAGAGCATGTGTGCACCATGCCAGAATTCGACCAACCACGTAAAAAGTGGTGGTCAGGACTCAAACCTCAAGCATCACGGAGCATATCCAAGCGGGAAGACAAAGATAAGAACGGAAAGGAAAACGACAATGAAAGTGACAGCACAAGAAAATGCAAATAGAAAGAAACCACGACGAAATTAATGACAGCAGAGGGGAAAGCACCAAAGAGCCTCGGGAAGATGTGACCAGCCACAAAGAGGACGTCGTGGCATGTCAGTCAACCACAGGTGGGCAAAGGAGCACACACAAGGGAGACCGTGGATGGCAAAGGCAGCCAGACCCACCGCCCCACACACGCCACAACCTGAGGTAAATTCAAGGAATAAAAATCAAAACCATCCCTGACTTACCCAGGTGGACGTGAGGAGAGGAGAGCCTGAGAGGCAGCCACACAGGTGTAACCCCAGTGTGCGTCCCTGGACCGCACCGTAGGCGACTCGCCTTTCGAGACCTTTTTTCGTGGTCGCCAGCTGATGAGGGGTCACTTGGATGGCCACACCCTTCTGCTTACCGACTCCAGAGAGCCTGACCCCTGTTCTGCTCTGCTCACTTGGAAAGAAGAAACCACGATGTAAAATACAGTGACTTTTTATTTAAGCAGTTCAAAAGCATAGAAACAGTTCGATTAAAATGTTGCCCATGAACACATGAGCAGGATGCAAATAAATGTATTGACCATGTTATAAATCAGTCGTTCAAAAGAAGCAAATATATACCTAAATATTATGCTATGAATAGCTGCCTAAAGAGCAACCCTGACTTTAAAGAGGATAGGTAGGCTAGTGCCTAGAAGGCTGATCTCTTTTTAAGAAAGCAACACCATTCAAGACTACGCAGTTTAACCTAAAATAAATGCAATGGCTTGGGTTAGAATGAGCTGAGTTAGATAGGCTGACAAAGCCAAAAGGCTAAATATTTAGTTGAGCTGACAAAGCCAAAAGGCTAATATTTAGTTGAGCTGACAAAGCCAAGAGGCAAAATAATCAGATAGGCTGATAAAGCCAATAGGCAAAAATAATCAGATAGGCTGATAAAGCCAATAGGCAAAAATAATCAGATAGGCTGATAAAGCCAATAGGCTATGCCATTAGATAGGCTGTCAAAGCCAAAAGGCTGAATTATCAGAAAAGAGTATTACCACCTTGGAAGTTGAAGTTCTAGGCCCAGTCTCACGGACGATCGATCGGGAACCCTCTATAGGCAGTCATGTACTGATGCGCAGAGAGTTCAGAGCTGCACCCTGGGCGAAGCTCTTTTATATGGTTAAATTCAGAACTTACACCCACGTCTGACACGAGATCTGACGCAGGCCACTTAACCGCCCGCTTACAGTAACTGGAAAATTTTATATAAAACCGAGAAGTGGTATCATGATGAAACAGCGCTTTTAGCAGATGGTCAGTGTTCTTGACCGCAAAAAGTAAACAAAGGATAATTTTTACCGTAAAAAATGCTCAGAATTAATATTTAATATATTAATTCTTGGTCACGTTGCCGCCTTCTCAGTTTCAGTTAAGCAAGCGCGGAAAGTTTCATAACTAAAAATATCGCAAATCTTGCATGTGACACAGCCAGATGTACCAACAGATTGTCACGTGGGTGGGGGCCACTCTTATTCTCGTAACTGTGGAAAGTTACAAGAGGGGGCTGATGTTGTCTGTCGGTGGATGGAACAGATCTCTGCTAGCAGATCAGTGAGGCCTACGAGATCTGTTTTATTATTATTATAAAATGAGAGCAGGAGTCGTTGGCTTTTTGGGCCTATACATTTGTATCTAGGAAGACATGCTTGGTCCTATGTACAATATGGTTATCTATGGAGCTGGGCTTGGCCTATATGAGATGCACTCCCAGGATGGAGGAAAGTGGACAACTTAAGACATTATATCTGAGCCTGCCTGGTAGGGCCTAACTTAGGGGTATCATGTTCAGTGGGCAGTGCAAAATCAAAAATGGGTTTCTTGTTAGATGGTAAGGTGGGGTCTTTGGGACCCTCCTTCAAGGGCACCACACTTAATCTCCTACAATCCTTCCTAGCGAACAGGCAACAGAGAGTGGCTCTAGGTAAGTTCACGTATAAGCCCTTCTCCCTGCCTTGCGGAGTCCCACAGGGCTCCTCATTGAGCCTCACGTTGTTCAATCTATATGTCATGCCCCTAGCTAAACTTATTAAACCATCTGGCTTTTCCCTAGCCTCTTACACAGATGACACACAAATTGTGGTACCACTGGCGAAACAGGAGAATAATTCGGGCCACGCCTTTAGGACTTGTATGACCGATGTTAGTAAGTGGATGGATAATAATTGCCTGAAGCTAAACTCAGCAAAAACTGAGGTTATTCTTTTTGGCAATAATCCATGAATTTGGACGCCCGAATGGTGGCCCCCTGAATTGGGCTTTCTCCCAGAACCAGTGCCCAAAGTGAAAAATTTAGGATTTCTGCATGATGAGGAGTTGAAGCTCAAAGATCAAGTGAATAAAGCTACATCTGCGTCCTTTTGTTCTTTGAGGCTAGTTAAAAAAATCATCTTGCTTCTACTTTCAAGGCTTCATAACTGTAATAGTCTATACCTCAATCTATCAGTGGGGTCTTTAAAGAAGCTTCAGACGCTGCAGAATGCGGCAGCTTGATTTTTTTTCAAAATTCCTAAATTTGAATCAGCTAGAGGAGCCATTAAGAAACTTCACTGGTTTCCAGTTAAACAACATATCAGGTTCAAAGCACTGGTATGCAGACATAATATCGATGTCTAAATATCGATACACCATTATATCGATGTTTAAATATCGATATGACAGAATATCGACCATCAAGAATATTGTCGACCAGAAAATCGACATGCAGGTAAGAAATATCATTTTAATTAATATCGATGTTAGTAATATCCTTAGTAAAAATATCGTTGTTAATAATATCGATTTTTTTTTTAGTGTTTTGTATGTTAGTATATGTGTCAAAAGTAGAGCTTATTTTTGTAATGTATGTTTGAATTTTTTACAAGTAATTAATTTTATGTTAATTAATTTTTGCGTATTTTAGTTCCGTAATGGGTCGTGGGTTTATAGGGGAATATGGTGGGAAGTAATTTAATTTTAATATGTTTAATAATCATTTTTTAGAAGTTATTAATTTTTTTTAAAACATAAATATTGCGTTTTAGTTACGTAGCGGGTTTGTGGGTTTATAGGGGAATAGGGTGGGAAGTAAATTAATGTAAATTAATTAATTAATAATTGTATTAATTAATATTTTTGTATTTAATAATTTATATTGTTAATTGTGTTAATTAATTTGTTATTAATTGATTATTAATTGGTTATTAATAATTAATAATTAATTGGTAAATATGTTAATTGTGTAATTTTTTTAGGAGTGGGTTGTGGTTTTATAGGGGAGTAGGGTGGGAAGTAATTTAATTATAATTAATTATTAATAATTGTATTAATTAATATTTATTTAATTAATATTTTATAATGTTAATTGTGTTAAAAATGTTATTAATTAGTTATTAATTAGATATTAATTATTAATTATTAATTGGTAAATATGTTAATTGTGTAATTTTTTAGGAGCGGGTTGTAGTTATATAGGGGAGTAGGGTGGGAAGTAATTTAATTATAATTAATTATTAATAATTGTATTATTTAATATTTATGTAAATAATATTTTATATTGTTAATTGTGTTAAAAATGTGATTAATTAGTTATTAATTGGATATTCATTATTAATAATTAATTGGTAAATATTTTAATTGTGTAATTTTTTAAGAGTTGGTTATGGGTTAATAGGGGAGTAGGGTGGGTAGTAACTTAATTTTAATAACATTTTCATTTTATTTTTATATACAATATTTATTTAAAGTTATTTTATAGAGTTAATTGTGTAAACTAATTTATTTTTGATTGTTTTTAATTTGCTTGGTAATTGTTATTAGTTAATTAATTAATTGTTAAATAATTATGTTAATTTTGTAATATTTTAAAATATTGGTGGTGACGTTTATAGGGGAATACAGAGGTAGGCAAATTATTTTTGAAAAATTAATTATTTGTTATTTAATGTTAATTATTTTGCAGAACTGGGAATACTAAATTATTCCCCTCCGCTATCCAACACTTTCAATACTGTTACACTTGGTGGAGTGGGAATAATTAAATTATTCCCACCCGCTATCCAACACTTTCCCTACTGTTGCACTCGCTGGAGTGGTAATAGTAAATTTTACCCACCCGCTATCCAACACTTTCCCTACTGTTGCACTCACTGGAGTGGGAATAGTAATTTTTACATACCCGCTATCCAACACTTTCTCTACTGTTGCACTCGCTGGAGTGGGAATAGTAATTTTTACCCACCCGCTATCCAACACTTTCCCTACTGTTGCACTCACTGGAGTGGGAATAGTAATTTTTACCCACCCGCTATCCAACACTTTCCCTACTGTTGCACTCACTGGAGTGGGAATAGTAATTTTTACCCACCCACTATCCAACACTTTCCCTACTGTTGCACTCGCTGGAGTGGGAATAGTAATTTTTACATACCCGCTATCCAACACTTTCCCTACTGTTGCACTCGCTGGAGTGGGAATAGTAATTTTTACATACCCGCTATCCAACACTTTCCCTACTTGTTGCACTCGCTAAAGTGGGAATAGTAATTTTTACATACCCGCTATCCAACACTTTCCCTACTGTTGCACTCACTGGAGTGGGAATAGTAAATTTAACCCCCCGCTATCCAACACTTTCCCTACTGTTACACTTGGTGGAGTGGGAATAGTAAATTATTCCCACCCGCTATCCAACACTTTCCCTACTGTTGCACTCACTGGAGTGGGAACAGTAAATTATTCCCCTCCGCTATCCAACACTTTCCCTACTGTTACACTTGGTGGAGTGGGAATAGTAAATTATTCCCATCCGCTATCCAACATTTTTCCTACTGTTGCACTCGCTGGAGTGGGAATAGTAATTTTTACCCACCCGCTTTCCAACACTTTCCCTACTGTTGCACTCACTGGAGTGGGAATAGTAGTGTTTACCCACCCGCTATCCAACACTTTCCCTACTGTTGCACTCACTGGAGTGGGAATAGTAAATTATTCCTCTCCGCTATCCAACACTTTCCCTACTGTTGCACTTTCTGTAGTGGGAATAGTAATTTTATCCCCTACGCTATCCAACATTTCCCTACTTTTATAGTTAATGTAGTGTAATATTTTTTTTATACATAAATATTAATTTTAATATTTTAATTTATTATATATATATTTTATTTTAATATTTATATTACAGGTTTATGTATATATATATATGTATTTATAACTTTTCTTATGTTTCTAACATTTTATAATTAAATAAAATAATGATTTTTAGTATTATTAAGTTAATATATATTTAAAAAAATTAAATATGTATGTTTAATTTTTTTTTATATTACATTTATCATTTATCAGTTTTTAACATTTTTAAATAATTATAATTATGTTTTTATTAATTATATTTATTATTTAATAATTTTTATATAATCTTTAAGACATTTAAAAAAAACGATATTTTAAATAACGATATTTTAAACAACGATATTTTGGTTTCAATATTTTTGTACTTACCATTGTAGAGATAGGATGTTGATATTCTGTCCATCGATATTGTAGACTCGATATTCCTATAGCTCGATATTCTGTCCGTCGATATTCTGTCAATGATCCCAAAGCACTCTGTCTGGCCTATAAATCATTGCAGGGACTAGGTCCATCTCGGTTTAAGGATAAGCTCAAATGGTACATTCCAGGGAGAACCATATGATCAGCATCATCTTGGAACCTTGGGTGTGGCAAAAGCTTTTTTAGAACCACAGCCATGCTCTGAAATAGCCTACCCCTGGAACTTAAAGCTGCTCCTTTGCTATCTATTTTTAGAAAAACCTTGAAAACCTGGCTTTTCTCTCAAGATTAGGAGCTGTTGTTTCTCCCTTGATGTATCAAGAGTCTTCATAAGGTTAACTGAATTTGTAGCTGTATCTGTCCCTTGAGCACCAAGACGCCCGTGGGCAGGAGTATGCGCTTTGTAAATTTCTCACTCGTTCATTCAAATCCCTAGCAATTCATTTGTTTTGCTCCAAAGTGAACCAGTGCATCTTACAATGAGAAATTTAACAAAAAAGAATATCTTTTGGATTAAAATTCATGTATCGATAAGAAGTCACATGTCCAAAAATGTGATGATTGCTTGTACTTTTCTGATGTAAAATAATTTGTCATGCCTTCCAATAGAGCTCTTAGGAGGTGAATAATACAACCAAACAGCCTACCACAATTATTTTGGGACAATATCTCAAGCCTTTGGCTGAATGGGGCTCACTCAAGCAAGCCAATAGTTTGAAGAGGGTTGTTTTGAAAACAAGAAGATGGCTTTTCCAGACCTTAAACTATAAAAGGGTTGGTCCTAGTGCTTAAAGTCCGCTGGATAAATCACCCTGTATTAATCAATTGCTTCTAATTAAGTATTGTGTTCAACCCCAACAAGTTTCTCTAATCCATACCTTCCATGATATCTATTGCCTTACTCATGTTTGACAGCCAAACATAAGCACAGTATGTAAGGATTGGAGTACCTTTTGTCTGGTATTCAGCCATCAATGGTTGCAAGGAATATCCCCCACACCAGTGCATAAAGTTATTTAGTGCCAAGCACAGAGTACAAATGCTTGCTTCACAGAACCTAAAAGAGGTGCCAAGATCAAGGTATCAATTAGCAGCACAAGATATGCAAATGTGTTACCCTAGTTTTGGGAATATCACTGGCATACAATTGCTTTGAAAGCAAATTGTTGCTAAATACCATCATTGACATTTTAACTGGCTGGCCTCTAAAGTCATCGCCTGTGCATGAATAGTAAGAACATCATGCAATCTTGCAGTCCTATAGTAAGAAACTGGGTTATTAGTTGAAAGAGGTGGAAGCCCCACTCGATTATTAATGAACACAATCCTTGTCAGGGTGGACCACTAAATAAACCTGTGCTTAACCCTCTGGTAGCTTGACACAAAAGCAATCAGGCTTATCTCAGACACAATGTGTAAAGTATTTATGCAGCACACAAACAGTAATAGAGTGAAAACAGAACACAAAACAATTCCCAACCCAATTTAGAAAAATAGAGAAAATGTTAATAAATAACGACAAAAATCCAATCAATAGGATCAAAATGAAGAATGTTTTTTTGGTCAGGTGAAAATAGTGCCAAAAAGCAGAAAGAGCCACATGCTAGACTCCGTCAAAGCTAGAATTTAAGGGCGAATGTAATGGAGTGTGGGTCAGATACAGGGACGAGGTTTGTCCCAGTGAAGAGTTTACCTTCTTTGAGTCCTTGATCATCTGAGGAGCCTCAGCTGGTACTTTATGTTAGTTCGCAAGGTGTTTTCGCTGGAGCTTTGTGTTGACAGGAGACACTGGTGATCACTGTTTGGCTTGAAGAGCAGGTGGCAGTTTAAATTTCGCATTGGTGGGATAGCACTGACTGTTACTGATGGGAAGAGCCTGCTCATGGTAGCGAAGAGCACCAAAAGTGCTGGATTTTCCCCTGAAGTACATATTTTGTAGACTTGAGGAAGAAGCAGTACACTCCAATGGCAGCCAAAGTTCAGGCCCTGAGGGGCACCTCTTGGGGATCAGGGCATACTCCAGCAGAGACCATTAGCAGAGCTCAGGTAGGTCCAGAGGGTGTTGGTCTGCTGGCCAGTTGAAGGGAGGCCTCTGGAAGCTTGTTGTGTCACTGTAGCTCAAAAAGGAGGTCAGCTAAGTGACGCTTGGGCACTCTTGTGGGGAGACAGCAGGCCAGTCCTTCTTCTGAATCTTCCACAGGTCCAGGAGTGTTCTTTTTTTAATTTTAATAAGTCTTTATTCAATTTTCTTTTTTACAGCAAAGTGAAAACATAATTTTCAACACATAGGGGCCGATTCCTTTTCGGGCCGGAAATCTCTCCGACCGAGCCGGACTCGGAGAGATTTCCGACCGAATCGGACTCTGGCAGCCCGACCGAACGAGTACGATGCGCACGTATGCCATCGGACTCGAGTCGGTCGGACTCCCATTGAAGTCAATGGGAGCCGGTCGTACAACGCGTACGCGGGCTCCCATTGACTCAATGGGTGCGAGGCGAACAAGGGCGCCCCTACAGCGTGTACGCTGCAAAGCGATTCGCGCCGTACACGCACAGGTAGGGGGACCCATGGGTCCCCCTGTGTGCGACTCGCGTGGCTACGCGTACAGGGGGGTCCGACACGGACCCCCAAAGTACGGCTCCGACTGCTCTTTCGAGCCGGAGTGCGCGGCTCGGTCGGACTGCTCGCGGCGCGCATCGTACTTACCCGGCCGGGGAACGTCTCCATTGCGCGGTGCGAGTCGAGTCCGAGCGAGTCGGTCGGTGCGGTTCGAGCCGGGAACGAGTCGGTCGGAGCGGTCGGGTCGCCCAGACGAGTCGGTCAGCGAATTCGCATCGTACTCGCTCGCCCGGACGCGCGTACGAATCGGTCGGGAAATAGGGCTCCGAATCGGATCCGGTTAAGCCAAATCCGACTCGGAGCCCTACCGGCCGAGATCGGAATCGGCCCCCTAATCTTCAGCATTCCCTCCCACCCCCCAACGAACCCCTCGTGGATCCAACCGAAATGGTATCAATAATCGTTTCATGATTTTTTAGCAGGAATTACATAGTAAACCACGACAAAGAAACCACAAATAAAAAAAAAAAAAAACCAAAAACCACCAGAAAGCTAGGGTGCTTGACTTGGCCATATCCTAACTAGTAATATACCAATTAAAACAGCACTCTATAACCCCCCATTTGCTCCCAACCTATTCCTATTCACTGTACGACTGGGACCAATCCAATAAGGGAGCCCAAATAGCAAGCCCTTTAGCTTTAACCCTGTGGCCTCTCCTGGAATAAACAGATCTCTCCATCCTATGCACCGCCAGCAATCTTCCTAGCCACTGTTGGACAGACGGGGGCTGGGATCAAGCCAGTGTGTAGCCAGACATAATCTAAACACTGTCATAGCACTAAATAGAAAGGACTGATTTAGATTTGAAGATACAGGGTGTCCCACCCCCAGTACAATCAATTGTGATGATAATACAATTTCACAGCCCAGCATGATACCCAAGATGTTGCTTACATCCTGCTTCAAAGCATCTAGCACGGGGCAATCAGCAAACATGTGAATAATATCAGCCGCATGATATTTACAGCGGGGGCATGTTGATCCTGCCACCCTCCCCCATTTAGCGATTTTAGCAGGTGTAATGTAAAGATTAAACCATGTTTTAAAACATTGGAGCTGAAGGTTAGCAGCGATAAATGTTGTCTGGGCCAGGTGTAGTGAATCCTCTATTTCTCCTAGTCCCACCTGTAAAAGTCCCTGCCATCGATCTAAGTGTTTGTTTAAATCATCCATTGTCAGCTCATTCAGCATTTTGTAAATCCCCCCTAGTGTGAGAGAGCCTTTAAGTAACCCATCAATTAGCTTCACCCCCGAGAAGCCACAGGTACCCCCCGTTTTCCTAGTTAGAAAATCTCTTATTTGAAGATATTTAAAAAATTGCCGATTATTTAACCCAAATCTATCTCTAATAATTTCAAATAGCAGCACCTCAGTCCCTTTAGTAACATCACCCACCACCCTAACGCCTTTATCATACCAGTGCCGCATGTGCCCATCATTAAAAATATATGGAAGATAGCCGTTCTTAAATATTGGGGTATAAGCATTAATACGGCCAAGGCCAAGTTTTTTCCGGACCGTGGTCCAAACCTTAAATGCACAAAGTAGAATTTTAAATTTAACCTTCTTGTAATAATTCAATTCTATATGTCGTACAAGACACCCCGGAGCTTCATCCCCTAATAACAACTCAAAGACAGAAATAGACGCCCCAATCGGCGTAATTTCCGCTTTTTCATTAAGCAATATCCCCGCTATATGTAAAACTGATGCCCAATGATAAAACTGAAGATTGGGGACTGCCCACCCCCCTCTTTCTCTTGACAATGTTAAAAATGTAAGCGCTCTCCGAGGGCGGCAACCCGCCCATATGAACCTAGAAAATAAATTATTCATAGCTACAAACCAAGAGTTACATATATTCAGAGGAATAGCCCTAAAGAAATACAAAATCTTAGGTAAAAAAAGCATTTTGATAACATTACATCTTCCTACCATCGTAAGTTTAAGATTTTCTAATCTATTAAATTCAGCTTTAAATTTTAAGAGCAACGGGTCCAGATTGTTTCCTGTAATCTTCGCAACATCTGCCGTGATTTCCACTCCCAGATAAGTAGCACTCTTTACCACACAAGAGTTATTCAATTGAATACCTTTACCAACCACAACCTGAGTTTTAGTTGAGTTCAGGCAATAACCAGAGAGTTGCCCAAAGATATCAGCTTCTTTTTCAATTTCCCTCAGTGCCATCATGGGATTGGAAGTGATGATCGCGAGATCATCGGCATAAGCTAGTATCTTGGTGCTCCCTCCTATACTTTGCATTCCCGGAATCTGATTGCTACATTCGATCTTCCGGATTAACGGATCAATATACAAAGCAAACAATAAGGGGGAGCACGGGCACCCCTGGCGGGTCCCTCTGCTAATGAAAACCGGATCCGACGTCTCTCCCATTATTGATATTCTTGCCACAGGGTCTTTATACATTGTTGCAATAGCAGTAATAAAACCTTCCCCAAACCCTCTGTTCTTCAGAGTTGCCCAGAGGAACGGCCAGGAGACCCTATCAAAAGCCTTCTCCGCATCAAGCAAGATAAGCCCGATAGGGTCCCCGGTAATTCCTGCCTCGTCAAACAGGGCGATTACCCTCTGGATATGGTCAATTGTACTTCGTCCTGGTACAAATCCATGCTGGATTGGGGAAACCAATTTTTTAATAACTGCCGATAATCGTTTAGCCAAAATTTTAGCATATACTTTAACATCGCTATTTATTAAAGTAATAGGTCGATAAGACCCCATCTCTCTCACCGATTTCCCTTTCTTAGGAAAAATAATAATATTAGCAGATTTCCAAGAACCAGGAGCTCCTCTCCCTGCCTGAGCCTCTAAAAACACCTCCTTCATTAGTTCCTGTATCTGGGAAGTGAAAATTTTGTAGAGCTCACCAGGAATGGCATCGGTACCCACCGCTTTGCCATTTACCAATGACCTAATAGCTTCTTGAATTTCATCCGCTGTTATAGGTGCATCAAGTGCATCCCTCTCTTCCATTGACAAAATCTCACAAGGAATCCCTGCTAAGTACCTCTGTATGTCCTCCTCCTCAGTAGTGATATCATCGGTATAGAGTTTCTGATAAAACCGCTGAAAGGCAGCACGTATTTCTAAAGGTTGATTAACTAACCCTATTCCGGGATCATCTATTTCTAATATCCCCCCTTGAATTATTCGTTGTCTGGTCCGCACTGCCAGAAGGTGGCCAACCATTTCATTACATTCATAAATCTTGGATCGCCAAGCACAATATTTGCTTGCCGCCTTATTCGCCGAAAGATCCATAATTACAGATCTGGCTAGAGCCACCTTAATTTGTGCCTGCTCTACCTCTCCTTTACTTATAAGTGTCTGTATTAGTTGCGTTTCTGCCTCACTCAGTTCTTGAAGATACCTTTTTTCTTTTGCTTGCGAAGCCCAACCATACCGCAATGTTTCCCCTCTTATCCCAGCTTTAAGTGTGTCCCAAATTATCCCCAACTCTGCACTGCCTCTATTCTCATCTATGAATCTCGGAATCCAATCTATCATATGTTGGACATAATCTTCCTCATATAAAAGTGCTCTATTAAAAGTCCAATGAGACAAAGAAGGTTTGGATGTTTGAAGTGAGATCTCTAATAAAAGTGGGTTGTGATCTGACATGACCCGGGGGAATTTTATGATATCGGATCTAATTAAAACCTCTTGGGATACAAAAAAATAATCTAACCTGGCATGAGTTTGATGAGGGGCAGAAAAAAACGTATATCCCACATCTTGAGGTTTTAATGTAGCCCATGCATCAAACAAGCCATGTGTGTTACATAAATTAGCCAGAGCATTGAACACTTTAGGTTTGCGACCCCGATATGATTGCACCCCTAATTTCATATTCTCGTTGTTTAAGTTAACATTAGCATCCCCACAGAAGATTATAGGCAACGACCAACCCACCAGCTCAACATTCAGCCAGTCAAATAAAGCCGGTTCATCCAGCACTGATCCGTATACAGAACAAAGTGTAAAAGAAAAGTTATCCAGACAACAATGAATAATAACCCATCTACCGTATTGGTCCGCTTTCGCGCGTAGGAGCCTAAAGCCTTTTTTACGAGCCAGAATCGCAACACCTCTTATGCGTGTTCCCTGAGTGGTGGCAGAGACCAATTGGTAACCATCTAGCACTGCTATCTTTTGTCTACCAGCTTCTAAATGGGTCTCTTGAAGACAAACTATGTCTGCCCTTAGATATTTCATATCTTCATTAATCCTACGTTTTTTCGAAGGGTTATTCAAGCCACATATATTAACAGAGGCTATCCTCAATTTACCCCGTACCATTTATAATCCACAGCAAGTCCAATATGTTCCAATTCCTGTTATCTGTTAAAAATAATTCAGCAAATTTAATTGGTTGGATCCTCCCCCCTACCCCCCACCCCCCCTCTCCCCAACCCAACCCAACCCCCCCACTCCTCTTTCCCTAGGCAAAAAAGGTCCATGGACCCTTGTGACGCCTCCTGCCTAAAGCTGCCACCCCTCGCCACTCATCTTGCTCCTCCAGAAAAGAAGAGAGAAAAAAAAAAAACAGTATAAACCCCTAAGTGATTATAGAGCTGAAAAAAAAGACTAGACTAATTTAAACCCCATTGATCCCATTGACCTCCCCATTTATCATTCAGGTCCACTCATGCCCCTGTTATCAGAGATTTCCCGCAAAAAGTCTTGAGCCTGTATTTCTGAAGAGAATACTCTGGTAATTCCCTTGTATAAGATTTTAAGACGTGCTGGACTGAGTAAATAAACCTCGCAGCCCTTTTTCTGAAATGGTAAAATTAGCTGGCGAAGCCTCCACCTTCTTTCTACTGTAATATGGCAGAAATCAGGCCTGACAAAGAAGGTGTGGCCTTCAGCCGAGCGCCTTGATTCTGGTCGGGCTTTGTCAAAGACTGCCTGCCGAAGGAGAAAGTTTCCAAAAAAAATCAGTATAGCTCTGGGTTTGTCAGTCACCAGATTCTGCCCCTGCCTTTTCTTAAACATAAGTGGGAAGCGATGTATTCGTTGCACCTCAGTATCCCAATCCCAATGTGAGAGTTCAGGAAAGCCACCCTTCAATAAACGCAGCACAAAGCCTCTAATATCCCCACCCTCTGCATTTTCCGGGATGCCAAGCAGTCTTAAGTTATTACGCCGCTGGCGGTTTTCAAAGTCTTCCAGCTTCCACATCACGTCCGTCATTCGAGTTTCATTTGACACGACCTGCCGGGTTGACTTCTCAGTTTCCACCTCTAAAGCGACCACCCGTTCTTCAAGAGCCGTAGTTCTCTCTGCAATCTCGGCACACGACTTGTTTACTTTTCTAATGGCACCTTGAAGCTTCTTTGTAGCTAAATGAGCCCGTTTATGTTCCTGTCTGGCTTCCCCCTGCATCTGCTTGAGTGTTGAGTATATCAGGCTCATTGATGGAGAAGAGTCTGCCTCCGTCGGGGGGTATTCACCTTGACTTTTAGGGTCGTCTGCCTGGGCTGCATCATCATATCCCCCATCTTCCGTCAAAGGCTGAGTAGTTGAATAGTCCCATTTTAATTGACTGGAATGACTATTATCAGAGCCAGATTGACCAGTTCCCCGTTTTTTCCCGCTATGAATTCTCCTCCTTCTTTTAGTTAGAGAAGGCAGGCATTTTTGAGTACTAGGGTTAGAGAGGGCGCTGTCTGTGTCTGAACCTGTATTGCCCAATTCAGAAGACTCTCCTTCACTGGGGTTGGATAGCTCAGACTCTTCATTTAGGGAGAAGAATTTCTCTCCACATTCTGGGGTCCCCTCTACTTTCCCCGCAGTAGCAATAAGCAGGATCTTTAATTGAATTGTCCGCAATTAGGTTCTTACTGCATAGATTAACACCAGTTATAACTTCTGTAGATTCAGGTGATCCAAAACCTCCCTGTATCGGGGCCAGATCCCCCAATGTAGCCACACTGGTACTCACAGAATCCACTGTGGGGTCAGTATTCACCTCTGCCAGCACTGCCAAAGCTTCTTCATTCAGACCAGAAGTCTCCGCTTTCCCAGCAGTGTTCGTCTTTTCCTTCAGTTTCATAGTTCCAGCAAACATGCCGGGAATCACCTTCCGCTGTCTGACTAGTTCTGCTGCTTCCCCTGGACGCTGTGCCTTGTTGGAGATTTTGACTGACTCCACCTCCTTGCTGCCTACCGAGGGAGTAGCGTCCCCAGTCTTTCTCCTGGCCGGAGTCTTCCGTGGAGCAGGCAGACCTCGGAGATTCCCTGCAGCATTGGCAGTCCCCATGCCGCTCTCCACTCGCTCCCGCGGGAGCCTCGATGACTTGGGAGGCATCCTGTAGCATGAGGACGATATACAACGCTCCACGCCGCACCAGCGGAGAACCGGTCTCACCAGCACTTGGACCAACACCAACAGATAAGTGACACGGGTTGTTTCACTTAGCAGCACCCTTCGATGCGCTCGCCGTCCGCTTTCTCTTATCAGGGGAATAATCATCAGTAAAGTCGGGGGTTTAGTTTAATCCATAGAGCGCTTGATGAGTGGCTTTCAGCAGCATTCACGCAGCCGCCATCTTGCCTCCGTAATTGTTTGTAGGTCCAGGAGTGTTCTGATGAGAGATTCTGAGGGTGCTATTCTTATCCCAGTGCCAGCCTGGGTAATTGGCCAAAATATTGAATTTGAAATGTAGAGTTACATAAATATTGAGTTGTTAATATTGTGACACATAAATATTGTGATGCAGAAATATCGTTCACAAAAATATCGATTGTTTTAGTTACGTAATATTGTTTTCAAACATATCTGTGTTGTTACTATTGTTTAAAAAAATATCTGTATTGTTAATATCGTTTTCAATAATATAGTTGTAAAAAATATTGTTTTTTAATTATCTTTATGCGTTTTACTTCATATTTTAATTGTATATGATATATTTTGTTTGTATAATTGTTGTTAATGTTTTTAAATTTAGTTTGTATTTTTTAGTTAGTTATAATTGTAATTTAATTGTTAATAGTAATTCATAGTGTCTTAGCAGGTTGTGAGGTTTGCAGGGGTACAGGGTGGGAAGTTAATTAAGCATAATTAATTAATAATTAATTTGTAATTAATATAAATTATGTAAATGAAAATTAATTATGTAAATTGTGCAATTGATATATTTGTTAAATTATATTTTATGTGCGTATTGTTGGGTTTATAAAGGTATAGGGTGGGAAGTTAAGTAAGTAATGTATTAATAATTGATTATTAATTACGTAAATTACCAAATTATTTAATTTGTTTAAGTTATATTTTAGGTGCAGGTTCTTGGGTTTGTAGGGGTATATGGTGGGAAATGTATTAACTAATAATACATTTTCAATTACTGGTTAATTAATATTACAATTTTTAATTGATTTTTAATTATATAAATTGTTTAATAATGATATATTTAATGTTATATTTTAGGTGTGGGTTGTTGGGTTTGTAGGGGTAAAGGGTGGGAGGTTAATTTAGTAATAATTGATTAATAATTAATCAATAATTAATAAAGAATTATTCAACTGATAACTGATTATGTAAATTGTGTATTATTGTATTTCTAAGTTATATTTAGGTGTGGGTTGTTGGGTTTGTAGGGGTATAGGGTGGGAAGTTAATTAAGTAATCATTAATTACCAATTAATTATATATTATTATTGAAATATATAGGGGTCGATTCCGATTCGGGCCGGAAAAAGCACCGACTGACTCGGATCCGGAAAAAATACCGACCGACACGTACCCGTGGCGCCCGACACGCCAAGTACGATGCAAGGCGCGAAAAATCCGACCGACACGTAACGAAACCAAGT
This sequence comes from Calotriton arnoldi, assembly GCA_963921515.1. NCBI lineage: Eukaryota > Metazoa > Chordata > Amphibia > Caudata > Salamandridae > Calotriton > Calotriton arnoldi. The sequence continues at coordinate 593,613 of CAWUFW010009555.1, forward strand.
CGACCGACCGAGCCGCACGGAAAATAGCAATCCGGCCGGAAAAACACGCGAATCCAACCGACCGACACGCACCCGGAACAAATCCGACCGAAACGTACACGCCAACTCCAAACCGCAAAGTACGATGCAAGGCGCGAAAACCACGACCGAGTCGGACGGAGGACAAGCCGTACGACCGACACGCATACAAAACCGAGCCGAAGCAACACAAAACACCGCGACCGACGCGTACGCAGCATAGAAAACTGCACAAACACAGCGTGAACGAAACGGAAAACACCGTACGAGACCAATGCAGGGTCCGACTCGGTCACAAGAACGTTTCCAACATACACAAACAACACAAAGGAAAAATCACCCAAAAAAGGCCAAACAAGCAATTACCAAGCCAATAAATACTGGGGGGGTGGGGACAGAGAACAAAGACACACCCACAACTCCACCTATATAAAGGACACAAATCACTACCATGAGCCTTTGCAAATGCCATTCCACTGCCAGCACCCAAGAGAAACCAACCACACACCCACAGCTCATCCCTCACACAAGCCACACACCATCAGCACACCAACAAATACCTACCTCACATACACCCAGCAAAACACACACTCACACACCCTCACCTGCACACCAACACACACATCACCCACCATCACCACCCATCACCATGCCCCCAAGAAGAATCCCAAGTTCCTAGATAGTGAATTGGAAGTCATGGTAGACGAGATCCTCAGGGTGGAGCCACAGCTGTTTGGCACTCTGGTCCAACAGACCCCCATGTCGCAGAAAACCAAGATGTGGGAGAGGATCATCAACAGGGTGAACGCCCAATCACCATGTCGGCGCACAAAGACGGACATCCAGAACAGGTGGTATGACGTGCGCAGGAGGGTACGGGACATGCTGAAGAAAGACTACATCAACAGCCAACACACCAGCAGTGGCCCTCCTGCCAAGCCAATATACCTCAGGCCCTGGGAGGAGAAGGTGCGGGCCATCCTTCCGCCAGTGAGCGTATATGGACTAGAGGACATCCCAGAGCCTGGTGAGTACACAACAAATGTACACAATAAACTGCCACAAAACACACACATCACTGTCAAGGGAGAGTCAAACCATGCACTCATAGCAATTACACAGCAACTAGAACAGAATCATCCCAAAATGTGTATGTCAGTCAGATAAACACAACACATGCCATCAAAAAAGTCACATCCAACTGTGCCAACACATGTACAAACACAACCACAACTACAGCTAGGCAGTGGCACAAATAGAACTAACAAACACATCCACACATGTAGCCACCACAACAACACCAACACACAGTGAAGACCACTCAAAGGAAGGAATTCTGTGTATGCTGGCCAAGTCAGTGTAGCCAATAGCATCATGGGAGTCGCAGTCACACATATTGCCCGCCCCAAAACTGTCCCATCAACACCACCATGAACCATGCGCACATCACAGGGAGTGGAGAAGGACTCACAAGATGGCTGACACTGGCTACTGCTGTGGGGAGCACAAGGCCCTGCTGCCAACTGTGCACCAACAAACAGCAGGACACCACTGACTGACATCCTGAGAGACAACTTACACTCCCTGCAATGCAAGCACGTTCCATGGTGGGATATCTGGCTGGCTGGGTGGGAAGGGGGACTTGCAGCACTGACTATAGTCACCAGCATCTCCCCTCACACCCCCCAACACAAACTCCACAGTACCCACCTGGTAGAATGCAATGCCCTCCATCCTAACACAAGATCCCACAAAGCACCACCACCCTGGGTTATGTTGTGTGAAGCACAGGGACACTCTTGGGACTCTTAGCCAAACAACTGCCAGAACAACACTCCCAGCCATCCTGTCAGCACAGCCAGCCCCCCACAGGGAAGCAGAGTCAAAAGGAAGGAAGCATGGGCATGCTGGGAAGGGGGGTGGAGGCAAAAGCATGATGGGAGTCGTAGTCACAGACATTGCTCAGCCTCACAACTGACCCATCAACACCACCCTGAACCATGCTCACATCACAGGGAGTGGAGAAGGACTCACAAGATGGCTGACACTGGCTACTGCTGTGGGGAGCACAAGGCCCTGCTGCCAACTGTGCACCAACAAACAGCAGGACACCACTGACTGACATCCTGAGAGACAACTTACACTCCCTGCAATGCAAGCACGTTCCATGGTGGGATATCTGGCTGGCTGGGTGGGAAGGGGGACTTGCAGCACTGACTATAGTCACCAGCACCTCCCCTCACACCCTCCCCAACACAAACTCCACAGTACCCACCTGGTAGAATGCAATGCCCTCCATCCTAACACAAGATCCCACAAAGCACCACCACCCTGGGTTATGTTGTGTGAAGCACAGGGACACTCTTGGGACTCTTAGCCAAACAACTGCCAGGACAACACTCCCAGCCATCCTGTCAGCACAGCCAGCCCACCCCACAGGGAAGCAGAGTCAAAAGGAAGGAAGCATGGGCATGCTGGGAAGGGGGGTGGAGGCAATAGCATGATGGGAGTCGTACTCACAGCCCTACATCCCCCACCACATGGCCCAGCAAGCTCACACTCACGCATGCACATCCCACAGAGAGTGGAAAGGCCCATCAAAGATGTCTGACACTGTTGCTGTGTCGTGGGGAGCACAAGGGCATGCTGGGTACTGCACACCAACCAACAGCAGGACACCACTGTCAGCCATCTTGCCATTGCCCTCACACCCACACCCACTGAACTCCACACAAAAGCAAGTAAGTATGGGAATGCTGGCAAGTGGGGTGGAGGCAATGGCATGATGGGAGTCGTAGTCACAGACATAGCTCACCCCCACAACTGTCCCATCAACACCACTCCTGAACCATGCTCACATCACAGGGAGTGGAGAAGGACTCACAAGATGGCTGACACTGGCTACTGCTGTGGGGAGCACAAGGCCCTGCTGCCAACTGTGCACCAACAAACAGCAGGACACCACTGACTGACATCCTGAGAGACAACTTCCACTCCCTGCAACGCAAGCACGTTCCATGGTGGGATAACTGACTGGCTGGCTGGGTGGGAAGGAGGTCTGGCTGTCAACCAAACACAAGCAATGCAGACCATGTTCACACCCCAGAAAATACATAGAAATGCCCAAATAATGCAGGACAATGTGCCACACCAATATCAACCCCTGACTGTGACGACTTAGGACAATGCAATGTACAGGCCCGCACCCAGAGGCACAGTCACAACTGTCATGTGTGTCAACCACTGATGCCTGCAGAAACATGACATACATTGTTTGTGTCTCCCAAAAACAGGTGATGATGGGGACACAGCAGCAGACGCTGAGGAGTCCCAGTCCCAGGCTCAAGAGGATGCCGAGCTCACTGGCGTCGTACAGCCTCTGTCCTCCTCGGACGATGAACAACCTGGCACATCCGGTGCAAGTCAACATGCAGCACCAGCAGGACCACCAGCTGCAGCACCAGCAGGACCACCAGCTGCACTCCCTGCACCCACCCCTACAACGACTGTCACCACGAATACCATCCCTGCCGACATGGACAGAATAAGGAGCAACATGCCCATCATGCCCGCTTGGACTCCCACATGTCCCACGTGGAGTCACACATGTCCCGTGTGGACTCACACATGTCCCGTGTGGAGTCCAAGTGGGATGTACTGCATGAGATGACGGCGGTGCACAGGGACATTTTACAATGCCTCCGCCAGATGAACAGCAACCAGTCCACACCTCCCTGTGTGCCAACAACATCTGGTGCCGAACAAACTGCAACTGCCACAGGGAGGGAGGAGGACTCTGGCGGAGAGTCCCCTGCACCGCAGCAGCCTGCACTTGAGGGCCCCCCCAAGAAGAGGGGTCGTCCGAGGAGGGAAAAGTGAGAGGCCGATGGCCAAGCGCAACTCCCAGGAAGCCTGAACCTGTTCTGGATGTTCGCCTTTGTGCACAGACTGTTCACCCTGTTGACGGCAACACTACTCCCACACATTGCATGGGGAGTACAAGTTGGACCAATGTGTCAGACAACTGTGGCCCCGATACTGGGGATCCTGTCTACCCGGACTTTCAATTCACCTAGGAACTTGGGATTGCAAGATTCATGTACAGCACAACCCATCCTATGCACTATTAACACAAATGTATCACAATAAACACACTAATACACCATACTTGCCTCTGTCGTGATTCCAACATGGGTGCTGTTATGGGGATGATGAACTGCAAAATTACACTGTGTATGCGAACTGCAACAGCAAGGACAACACAGGCATGTGAGTAAAGGCAACGTGACACATATGAGGGAGACACACCACCAGGGCTACACAACACATACACACCTAGGCCATCTGACTCATTGCCTACACTGATGTTGCCAGGGAAGACGGTGCAATGCACAGACACCACACCCATTCCCAGTTGTAGTCAAGTAGCCCACAGGTGCAGTAAGCAAATGGCAGTCAAATGTGTGACCACAGACAACGCACATCACTAAGTGAAGCACAGGTTTATTACACAGTAGCAACATGCTGTAACCACTACAGATGCAAGGTAACCCCACCTGGTAGCGGGCACACAGTCAACAACTGTAGACGGAAGGAAGTCCATGGGTGTGGCGCACATCACCTGTAGGGACACAACAGCTACCAGCCTGGATGTGCAATCACGCTCGTCGGTGGACACAGTTGACCAAACGAATCTGAAAGTACCCTGTGAAGGACAGAAATGACACACAGTCAAAAGCAATGCAGTACAGGACAGAACAGCAAAACTCATGCACAATACATGTTACAAGATACCCACCCAGAACCAAGTTAGCATGTCAACACTGTTGGGGAGTACAGCCCACCTGTAACCACACATCGCAACACACATCCAGTCAAGTAGCCCATGGACACACTCCAACAGCGCCAGAGCCCCACCCACACATCATGCCAACTCACATCATTCACATGACACCTCAGGATACTCACATTCAGCTAAAGAAGTTGGTGATGAGCTGTGTGCGGACATCACCATCACCATCATCATCATCATCGTCACTGGCATCGTGGTCCAGGCCAGGATCCTCCACAGGTGGCGGATGTTGGTCATCGTCAATCTGGATGAGAGGCAACTCCTTCCGCACTGCCAGGTTGTGGAGCATGCAGCAGACGATGATAATCTTGCACACTTTCGCAGGGGCATATGGGAGGGACCCTCCGGTCTTGTCCAGGCAGCGGAAGCGGCTCTTCAGGAGACCAAAGGTCCGCTCAATCACTCTCCTGGTCCGACCATGTGCCTCATTGTAGCGCATCTGGGCAGGTGTCACAGGGTTCCTGAGGGGTGTCAGCAACCACGGCATGTTGGGGTATCCCGAGTCACCTACGGACAGACAAGTGCACATCAGCTGACTTGGAAAAGTGGGCGGAATACTACAGATCAGATCACACACAATGGCACAAAGTCAGTACACACCGACAAGCCAGGCACGCTGGTTCTGCATCTGTGCCATCATCCTGGGGATGCGACTACTCCTCATCACAAAGGCATCGTGTGCTGAACCAGGGAAACGGGCACACACGTGTGTGATGGTCATGTCTGCAAGACACACCACCAGTGCATTGACCGAGTGGTAGTGCTTGCGGTTCCTGTAGGCCTGCTCCTGGGCCTGTGGTGGTACCAAAGCCACATGTGTCCCATCAATGGAGCCAATGACATGCGGCATCCTCCCCAGGGCATAAAAGTCACTCTTCACGTCAGTGAGTCGTCGCAGTCTAGGGAAATAGATGTACCGGTTCAGGAAGAGCAACATTGCCGCCAAAACATCGCGGAGCACACGGCTGAACATGGTCTGTGACATCCCACCAGCAGACGCCACAGTATGTTGGAAGGTACCGGTGGCAAAGAAGTGTAGGGCTGCCATCACCTTCACCTTGGGGGTCAGCGCTGTAGGATACGGCCGGCCAGGCTGCAAATGTGGGGACAACTGCACTGCCAAATCCTCAATCAGCTGCCTGGTGAAGCGGTACCGTCGGATGCTGTCCCGTTCCACCATCGTTGCCAGGTCTGGGAATGGCCGATGGACAGCAGGAGCCCTGCAGTGCAGAGGAGAAGTAAGCAAGATCGTCAGTCACCCCACATATGCGGCATTGAACACACTCAAGATCCCAACATACATCATCATGAGGCACAACTACATGAAGTGTGCAGTACCGGAAGGACATGTATGGTACATACATGGCCAACATCTGTCAACACGGTCCTACAGGTGGCATCAATTTGTCCCAGGTTGGCCCATTGGATATCATGATGCCGTGTCACAGTCACCCCCCACAGTGACATGTGAGGACAGATGTGCCCCAGGCACCACAGCTCAACGACAGGTACATTCCC